>CM076848.1:117089147-117689147 GCA_039519185.1 Astragalus membranaceus | reverse complement strand
CCTAAAAATACATAACTTACATCATATGATTGAGAGTCAACACAACCCCAAACTTAAACTTTTGCTTGTCCTCAAGCAAACATTCAATTCAGACTGTGGCTGTTTTTCTATTTAGCTGTTACATATAATACATCAACCTTAAACACATCAGCACATCAACTATCATCATCAACCTAAGACAGTGGCAGGACAACTGAATTGGAAATACTGAATCATAGGCAGGCAGCATTCTCAAGTTTTCTCTGTACACACATCTTACCAGTGTTTCACTCTTGAGGTTTTCGGGTATTCACTCAATTCACAGTACCTGCATCATCGTTTCATAGGCTTGACAGAGTTCTATATCAGTCTATACAAATGAAATGCATACACACATTTTGAGGACTTTAAGGGTTATAGCGGGGCTTAGGTAAGGGTGGATATATTTGGATAAGTAGGTTGCACTTGGAGTTAGGCCTACCTCTCTTTTTGTTATTTTCACTCAATTTACTTGTCACCCATTTTCCCAAAGCATTCACACAATGTCAAGTTCTGCAGACTAATGCAGGCAAGGAATACACACAATATATATAAGAACGTGTTTAGGCTCAAACCTCACAGTTGGGATCGTAGGGATAGAACTTGAGAGATGCTGCTCACAGATGATAAAGAACTTCCGCAACGTTTGTCATGACCCCTGCTATTACTTGATGATAAAACTTGACGTGCGAGTGTCAAAAGGAAAAATGCAAACATGCGACCCCAAATGCCACACATCATCACCATTGAAGCTGCTTTAACAAAACAAAAACACAATATAGGGCAGTGGTGCCTCAATATCACAGAGTAAGTTATAATAATAAGTACAGACCAAAGTGCGAAATAGAGTCAAAATAGGGAAAAATACAGCAAAAAGTGCAGATTAAATTGTCTGAATAAAACAAGAAAATGATAAATGAGCCTCCTGCTCAAGGAAATGAAATGTGCTCCTCCAAATACTCATCCCCTGAAAGAAGTGGATCCTGGGGGTCTGGCTGCTGCTCTGCATGGTGTGTTGATGAAGATGCACGTGCTGCTCTATTCTCTGCCATGTACTCCTGAGCAGCCTGGTGGACTCTGGCTGATGCCAAGTAAGATGTGTCTAAGCCCTGCTGCTGTAGTAGCATCGACGTCCCACACCAGTTGGCCATCTGGAGGTCATACTGGAAGGAAGGGTCGGTGCCATACAGCTGTCTGTAGGATGGGCCTGCTGGCTGCTGCTGTGCTGGAGGTGCCGGCTGCTGTGGTGGAACTGCATCTATGGGCCCATCGGGTTGCTTCAAAATCCATGCTGCTGTGATGCCCTCCCTGGGGTCAGTCAGAAGATCGTCTGGGTACTCAGGGCAGCCCCGCTGTCTACACAAAGCAAGGATGATAGAGCAGTGCCCCAATCGAGCCCTAGGACATCTGACGATCTCTGCAATGCTCGTTGAAATGGCTCTCCCCAGATTTACCCTCTGGCCTCTCATGATAGCTTGTAGTCCCATGGCTACCTTGGTCTTGACATCAGTGGAGTTGGAGCATGAAATGACAGACTGATTAAAGAAATTGTTCCAGGCCTTAGGAATTGCCTTCAGAGCCATGTTACAGAAGCGGCGGGGAAAAGTTCGTCCAATCGGACCGATAAGATAATTGTCCCACGTCGCTCCTTGACGACACAACTCTCCCAGCAAACCCTCGTAATCATGCTCCCCCCTCCTGTCCCATGCATCCATCATAGCACAATCGGCAGTAGTAGGTAGGCCGAGGAGACGGTTGATGGTATCAGGAGAGTAAGACACCTCTCTTCCCCTAACCATTGAAACTCTGTCATCTTCCTCCCCGTAGGCATTTGCATAGAACTCTCTCACCATGCTTTGGTTAGCCTGTTTGATCATTGAGTTGAGCGAAAGCCAACCCAATCCCTGGAGAGTGGAGGTAATGATGGGGAATTCCCCCGTGCTGAGGTTGAAGGCCCTTTCTGGATTTATCTTTTTGCCCTTGACAACCTGCTGGTATCTATCCTCGTGTACGGGGGATCTGAATCTGTCAACCTCTGATGGTGTGGCCCCCCTCCTCTTCCTAGATGTGCCGGTCCTTGCTCTTTTGTCCATGCCAGCACTTGTTTAAGAAAAATTTCCTGCAGGCAAATAACCAGAACCCAGTCCAAATTGTTAGGTCTCGGTGGGTCCCGGGTGTGGGCCCCACTCCAGCAAAGAAAAATAATCAACAGCCAAAACATAGTTTCTGGACTCAAAGTCATCTACCCTAAGGTTGTGAATATGTGCAAAATTAGGACCAGGCCAGCAACCCCAAAACAGACTTCACTTAGACATTTCCACAAACATTTGGGTTGCTTAGCCAAAACTCATTGGAGCAATTTCACAAACACTTGGTGAACACCAAAAACTTCATTGAGGCATTTTAACAAACACCTCATATACAATCAAAATCAACAAGAATCCAACCCCAATTCGATTAACAAAGCCCCCTAATTCAGAAATAACAGCAAGCATTCAATGTAGAGGGGTGGGGGACAACAATTCAACTCCTAATTCTGCCCCAAACTCACAATTCGTGTCCCCCCAAATCACCTAAAACTAAAGAAGAAAATTGAAAATTAAAGATGGAGATGGAGGAGAATCGTTACCTGGAGATGTAGACAAGGAAGAATCCGTGTGAAAGTGTGCAAATTCACCACCAATTAAGAGCAAAACAGTAATAGGGGGGAATGGGGGAATGGCGCACCAGAGAAGAAAAAAAGGGCAAATTTTGAAAAAAAATTTGCTTTGTGTTAGGACTGTCTAGTTTCTGGGTTAAAAAAAAATGTTGCATCGCGACGCGGCCCGTGTGCTTCGCGTCGCGAGATTACACAGAAACCATTTTCTTGAAAAAATTTCAACCCATCGCGACGCGACATCACTTGTTCGCGACGCGAAATAAACCAGAAACATTTTTTCTTTGAAATTACTTCCCTTTCGCGACACGAACTTGACCGAACACAAAAATTTTCTTCTCATGCCTAAGACTAACAGCAAAATAAAGTGAATTAAAGACTTAAATTGAAATTGAATTAAAGACTTGGTACCTCAGTGGGTTGCCTCCCACTCAGCGCTTCTTTAACGTCACTAGCTTGACGGTTCAGAAGATGTCTCACATTAGCCCAGGTGGAGCCTTTGGCTTGTTAAGTGCCCCATTCACAGCTCCTTCAGATTTTTCTTCATTGAATTTCCAGCTAGGCTCACCCACCACTTCTTTTAGATCCACCCACTCGCTTGGTGACTTATCTGGTGGCGAGTGGATGTGCATTCTGTTTTTGGCTTTAGGGTTGGGTGCCTCAACACTATAGCACCCTTCCTTTTTCTCATCCTTTCTTGCTGCCTTGATCACCTTTAGGGTTACCTCTTCATCTTGCACTCTCAGCTTCACAGTCCCATCTGCCACATCTATGACAGCTCTACTGGTGGCTAGGAAGGGTCTTCCCAAGATGAAAGGGATGTCATTTTCCCCATCCATTGAACTCTTGACCTCAGTGTCACCATCCAAACGCAGAATCACAAAATCTACCAGGAAGAGGAATTTTCCCACCTTTACTAAGACATCCTCCACAATACCATAAGGATGCCTTATTGACCTATCAGCCAGTTGCAGGGTCATGTGAGTTTATTTGACTTCACCTCCCCCAAGCTTTCTCCACATTCCCAAGGGCATTAGGTTTATGCTTGCCCCCAAGTCACAGAGGGCCTTATCTATAGTAACATCACCAATGCACAGGGAATGGTGAAGCTTCCTGGATCCTTCAGCTTAGGGGGAATTTTGTTTTGAATGATAGCACTGCACTCCTCTGTTAACGCTACCGTTTCATTCCCCTTTAACTTTTTCTTTTTGGTCAATAGCTGTTTCATGAACTTCGCATAGACCGGCATCTTTTCCAGGGCTTCAGCAAAAGGTATATTGATCTGGAGGCTTCTGAACACCTCCATGAACTTAGAGAACTGCTCATCCTTCTGGTTTTTCTTGCTTACCTGAGGATAGGGCAGTTTCATGTATGATGGGGTTTCTTTGGGTTCCACCTGAGGGTTGTCCTTCTCCGCTCCCTCACTCTTTTCATTTGCTTCCTCACTAAGCACCTTTTCTTTCTTTTTCTTTTCCCGGTGCTTGGTTACTTCAGACGGTTCCAACTCCCTACCACTTCTCAGATAGATGGCATTGCAATTATCCTTCCTCGGGTTATCCACAGTGTTGGCAGGAAAGCCACTTTTGGATGTCTCCGCAAGTTGCTTCGATAACTGACCAATCTGTACCTCCAAATTTTTCATTGATGCTTCATGGTTTTTCTCCATGTTTTTCATTACCTGCTCTTGAGCTTGGAAGGTATGTGTCATACCCCAATTTTGTCCGGCTTAGGTCAAAACCCTAATTTTCCACACAAAAAGAAAAATATAAAAAAATAACTTATGCATTGCTTTTTGGGTCCTAGAAACCATTTTTAGAGTTAGAATGCACTTTTTGGGGAAATTAGGGCTTTAGGGTCAAAAAGGGCATTTTGGTCATTTCTCACAAAAGGACTCATAAAAATAATTTTGCATGAAAATATTTTTTAGAGTACAGGACTAGAATCAAAAAGCAGGAAGCATTAAAGTGGAGCAGTTTGGAGAAGAAGCCACCCTTGAAGATGAAGACCTAAATTGTTAAGGAGCTTTCTTTAGGACACTGTGTAAGGTCCTATCACTGAAGGTCTATGACTTTTAGTAGCTGAGAGATGAGTGTTTCAAAACATGCATGGTGCATCAAAATAGTTTTGAAAAATATTTCTAAAAAATATTTTGGTAGGGGGCTTGAGATTAAAATCCTATATTTTTACAAAGATAATAGATTATGGTAATAGATTATGTGCCTGAATGTTTTCAGAGCACATAATCGATTACTCTCCTATCTTTACTAAAGCAAATAATCGATTGTTTCCTTATTTACAACAATAAATCGATTATCCTAATCAATTAGGAAGCAAATAATCGATTAGCCTTCATTTGCACATCACACATAATCGATTATGAAGCAAATGGAAGTTTCCATATTTATCAAATAAATCGATTACTCCCTTCTTGTAACTAAGCATATAATCGATTACCACCTTTTTAGGAAGGTTGATAATCGATTATACACTTGTTTTTCCTTCACACATAATCGATTATCATGCTACTCTAAGGTTTCCTTTTCTATCAAATAAATCGATTACTCCCTTCTTGTAACTAAGCATATAATCGATTACCACCTTTTTAGGAAGGTTGATAATCGATTATACACTTGTTTTTCCTTCACACATAATCGATTATCATGCTACTCCAAGGTTTCCTTTTCCATCAAATAATCGATTATGTCATGTTAAACAAATGAAGGCCTTAATCGATTATGTATTGCATTAAATGGTTTTCAAAAACCAATTTTTTTCCTACGCCTATAAATAGGCAAGAGCGTTTCACACACCACGGAGACACATATCACGAGATCTGAGAAGAACTGCTCCAGAGACGCATTTTTCACGAGATCAGAGAAAAAACTCATTTTTGCGAGATCCCTCACATTTTAGAAAAAACTCTTCTACGCTTTATTTTTTCGCTCTTTTCGCTCCGTTGGTCCGTCAGAGTCGATCTTCTGCAAGAGTTAGTTGGAATTGCGTTCTGCAAGTCGAATATCTGTCTTCATTAGAGGTATTTCAGTCTTTTCATTTGTTAAAATTTAATCATTGTGATCCATGCCAAAATTGCCCTATGTGATTTAATTTAGCTGTAGTGTCCTTGTTGATGATGAACCACATGATTCCCACTTATGCCTAGTGCATCATTGTCTAAGTGGTGAAGATGGTCCCAGATGATTCAACCTCCCCCTTTTAACTTCCTAATGAATAAAAGATAGTTAGGTTTATGGTTTAAGGTCCATGGGGTATCGCAAAGGATAGGTTACCCAAAACCTTGCTGCTCCCTCCTCTTTGATTGTGTTACTAGCCTTTGGGCACTTATTCATGAATGCAAAGGATAGGCTTACCTTAGCCTTGATGCAATTTCCCCTTTTGTTCATGTTATTGAGAAATCATTGCTCATATGTTCCTTAGTTCAATTAAGATCATTCTATGCCTATGATCATTTGCTTGCTTGTTTTCGATGCATTCTAAATGTCTTGATTCAATATGCCATTCCATCCCTGTGTATGACCTCCTAATGAAGACGTAAGTCTACATGCCTGTTGTAGCATAGAGTCATTAGGGTAAATACACTCCTTCCTACACACACACACTTGCTTTGAGAACTTTACCTTGCATCCCTAATAAGTGGGTCTTTTGATCATGTTGGCATGTTTAGTCTTGATTAAATGTTCAACATATGCATGATTTCGTGATTATTGAACGTGCTTAAACTTTTGTAATCAATCATTGATAGTACCTTCACCCCTTTTTCCAAGAATCTTTCAAACCTTTTTTCCAACTAACGCGAGTTATTAGTGACTATCACTCAAAGCCTTGGCTTGTTTGATTGTCACGAATGCCATCAAGAGTTATTAGTAATGATCACTCAAAGCCTTTGCTTGCTTGATCGTTATGAAAGCACTTCCCCTTTCAAACCCCTTCAAAAACATTTTTCGTTAGAACTACGTCGCTTTGATTCCCGTTTGGGATACGTAGGAGCGAGCCACGTTCTCGTCAAGCGCAACAAATAAAAATTCTTTTCATCCCCCTAAACCAATCATTTTCATAAAACAAACAAAATCATTTTCAAACCCATTGTTGCTAGTAGCTCATCAGAGCCTCTGTTCGTTTAGCTATTAGTGACAATGTCCTTTTCTCCTAAAAATAATAAACGATGATCCATCATAACCTTTGTTAGTTTGATCATCGTAAAAATCAATCTCTTTCGAAAATCACTTTCCAAAAGGATAATAAAAAACGAGTTGTTATCAATAGTCCATCAGAACCTTTGTTCGTTTGACTAACGGTGCAACTCTCTTTTTGAGTATTTAGTAGTGATTCATCATAGCCTCTGCTAGTTCAATCATTTGCTAATGCTCGTCCTATTTCAAAAACTCACTAAAAAAGATAAAAAACAAAAACTTTTCAAAAAAACCAAGAACTACGTAGCTTTGAATTCTCCATCGCGCCGGGAGATACGTAGGAGCGGGCCATGTCCCGTCAAGCACTTTTTTCTAAAAACCCTTTTTTTCCCCCCTTTCTCACCAAAAATAAAATTTCCAGTAAGTTTTCTCATTCGTTTCAAACAAGAAATAAATAGGCAAATCTAGGTATTTTTCAAATCAAACGTTAAAACCACACATTTAATTAGAGGTTCCCTTTCGGTAGAAAGGACGTGCGCGGTGCTAACACCTTCCTCGCACGTAATCGACCCCCGAACCTATATCTCTAGTTTCCAAAGACCATCCGCCTTGTCCAAAAGACCTTTTTTCAATGTTTTGGTCTTAAAATTAAAATATTGGTGGCGGCTCCAAATTTTTTCCACGTTGTACATCGAGAAACCCAAAGCGGGATTTTTCGGGTGCAACAGCTGGCGACTCCACTGGGGAAACTTTTTTTTTAAAAGACGAGGGTCAAGCCTAACTAATTTAAATGTGTGGTTTAATGTATTGTTGATTTGATTAAAACCCTGTTTGCCTTTCTTTCTTATCTTTTATTCCCTTTCTTTTATCGCTTATGCCCATGCATTCTTCCAACCCCCATGTTCCCTTCTTTCTTTGCTCCTTTTCTTCAAGGTAAGCTCATGCATCTTTCCCCCTATTCTATCATGTCCCCTCTTCTTGGCTCCTCTTCTTAAAGTAAGCAATATCCTTGTTTATAGATATCCTAGGTATGAAACCCTAGGGTAGATAACTTGTTATTGCTTGCTATTGTCTGGACTGCTCTGGTTTTCATTTCAGGTGGGGTAGTACTAGGGAAAATGCCCTTGACACACACTACACTTATACCCTGTGACTATGTGTTTTGAGTGGGACCATAACCCAGGTCTGCAAAAACTTAGGAGAGTGGACTCGAGTAGTGAGAGCCCATCAGGACCTTTGTCCGTTTGGCTACTTGTGAAAGTTTCAACCAGAGTTGTGCTCTTTCATGATGCCTCACACCTAGCAGTTTGCTGCATTTGTGGGGAATTTTGTGAAAGGGACTGTAGCTCTGGTGGCCTTGTGAAGGAGTGAATAGAGCTACATGGAAGGATTACCCTTTAAATTGCCCTAGATCATAGGCCTCACCTCTTTTTAGGTCACAAGGGCTTTTCCAAAATTGTGTGTTGCATTATTACATCTAGTTTAGTTCATTTCCGCCAACATTTTTTTCGAAAAAACAACAAAATCAAAAAAAATATATGTTTTTCCTTCTCTTTCATGAATACCCATATGAGGTGGCATATAGGGTATACTGCCCTAACATTTCAAAACCCCCACCTGTAAATATCTGTCTTTATAACAAGCATCCTCATCATCCGCATTTTACACAGCATGCATTACATAAGCAAAATTCTGAAAAATTCATACAGCATTCCTCATGCATCTAATAACATAAAGCCATGTGCATATGCATTGCATTCATTTACGCATTCATACTTGTACTCATAAAAAATGTTCTATCATCAGAGAGAAACAAAAGGCAAGCTGGTTCGCCAACACCGGTATTCTACCCGTCTACAGGCAAGACTAATGGCTAGCAATCAACATCTCGAGAATGAGGACCCCCTGGGTCAAGATGAGTCGGTTGTGGAAATTCTTAACCCCGAGCAGCTGGCACAAGAGAATCAAGCTTTGAAGACTAAAGTGGAGGCTATGGAAGCACAGATGGTCGAAGTAATGAGTATGCTACAGAATTTGAGGGGTGGGGCCACTGCTGGGGCCGCTGCTGTTGTAAATCCCGAAGGGGTTGTTACCTTCGTTTCTCCTCCGGTGTCCGCTGAAGTTACAACTACTCACACTTCTTATGGACAGGGGGTCAGTCACTTTGCTCATCCTCTAGGGGCAAGCAGACAGAGTCATCTGAATGCACCGATATATCCTTGGGGGATGCCAATGGGTTATATGCCGCCTGCTGCTGAAGCTATTCCTGTGGGGTCGAGTCAACCTGCCACGACTATGCCTGGTGGAACTGTTATGGGACCACAAATTCATACTCCTAGTCCTGATACTGTACTGCCAAGTCCTACTCTGGGAGTTACTGTGAACCATCAGAACGCTGTCCATCATATGGGAAACCCTGCTCAGTATGGGGGTTATTATCACGGTCCGGGGAACTATCCGCAGGGTCATTTGTTTGGGAACACTCAGCATGGGGATCGGTATCACTCGCTTGAAGAGCGCTTAAGAGCTGTGGAAGGATCAGGAACTAGAGCCAGGGATGCCCGAGATTTGTGCCTTGTCCCAGATGTTGTTATACCCCCTAAATTCAAAACACCTGACTTTGATAAATATCGCGGCACCGGGTGTCCATCTAGCCATTTGACGATGTATGTTAGAAAAATGGCCGCTTATGCTCATGATGACAAGGTGCTCATTCATTATTTCTAGGACAGTCTGACTGGGGCATCACTAGATTGGTACATGCAGCTGCAATCCTCCGAAGTTCACAGTTGGAAGGATCTCTCTGAAGCCTTTTCTAAAACAATATCAGTATAACATGGACCTTGCTCCAGACCGGTCTCAATTGCAGCACATGAGCAAAGGAGATAGAGAATCATTCAAAGAATACGCTCAAAAGTGGAGGAGCATAGCTGCTCAGGTGAAGCCGCCATTGACTGAAAAAGAGATGGTGTACATGTTTATGGAGACCCTTCCAGGGCTGTATTATGATAGGTTGGTGGGGAGCGTTTCGTCCAATTTCTCAGATATGGTAGTCATTGGGGAACGATTAGAGCACGGATTGCGTAGCGGAAAGATTGCTGGAGGTTTTGACAATTCTAGTGGACAAAAGAAACCCTTTCCCAACTTCCCCAAGAAGAAAGAAGGGGAAACCAATGTTATTTCCGCAGGGGGAGGCCCATCTTTCAGCTCTCCACAGCAGGCGGTGCCATTATCTTTCAACTCTCCGCAGCAAACTAATTCAGGCTACAGAGCCCAGAACTATCAAGAGAAGAGGCGTGCTAATTTTGATCCGATCCCGATGACCTATACTGAATTGTTCAATCATCTTGTCTCAAAGAATTTGGTCAATACTCGCCCTATGAAGCCTATACAACCTCCCTTTCCTAGGGGGTACAATGCTGATGCTACCTGTAGCTTTCATAGTGGAGGGGTCGGTCACACGGTGGAAGACTGCAAGGCTTTCAAATATGTAGTCCAGGATTTGATTGACGCCAACTGGATCTCTTTCAAGCCGAACAGTCCCAGCACAACTACAAACCCCCTACCGGGACATGGGACACCATCCGCTAATGCAGTAGAGGATTCTATGGGGCAGACAATGATAAAAGATGTTAAGTATATCCAGACTCCTCTGGAAAATATACATGCTAAGTTGTGTCGTCGTGGTGTTATCAAGAAGGGCTGTGTATGCGCCGATCCTTTATGTGTGGGTGCCTGTAAAGTTTTCAAGTCAGTTCTGCAAGACTTGATAGATCGGTGCGTGGTTCAGATAGGGACCCATGATATTGAAGATGAAGAAGAAATCAATGAGGAGGTAATAGCGGTGCCTATGAAGGAGAGATGTTGGGATACCCTAGGGGAGCCCAGTGGAAAGTTTGACTACCTGGTCAGATATGACGCTCCCGAGAGTGCTCAAATCCGAATGGAAGACATCCAGCCCACAGGATGGGATGAGGAAGAGGAACAACACGATCAAATTGCTGTCATCAATGATGGTACTAAGTCAGAAGAGGGTGGTGCAAACCTGGTTTGTCGCTGGAGTGCTGGTGAAAGAATTAAAGAATTGAAAGACTGTTGATCTTCCTGGGACCTTTGATTTAAAGTAGTCATTTGTAATGCAACCCTGTGGCTCTGCCCAAGGCCACAGGACCAGTTGTTAGGGGTGCACATGTTTTTATTTTCTAAATCATCATCATCAATAAAAATGTTGTTTTTGAATTCCAATCAATAAAAAATCAATTCCTTTTCATTTCATGTGTCTCTTCTTTTCTTTATTATTTTTGCTTGCTTGTCTCACCTTCCATTCTGCTTTTTCGCCTCGGCAAAAAGCAAATCCACAGCAATCGTCTCTCAAAATAACAGTGCCAACGGTCCATATTTTGACTTTGATCACCTTATCAATCAAGCAAAGTGGGACATTGAGAAAGACCGGGAAAATCCTCCAGAAAGTTAATAAAGCAAGGAAAAAGGGCTATTCAGCATCACGGGGAATCCACTGAAGTGATCAACTTGGGGACCGCTGAGAACAAGAAAGAGGTCAAGATGGGTGCTTCAATAAGGGAAAATTAGAGCTCAAAAGGGAAATAAAGAAGAAGGGCAAGTGCATGAAAATAAGTGAATTATTGTCCCAGAGTTAATTTGTGAGGAAATAAGCCATCATGATTTGAAATGAAGATTGGACCACCATTCCATATCCAAGAACAAAATCCTCTCCTACCCACCGTAAGCCAAGAAAATCCCAAAGAGAAAAACATAATCCTTTTCGACCCATCTTAAGCCAAGAAAAAGCCAAAAATCCAAAAGTCACCTTAGACAAGGATTACCTCGAATAAAAAAACAATGCATCGTTCTTTATCAGCTCACCCAAGCTCAAGAAAAAGAAGAAGTCAAAGAAGGAAAAATCATTCAAAAAGGAAAATCCCAAAACCAAAAATACAAAAGAAATGTAAGTAGTGAGTTGATACATGTTACCACAAAACCCAAGAGACCCCTCCTCTCATAAACCGCAAACACTCTCATTTGACCTCGACAGACCGCCCTCCACAGACCCTTAGCCAGGAATAAAGCCTCCTAAAGCCAGTTAACCATCATCATCGATCAACAGCCAATAAAAACCATCCTGCCATTAGCCCCAAATACCTCATTAAGCCTACTCATCTCTCCTCCACAAAACACCACAATCCCGAAAGGTCCATTCCGATCAATGATTGATTGCTGTTGCTTTCTCAAAGTCTTAGCTCAAGGACAAGCAAATTCATTTGTTTACAATATGCCAAGTGGGGCAATCCTGTCGCTCTTCACCCCTCCTACAATTGGGGAAATTGATCCTACACCTATCTCATCCCTTGTCACACTCACATCATACAGGGGCAACCCCTTTTTGTTCTCTAGTGTATGGGTCAGAAGCAGTTCTTCTCATCAAGGTTGAGATACCTTCTCCACGAGTAGTCATGGAGGCCAAGTTAGAAGAAGCAAAAGAGGTCCAAGCTCGTCTAGATCAACTGAATCTCATTAAAGAGAAAGGAATTGCTGCCCTGCGTCATGGCCAGTTGTACCAACAAAAGATGAAGGCAGCTTTCGGCAGGAAAGTCCGTCTTCGAGAATTCGGCGAAGGAGACCTTGTACTCAAAAAGATCCTACCTATCCAGACTGACTCCGTGGGAAGTTGATACCCACTTATGACGGTCCATATGAAGTCAAGAAAGCTTTTTCCAGAGGAGCGCCGATACTCATAAATATAGACGGCGAAGATCTCGGGAATCCAGTCAATTCAGAATAAGTGAAGAAGTATTATGCCTGAAAGAAATAGACGAAAAAAGAGAAACACAAGCCAAGTAAGAATTAGCTCGCTAGGTTGAAAACCCGCAAAGGGCGGCCTAGGCAAAATCAGAGCGACCCGGTGGATTGAAAACCCGCAAAGGGCGATCCAGGCAAAAATTAGGGTCGGAAAGCTTGGGCATGAAAAGTAAAGAAAGGCATACAAACTCCCCAGAAACTTGGATGAGGAGGTGATCAAGGTCAGGGACATAAATGTTTAGCACTGCTCCACAGAGACGGACAGTCAGAAATCAGCTTCTCTCTTTTTCGTGTCTTTTTGTAGTTTAAATTTTCAAATGTATTGAATAGTCGGTGTAACCTTCTGTACAATCGGCTTCTATATCAATAAAGTCCAACCTTTTCATATCTCTTTGCTTTCTATTTTTGCTTTTTCTGCTCAAAATAAAAACGTTTTATGATGATGGTAACACTGATCTGTAAAACATGTGCATAAATCATACGGCATCACGATCATTGCGAAATTTTTAAAAGTTATGAGAAGGAAGCAACTTCTCAGGGCAAATTAAGCTTACAAGGAAATAATTGCACTCATAGGCCATTTCAGACGGCAAATCGCAAGACAATCGGCACTTGGCTTATACGCCACCACAAGTCTAATGGGTTCCTCAGTCTCGTCATGGGTTGGTCGAACCAGCAAAAGAAAATAAGCCAAAAGAGCAAAAGAGCAAGCAAAAACAAACGATCAGAAAAAAGAAAGCTGATCAAAGAATGAAAAAGCAAAAGAAAAAACAAACAGTCAGAAAAAAGAAAGCTGACCAAAGAAAAATCACAGAGATGAAGAATCAGAAATAGCATTTCACCACATTCAGCATCGCACCAAAATCATAGCATAACATGCACTCATTGCATGCACACGCATAACATGCCTTTGCATAACATGCACTCATAACGTGCACTCATAACATGCACTCATACTCCATGCACCATTCCTTGCATTAACCGACGTATGCAGGTACATCAATTCAGTGCGGCAGCATTGAACATTTCAATCAATCAATCAACAGGATTCCTGAATCCCTTCAGGACCCAAGCGTCCCTTCAAAAGCAGACTTCACCTCGCATTCGAGCTGCGGGTAAGTCCTTCAGACCCCGAGTGGTCCTTCAGACTAGTTGTGTCAGCCTAAGACACAATGGACGTCCTACATGGTCAACATATCAGTTCCGGATCTGATCTTGACCCATCATGGCTGCTCGGAAAAGGCCACCCCTTCAGGCAGACCGTTTTACTAGTACCGTTGCTAGTTTGCGCTCCATCAGACCCATTGGTCCATCAGGCTTAGGCATGCCCTTCAGACCTCGTCGGTCCTTCAGTTTAACTCCAGTCAATGCGCCAAGCATCGACTGTGAATTAGACCTTCAGAGCCTTAGTGCTCCTTCAGACCCTGAGTGGTCCTTCAGAGCCTTAGTGCTCCTTCAGATCCCGAGTGGTCCGTCATTTTCTCTCTCGGTTAAGGCGCCAGGTGTTAACCATTCCCCGTTTGTTCTCAAGCCCATCTTTTCAAAAAAACATAGAAAAAGAAAAAGAGGAAAATTCGGGTTTCCCCAAATGGACAAAATCGGTATAATTTCTGAATTCTTTATCTTCATTTTGCCTTGGAATATGTTTCGGCCAATTCATATTCCTCGTTTAAATTCAGATAAAGAGGGGCAGCTGTCATACCCCAATTTTGTCCGGCTTAGGTCAAAACCCTAATTTTCCACACAAAAAGACAAATATAAAAAAATAACTTATGCATTGCTTTTTGGGTCCTAGAAACCATTTTTAGAGTTAGAATGCACTTTTTGGGGAAATTAGGGCTTTAGGGTCAAAAAGGGCATTTTGGTCATTTCTCACAAAAGGACTCATAAAAATAATTTTGCATGAAAATATTTTTTAGAGTACAGGACTAGAATCAAAAAGCAGGAAGCATTAAAGTGGAGCAGTTTGGAGAAGAAGCCACCCTTGAAGATGAAGACCTAAATTGTTAAGGAGCTTTCTTTAGGACACTGTGTAAGGTCCTATCACTGAAGGTCTATGACTTTTAGTAGCTGAGAGATGAGTGTTTCAAAACATGCATGGTGCATCAAAATAGTTTTGAAAAATATTTCTAAAAAATATTTTGGTAGGGGGCTTGAGATTAAAATCCTATATTTTTACAAAGATAATAGATTATGGTAATAGATTATGTGCCTGAATGTTTTCAGAGCACATAATCGATTACTCTCCTATCTTTACTAAAGCAAATAATCGATTGTTTCCTTATTTACAACAATAAATCGATTATCCTAATCAATTAGGAAGCAAATAATCGATTAGCCTTCATTTGCACATCACACATAATCGATTATGAAGCAAATGGAAGTTTCCATATTTATCAAATAAATCGATTACTCCCTTCTTGTAACTAAGCATATAATCGATTACCACCTTTTTAGGAAGGTTGATAATCGATTATACACTTGTTTTTCCTTCACACATAATCGATTATCATGCTACTCTAAGGTTTCCTTTTCTATCAAATAAATCGATTACTCCCTTCTTGTAACTAAGCATATAATCGATTACCACCTTTTTAGGAAGGTTGATAATCGATTATACACTTGTTTTTCCTTCACACATAATCGATTATCATGCTACTCCAAGGTTTCCTTTTCCATCAAATAATCGATTATGTCATGTTAAACAAATGAAGGCCTTAATCGATTATGTATTGCATTAAATGGTTTTCAAAAACCAATTTTTTTCCTACGCCTATAAATAGGCAAGAGCGTTTCACACACCACGGAGACACATTTCACGAGATCTGAGAAGAACTGCTCCAGAGACGCATTTTTCACGAGATCAGAGAAAAAACTCATTTTTGCGAGATCCCTCACATTTTAGAAAAAACTCTTCTACGCTTTATTTTTTCGCTCTTTTCGCTCCGTTGGTCCGTCAGAGTCGATCTTCTGCAAGAGTTAGTTGGAATTGCGTTCTGCAATTCGAATATCTGTCTTCATTAGAGGTATTTCAGTCTTTTCATTTGTTAAAATTTAATCATTGTGATCCATGCCAAAATTGCCCTATGTGATTTAATTTAGCTGTAGTGTCCTTGTTGATGATGAACCACATGATTCCCACTTATGCCTAGTGCATCATTGTCTAAGTGGTGAAGATGGTCCCAGATGATTCAACCTCCCCCTTTTAACTTCCTAATGAATAAAAGATAGTTAGGTTTATGGTTTAAGGTCCATGGGGTATCGCAAAGGATAGGTTACCCAAAACCTTGATGCTCCCTCCTCTTTGATTGTGTTACTAGCCTTTGGGCACTTATTCATGAATGCAAAGGATAGGCTTACCTTAGCCTTGATGCAATTTCCCCTTTTGTTCATGTTATTGAGAAATCATTGCTCATATGTTCCTTAGTTCAATTAAGATCATTCTATGCCTATGATCATTTGCTTGCTTGTTTTCGATGCATTCTAAATGTCTTGATTCAATATGCCATTCCATCCCTGTGTATGACCTCCTAATGAAGACGTAAGTCTACATGCCTGTTGTAGCATAGAGTCATTAGGGTAAATACACTCCTTCCTACACACACACACTTGCTTTGAGAACTTTACCTTGCATCCCTAATAAGTGGGTCTTTTGATCATGTTGGCATGTTTAGTCTTGATTAAATGTTCAACATATGCATGATTTCGTGATTATTGAACGTGCTTAAACTTTTGTAATCAATCATTGATAGTACCTTCACCCCTTTTTCCAAGAATCTTTCAAACCTTTTTTCCAACTAACGCGAGTTATTAGTGACTATCACTCAAAGCCTTGGCTTGTTTGATTGTCACGAATGCCATCAAGAGTTATTAGTAATGATCACTCAAAGCCTTTGCTTGCTTGATTGTTATGAAAGCACTTCCCCTTTCAAACCCCTTCAAAAACATTTTTCGTTAGAACTACGTCGCTTTGATTCCCGTTTGGGATACGTAGGAGCGAGCCACGTTCTCGTCAAGCGCAACAAATAAAAATTCTTTTCATCCCCCTAAACCAATCATTTTCATAAAACAAACAAAATCATTTTCAAACCCATTGTTGCTAGTAGCTCATCAGAGCCTCTGTTCGTTTAGCTATTAGTGACAATGTCCTTTTCTCCTAAAAATAATAAACGATGATCCATCATAACCTTTGTTAGTTTGATCATCGTAAAAATCAATCTCTTTCGAAAATCACTTTCCAAAAGGATAATAAAAAACGAGTTGTTATCAATAGTCCATCAGAACCTTTGTTCGTTTGACTAACGGTGCAACTCTCTTTTTGAGTATTTAGTAGTGATTCATCATAGCCTCTGCTAGTTCAATCATTTGCTAATGCTCGTCCTATTTCAAAAACTCACTAAAAAAGATAAAAAACAAAAACTTTTCAAAAAGAACCAAGAACTACGTAGCTTTGAATTCTCCATCGCGCCGGGAGATACGTAGGAGCGGGCCATGTCCCGTCAAGCACTTTTTTCTAAAAACCCTTTTTTTCCCCCCTTTCTCACTAAAAATAAAATTTCCAGTAAGTTTTCTCATTCGTTTCAAACAAGAAATAAATAGGCAAATCTAGGTATTTTTCAAATCAAACGTTAAAACCACACATTTAATTAGAGGTTCCCTTTCGGTAGAAAGGACATGCGCGGTGCTAACACCTTCCTCGCACGTAATCGACCCCCGAACCTATATCTCTAGTTTCCAAAGACCATCCGCCTTGTCCAAAAGACCTTTTTTCAATGTTTTGGTCTTAAAATTAAAATATTGGTGGCGGCTCCAAATTTTTTCCACGTTGTACATCGAGAAACCCAAAGCGGGATTTTTCGGGTGCAACAGTATGTTTGGTCATCTGCATAAACTATGTCAATGCATCCTCTAACTGAGAAGGTGGTTTCTGTTGTTGATTGACAGGTGCCTGAGACTGTTGTTGGTTGGAACTTGTGCCTTCATTATTATTCTTCCAAGAAAAGTTGGGATGATTCTTCCACCCTGGATTGTAGGTGTTAGAAAATGGATTCCCGCCTTGTCTTTGGAAGTTTCCCATATAGTTGGCCTGTTCCAATGCTTCTCCATAAGCTGCACAATCACCTTCGTGGGATTCCCTACCACAATAATTGCACCCGCCTACTTGCACTGCTTGTACTGTTGCTGGAGCTTTGGAACCTACTTCACACGCTGCCGCTAATTGCTTAGTGAGAGCCTCGATTTGCATGGACATTAGTTTCTGTTGGGCTAACACCACGCTGTTTGAATCAAGCTCCAGCACACCTTTCTTTCCTACAGCCCCCCTATCATTTTGGATCCTGTACTCATTGGAAGCCATGTCTTCAACCAACTGTTTGGCTTCTTCCCACGTCTTGGTACCTAGGGATCCTCCAGCTGAGGCATCCAACATCATTCTTGTTTGTGGTCTCAGCCCATGGCAAAAAGTTTGTAACTGTAGGAAATCTTCTATGCCATGGCCGGGACACTTCTTGAGTAGTAGCTTGAATCGTTCCCAAGAATCATACAACGATTCGGACTCTCCCTGTGTAAAATTGGAGATATCAGCTCTTTTCCTTATGAACTTGGAGATTGGGAAGAATCTCTCCAAGAACTTGTTCTCGAGGTCATTCCAAGTGTTGATTGTCCCTGGGAGAGTGTTCAGCCAATCCTTGGCCCTCCCAATGAGAGTGAAAGGGAACAGCCCGACCTTCTTTGCACTATCGGTTACTCCCTCAGGGTGTGTAGTCCCACATATCTCGTAGAATTGGAACAAGTGCTGATTAGGGTCTTCGGCATCCGACCCAGAGAATTGCTCTGATTTCAGGGCCGTGAGCATAGAGGATTTGATATCAAACTGGGCCACGCCCACTGGTTGAAATGCTAATGCCTGGGCGCCCTGATTCCTTCGCCCGAAATCACCGAAAGTACGTCTCGGTGGAGGTGGGGGTGGAATTCCAGCCATTTCAACTGCAGAAAATGAATGTACCTGTGTCTCTAGCTCGGCTTGTTGCTTTGCTAGCCTTGCTTTCTTTCGATTTGCCCTTGCTAACTTTTCGATCTCTGGATCACCCAATAGTTCTTGTGGGCCCTTACTCCGCATACACAAATCCCTGAATCACTAAGCAAACCGTTCACAAGTCCGAGCAAATCACTAGGTAGTAAGGATCAAATAACTCAAAGGTATAACAAAATGTAAACTAAACTCTAAGAATCAACTCGTTTGCCTTGTTGACAACGAAATCAACAATCCCCAGCAACGGCGCCAAAAACTTGTTAAGACTTTTGGCAAGTGTACCAATTGTCGTCGCAAGTAATAAAATACGGTAAGTAACCGGTCGATTCCACAGGGATTGTGCGTTGAAAACAATAGCAAAGTTGCAAATTCTTAGATTGTAAAGGTTTGGTAATTTGAGTAACAATAACGGTACACAAAACGTGATTTAAGAATACGAGAAAAACGACTAGGGATCGAATCCTCTCACCTCGCCTATCACATGAACCTTAGCCAATTCAAGTTAATTATTCAATTTCTAGATTCAATTCACTAATTAAGGTCAAGGGCAATTCCTTGCCTCAAGACTCCATTTACCCTAAGAGTAACCCTAATTCCTTAGGCGAGACATGCCAAAGGGTAATGCATTAAGATCGAGAATTTTACACGAATTCACCTAAGCCATCACATATCCCTATGCTGATTACTAGCAAATGATCTAACTACCCAATTTCCAGCTACTAATTCATATTCCTATGTAATCACTAGCCTGGATCATCACAATTATCATATGTAATTGAAAAGCATTAAGAGCATAGGTATTTAGACAAAGTAAATCGAATAACAACTAAATTGATTAGAACAATGGTTCACATGATAGGGTTGGGAGATTCATCTCTCCCTAATCTAAGCAATTTAGTTACAAATCATCCTAAGAGTAGAAACCAACATCAAATAGAAAACAATCGTAAAGAAAGACATTAGAACCTTCAATCCCTTGTTACCAGGTGGTGAGAAGGCTCCAAAATCGCACCCTCCAGCTGCTCCAAAGTGTGGCTCAGATCCCCAGACGAAGTCCCTGTGAAAAACGCTGAAACTGCTTTAAAAAAAACCTAATTTTTGCGCCCCATCGCGACGCGACCCGTGACCACCGCGTCGCGAAATAGCACAGAAAGTCTTGGCTTTGCAAAACTCCTCCTGGTCGCGTCGCGAACCCTCCTGGTCGCGACGCGATATTGAACAGAAATCAAATCCCTCCATTTTGCTGCATTTCCGGGCAAGTGTCTGGTTCGCCGAATGATGCCACAACCAATTAGAGGTCTTCAAGTCCAATTTAGCTCCAAAAGTGAAGGAATTACTTACAAATGAACTTCCTACTACAATTATCTAAAACTAGACTAAATCCCCAGATAATGACTGTGATACAGTGAAAAACCTGCACAATTGGTCCTAAAAATGCGTAACTTACATCATATGATTGAGAGTCAACAGCTACTAACCGGAAATGATCTACTCTGTCCAAATCCCGACAGAAAGCCAAACTTCAAGCCGAGGTCCTCCTTACAGGATCACCCCGGCTTGGGGGGCAACTGTTTCGGAATGGATAAAATCCTATAGATGGTTATCTGTTGGGCCGTATGCAAAGCAATGGGCCGCAAGATTGTCTGGATCCACAGATCAACGAATGATGGGGATTAAAACCCTACATCCAATGGATGGGGTCCCATCTGCCTCATTAATGCTTCCTTTTATAAATACGCACTGCTATCAGTCCTAGAGGTACACATTCATTACCTCATATAACCTATTACCTATGCCGACTTAAGAATCAGAGTGTGTGCATGTACTACCCCCTTGCAAGTTCAACGCGACCGGGATCATCTCGGCCAACATTCAACACTCGTCTCAACAACCATCTCTGCAACAAATTGGAGCGAGCTAGCTTTTCAGCTTGGTGAGCATGTCGACCTTCAGCCAGAATACTGTGAGTACTTAATATACAGGGGTGAACCTAATTAAAGCTTAGACATAAGTCATTGTAATGAAACCCCGACGTTAGTGACTGAGAGGCACACATCAACTGCTATAAATTATTTTGTTTAAAATTAATTGATCAATCATGTTATAACTAATGGTTTATGTGATTGATGTAGGCATGGAGTGGTTGTTATCAAATTGGGTTGAGTTGGAAAGTACTCAGACTACGTAAGAAACACGAAACAACCAAAAAAGTTTTAAATAAATATTGTTTTGTGATTCTCACTAATTCTGAATGACACTTGATATGATCTAAAATAGATCAAGAAGGATAGGATCTAGAATTTTGACAATTCAATAATTCTCACACAAGATCAAGAATAAGTGTTCTTGACAAAACAAGAAAGATGAAGAACATACAACACAAAACACAAGGAAATTTCATGAAAAGTAGAAGAAAGAACAAATGTGGATGAGACTAGAGATGGATGTGGAAATGAATGATCGCCACACCTTCTTGGAAGGTGATATAAGATCAACTAGCCTTGGGTGCTCCTAGCCCCAAGGTTAAGAGCAAGGTCCTCTTCTTCAAGAACCATTCGAGAAACTTCATAATGAACCTCACCTCTCATATGCATGTACTCGCCACTCTCACCTCTCACTATGTATCTCTCTAGGCTTTCAACTTTGTAAAATTGAGGAAATGATTTCATTCATCCAAGAAGTTCTCCCTCATTACACTAAAAGATAAGGTATTTATATCATGGACCTTTTGGATCCTAGATCCACAATATAAAGCCCAAATCCACAATTACAAGTAAGGCCTTTAGCCCAAAACTAATCTAAGCCACATGGCCCAAAATTACAAGTCTTTTACAATTATTAAAAGAAAGCTAAAACATAGGAGACACTAGGGTTTGGGTATCCTAGAAATCCCTATTATGTACATGGTCACCTTTAATGTACTTTTGTCTTAATGATTAGATTAAACACATTAAAGTATTTTTCCTTGACTTTGACTTTTGAGCTTTGTTCATTGTGACTAGCTTTATGATTAGGCTAGGCATGCATGTGGCTCACATCAACACTCCTGACTTAATTCAATTTCTTGATTGAACATGTTAGTTTAAGATGAGTTTTCTTATATTACAACATAATGAATGGTTATATTAAATGTGTAAGTGTATAGAGAACTTGAAAGATTAAATAAGGAATGATGCTATTGAATAATGATGTAGGTATAATTTATTTTAGGACTGGTATCTTAAATGTACGATTGATTAACATGTCCTTAATTTTTTGTTAATGTATGACATACAAGAAATTCATCTAATTTAAGTTCAATGAATCAGTTCTATCGATGCTCATGTAAATATGTTGTAAGCTTCTTAGTTTTATTTTCCTCGATTTATTTCTATGTTTCTTGCTCGAATTTGTTTCGGGCTTTTGTATGCATCGATTTTCTTCCTCACTTTTGAACTTGTCTTATGCTTTAATTTTTTTTTGGCCATATTTTTACTGTAAACATGTAATCATAATGAGCAAGAACGTCACTTGGGTTTTGAACTGGTTTATTGCGTTGAGTAGTCTCTTATGGGGGCATAATGCATGTTCCGTTATGCTTCAACTTTCAGTGACATACTGTTTATTTCATGTGCTTCGTTAGATTTTACACATTTGGTAGAACTTTTATGCCAAATGTTCATTATTAGCCTGTTAAGGTTGGTATTAGAAATCTAATCCCGCTTTATATCGGGAATCACCTTAGATTTCAAATTGTGAGTTCTATAGGAAGTATTTCAAGAAGATTGAATCTTGGGTTTTCTGTGTATTATGATTTATGTATTGTGACAATTGTACACTTGGGGATTGTATGACCCATTTGATGTATCAGTTTTTCAGTCTAGGTCTGTACGCATATTAAATTTGGATTTTTCGTTATCTGTGACTCTTTTTGGGCCTATGATGACTACAAACTAGTTATAAGTACATATATACTCTTGAGGATTCATTTTGGATGTTATTATGCTATGACTTATGTTGTGGGAATAGTATGATTATTTATCATACTTTGATTAGTCAATTTTTCATCCAAATGAAACTTGTGTATCTTTGATTGTGTGTCTCGATTTTGAGAGTACCTTCCCAATCTTCATCCACCTATGAACACAGAATCTGGGTAACCTCCGTTTTGACTTTCCATTATAACTTTATCCGTGTAACTCTTTAGATCATGCATTGAACATGCTTAAGACCAAGTCCATTCCATTGGTCAAGATCTTTTGGGAAATCTTTATTCTCGATAGAATAAATTGTGATTTTGTTAAAGGAATGGTCACTCGATTTCTTTGTCCTGTCGAATTGATAAAATTTGGTTAAATTTTTAAGGGCAGGATATTTTCAAGTTGGGGTGTAATGTAATTCTCAAAGTAATTAAAAAATTACTTTGAGTATCACATTTGTGTTGCTTAAACCATATTTATATTTTGACATGACTTAAATTATTTTGTATGATTGATTAAAATTGAATGTTTGATATGGGGCATTAGAAGTAGTACAAGAAGACCAAATATTGGAAAGAGGGGTGTGGATAAAAATTTATTGCACCCCAATGATGAGTTGGGCGCAAGCCCAACCCATGTGACCCATTTGATTTGTCATAAGCTGAAGTCTTTAAATAAGAGGGAATGAAACATTTTTACTTCCATTTTCAAACAACAACACATAGCACAAGATAAGTGAGTGAAGTAGCATTTCACTACTTCACTCACTTATCTGAAAATTATTTCTCATTACAATCTCATCTCATTCTCTCACTAGAAATCACAAATCTCACTTCCATTGATCCAAAATAGAATTGGGAACTACCCTTCAATCACTTGGATATGAAGTTTCAGAGGTTGGATTTGAGTTAGAGGTATTCAATTGAGGGTTTTGATTACTACTTTGTATTCTTAAGGTTTATAATGGGATTTTACCTATTTTGATTAAATTTGAGGTTTAAATGAGCATGTTGGGTGAATTGATGTTTGATAGGGTTATTCCATTAGTAGTAAAAAGGAAAGGTGCAGATTAGGGACATATGACCAGCTGAAGCCCATTAGGGACATATGACCAGCTGAAGCCCTAAATTCCATTTCATTTTACACTCTTCACTTCAGTTTTTTTTAAAAAGAGAAAGTGAACTAGAGAGAGGGAAAGAGAGTGGATGCGAGAAGGAGAGGGAGAATGAGAAGAGAATGGGTGTTGGCATTTTGGCACCTCCATCTTCAATCAAGTTGAAAACTCAACTTCTTTCACCTACATTTACTTCAAACATTCCATTTCTTCCTCCTCTAAAAACTCTTCACAACCAGAAACATAAAAAGATGCACTCTTCTACTCCTCTTTTGAAATGCATGTGGTCTAGAGCTAGAGTTGGTATAGTAGCTACTTGCATGTTAGCTTAAGGGCTAGAATGAGAAGATTTGGAAGCTACATTGATGCTAGATTCGTGATAGAAGAGGTTTTATAGCTGGAGATGTTGCTTGAGGGTTTTAGTAGATTGTGGAGTTAGTGGGATTTTGCATTTTGCTTGCTATTGTGGTATTCTACTTTGATTGTGAGTTCCTTTCACTCTCCTTGTTAATACTCTTAGGGTTTGATGTCTACACATGATTGATACTGAAATGTTGAGTTGCATGTTCAGTTTTGGTTCTTGAAATGCCATGAAATGCTAATATAGTGAATACATGGTTTTGGTGCTTGAAGTGTTAATTATGTGATGATTTAATTGTGTAATTATTTAATTTGGAGGTGTGAATTTGATGTATTGATGTTGGTTGGGTTGAAATTGAGTGATTTATATTGTTTAAGTTGATTGTATGTTAGTTAGGATAGGTTGGAAGCCCTTGAGATTTGCAGCACACACACGGTCTGTGCTCTTTCACGCACGGTCTGTGCTTGTTTTCGGGTTGGGAAAGGTTTCGACAAGTGATAATACCATGCACAATTCGCAAGATAATCATAACGTATCATTGAATATTCAAATGGTAAACAATTGCACTTGGGTCATTAAGGAAGAATTTTATGTCGAGAAACCAGTACGGCGCAAAGGTCGTGCTCCCAGGCGCACCAGTTGTGTTCCCAAGCGCACAGATCGTACTCCTTCAGTTGCATTAATGCAGAGGAAACCAGAAGCCAGCACGGGTCGTGCTCCTGCTACAGAGTGCAGAAAAACGTTTTCCAAGTGATTTTTGGCACTCTTTTGGTTCCCAAATCTTCCCAAACTCCATAATCAACACAACCACCACTAGTGGAAAAAAGACATTTTATAACAGTGATTCATATCGGTTAAAAAGAACCTGATGTTAAAAGTGACGCGGTGGCAGTTTTATAATTATATTTACATCTTTCATATCGGTTCACGCTACACCCGTTATAGAAAATGCTAATTTACATTTTTCATATCGGGTCAATGCTATACCCGTTATAGAAAACCCTAAAATTTCAGGCGCTGAAACCTAACTTCTTTCGCGTACATCTCTCCCTCTCGCTGCAAAACCCATTCGCGTACATCTCTCCCTCTCGCTGCAAAACCCATTCGCGTACATCTCTTCCTCTCGTTCCCTCCTTTTGCTCTCTCCCTAATTAACCTGTGTTGCATCTCACAAATCTGTTCCTCTCCACCGCTTTCGTTTTCTCTAAACGCCCTCGCTGCACGTCGGTGCTTCTCACGACGTGTCGCTTTACGGAGACTGCGCTCACGACGTGCCGCTTCACCCACACCGTGCTCACGCTTTTCCTTTTCACGCACTCTGCGCTCACGCCGTCGCTGTTTCTCCTCTTCCTCATTGCCTCGACATTAGGTATTTTCCCTGTTTATTCTTCAAGATTCGTTGATTCCACGTGTAGATAACACGTCACGGCAATTCCTCTTTCTTCGATTCTTCATTCTGATCCATCATTAGTTCAGTTCTAGTTAATTTTCCCTTACAATTCATGGCTATATATGATTTTGTCTTCCTTAATAACATTTTTCACTTTCTAGTGTTGTCATTTTCTATTTCTTTGTGCGTGTGTATCAGTTTCCTCGAAGATAGCCACCGATGTAATGGAGATGCAGATTGGTGTTAAGGTAACCTGTTATTTTGATTGAGAATTTTGTCCTCTCTTTTAGAATTGTGAATTTTGGAGAAAATATTTGGATAAGTGGTGTTTGCAAAGTTTGCATTACGTTTGGAATTGTTTCATTGCCCTTGTGTTATATGAATGTTTGCATAAAAATTTCAATTGACCTTGTCAAGTGAATCCATGCCCATCTTTTAAGTTAATTTGTATGATTCTGAATTGCTGGAAAATATTTGACTGTTGTGTAACTAGTACATTGGAAATAATAGGTTGTTTCTGTATAATTTTTTATGGTGCCATGTTGTATCTGCACTAATATCTATATAGTGTGATATGTTTGAGTTGAGGCATAAAACTTTGCACCATTGTCAATGTAGTCATTAAACTCTTTTTGTATGAAATAATTATATGTAAATATTATGCATCACATTTACTATTTGTTCTGTCTTTGATTATCAATTGATGGTTCATTTGAGTTGTGTAGTGTGATGGTTCATTTGAGTTGTGTAGTGCAGGGTCTTGTTACAACAGAAAAGGAGTGGTGCTACCTCTAGGATTTCTTTGTTTGATTCCTTGGCTCAAAATTTCCTTCGAGACATGAACACCATTGCCAGCATCAGTGGGGAAGAAAAACACCACACCGATCTTGAGCAAAGCGAGATCCAGAGAATGTTTCCTCCGTCACTTTCTTAAGGTATGCTATGCACAACCAATTATTTGATGTTTGTGTTTTGTTTTTGAAGTTTTTGCTCTTAATCTGTTGTGATTTGTGAAGTATGCTATATTAATGATGAATATGTATGAGTTATGATATTTGGGTATGTTTTTGGAGTTGCTAAGGAACCACATTGCATAACTCTCGTTACTCACAATACATTCATTATTTAATATATTATCCTAAAGGGTGAGATATGAACTTGAAATAAGTATTTGAATTATGTGCTGAAATTTGCAGCAAGCCTTGTTCAGGGTATAAAATGAAGGAGGTCTGAATAGTGACATGGTCGGTTCGGAACAGAGAGAACCTGCGGCGGTGAAGGCCCAAGAAGTAGGTCATCTCTAACCTTTTAAGTGTGGATAGGAGTTGTTTTGATCAACGCGTCTTCTAACAACATGTGACTTGTTTTGATCAAATGCAATGGTGCAGGTGATTTCAAGAAAGGAAAAGGATAGACAAGTTAAGAGAAAAATTTCCCCTGACGAAGATAATGGTTCGGAGGTACCTTTTTTCTTTTTTGAGAGTATAGATGTGCTTATTTATGAGATAGATTCACAAATTATTTATGTTTTTAAAAACAAAGAAATATTTTGTATTGGTTTAATTTTTGTTGATCATACCGAAGAGTTTCTTTATAATTTTTACCCTTGCAGTTGCATGTAGGTTTCGTTTTGTATTGTTGAGTTTTGTATTGCTGAGTTTTGTTAAAGCATTCTAATTATTTTTTTAAATATCTGCCACTTGTCTATTTGCAAACAGTCAGAAGAAGAAAGACTGAAAGATCAAAGAGAGAAGGAGGAATTAGTGCAACATATGAGAGAACGAGATGTGGCAGGAACACGGAAGGTACTCTTTGATATTCGAATTGATTTAGTCAAGTGTGCTTGAAGATTTTTATTTTATCAGTCTGCTTTTCTTTCTTTTCCTTTTTTGGTTGATACTACTGTGCTTAAGTTGGCATCTTAAGTAGTAGCTAGTAGCTACATTAATACTTCCTTTTGGATAAAAGAAGAAAAATTGTTAGAAAGAATGGGAGAAAATGTGAGGTACATAGTTTCCATTCTCAAGAGTCAAGATAACTTAGTATTAACCTGGCTATGTTTCATCTAATATGTCTTGTTATATAACTGCAACTAATGTTATTTTAATTTGTTCCCCCACCCCCATGGAAAATTTCTAGTGTTAAATATCCAAGTTGTTCTGGCTTAAGACTGACTTGGATACTGGGCGATTTTAGTGCAGAAAATTTTCTTGACGTCGCTATTATAAGTCCAGAACCCGCTAACAAAAGTCAGATCAGAAAGAAACAGAGACATAATTTGACTCAGTGATAGCATGTTCATTGTTTACCCTTTTCTTCCCATTATATGTATCCTTATGGCCTCAGTTATTGCTATAACATACTCAATATTTTCAGGGGGCGTCAAAAGAGTTTAAAATGCCTGTGGCATTTCTTAGTGTCTTTCTTCTTCCAGTAGTTGGGAATGCTGCAGAGCATGCCGGATCTGTTATGTTTGCTGTCAAAGACAAACTTGTAAGTGTTAACCGTAACTCTTGTCGAAAAAGAAATACTAACCATAACTAGTGATGATTTAGTTTTAACATATATGAACAGTTTATGATATGATACATTGAGACAAACATCTACTGAGAGTATTTTTTGTGTTCTCTTCCTTAAAAATGGATACATTGAGATAAACTGTTATAAACTATAATTTTATGAGAAGAAAAGGATAATCCGAATGATAAATGAAGATGAGCAGAGCAAGGATGCTTTTCTCTACATCTAAACTGGCTTTGTCATTCATATAGGACATATCTCTGGGTGTGGCAGTAGGATCTTCAATACAAATATCAATGTTTGTGGTAAGGTCCTTTTCAATGAAATTTTAAAGACTCATATCATATTTAGAGCAACATTGAGAATCGATTATAAAGCGATGAGTAACATTCTACTAATCATCTGATTCCTTGTCCATGATTATATTTCTGCAGATTCCGTTTTGTATGGTTGTTGGATGGATGATTGAGTGCCCTATGGACTTGAATTTTCAGCCTTTCGTTTTCATGTCTGTTATCATAGTTGCCTTCATGTTGCACGTAAGTCAATTACTGACCTTAATGGATTCCATTATGTGAACTACTTATATATCCATGGATTTGATCTTTACTTGAACTTATTTTCAACATGCATGTAGAATGGAACTTCTAACTACTTCAAAGGGATGGTGCTCATTCTTTGCTATTTGATAGTTTCAGCAATTTTTTGTATATAATGATCCTATGTCAGTTGGTAAGTTATGAATCCCTTCCTCCATCTTAAATAGAATATGTGGTTCAATTATATATGCTCTTTAACTTTTTATAAAGCTAAATACATGCATATTACTCTGGACCTATATAAACAAAAAATACAGTTTTACGTTTATTGAGTAACTAATATATCTGGGTGGTCACTCCAGCACTAAATGGGGTGGAATTAGAGAGCCCTCGAGCCAAAGGGCTCAAGGGGGGCAATAAAATCTGAATTACATATATGAGGAAGTGATATCGCAAGCATTTTTTGTCTCTTTTAGCACAAAAACTACCATAACCCCAGGCCTAATGGTATGGCTGTGATTTTTGTTTGTTGGATCAAAGGCCTTTGTCAAATATGATTGAATGAAGCCATTAGTTATTTGGTATTGTGAAACTGGTTTTCTTCTTGCTATTTGTGTGTGTGTGCATCTCCTTGTTATTATTTAAGTGCATACATTAATCATAGTCTCAGCCTTGTTTCTAATTTTCTTTTACAGGAATTTTCTGATATACTGCATCAGGATAATATGAGCAACCCAATGAATATCTCAGAAAATTATTCATCAAGAAATGTAAACTTCTTAATATGCTTTCAGGCTACTAATAAACTAATTTATTTGTATTTTCAGGCTTTCTGTCTGTTGGTTCTCATGGCTGATATGCTGGTTTATGCCCTGTATATGTCTCCAGTGGCTTTTGGTTATCTACCTTTCAGAATTGCACCTTATGTCAGGGTTGTTCTTATATGAATTGCACATTTTGGCTGATGTATTGCTTATTATATGAATCCCACATTCCCACTCACTTAATTAATGTTTGTCAAAAGTAAAACATTCACAAACTTCTTTGTCTAAATAGAAAGTTCCAGCTTATGGAAATTAGGACAAAATTGTGGTTCATGTCTGATGCAGCTTATACATAGTCATTTTCTGTAACTGTCTGCATCTGTTGAAGTTCATATTATTATTGTATAACTATGTGTTGTGTGGATGGACCTCCTGTTGAAGTTCATATACATATTGTATAACTATGTATTGTATAAGGATCTAGAGTTGGTAGAAGACAACCTTACTATCGGTTTTCTATGGGAACCGATATGAAAAGTCTCTTTTTTTTAAAAAAAAAGAGACTTTTCATATCGGTTTTAGGGGCAAAAAAAGAGACTTTTCATATCGGTTTTAGGGGCAACCGATATAAAAATAACTTTTCATAACGGTTCAGGAATCGATATGAAATGTCTCTATTTTTTATATCTCCTTTTCGGCATCGGTTCGGGAACCGATATGAAATGTCAATTTTAACCGATATAAAAAGCCTTTTTTCCATTAGTGCACAACATTACCACTATCATAACAAATCAAAATCATCATTATAACATTAATAACTAGTATCAAAGCATCAAACATTCAATCAAACTTAATTTACTCTTTTTGAGCTTAATGCTCAAACACCCAAATTGAAACTATGGGTGGGGTGGACCATCATCAACCAACAATCTATCAAACATCATTAATGTGTTCCAAACCCTATATTATGTAGGCAAAGGGAAGGAAACTCAATTGATTGAAGAGAATACAAGAAGTAGACAGGCTACTTGAGTTCCAAAACCACAAAGCAAGCCTCTAAACTACCAACACCACCACACAGCTACCAAACCCTCTACTTTGGAACTTGAATCAACAATGTCAACCTTGAAACCCTATCTTTGGTGCTCCTTCAATGTTGTTCTCCTAGCTCCTTCTTCATGTTTTTGTTAATAGTATAGTTACTCTCAATGGGTGTCTCCAAATTGCACAAGGATTCGTATGCTAGCCCCAAAATCTGAGCTTCAGAGTTCTCTACCCCAATGTGAGCTCCGAATAGTGGAATTCTACCAGCTAAACTCACATGCAAGACCAAAGGAACAATCCTAGCTTTCATAAGGAACATGCAACATGATTTTGTTTCAAGATGAAAAGGAAACTAGAATTTTTAGACTTTGGAGCTCAACTTGGTAGCTCCATATGAAAATGTGGTGAGGAAGAAATGAGGAAAGTGAGGGAACATCTAAGCTCAATAAATAGCGAGCTAACTCTTCCTTGGTCGCAACCAGGTCAGCATCCGTGACTTGTTGAGATAGAGGGGGAGAAGTAATGGTGGTTCCTCATTGCGTAGGATTTGAGGGGGTTATGATGGTACCTCTCGGTGTGATCCTAAAAAAAAGGGATAATTCTCAAATGCAGCGAGTATGTAAGAACAAACGAAGCTGTGAGAAGGGTCACACACTAAATTTAGATTTGAGCTGTGATGTGGCTAAGGGGAAGAGGTTGATCCCAGTGGAGGATGAGCTTTCTGTAGTGCATTGCAATGGTTAACAGAAAGTCAGGATAACAAAATGATCAAAGACGTGGGTGGAAAAGCTCACCCTTAGCTTCTTAAACTGGGGAGGCTGGTCATCGGCGGCTGGAGATGGTGGAGCCAGTAGGCTTCTAGTAAGTTTTCGTTGAAGGATGGGGACATTATGTTCTTCATCCTCGTGATCTTCATCGTCAATGTTGATGATTCATGGTTCTTGGGCTTCATGAAGGGAAGTCGTTAGCCGAAGATATTAAAGAGTATTGAAAGTAAGAAACGATAGGGGGTTCGGCCATCAGTGAACTTACTAGGAGCAGATCTTAGAGTGGAGATGAACCTCACCCGAGGCATCAAACTTTGTGGGGGTGAAGGATTAGGGATTGCCTTCTTCTTCTTCTTTTTCTCTCTCTTACTCGCAAGAAGGGTGGCAGCCACAATAGGCGATGGACTAGTAGTGGCAGCCATCGAAGTTGGTAGGGCAGAGAGGCCCTTAGTAGCGCCCATATACCGGTTGATATAATCAGTTGCAAGGTCTGGAAAGATGCAGTTCCTTACCAGCGACCACCAATTCACATTGTCGCTCGTCTCGCCAATATCCCCGTAGTAGGCGCCCCACGTGAAGGTGAGGAACATTACTTCATGGTCCATTAAGATTCTCTTGAGGTCCATCAAGAAAAACTTTCTTCTTTGATGTGTGGGGGCTAGCAAGTCGTGAGGAGTTGGAATGTGTTGGCCGAGGCCAAACTGTCTGGCAGCAAAATTGTGATGATAAGGCTCAACTGTGAGATAATTGTTGGAGGAAGAGATTTTGGCGCCGGCAACCAAGTCTCAGGCCACGAGCACTCGGCTTTAGTGGGATGCCATGCGGTGACGCTCGCTATCTTAGAGAGTTTCTTTGAGAGGGTAGAAAAACCATGAGGGCCCAATCTTCCTTTCCAAAATAGGATACCGGTCGAAGTTTCTGGAGTCTATTTCAAAGAGGGCCCGAAGGACTTTTAGACTCTCCATGGGCAAGGAAGGAGTTGTTGCCAAGATGGAACCGAAGACAGGGGTTGGTTCTGATGATGGTAGAGAAGGAGCCGCCGAGGAGAAATTAGGGAAATAGTGTTGGGCCCACAACTGTAAGAACAATATAGGACCTTCGACTTTGGAATAATATCCTTTTTTCCTTGATTTGCTTCAGGATGCTCTTGAAGCGTATTCTTGGCCAGACATCAGCTTGTGGTCGAAGGAGAAGAGCTCTTTGACTACCCCCGAAGGATTTGGTGTTGTAGAAAGATTTATTTTAGAAGTACATAAGGAATGCATGGTGCTCTACATCCGTAACATCCCCTGATATCTTGGAGTTCCACGCCATGAGGTGGCAAAAGCGGAGGCAAAGGTGTATTCGAGGTCAGTTCCCAAGAAGTCCGGGTCAGCATGGATGTCGCGCTGGCGACGAGGAGACCTAGAATGGAGGCTAGGTCAAGGAGTGTGGGAGGCAGGATGCCTCAAGGGAATACGAAGGCATTGGGGATAGTTGACCAAAAGCTCATCAGCGGGACGAGGAGATCAAAGTTGTGGGAGACCTCTTTTGTTGACACCTGGATCATGTCGTAGATACCCTAGGATTTCCATGACTCCCCTTTGGCCTCGGCCACCCGATCGACCCATTCGGTATAGCCGGGGGACCATTTGTCCCAGTCTCAAAGATCTTGAATTTTGTCCTCCGTCGTGTACCAAGCGGTGGTAATAGGGAGGTTTTTGGACCCAAACCGCCTTTGGAACTTGTCGAAGCCATAATCCGCGTTTGAGATACAAGGGAAAAGGGAAGTCAAGGAGCGGGAAGTGGAAAATATGCTGAACGGGACCACGACGGGGGACGATGTTTGTTGGCGGTGGACAAAGGAAAAAGCGATTTTATTGTGGCTAGAAATAGTTGTGTTTAGAGAGGGATGGAGAATGAGAGAAAGTTCGCAAAAAGAAATGGTTGAGTTCTAGAGGCAATAAGAGCGAAAGTAACCCCGACGTGGTTGACGAGATGAGTATTTATAGCCTTCGAGGGCAATGATTAAAACTCCTAGGGAATTATCGCATCACCATTTCGATTCGCAAGAAAGGAGCCGTGATGCGTCTAATCAATGACGTAACAGCTAGTCACCGCCACTGACACGGCGTGTCGTTTCAGTTTTGGCGCCGTTAGTCCCAACCACTCGGCTGGACAACAACGCAAAAAATGGGCATTTGTTAACACCCAAAATAAATTGTTGGCCGAGGAGAAAAAGTAGGAATTCAAGGCTGAGGCTGCCATAAAGGCTGTAAGGCACATGTAATGCAATACTTGCCATAACACGGGGAGAGTTCAGTCCGAGGACATGAAAGAAAATATCTTGGAGAGACTGAAGCGCAAGGGAATGAGAAGGATCACCGAGGTACAATAAGACTCGGTTGGAGGGCACCTCGACCACGTGGTGACACGGCTGAGGCACCAACGGCCGAAGGCCGAAAGTGAGATATGGCGGAGGAGGGCTGTGGCCGAGGCGAGGAATACTTACTTAGAGTGCAAGTATTCAATGCATGTGGACATACAACGTTGGAGCAGTTAAGGTCAAGGAATAGAAGACGCCGTGGAAACAGGAGTGACTAGGGTTTACCCGACTAGCCCGTGCTAGTGAGGTCGTGGAGAAGAGACTCTGAGTTTCTAGGGAGTAGGTTAATTACAACTGTTGATCTTGGGAGTAGGTTAATTACAGCTGGGAAGATGTAGGCTCGGATAGTGGCCAACAGAGGCTCATGTATGTATATATAGTAGCACTTGTACATTTTTAAGAGACGCATCAATCAATACACAAGTCTTTACTTTACTTTATCTTTCCTTTATCGCTTTTCTTTATGTTTTCTTAGTCTCGTAGATAATCCAAGTCACACGTTCCTCTCACATCCAACCTAAAACTCTCTGGAGGAGTTAGGGAACCCATATTTGAGGAATCGAGTTCCTTTCTCGACGCAATTGTTTGAAGAAAAGAGGTATCACTAATTGTCCAAGCCTCTGACCGATTATACGGCTAGGATTAAAGTGTTTGACGACAACATATATATATATATATATATATATATATATATATGTATGTATGTCTCATAAAAAACACTTATATATGTAACGTTTCTTTACATGCACATTACCCTTTGCTAATTCTTTATCTTTATTTTATGCCTTCTTAATACACTAACAGGTCATTGTTACCCTTTAACCTACTCAATAGCTAAAAAAAGTTATTAATCATTACATATTTGAAGGGAATTTGAGAAGGTTAAAGGGGGAAAAAATGACCCGTTAATGTATTAAGAAGCCCAAAAATAAAGATAAAGAATTATTAGAAAAAGGTAATGTGCTGCATAAGAAATTCTACATAAAATGGACCCGTTGTACAGCTATTTTTTCCTATGATATATATACAACTTGATCATCGTAATATATACAAATTCTTTTTACATTATAAAACAACCAATCCATTTTGGGGTGATTTGAAATAGACGTGGAAAATAATGGATATAAGTCTCAAGTCTACTTCTACCCTAATCTTCTTCTTTTTACTATTGATCCTCTCTACAGGTGAAGATCAAAGTATAAAATGTTCTATTGTTCCTTGTGAACATGATAGTGATTGCGAGGCACTTTGTGAAAGTTTCGCGTGCCAAAGTCAGAAGTGCGCCGGCCATGGAAGGTATGAAGGGTGCATGGACAATGCGTGCCAATGCATCGGTTGCACTATTGAAGTTTAAGTTAAATAATTACTTTACCACATAGACATAATTGATTACTCTTCTACTATTTCAATGTCATTCATTATTATTCCTATAACATTTCCATTTTTGTTATAGCTTTATATAAATATTATTATATGCAACTATAACCTTTGTTCGTCTCTCGAAGAGAAGGAGAATAAAGAAGTAGTTGAAGATTTGACCAAGCTTCGTCTGTGAAATAAATCACTTCGGTTATGTAATAAATAGTACACGTGCGATGCACGATGTATGAATAATATTATTTATCAAATAAATTTCGGAACCCTATATTTAGCATAATGAATTGATGTATAACTATTTTTAAATTCGGAAATATAGAATAAATTCAACTGCATGTATTGAATTCGCAGTTTGAGTAAAAGTTAGTGGAGGAGTTTGCTAATATCTCTCAATAGTAATTTCCTTTTCTTCAGGCCATTACATTATAGATTCACCAATGTTTCCAACAAGATAACTTTATCTTTCTAAATGAAATTTCCAAACTAGTCTAAAAAGGGTTGAGTTAGGCAATTAGGTATCTAATTCTACTCAACTACAAATAACATATATAAAAGCATAGAAGAAAGATAAATTTGTCGATTGTGAGATGAAATCTATTTCTCTTCCTCCCTCTCCCTAACCGTCGAAACTTTCCCTCTGTCTCACACTCCTCTTTATTTTAAAAAAAGAAAAAACCGAAAGTGGGACTATGGTGAGGTTTTATTCAGCCCTATGAGCACTATATATATATATATATATATATATATATATATATATATATATATATATATATATATATATATATATATATATAAATAAGTGGGCACATAGGAGGTTAGTTTGGTCGTTTAGGGGCAGCTGAGGTAATTTGGAGTTAAAAAATATATATGCAACTAAAATTAAAACTCTCTTTCTATCTTAATCATACCTTTTCCCCTAACTAGAACTTTTAAATAAATAACCACCCCATTAATGTACTTCAATCATTTCAATATACTAAATCAAGTATGGAGATAGCACTCAACAATCAAAGTAATTAAAACTATTTTGGGTGTTACATTACAACCTAACTTGAAAATTTTTGTCCTAAAAAATTGTTCAAGTCTTATCTATTTTTTATTTTGAGAATAACATTCTCTCAATAGACATAGTATCATCCAGAAAACATGTTTGAAACAAAACAATATCACGATTCGAAAATCAGTTTCCAATTCTTAAACTCAAGTCATTCGGTAATAGGATAACTAAGATCTCAGGGGGTTATATTCAGTCAAGTCAAGATCACTACAACATTTAGACCCTATGGCAACGCCAAAAATTGCGAAGCCAAAAAAACCGTTGCCTTAGTCAACAATGGCAACGGTTTTTTGAACCCGTTGCTGATTCATTTTTTTTAATTTTTTTTATTGGCAACGGCTGAAAACCGTTCCCATAAGGTCTATAGCAACGTTTTTTATGTTTAAGCTTTATCCAACGTTTAATAAACGTTGCCATAGGGACAATTATTAAAAAATAAAAAAATTAACCCCTAAAACACATAACCCTCCCTCGCGCGAACAGTTACAGAACCCTCCTTCTCTCTTCTTCCTCCCCTCGCTGTTCTCTTCCTCCCTTCCTTAACCCTAAAATCAAAAATTCCTCCTCCTCCCTCTAATCTCGAACTCACCTTCTCCCTCAACGAGTTCACAAATCCTCTTCCTCCCTCTAACCACAAACTCACCCTCTCCCTCAGCGATTTCACGCAAGCAGTGCAAATCCTCCTCTCCCTCAACGATTCAGTGATTTTAGGTTTCCCTCTCTCTGGTATTCCTCTCTCTGGTTTCAGCCGCATCGCATCACCCCAACTCCCATCGTCGTACCTCGTCACACTAACTCCATCTTTGTACTCTGCTGCACCAACTTGTATCGATTCCAATTTATATATTTCTCTTCCTTTTGTGAAAAAACAAACCAAGGAAAAATGGCTATTTTAATTCTATAGTCTAATGGTTTTGTTTTGGTTCACAGGAATTGTAGATTTGAGGTGAAGAGGTTCCACATTTGTCAGGTAATTGTTTGATCTAGTTGGTTAACACCAATTTCTGACCCTGATTCATGGATGAAGCACTGTTCTGTGTTTGCTTTTTTTTGCTTCTAGTAGATCTCGTTGGTTCTAGGGTTTCTTTCGTGATAGTCGTGTGCTTCGTTTTGAACTACTTATTTTAGCTTCGTGTTGCATTACATTCTTAGTGAAAGGTTTTGATGCCTATGTTTTTACCTTCTGTCTTCTTGATTGTTTATTGCTAAGCTGTAAGTTTCCTCAGTTCATATCCAAAATGATTAAGTTTTGAAGACAAAACCATCAATCTAATCTTGTGCCTATTTGTGTGGTATTGCCGTATTGGTGTTAGTGGAGGATACTTTTTATCTTTTTAGGTACTTTCTTTAGTCATATGCAATGAGACTAAGAATCCATCTTTTTGCTGAATTTGCATTACTGCATTTTCCCACTTAATGCAAGAATACTCATTAAACTACTTCACCTAGAACACATTTTTATGAACCACTTAGACAAATAATTCACATCTGTGCATAGAATGATGTGTTATGTTTTTATGGTGACGTAAGTAAGTTGATTATTGTTCAGTACAACTTCCCTTTCCACCTTTAATACTTGGTTAAAATAACTTCCCTTTTTCCCTTTAATACTTGGTTAAAATTAGCTTTGGCTGTTTTTAGAAACCATAATGTGGTTATTGATTTGGAAAATAACTTGTTAACAGGAAAATGGTTGTGACAAATGCAAACTTTTTTTGTTGATAATCATTTTACTCATATGCACTTATGCAGATGAATTTAGAGATTTTTTCACTCGCTATGGAGAAGTCAAAGATAACCAGATAATGCGGGATCACTCTACGAATCGTTCTCGTGGCTTTGGGTTTATCACCTTTGACCATTTAATGTGTTCAAATTTCTTTGGATATGGTAGGTATTTATTTTGAGATGATCTTTCGCTTCTTTTGGATATATAGATTGGAAATCTGATGGACTATGATACCTTAAAGGAATTTTGAATATTCAGAATTCTTTGAAGAATGATGATATTCCTTTGTCAATTGCTGTCCTAACTGACAAAGAATGGCTTCTTGGAGGTAATTATGCTCGGTAACATTTGTGTTGTGACTGAAAATGGCCCACCATTGACTATTCTCTTTGCAGATCTATCTAAGGCAGATAAGCTATCGATTTATGCTCTCCTACTTGCAAAAAACATCTGCAACAAACTTGGAGTCAAGGTGATAATTTTACATTTTTTTATGTTGATAGGAATTGTTCATTTTGAAATATAAGAATAAAGGATGTCATGCCTCTATTTCAATTTTTTCTACCATAAATACCATTTCATGTATGAATTTGATAAGGCACATTCCGAAATAAATAAATGATAAACTGATGTGCCAAACATGTTATGCTGTAAAGTACTAGATAGCATTTAAATTAGATCATGAGTGTTAACCTGCATCATAACAAACATCCAACGAAGGAGTGAGTATGCATTGTTTGTTGCTGTTGTAGCATTGCAGCTGGCTCAGTTGTTTTCTTAATATTACAGGATGTTAGCCTTTACATGAAAGAAGGGGAGAATCCATATCATTTTCGGAGCTTTTTGAGAGAGCGTATCTGTGGTGAGGATCTTCTATTCAGTATGAGTAACTGCATTGCATGATTGTATCCAGTAAAAGACATAGGCTTCTTGGTTTTATCGTTTCCCTAAGTTGCATTTCTATTTTTCAGTATGTAAAAGGAGCTTTTGTGTTTGGTTGAAAAATTCACACAAGTTTTACATCAAATTTTGGAGTATAAACTTCCACACCATAAATCATTTCAGTTCAAACTCAGTTTTTCAAAATCAACTTGATAACATCAATTTCATTCAAAATCTCATTTGGTAAACACTCTTAAATGTACTGGTTGCATAGCACTTCACATAAGAAAATGAGTTTAATATTTCTGAGTAGTACACTATCCTTTTTATTAACCTGGTAGAAGGGTTTCTTAGTTGACTGTTTGAACTACCATTGTGGGTTGGTGCCTTATGAGCATGCATAATTTATTTCTATCATTTGAGAGATGAAATAACTTTTGGATTTTTTAATTTTTTCTTCATTAAATTAAATGTAATTTTCATCAACAAAGCAAATTTGTTATCTTTCTTTTGTAGGTTGAGATCAAGAAAGCTGGACCTAAATGAAAATTGCACTGTACGAATTCATCACTACTGCCTGAAGCAACTTTTCTTGCAGAAAAATGTATCATGTCTTGTTTCATTTTCACCAACTTAGAAATGTGGAGAGTACCTGTCTATCTTAACATTGCTACTCACTGGTGTTTAGGGTGCAAAAGTTTGCCCAGGTTGTGTGTAACATCCCTAATTTTTTTAGGACTTGATCTATGAAGCCTAAGACCGATTTAATTATTTGTGGGAATAATTGGTCGTGTCTCGGCGAAGAATAGTCGAGGAAAAGTCCCAAAAGGGTCCTACTCTACATTTAATTGTGGCTTAGTCATAATTTAAATGAACAATTAGAGCGCAAGGGTAAAATAGTCATTTCACTAAATGTCGTTGGATCGATCTAGCAAGAGGTCATGGCTATAGTTGTTAGTCGACCCAAGGGATTTAACTAAGTAAATTGCTAATGATGGGAGTAGATGCATTATTGACTGAAATTTAAGCTTAAGTGAGGATTTAAAAAAAAAAAAGGGGTCTTTTGGTCATTGTACTTTTAAATTACCCTCAGCTCATTAACCCAACTCAGTAACCAGCTGACCCATTCACATGTTCACATTTCCAGCAACTGGAAAACAGAAAAGCCAAAAGCTGAGAAAGGAGAATAGAGAGAAGAGAGTGGGGCGATAGAGGAGGGAGGAAGAAGTGAAGAGAACTTCAGAGTTTCTGGTTGCATGTAAGTGTTTCCTTTTCCTCTCCCTTCAGATTTTTGAGCTCTATCAAATGACCCAAGTCTCAGCTCCACATTCATCCCCTAACTCTTCTTGCCATTTCTGATCCATGGAACTTCATGTGGAATTTCCAAAGTTTTTAACCACTCTAATGCCTTGCATGTTCATTTGAAACCTTTATGAAAAAGATTCTGAACCTATGTAGTGAATTGGAAGGTGTTTTGAAGGTTATGGAGCTTCTGGTACAGAGGATGGAAACATCAAATTCGTGGTTGCAAGTGATATAATATGATGATTGAAGTTCATCAGAATTTCTGCGTAAAAACAGTTTTGATACCCTCCATTGTTCTCATCGTATCTCACTGTACACTACTCCGATGATCGTGATTCTTGTCCCTCTGGAAACTAGACACAAATCTCTTCATTTTGGGCACAAGAACCGTATGATTTCATGGAGAAATGAAGGAGATATCTTGTCCCCAAGTTACGGTTTCAGAATCTGCCACTGTACTGAACCAGTCACATAGTTTCGGTGATATCTCTCAATCTACTGGATGCATGCGCGTGAAACTTCTTCCATATGAAAGTAGACGAAACTATCTTCACAATGGGCACTGATTTGAGTATATTTGGTCACAGATTGACCAAGTTATGCTTATTGCAAAATTGGGTCCTGATTCTGGGAAATGGAAATGGAAGCTAGTATGCCGTTCGTCAAATTTGAGTTCGATTCGTCATAATTCTCGAGGGTCGTCAACTCAAGTACCGGATGAGTGTTCAGTAACAAGGATTTGATCGAGTTACTGATGGTGCATGTGGGACCCATCGAGTTCAGATGCGGAGACACTAGGAGCGTGTACGTGACTACGGGGATTGTTCGAGTGGTTACAATCCGGCCGTTCGTGTTCCGGCGTGATTTCTCGCGGGATCGTCAACCGGGTGAGTTCTACTCACGGATAGGGATATTTTTATGTGTCTTGAAATTATATCGGTTTTGAGTCATAAGGCAATTATCAACTTTCGAAAGATTTTGGAACCGAAAACCGTTTTTGAGCAATATCGCGTTTTTACGGTTTTTATTGAATTGTTGAACAATTTGCGAAATTGTGATTTTAAGTGCTTTCACTGGAATATGGTCTGGAATGTTGTTTATTAAATCCGTTTTCAGGTTGGAGAACGATCGGAATTCGATTTGGGCGAGAAATGGAAAGCGGAATGAGAAACTAGAATTCAGTAACAGAACAGGCCGCACGGGTCGTGCGCCCCTGGGCACGGACCGTGCGTCCTCTTCGGGTTGGCTGTGTGATTTTGGTAAATCACGCACGGGTCGTGCGCCCCTGGGCACGGACCGTGCGTGATCTGCTGTTACCGGACTCCGATTTCTCATTTCGTCGCTCCTTTCGATCCCGAATCACTTCTAATTTTCTCCCCAACCCACTTTAAGGATATTGCCTTACTGACAACCGTATTTTGAACTTATTCCACTCATGATATTGAAAAAGAGTTTCAAAAGCATATTTGATTGAAAAACCGAAACCCTAGTATACGTGTGGGTACACCGTCTGATGGACTGACTGAATATATATGTTTATATATGTTAATTGAATTTGATTATAATGCCGGATGTTATAAATTCATCAAAACGGGTTATAAGTCAATAATACGTTAAATATGATTATAATGCCGGAGGTCTAATTTATGAATTCCTCAAAACGGATTATAGATCGATATGGATATTGTTTATCCAATTACTATGTGAATGATCCTTTGGTGATCGAAAGACATAAATTATCTAATGAGCTTATATAACTGATCCTTTGGTGATCGAAAAGATATATATTATCTAACTCTCGAGAACTTGATGCGTATTGTCATACGTATTGCGTTGGGTGACGACCCGACAAGTAGCATACTAGGAAGGGAAGTCATGAGCCCTCACCCTAGGCCCTGAATGTGTTTTGGCGTGGTCAACTCACGGGTTACCGGGATTAGCAGGCGTTGTGCGGCCGGTTTGTGCTAAGTAATTCACGAATTGCCGGGATTAGCAGTCGTTGTGCGGTCGGCATTCGATTAATAAAAGTATTCACGAATTGCCGGGATTAGCAGTCGTTGTGCGGTCGGCATTCGATTAATAATAAAGAACACGAATTGCCGGGATTAGCAGTCGTTGTGCGGTCGGCAATTCGATAAATAAATAAGACATTGTTATGTCAGCTTTTGTTGTAACGGTTTCATAAATTGAACCGAGTGTTAGTGAGGGGTCACGGTAGGACTCACTGAGACAAGTTGTCTCACCCAATCCATATTTGTTGTTTTTACAGAGAACAGGTTATAAGGACAGCAGGTGGCACAGTTGGTTGTCGGGTTCCAGGAGAAGATTGAAGACTGGTTCATTTATAGTTGTCCTTGTTCTTCTGTAGTTGTATCTGTATTCGGTCGTATGACTCGAGCTTGTATTATTTTATTTATTAGTTTCCGCTGTTTCTTGTAAAGATGTTTATCTGAACAGGAATTTTTATACTCTGATTTATACCAAATTGTATATTTAGGTGTTTCTTTGTTAAAGAAATACCTGGGTGTTACATTTGGTATCAGGGCGGTTCGACCTTGTCGGACGTAGTTGTAACACCCCAAAAATAATAGAATAAATTATTTTAATTAATTAAAAAGAGATTTTGGTGGTAGAGTAATAATATAATAATTATTATTTATTAAAATAATTATGAGGTGCTTTAAATAAAATGGGGAGTGGTATTGTAATTGGAGGTGGTGTTTTAATTAAATTGGGCTTAAGCTGCGGGGAAAGCCCGCAATCCAAGCCCGCTAGTCTAAGCGCATATTTAAAGTGAAAAATTAGGTTTTGGGGTTCATTTGGAGAAAAGAAAGGAGAATTGCGAAATAGAGAGAGGAAAGGAGGGTGGGGGCGGCGCAAATCCCAAGGAGGGGGAGGGGAGGTTTTGCGACTTCAAGCTTAGAGGAGGAGAAGAACTTATTTTCATCTTGACTTAGGTAAGCCTTCATTGATCCTTTCTCTTCCAATAATTTTCCTCTTCCATGTGGTGATCTAAATCCCTTCCTTGTTCCATGTTGCGAATTTTTTTCCCATGAATTGTGGTAATGGATGCGAATTGGTTAGAAGAGGAAGAAGGGGGCTGTTGCGAAATTTTAGACTTTGGCTCGTCGTGTTGCGGAGTTTTGCACGTGACGCATATATCGTGGTTTCGGGCATATAAAATTCGAGGTAAGGGTGAGCGGTTTTCAATTTATTATAATTGAGTATTTGGAGGGTTTGTGGGTTTGTGTTAGTGGTTGGATTCGAAAATCATAGGTGAAGAGGAATGATGGGTTAAATTATTGAGTTGATGTGCGAATTACCCTATGACGTGAGGAGAATTATAGTTGCTGTTTTTTTTTTTGAGATATGTTGCTGTTATGCAGAATTTGGTTGTTGCTGTTTTTTTTTATAAAAACAATGTTGCTGTTGCTGTTAATTTATTTTATGCTGTTGCTGAAATTTTAATTGGTGCTGTTGCTGTAATTGTAATTGTTGCTGTTGCTGTAATTTTAATTGGTGCTGTTGCTGTAATTATGTATTGCTGTTGCTGTAATTACGTGTTGCTGTTGCTGTAATTGTAATTGTTGCTGTTGCTGTAATTTTAATTGGTGCTGTTGCTGTAATTATGTATTGCTGTTGCTGTAATTTAAATTGTGCTGTTGCTGTCAATTAAGTAGTGCTGTTGCTGTATTTTAATTATGCTGTCATGTTGCTGTTTTCACCAATTAAAAATACTGCTGTGTTGCAAGTTAAAGCTGCTGTTTTTGCGAATTGAAAGGTCACTGTTTCAGTTTTAATTTGATGTAAAAATTCTGCTGTTTTGCGAATTGAAAGACCACTGTTCCAGTTTTAATTTGATGTAAAAATTCTGCTACTTTTGCGAAAATAATGGCTACTGTTTCAGTTCCGATTTGATGAAAGATTGCTACTGTTTTGCGCATAATTGCCACTGTTTTTCAGCTTCAATTTGATGTCAAGATGCCACTGTTTTGCGCATAAAATGCCACTGTTTATTCCCAAATTTAATCGTGGCGCTTCCTAAGTATGAAAGTGAAATGTTTATCCCATAATTTTAAAATGTAAAGTGAAATGTTTATTCCCTAATTTTAAAGATGTTGTTACATTATTTTTGAATGTGATTGTTTATGAAGAGTGATGATATTAATATGGTGATGATGATGAATACACTCTATGAGTGTCTTATGGTGGTGACGATGAGTACTCCGGGTGAGTAAAATTTTGGGTGATTGCACATGTGTACATAGTGTCTCATAGCATGTGCATCTTATGACGAATAGGCTTCGGCCTCTTAGTGACGGTGTGCCCATAGTGGCTTATTATGACGAGTATGGTACCATCATGCATATGCCCAGGTGTGGGTTGCATCTTCATGTGCATTCATTTTTTTTATGACGGGTGACGAATTGTGATTTTGTTTGATGTTGTGTGTAACGACGGTGAAGTTGATATTAGTGACGATGTTGTGTGATGGTTTGCTCATATTACTCTGCTGTATGCTTAATTATAATTTGTTGAAAATTCTCACCCCTTCTGCTTGGAATGTTGCTCTATTGTGGCAACGCTGCAGGTAGCTGCGAGTGAAGGACATGCTGCCTTCCTTTATAGCTATTGGGATGTCTGTCGAGTCGCTCTTTGATACCGTGACACCTAGGGGGCGTGATTTAAATTGTTGTTTTAAATAATAAATTGTTTAATATTTTTATTGAAGGTGTGAGGCGTGTTTGAGTGGTATTTAGTGAGTATTGTTTTATTCCGCTGTGACTTAGCTCTTGGAGTTTAATTTTTATGACGAGTGATGGTTAAAATTTTTATGACGATGATTGCGCAAACTTAAAGAGTGCAAGTTGACGTTCTGTTGTTAATGACGACGTGGCATTTCCTTTCTATTAGTTAAATTAAATTTTGCGAAAATTTTTTTTTACTCTGATAAGTGACGTGTAAAACATGGGGTAGAAAGGGGGTGTTACATTAGTGGTATCAGAGCAGTTGGTCCGTCCGGCCAAGTCGTCGAGTCGTTGTGTCGGTGTACGACCAACTGTCGTCTTTTGAATCTAACAGTTGTTTGTGTTGTACTAACGCTTCTGCAGGTGAAGGTAAAACAAAAATTGCTAATGGTAAGAGTACTAGTGGGGGAGATGTCCCTACTAGCGTTGTGTGCTGGTATTGTGTGTTTTACCGTGATTCTGTGTGTGAGCCCTGTCTCTTTGTTTTGGTTCCTGTTGTTGACTTTCTGGTTGTGTGGTCCTTATTGTTGACCTCCATGTTGCACGTCGTTAAATGAACTGCCCCGCTGCTTCGTGATCGCATGCGTATTGATTGCTGAACTATTTTAATTGATTGACACCAAGCCTTACTTAAAACTCTCTTGCAGTGTGTCTTGCTGTTAAGGATAACTGTATAGGTAAAATGGTTTTTTCTGATTCACTTGTTGTTGTTGGGTCAATGTGACCAAAGCGTTGTTGTTGTTGTGTTGAGTCGAATAAGACCAGGTGTTTGACCAAATGTCGATAGGTTGATTGAATGCCGAGTGTTGTTTGATGACATGAATTGTTGAATTTGAGCGTTGTTTGAGATTATTGTTTCGTGACTAAACATGATGAATTTTACTTGTTTACGGTTTTGTGCATTTCTGGACACTGCTTCGTTTTTCAAAAACTGGCACCGTTTAGTTGATCAAAAATTATGTGGTTGATTGTTTTTGAAAATAGATTTAATGCCGGTCGTTTTGCCACTGGTTTCGTTCAATTTGGAGCTGTGTGGCTCAAGTTATGATTGCTTCAAGTTAGGTCAAGTTTTAGGAATCAAACTGTGAGTAATGTTCGGTTTTTGTAGGTTTTGTGTCATGAAATGAACTCCGTTTTGAATGATTCTTGTTTCTTTGAAAAGTAGACTTAATTCTCTACGAATTAGACACTGGTTTCATAAAGTTTCATTAAGAGATGAGAAAGATAATTTGGTTGAAAGTTGAGTAAGAAGTTCTGTCCAAGTTGGTACCTCCGTGTAGTATTTTGAAAAACTGTACCAATTGGCTGCTTATTTTAAAAGACGAAAACCATAGGTAGAAACTACACTCAGAGGGCTTTCCAACAAGTATTTATTTGTCGAAATCAGACACCGTTTGCTATTTCAATTAATTCACTAAAGTAGACGCATAGTTACAGAATTTTCTGCACCCGAGTTTGTGAAGATTAGCGAAAACGTTTGAACCTTGATATTTATACGTGGTGAATTTATAATTTAAAAACGAAGTGATTTTTGAGGCTGCTTGTGAACCTTTAACAAAACAATTTTTATGGGTTGGGTATTAATATGAGTATTAGATTTATTTTCAACAAATGAATACTAACCCTGTTGTCGTTTGTTCTCATACGTGATCGTGAAGAACCTTAGGATTTAAAATGTGCATTTGCACTGTTTGTGCCCTTCTTTGAGTTAGCTTTTGTTACCGTATGTTCTTAAGGATGTCTTATCCCAAAATGTTTAAGCTGATGTTCAGTCTGGTAAGGAAAATCAATTTCTATAACATGTTTTATTTCCCGTGTCGAAAGAATCCTAAACAAGTATGTTGCGCATGTATGTGATTGAACCTTTCGTATATTTGCCTTTAGCTGTGAATTGATGTTTCCATGGATTGGCCCTTCTAGCTGTTTTAATGCTTTAACTACTGTTTCCACGAGATAAATTATTTCCCTACACCGAACTATATGGATGGTTATCATTAACTCTAAAAAGCCACTTTCTTTTGTGATTAGTAACTGCTACGTGCTGGCCATGATTCTTTCTTAAGTTGACAATCATACCATGATGCCTTGTTGAATTCGTGTGATTGATGAATAATAATATGTACATCTCATATTGCTGTTTTCCGAAAATTATTGTTACTGTTTTCTGAAAACTACTACCGCTGTTTCCGAAAATAATTGTTACTGTATTCTGAAGCTTACTGCTACCGTCCCTAATTTTATGCACTGCTCCTATTTTTATGAGTTGTGCCTATTTTTTGGTTGTTGTCGTGTTGTGTGGTCGTTATGATGACGATGTTTTTGTTATCGTCGTTGATGTGCCTGAGTGGCGAGTTCAGCTGATTGCTGATTTGTTGTTGCTGTTGTTGGTTGTTGGCGCATTAGCGCCCATTGTCGTGATTAAGTTATTGTTCATGATGATCATGTTGATGTTGATGGATGTTAGTGATGTGTTGCCGATTATGTTGGTATTAATGATGTTGATGTTTATGTTGTTGTCTTGGGTACCGCCGAATGGCCCAAGTTATGTTGTCGTTTGTTGTTGTCTTGGGTACCGCCGAATGGCCCAAGTTATGTTGTTGTTGTTGTGGGTATCGCCGAATGGCCCACGTTGTTGTTATGTCGTGGGTAACGCCGAATGGCCCACATTGTCTGGTTGAGGGTACCGCTGGATGGCCCGAATTGTTTGATTTATGTTGTGGGCCTATGGCCATTGTTTTAAAAGGGATATTTGGTCCCGGAGTCTGACTGTGTTGATGAATATGTGTTGTTGTGATATGTTGATTGTGTGGCTTGTTTTGCAATCGTTACGCACTCTGTGAACTTGTTGTGATTACTAGTGTGCTTTGATATGTTTTGCTGTCCGAAAGGGTAGATGAGTGAGGTAGAATGCGAGCTAGTTTATCAGAGTAGCGCAGCGGAGTAGAGAGTGAGTCTGATTATTACTGCTTGAAGTTACCTGGCTGAACAAGTAGGAGGGACGGCCGCCCAAGCACTTACCGCCGGTAATCAAAGCAATAGTAATCAGCATATAGATGGCCCTAGTTGTCTAGGTGGCCTTAGAGGGAGAGTGTTGGCGTGACAGGTAAATTTCGAGGACGAAATTCCTTTAAGTGGGGGAGAGTTGTAACACCCCAAAAATAATAGAATAAATTATTTTAATTAATTAAAAAGAGATTTTGGTGGTAGAGTAATAATATAATAATTATTATTTATTAAAATAATTATGAGGTGCTTTAAATAAAATGGGGAGTGGTATTGTAATTGGAGGTGGTGTTTTAATTAAATTGGGCTTAAGCTGCGGGGAAAGCCCGCAATCCAAGCCCGCTAGTCTAAGCGCATATTTAAAGTGAAAAATTAGGTTTTGGGGTTCATTTGGAGAAAAGAAAGGAGAATTGCGAAATAGAGAGAGGAAAGGAGGGTGGGGGCGGCGCAAATCCCAAGGAGGGGGAGGGGAGGTTTTGCGACTTCAAGCTTAGAGGAGGAGAAGAACTTATTTTCATCTTGACTTAGGTAAGCCTTCATTGATCCTTTCTCTTCCAATAATTTTCCTCTTCCATGTGGTGATCTAAATCCCTTCCTTGTTCCATGTTGCGAATTTTTTTCCCATGAATTGTGGTAATGGATGCGAATTGGTTAGAAGAGGAAGAAGGGGGCTGTTGCGAAATTTTAGACTTTGGCTCGTCGTGTTGCGGAGTTTTGCACGTGACGCATATATCGTGGTTTCGGGCATATAAAATTCGAGGTAAGGGTGAGCGGTTTTCAATTTATTATAATTGAGTATTTGGAGGGTTTGTGGGTTTGTGTTAGTGGTTGGATTCGAAAATCATAGGTGAAGAGGAATGATGGGTTAAATTATTGAGTTGATGTGCGAATTACCCTATGACGTGAGGAGAATTATAGTTGCTGTTTTTTTTTTGAGATATGTTGCTGTTATGCAGAATTTGGTTGTTGCTGTTTTTTTTTTATAAAAACAATGTTGCTGTTGCTGTTAATTTATTTTATGCTGTTGCTGAAATTTTAATTGGTGCTGTTGCTGTAATTGTAATTGTTGCTGTTGCTGTAATTTTAATTGGTGCTGTTGCTGTAATTATGTATTGCTGTTGCTGTAATTACGTGTTGCTGTTGCTGTAATTGTAATTGTTGCTGTTGCTGTAATTTTAATTGGTGCTGTTGCTGTAATTATGTATTGCTGTTGCTGTAATTTAAATTGTGCTGTTGCTGTCAATTAAGTAGTGCTGTTGCTGTATTTTAATTATGCTGTCATGTTGCTGTTTTCACCAATTAAAAATACTGCTGTGTTGCAAGTTAAAGCTGCTGTTTTTGCGAATTGAAAGGTCACTGTTTCAGTTTTAATTTGATGTAAAAATTCTGCTGTTTTGCGAATTGAAAGACCACTGTTCCAGTTTTAATTTGATGTAAAAATTCTGCTACTTTTGCGAAAATAATGGCTACTGTTTCAGTTCCGATTTGATGAAAGATTGCTACTGTTTTGCGCATAATTGCCACTGTTTTTCAGCTTCAATTTGATGTCAAGATGCCACTGTTTTGCGCATAAAATGCCACTGTTTATTCCCAAATTTAATCGTGGCGCTTCCTAAGTATGAAAGTGAAATGTTTATCCCATAATTTTAAAATGTAAAGTGAAATGTTTATTCCCTAATTTTAAAGATGTTGTTACATTATTTTTGAATGTGATTGTTTATGAAGAGTGATGATATTAATATGGTGATGATGATGAATACACTCTATGAGTGTCTTATGGTGGTGACGATGAGTACTCCGGGTGAGTAAAATTTTGGGTGATTGCACATGTGTACATAGTGTCTCATAGCATGTGCATCTTATGACGAATAGGCTTCGGCCTCTTAGTGACGGTGTGCCCATAGTGGCTTATTATGACGAGTATGGTACCATCATGCATATGCCCAGGTGTGGGTTGCATCTTCATGTGCATTCATTTTTTTTATGACGGGTGACGAATTGTGATTTTGTTTGATGTTGTGTGTAACGACGGTGAAGTTGATATTAGTGACGATGTTGTGTGATGGTTTGCTCATATTACTCTGCTGTATGCTTAATTATAATTTGTTGAAAATTCTCACCCCTTCTGCTTGGAATGTTGCTCTATTGTGGCAACGCTGCAGGTAGCTGCGAGTGAAGGACATGCTGCCTTCCTTTATAGCTATTGGGATGTCTGTCGAGTCGCTCTTTGATACCGTGACACCTAGGGGGCGTGATTTAAATTGTTGTTTTAAATAATAAATTGTTTAATATTTTTATTGAAGGTGTGAGGCGTGTTTGAGTGGTATTTAGTGAGTATTGTTTTATTCCGCTGTGACTTAGCTCTTGGAGTTTAATTTTTATGACGAGTGATGGTTAAAATTTTTATGACGATGATTGCGCAAACTTAAAGAGTGCAAGTTGACGTTCTGTTGTTAATGACGACGTGGCATTTCCTTTCTATTAGTTAAATTAAATTTTGCGAAAATTTTTTTTTACTCTGATAAGTGACGTGTAAAACATGGGGTAGAAAGGGGGTGTTACAGTAGTGACCTTCGGGTCGAGAACATAGGATCAAGTCAGCTAGGGACTTATACAATTATGTGTCAGACCTTTTTAGTATATTATGTGACGTATTGAGTCAGGATCCACTCAATGTTTCATGTAAGTTACTGAAAACTATGACAGATAGTTGCCTCGGCCCCGAAAATGTCTGAAACCCTATACCATAGGATTCTCAGCCTTCTCGTTTCATCAGAACGTGCAGCGGCAGCAGAGGGCTACATATGACATCTGGAAACCATGATGGACATCCGCGATGGTTCGAGGAAACTGTGGGCGGCTGTTCAGTAAGTGATTTGCGGCATGAAACGTCGTAGATCTTATCGAGAAGTACAAATCAAGAGAAGCCTTTGGGCAATAGCAATGACAGTGTACTGAAAGCTGTCAGACGAGTTAACACCCGAAACCCTGACCTTATCTTAGTCAGCGTATCAGCTATCGAGATATCGTTCTCATCATAAATCTTACCTTCTGGTGTCAGTCAATCCCAGTTAGGGCAGCAGTCAAGGAAAAATCCGTATCGGTTAATCTTAAGCATAGATTCCAATTCTTCTTCTTCTTCCGAGTCACAATGTGACAGATGACAAAGCCAAGTGAGTAAAGATACTCCGTCGTCAGTTTTGACTAGTGGAATCAAAAGTGCTGATCAGGTTAAGTCCCGATCAGGAATTATGAATCAGATCCTTCAAAGCAGATCAGTATGTGGAATCGGTAGAAGTAACCTTATTTCAATCCGCTGCTAGAAGCATTCCGATCACGGTCTGTGAGAAATTCTCGTTAGTCTTCCGACTCATTTGTTCGTAACTTCTGCTCCGGAACTCCGATTTTTATGTTCCGAGAGGCGTTGGAAAGCTAACGAAATTATCTACACCGATGAATGGGTTGTGAACCGTATCTTCAATTGTATTTTGAAGTGTACCTCTGTTTTAAATCTGAACCGTAAACTCTAAGCATTCGTGGAATGTGGACCTCCCTGTTGTACGGGAAATTGGAAAAAGGAATTCCAATCAGTCAGTTTAGACCCCTAGAACCCGTTCTGAAGTTATATTGATTAATATGATGTAATAATTATGTCTGGATAGTCGCGGAAGTTCGGAAAGAAGCTGGGCCAAGGAAAATTGTAAGGGATAAATCCAGTTCCAACGAATCAGTACAGAGACACTCATGGTGTGCTCGTGTGATTCCCGAAATAACTTTTGTTTTCAAAATCCCCTGGTGCCACCGCAATTTCAATTTCGTGACTAATCCGAGAATAATTACTACATTGAAGTTAATCGAGAAACCAAGGATTTGCCTAGGATGACTCTAAATCTCATCTTCGAAAGAAAACCTTATGTCGTTCTCGTAGGGTTCCTAATATCGAAACTCGAGCATCCTTAGGATCTGAGTGATCAGGATCTATGAAAGACAGGTATCAAAATTCAAAGGCTAGTTGAATTAGAAAAACAACTGTGATTGGATAAGTCGTTGACTTAGACAATCCTGAAAGAGCTATGACCTGTATAAGGGCAACAGACTGTAGGTTTGAGTTCTGAGGACAAAAGTCATAATGGTCGAAAGACGCACCCTTATCATTATCTTGGGTTAGATAAAACATCGGTTGTACCGGTGACTACCTGAAATGCTAGAAATGTTTCTAAGATAACCAAAGATGTGGGTTACTCAAACGTTTGCTCAGAAGTATTGGAAGGCTAGGTAACACGTGAATATAATAGCTAGTTGGAGAAGTATCAAGCCACGTTAGGGCAATCATCTTTCGGCACTTCTAGTGCTCAAGCTTCCGCTACTGAAGTGAAACTCCAATCGTAATCTGGAACCCGTCAGGGTTGACAGTAAGGTGTTATGACTTTGACCCATCGGATGGATCGAAGCTAGTTTCACCATTCTAATAACCTATCAGCAAGATGTCAATAAAGCAAGTATGTACTGAATTCAGAGTTGTCTGATTTAGCCAGTACACGAGACTTTCTAAGAATCCGATGAGTTGGGTACGTGTAGTGCTTTCCCTTTTCACCCACTACACCCGTATGATGGAAGAATATCTGAGGATGAACCGTAGGTCGGTCTGAGACTAAATGATTGGACAGTGACTGTTTGACGCATGAGTCCTTGATAGTGAACTGTATAACCTTTGTGTAGTCTCTTGAGACAATCAAGCCGTGTCTATTTTTCATCACGAAATACAAACCTTTGTTTTAACTTCGAAGTTTTATCTTGGACTGATTCGAGAAAGGAATTGAAGGGAAATGAATTGAATCGAATAGAATAGCGGCTTGGGAAAATTTTTACAACAAACACCCGCTTTCCCTTTCGGATCAATGTCCTTCCCGATCCCTTCCTCGAACGAACCTAATTATTTTTGTTTTAACGGAACCGAAATCAAGCACGATAAAAGTTTGTGAGACTTTGATCGCTCAAATGGCTGGTTCCAACAAAGTAACACTTCTACTCTCACTTTCAAACTCGTAACTTTTAGATATCAGCGAATGAGATTCCGCTTTGTTGGAGCGCCGTGCAGTGAGTAAGGTCATCTATAAGTTGGGGTGAATTAACCTTTTGGGATAGTCGTATTTTAAAACTATCGTCATTAGAAACCCCATTGAAAAGAATTTTCATTCAAATGGAACTATTATACTTTCGAGTTTTGGAACCAACTTAATGAAAGATTATTTTGCTATTATTTTAGAGTTTTTCCTGGATTCGGTTGCAAGGAAAAATCGTTTCTAGATTCCTTGGACTGAAAGTCAACCTGTTTATAAAATAACTCTGTTTGCAGCAATCAGGAAGTGCTGAATAAACTTAGAGCAAGCCAGCATAGCAATGGATTGGCGCAAAGGAGAGGTAGATTACAGAAAACTCGTGAAGCAGAAATAGAAGGGTCTGGTGAATCTCAAACTCAACCATCATCAGCTGTTTCTGATGGGAGAAGAGTAACTCGAAATTCTTCTCGTCTGATGTAAACTAACTTACTAGGTGAAGCACTAGTGCACTACAGATTTTGCTGCTGACGTTTTTTGCGTAGCTTCATAAATACATATAAATAGGCTTTGGTAGTGATGCGCTAGCTTATTTTGATTAACTTTTTCAAAATCACTAAATCAGTAATGTTTTATAGTAAACTGACCTCTATATTTTTTCTGTAATTTTTTTTCTTTTTTTACAATCTATGGCATCGGTTTTAAACTGTTGTATTTACTAGAGAATAGCAACGGTTTTATATGGCTAAAGTGCTCCCGGGGTCCCTTATCTTTATTTAAAGTAACGATTTGGTCCTTTATCTTTTTTTTGTCCCAAATCAGTCCTTTATGTTTTAAATTTTTGACACATAAATCCTTTTCTGTCCCAAATCAGTCCTTTATGTTTCAAATTTTTAACACATAAATCCTTTTTTTTTGACACATAAATCAGCACTGTTAACGGAAAAGGGTTTATGTGTCAAAAATTTGAAAGATAAAGGACTTATTTGGGACAAAAAAAACATAAAAGACTAATTCATTACTTTAAATAAAGATATGGGACCCCGGGAGCACTTTTGCCGTTTTATATCAAGCAACAGTTTTATTCTATAAACGACAACGGTTTTTTAGTGTTGTCATATCTGGCAACGGTTTTTAGGTGTTGCCATAACGGGCAACGGTTTTTAAGTGTTGCCATAATTGGCAACGGTTTGTGCCCGTTGCCATTGTGTGAAAATAAAAACCGTTGCGGTTAAGTTATCAATGGCAACGGTTTTAGGTTTCCGTTGTCTTTGGTCACAAAAACCGTTGCCTTTAGTTTAGACAACGCCCGCAACAACAATGGTTTTAAAACTGTTGCCAAAGGTTATGGCAACGGTTTTTAGGCTTTCGGACACGGTTTTCGACCGTTGCCATAGGGTCTAAATGTTGTAGTGGATGTATCATCATAGCAATACTTCTACAATAATATGAAATCCACCAAAGTGATGTTCAGGATAAGGGCATATATATATATATATATATATATATATATATATATATATATATATATATATATATATAGTAAGACATATTCATGAGAAACAAATTGGAAAAACACATTCCCAAGGTTCAGTTCTCATAACATAGTGAGCCTTGGGAACTGAACCTTGGGAACTGAACCTTGGGAATATGTCTCACTACTCCTTGCTGCCCGAAATTAGTGTTCCGTGATAGTTCTTTATCAACCTATGTTATGAGAACTGAACCTTGGGAATGTGTTCAAATTGATTGGACTTTGGGATTTTTTTCTTATTTAATTTTTGAGATATGCTTCTAATGTCGTAACTTATAATGTGTTCCTTTGATTTAAGTCTAGTCTAATATTTGATACGTTACATGTATGGAAATGATGTGTGCTCCTTCTTACCATGTAAAAATTTTAAGTGTAAAGGAAGTGTTTATTTTAGTGATCTAATTTTGCTTGATTCTACTCAATATGTCCATGTTTGAGTGTCTAGGTTGAAACTGAGATAGGTATACCCGATTGTAATTGGTTTTGATGGAATATTGTGATTTGCGGAATCATGCTCACTGGTTTTGTTTGGTTATAAATTGGGTTCTTTTAAATCATTCAGCTGTAATGTTTAATGAGTTGGTATTTTTTATTTGACAGTTGGTATTTGATTTGTTGTAAACATGAAGTTTCACTACGCCAAAATCATAAAAAAAGAGCGCACCCATCAGGAACGCTTTTGCAAAAGCGCTCCTCATTCCCCATCTTGCTAACCCCTTCAGGAACGCTTTTTAAAAAGCGCTCCTCATTCCCAATCTCGCTAAACCTTTCAGGAACGCTTTTTAAAAAGCGCTCCTCATTCCCATCTCGCTAAACCCCTTCAGGACCGCTTTTTAAAAAGCGTTCCTCATTCCCAATCTCGCTAAACCCTTCAGGAACGCTTTTTAAAAAGCGCTCCTCATTCCCTACCCCTTCAGGAACGCTTTTGTAAAAAGCGCTCCTCATTCCCAATTTTCTAAAATACTTCCCTGTGTTCTTTCCCTCACTTGCACACAGAACTAAAAACCCTCGCCTCCTCACGCCGTACCCTCTCTCGTTTTTCAGCTTCCTCCATCGCTGTACCCTCTCTCGTTTTTCATCTTCCTCCACTTGCACACAGAACCAAAAACCCTCGCCTCCTCACTTTGCTCTCTCGCTCTCGCTCTCACCCTCTCACTTTCAATTCGCTTTGGAGAGGAAAGCAGCAGCTCTCACCCTCTCACTCCTCACTTCGCTCTGTCTCCAGTTCTCGCAAAACCTGCAAAGGAGTTCTGGATCGAAGCGCGTCTTCATCGTTGAGTTCTGGATCGAAGCGCGTCACAAGAGAACCACGGCGAGGTAAGATCTATGACGTCTTTTGCATGTCTTCGTCTTAGTTTTTTGGAATGCATTTGGCTTGGTCGAATCACTAGCTCTCTCTCTCTCGATCTCATTTGATGTTCCTTTCTCCAAATTTCATTTGAAGTTCGATTGAGCCCTAATCTCCAGATCTAAAATCGCTACTTTCTGCTTCATCTTCTAACCCTAGAACATGTGTGCTTGCGTCTCTGTTCAGATTTTCGAATTTATTTTTAAATTTATTCGATTCTATTGATGATGTTGTTTGATTCGATTCTATTGATGATGTTGGTTGATTCGAACGTCTCTGTGCTTTGCTTTTCCTTGTTATTCATGTTTATATTACTGCTCTTTGGCATTTGATTAGTGTTGTTTCTGTGCTTGAACTTGTTTATGGATATTCTGCTATGAAAAAGAGTTGAGTTGTTGAACGGTAGGGTTAGGTATACTGCTGTTTTGGTTTGTGGTTATTTGGCTCTTTGTGGAATTATTGGAGGGGTTTTCAGTGTGATGGTGGTACACGATGGGGATATTTATGATATATTTTCAAGAATTGTTATTGGTGGGTTCTTGGTAGGTGTGCTTGTGATTGTGAATCTACTTGGTTTGCTAGTTCAGAGTGTGTTTTAGGGACAATTCAATTACCTTACCCCTTCCCCTCACCACTTTTACAAGCGGGTTTGATTTGTAAGTTCTTTTCCTTGTTATATGCTCTGTAATAGAATAGTGTAAAACAGTTTGAAGGTAATGATAGATTGAATGTTGAACTTTGTTGCTTGTTTTGTAGTGTTTCAGCTTGTTCCTTTTAAATTAAGGTATTTCATTGAACCAATCCTTGTTTGCCAGCAGCTACCAATCCTTTGATAAAATTATATGAGCTTGAAGTGGAGTTTAAGAACTGTTTTGATTGTCACATAGGGCATTTGAGTAAACAGCTACCAATCCTTTTATTGTTGTATTTGTGCAGATAGTTAGTGGAATAATTGTTGGACAATGAAGCATAAAGATGGAAAACCAATCAACCATCCAAGCAAGAACCGATCTTTGAGTTTGGCAATCACGGTCATTGTACTATGTGGTTTATCTTTCTACTTTGGTGGAGTCTTTAATTCTGGAAACAATGGTGTTGCCATCAATGCCATTCAGAAAACCATTGATTCTCCTAAGCAATCCTCATGTTCTCTGCAAATTAAACCCTTCAATTTCCCTGAATGCAGTGGTGATTATCAAGACTATACCCCATGCACAGATCCAAAGGTATTATTAGTAGTTTATACTAATAGTTATTCATTTATTGATGCTATGAGTGTGATCTTTGTGGAAGGAAATTTCAATGTTGATTTGAGTATGCATGATTTTACAGAGATGGAGAAAGTATGAAACCTATAGACTTACTTCGTTGGAACGTCATTGCCCTCCAATTGCTGAGAGGAAAGAATGCTTCGTTCCTCCTCCACCTGGATATAAGCCTCCAATTAGATGGCCAAAGAGTAGAGATGAATGTTGGTACAGGTATAATATAAGATATGCTTTTAAGTTGTGTATTTCATTGATACATATGTTGTGTCAGGCTGAAAGAAATTGACTTTTGATATATATAATTAAGTATGATCTTTTAATGAAGTTTGATCCTTCAATCATTCTCACTTTATATGGACTTCCAAAGAACTTTTGTATTGTATTGTTTTACTTACATCACAAAATTCAATTTGAGTTTGCACTTTCGGTGACTCTCTTGTAGAAATTTCAAATAAGTACGATGCATGTGTGAATTCAATGCTGCCAAACCTAGGAAGAAAATTTAGGGCATTGTAAAAATAAATTAGATAATTGGGAGTTTGTTGGCCTATCTCTTGATCATAACACAAATATAACGATGCATGTAGTTTGTTGGCTCTTAACTACAGAATATATTTCATCTTCTGTTCTAGGTTGGTGCTCTTCATAATATTGAGGCCAAGAAGAGATTTGAGTTTTTGGAGGCTGTCACTGGAGTTATGGATGCTCATCATCGATACTTTCAACAGGTATATGGCAAAATCATAAATGGCAATTTCCATATGCAATTATTCACTTATGCTGATTTTAAAACAAAATTCTCCTGCAGGGATATCAGCTATTACACGATCTGGAGCCTTTCATTATCGAGGTAATCGCGCTGTCAAGTCCTTCTTTTGCTTTTAGCTTGACTGAAGAGAGGAAACATAGTTCATTTCGTCAGATACTTATCTAGTTTTCTTATGATTATATGTCTAAGTTTAGGATATTAAATGCTCAGTATAGTGTACTTCCTCAAAACTCAATCTCTAATAACTTGAGATGTAAAACCCTTACAAAACCAAAATGGAATGTTTCATTTATCGAGAAAAATTGTTGGTTTGAAAATATTGTTAATATTGATTGAATGGAAACAAATTTCCTTTCTTGTATTGTATCTATGTTGTAGGTTTTGTCTTACGCACAAAAAGCTAGAGAAAGTTACAATGAGGAGCAGATTTCTCTTTGTGAAAGAATGGTAGAGTACAAAAAACTAGTTCATCAAGAAAGTAGGCTGTCCTTGAATGGCCCTTATGGTTCTCCCAGTGGGGAAGGTGTGAATATGCATCCTTTTTCTAGGATATCAAATACCGTGGCAGATGTAGTAACAGAATCAGCTGCAGATGGAAAGGTATTTCATGATATGATCTTTCCATATACTTCATTTCATTTGAGTCCCATGCATTGGCATTTCTAAATTTCTTATGAGGTGAGCACTTTCTATTTTTAGATTCGAATCATTCGACAAGGGTATCTTTCAAAACGTTCCTCCAATTTGAGGGGTGCCTGGAAGAGAAGGTTTTTTGTTCTTGATAGCCGTGGAATGCTTTACTACTATGTAATTTTTTTTGGATATCCTATTTTTGTAGTACCTCATATTGGATATGTTGTAATTTTTGTTGATCTTTTGGTACACGAGGATTTATGTAATTTTTGTTGATCTTTTGGTACATGAAGATTTATATGTTGGCACATTTTTGTTGGCACATATGTTGATTGGTACATGAGGATGTATAATTAGTTGGAAATTAATTTGAAATTGGTTATTGATTTGGAATTTTATTTGGAACTTTGTTGCTGGTTGTTGCTGGTTTCTGATTGCAGGGAGCTGAGAATTGGTAATATAGAAGAAACAGGCAAAACTTTCTTAAAAAAAAAATTAGGCATTGGTAGCGCTTTCTGTAAAAAGCGCTACCTATTGTCTTAGCGCGCCTAGGAATAAGGAGCGCTTATAATAAAAAGCGCTCCCTTTTCTTAAGACCATGAGGAGCGCTTTTTACTGTAAGCGCTCCTTATTGTCTTAGCGCGCCTAGGAATAAGGAGCGCTTATAATAAAAAGCGCTCCCTTTTCTTAAGACCATGAGGAGCGCTTTTTACGGTAAGCGCTCCTTATTGTCTTAGCGCGCCTAAGCATAAGGAGCGCTTGTATTAAAAAGCGCTCCTCTTGCCTGTTTTTTGGGAGCGCTTTTCGAGCGCTACCTTTGGGTGATTTGCAACAGGAGCGCTAGCTTTAGGAGCGCCCGAAAGCGCTCCCTATGGCCTAAAAAAAGCGCTCCCAATGCTTAAATCTGTTGTAGTGTTTGATGTGTACATTGGTACTTGCTGACTTATATGATTGATTGGGTTATGTTCGAATTGATGAATTGTGTTGTAACCTCTTTTCTTGAGAAAATGTACTTACTTTCAAACCTCATTTAGAATATCAAACATTTTTTCCGGATTAACATTTCTAAATGTTGTTAACATTTAGAACTTTTTATTGTGAAACACTTTATTCCTAGCTGTGGGATCGGCCAGAGGTTTGAAAAATATTGATTCCTCTGTTTCTTTAAGCAATTGTGTTGAGGAAGGAACTCTGTTCCTCGACTATGGGTTCCCTAACTCCTCCAAAGAGGGTAACGTTAGGTGTGAGAGGGGGATGTGTGTCTTGGATTATCTACACTAAGAAAAACATAAAGAAAAACGGTGAAGATAAAGTAAAACGCGAGAAAATAGTAGTTTGATAAAATGTACAAGTGCTACTATATATATACATGAGCCTTCATTAATTGGCCAATATCCGAGCCTATATCTGCTCATCGTTGGATTAACTTAGATCAACTGTTATAATTACTCCTAATCCCTAGAAACTCAGAGTCTTCTCTCCACGACCTTAATAGCATGGGTTAGTGGGGTAAACCCTAGTCACTCCTATTTCCACGGCGTCTTCTGTTCACTGACCTTAACCGCTCTAACGTTGTATGTCCATGTGCATTCAATACTTGTGCTCCAATCAAGCATTCTTCACCTCGGCCTCAACCTTCTTCGGCAATGTCTCATTCTCGGCATTCGGCTGTTTGTTCCTGATAACTCTTATTTATGAGAGTTATTTATGCATTCTTAAGCCTAAATCATTGGATGTTCTTAAATAATTAGTTGTTTTATGCTGTAAATATCATGCTGTGATTAATGAAGGTTGCATCCCTGAGATAGAAATATTTGGCACTTTGGTGCCCTATTGTGTGCTTTGATTTGTGTGTTCTATTACTACAGCAACCGTTGCCACAACAATGCATCCTGCGCAAGATGAGAAAGAAAGCTGGAAGCACTGATTTTAGCGCATTCCAATTGTTAATCAAGGACGGGTGCACTACCTAGGATGCCAGCACCTTATCAGAGAATATTCCACATTTTTCATGAGCACATGTACTTTTGGGCACGCATAAGGACAAAGGGTGCCTCAAATTTAGGGTTTTATGGATCATGTACCATAGTGCTATATAAGGACAGCCTTCCTCTTCATTTATCAAGCTTGGTCTGAAAGGAGAAAGTATAGAAATAGCTTTCTACCATTTTTGCACCGAAGCTATCTCAAATCACTAAATTGGAAGATCATTGTTGAAAGTGGTGCTGCAGCAACAACAGGAGCTAACAATACTTGGGGAATTGCTATCCTGGGAGCAGATTCGTATCTCCAAGCCTCAAATCTTGGAGTCTACCTTCGGTTTCTTCATCTTAGTATAATCTCTTCCTTGTATTTCTTAGTTATGACTTTAGCATTTATGTTCAAATTATTTTTCTTGTGTTGTTCGCTCATTATGAGCTAAATACTCATAGTTGGAATGTTGGAATCTATGTAATGAAGTTTTAGTGCATTTAATGAAGTGTGTTTGATGTTTTGGAATTTTATCTTTTGTGAACTTAATATTTCCATCTTAAGTTAGGAATGACCAACTAATTTTAAGTAGCATTTGTATATTCAGACATGGTTTGCGAATAGATCTCACAAGATAAGATGGATAGTGAGTATTAAAGGACACTAATTTACTAGCCAAATTAAACACTATTTAGACTTCAATTCTCGTGAGAACGATCTTTATTTATCATTATACTACTTGTTGGACTGTGTATACTTGCACACGTTTTTACACAACAGTGCATCAGGCGAGTCACTCTGTGGTTGAGGTACCCTCCAATCGAGTCTAATTGTACCTCGGTGATCCTTCTCATTCCCTCGGGGACTCAGTCTCTTTGGATATTTATCCTCATGCTTCCAAACTAAGCTTTCCCATTGTTCTGGCAAGTATTAGATTATCCCTGCCCTAGTGCCTTTATAGCTGCCTCGCCCTTATCCTAGCCTTGAATTCTTCTTTTTCCCTCGGCCAACAACTTAATTTATTTTGGGTTAAACCCGACATCTCATGGTAATCCCATGCAAACTAGTCGCGGTACTCCTTTATCAATTCTACAACCTGGTTCCTTTGTTGTCCACTCAACATACACTAATCTTGGTCATCCTTGGTTCCACATCCGTTCTAAGGTTAACCTCTATCAGGGGGTCCTACGCCTCAAAATTAGGAGTTATTCGCTGGATATGTTCAACGTGAGGAGGATCGACTAACTTTCCTACTTCAGCGTCATTCGATACTCCCGTGTGCAAATTTTCTTGGAGCTCATCCTCCTGTTTCACCACACCAAATATTGTTTCCTTGATGCTGGACTCTACCTGAAAATGGCGTAGCCTGTCCAGTAGGCTCTGCAGTTCTGGTGGAATATCAATCATCAGATTTGTTGTTAGGCCGTGGATCGGCCAACTTTTTAAGTCTGAATCCTTCTCTGGTACATTCGCACGATTCCACTCCTCCTTCCTCGTAGTTTATTGGTATGGAGATGGGACACATTTGAGGAGAGTAGAAGATGACCTCGAACATCTTAACTTTCGTAGGTAAGGGGTTTGGAATAAGCCTCCACTATCTCCACCTTATCACCAATCCGTATCATCAATTTCTGGTGCAAGGTAGAAGGAATGCATTCGCTGGTGTGGATCCAATCCCTATCGAGGATTACGACATCCGATGACTTTCCTTCTATAACGAAAAAAGATGATCGCGTTACCTTTGACCCGAAAGTTACATCGGCCACCAACACACCCAAAGCATGAGAGGGGTGACCCATGAAACTAGTCATGGTCATGGTGGTTGGGATGAGATCCTCTGCGTTCTTGCCGAGCTTTTTCTTGGTGGCCAACAGTATGATGTTTAACACATCCCCACCATCCATGAATACCCTGTTGAATAGGTTTCCGTTTAGATGGGCATGGATGTACAATGGCTCCGAATGCTTCACCATGTCCGCCGTATGATTTTCAAATAGCATACCCTCAGTCACATGGTTGTCTGATTCTGTCAAGGCAGCCCATTCGGTCTCCTTAAAATAAAAACATCACCTTCAAGTTCTCTGGGTTGCCCCTCGGTTCCCCAGAACTCCAGTGGCAACAATCCTATCATCTCTATCTCTACAAAGAAACCTTCCCTTCTCTCATTCAATATACCATCCAAGAAAGAATCACTTATCCACTCGTCTTCAAAGACGAGCGGACCAAATAGGTCTTCTTCTTCATCACCCCTATCTACGTCCAGAGCGCTCTCGGCCAGCGGCTCCGTCTTCCCTTTACAAGAGGAAGCCTTGACGCTGTCTTCTGGTGCCTAAGACTTCTTGGGACTGTGAGAGCCATATAGGCAATTCATATCAACATCGGTGAGTGAACTACCAGCATCTTTACGACCCTAATCATTTTATTGAGCTCTGTACCCCCTTCTGGAATGGTACCGAGTGGGAGTGTCGTTACCGCGGGTATCACATTGGCGCTAGCCTTGACAGGTCTAGGAAATGCCTGTTCCAACGCGGTGGCTCTAGAGGCCACAGGAGTCCCATGTTATCCTTTTCCCTGGCCGCGGTTAGCATTTGCAACATGCCCCTCACCTTCTGAATCGACTTTGACCTTTGAATCTTCCTCTTTTGCGAGCGTGTCGGAGGGGTTGCTTTGGGCACTAATTCTCTAGACACCCTTTGCGCCATCCATTGATCATGTGGGACCTCCGAGGGTGGCCTCACAGTTTTGGTTGCCCTCAACTCCCTATCATTCATAATCGTGATATCAACGGATACCAAACCCTAGTCTGCCATGACCCTAACCAACCGCTTCTCCCCCTTTGGGATAGACTCCCTACCGGGGGCCGACAAGGAATTCCACCCGACATTCTCATCAGCAGACCTACCGTGTCCCCCCATGCGGGAGGTGCTCAAGTCTTGGCTTCTGCCCTTTTGATTGGGGCTGCTACCTTCACGAGTATAGCTTAGACAAATGGAGCTCTCTTAGTTCTTGGGTGAGTCTACTAGGTTTGGGCAGTTTCTTATGGGACTTCCTCGGCTCGCTTGGCTCTCCAACTTCCAACCTTTGGTGTAGGTAAGCCATACGATCTTCTACAGTAGATCTCTCAGTAGGAGACCCAAATCGGTCAAAGACCGATAACGTCCTTTTTGAGGGACCTTCTCGTTTCGGTAACCATAAATACTTTTTCTTGCCTTTTCCCTTGTCATCTCCTGAGTTAATGTCCACTGTGGGAAAAGGATCAGAATCAATGGTCATTTCTGCTATGCCCTTATCGGTCAACTTGAACCTTCCCTCCTTTATAGCCCTTTGAATGGCTCGGCGAAAGACGATGCACATAGAAGTGGCATGATTATAAGAGTTGGGCCATTTGCAGTACTTCTCCCCCTTCATAAGGGCATGCATGTTTTTGTTACCAAGTGGCTTCAGTCTCAAGAGGGGGGGTGAATTGAGATTTAAAAACTTTTCAGATCTTTTGAGAATGTTTTTCCCCTTTTCAATGACTTAGATCAATTTTCGCGCAGGTTAAGTGGAAGCGAAGGAATTAGAATATAAAGCAGTATAATAGTAAGGCAGGAAAGCAGTAAAGCACGCAGAGATTTATCCTGGTTCGGTCACCTCCTAGTGACCTACGTCCAGTCCTCACACCCTTGTGAGATTTTCCACTAAAACAACAACAAGGCTTACAGGTGCCTTGGAAAACCTTTACAGACTCAGGCACTCTCCTCCTAGGATACCCCACCTATAGAGAGCCCTCAGATCTAATATAACAATAACAAGAGATACCCCACCCCTGTTACAATCAACTTCCCTAGAAAGATACCCCACTTCCTAGTACATGCAGCTACCCTAGAGAGATACCCCACTCCCTAGAACAAAACACAACAATTAAATAATAAACAATTGTAAATGCAGAAATACCTCTAGTGTAGGCAGATATTACAACTTGAAGAATACAACCCCAACTAACTCTTAGCAACAGATCAGCTCAGACAGACCAACGGTACGTGACGAGCAAAAGTATAAGCGTGAAGAGTTTTCTCAAGAGTTTTCAGTTTCATGCAAGTGGGTTGAGTTGTGTGTTCTGTGTAAAATGAATCGTGAAGCACTGCCTATTTATAGGCTATGAGGAATTCATTTTTACGTTGAAAATAATGTAGGAATCGATTCTTTGTTAAAATGTATTTGATCTAGGAATCGATTTATTTAGGTAAGGAATCGATTTTATCTTTGTTTGTAAAATATGGGAAATCGATTCTTGAGTGCCATGGAAAGCTAGGAATCGATTCTATACTTAGTGAAAATATGTAGGAATCGATTTTCAGCTTGCCTGAGACAAGTGGGAATCGATTCTCAGTTATGTGCAAAAGGTTGGGAATCGATTCTTCCCTTAAAGAATATTTGGCTCAGAAATCGATTTGTGTATTTATAAAACATGACCTGACAATCGATTCTACCTTTTCTATTTTACCTGAAAATCGATTTTGATATTTTGTTTATGCATGAGGAAATCGATTTTGTTATTTTAAAGGTGATAAGAATGTTTACGTAAATATGCATGCACCTTTAAAAAACTTTGTGAGTGTGTGAGACTTTGAGATACGAGCTGACCTTTTGAAAGAGCTTACACTTTTTCCTAAGACACACCCAAACCCTAAGGACTACCCTTATATTTAAGGACTACCCTTAAACTTGAATCTTCAGTTGGCTTGCTTGTCTTGGATTGTGACTTTGACGTTTAGTCACTTTTATTGACTTTGACCGTCAATCTTACCTTTGTCTTTTTCATCATCAAAACACATCCTGCAATATCAGGTTACCTGCAACACAAGGTATCCACATTCTCCCCCTTTTTTATGATGACAAAACATTAGCTCATCTCAAGGTGGGAGGTTAGTTCAAACAGATAATGTATACGATACTCCCCCTATCATGATGCTCCCCCTGTTTTATTGACTGGATGCATAATATGCAAGTTCTATATGCTCATATGCAACCCTATATTTCTCTCCCCCTTTTTGTCATGATCAAAGAGGGTCAATATATGATAAGGTTTGCGAATCGAATGTCACAGCTATTTGACAAGGTAAAAAAGCCATTGCTGATTTGTAAGTGATCATCAAAACTTGAAGAAAAACATATTTGAGACCATGAAGAGAATATTTTATCAAACACAGGTAAAAGCTAATTATGAGTCTCAAAAATCTGTGAAGCAGTTGTTTTAAGCTTTATACATTTCATGCTGCTTAGTTTGAAAGTTGGTGATGGCAGCCAGAATATGGGAGAAAAATTATTTTAGGTAAACAACAATTGTGAGCATGTATTTTTCGAAAAATACCAGTGCTAGCAGTTCATTGTAAAATAGATTTCAGGAAAAAATAGCACTTTAACTGCAGAAATTCACAAGTCACAATTTCACTTAACTTCACATTTCTTTAAAAAATCACTTTGAAAAACATTTAATTGAAACCTCATTTGAATAAGTGAAGAAATGGATTTGTGAAAAAATATCAACTAGCTGATTTTGACGATTCAACTTGCTCAATCATATTATCGCCTTTCTAACCATAACCTCTAAGAAGGTGATATGATAATTCTACATGCTCAGTGTTAGAGGGATGATCAGATTACTTTATTTGTTTTCATGCCTTAAAAAAAATGTTCCCTTAGAGATGCATGAAATGCGGTTTAGAGATCAATTTGTTTCACAAGTCCCATGTTTGACTAAGTAAACTATGATTTAAGCACATTTTCAGTTTAGAGGTGAATAAAACTTTTCTAACCTTTACCAGTGATTCTCCCTCTATTCATCACAAGTCACATGACAGATTTTTCTCCGGGGTGAGAGTTGATAACTTTATTGCGATTACGGTCATGTGCTTTGAGTCTTTGCTGTCAAGGTATCCACATGTCCCCATACCTTGCAGCGTACCTGCAATGATCTAAAACAAGGTTCTAGGTACCCAAATCTCTTTGGGTCCTTGTGGGTTAATGTTTGGTATGGTCCTTTTGGGAACCCATACCTTCTTCATAACTTGTTTACCTCTTATTCTGCAAACAGAAGCTGTATGTCCAGGTTTACCACAGTAATAACATTTAATGTATGGTCTAGTGGAAAAATTAGATTTGTAATGAACATGCTTTTCTATGGTTTTGATTCTAGATAGTTTTTCAATAGTCAACTCTAGTTCATGAACTTTCTTTTTGCTTTCAACACATTTATCACATGTATGGTTTTCTTTAAAGCATGCAAGACTATCATTTTCTTTTCTAAGTTCTACTATTTCTTTGTTTAAAGAAGTGATGTCTTCCAGATGAGTGATAGCTTTCTTAGATCTGTCTAACGCTTTAGCTAATTTTAATGATTTATCATGTAATTCAGTAAAAGCTTCATATAATTCATCATAGGCATCTTGTAGAGATTCAGAGTTAGAATATACCTCAGTTTCACTTTCGCTGTCGTGGTCGGCCATGAGAGCAACTTGATCTTTTTCACTTTCTGAGCTATCTGATGAGTTCCTGTTTTCCCATGCTGTGTAGGCTTTTCTACTCCTTTTTCCTTTGGATCCCTTTTTCTCATCTCTTGGTCGTTTTCTTTGTAATTTTGGGCATTCCAATTTTATGTGTCCGGGTTTCCCACATTCGTAGCAGGTTAAAGGACTTAAGTAGTTTTGTTTGCATGAGACTTCTTTGGTTGGAGAATTCTTTTCTAGAGACCTCCTTATGAACTTTTTGAATTCTCTTACCATTAGGTCTATATTCTCATCCTCTTCATCACTTTCACTTTGCGAGTCATCACTGTCGTCGGATGAACTTGAATTTGAAACTTTGAAAGCTAGATTTTTCTTTTTCTTGACTTTTCCTTCATTCTCTGCTAGACGAGTGAGCTCTAACTCGTGCTCTAGTAGTTTTCCAAACAGGGTGGCGAGAGTCATGCTAGTCAAGTTTCTTGATTCAGTTATTGCAGTCACCTTTGGTTGCCATTCTCTGTTTAGGCATCTTAGCACTTTGTTGATCAAGTCTTCGGGAGGAAATGATTTTCCTAATGAACCCAATTTGTTCACTATATGAGTGAACCTTTTCTGCATTTCTGATATTGTTTCACCTGTATTCATTCTGAACAATTCGTATTCTCTGGTAAGAGTATTTGTTCTTGCCCTTTTCACTTCACTTGTACCCTCATGAGTAGCTTGAAGATTATCCCACATTTCTTGGGCAGTTTTACAGTTTGAAACTCGAAAAAATTCATCAGCACTCAAAGCAGAAGTAATAATATTTTTAGCACGTAAATTAAGTTGCACTTTTCTTTTCTCATCATCAGACCATTCATTTCTACTTTTTATTGTAAGAATACCATCTACTATGTGTGTGGGGACGAAAGGTCCTTTTTCCACAGCATCCCAAACATCTAAGTCTACCCCTTCAATAAAAATTCTCATTCTTTCTTTCCAATATGCATAGTCTTCTCCGTTTAATCCCGGAGGACGGAAAAGAGATGCACCCTCTTGCGTATACCAACCTGAAGCCATTTCTCTTGAAGCGGCTAAGCTCTTTATACAAGAGTCTAGCTCTGATACCACTTGTTACCAAGTGGCTTCAGTCTCAAGAGGGGGGGTGAATTGAGATTTAAAAACTTTTCAGATCTTTTGAGAATGTTTTTCCCCTTTTCAATGACTTAGATCAATTTTCGCGCAGGTTAAGTGGAAGCGAAGGAATTAGAATATAAAGCAGTATAATAGTAAGGCAGGAAAGCAGTAAAGCACGCAGAGATTTATCCTGGTTCGGTCACCTCCTAGTGACCTACGTCCAGTCCTCACACCCTTGTGAGATTTTCCACTAAAACAACAACAAGGCTTACAGGTGCCTTGGAAAACCTTTACAGACTCAGGCACTCTCCTCCTAGGATACCCCACCTATAGAGAGCCCTCAGATCTAATATAACAATAACAAGAGATACCCCACCCCTGTTACAATCAACTTCCCTAGAAAGATACCCCACTTCCTAGTACATGCAGCTACCCTAGAGAGATACCCCACTCCCTAGAACAAAACACAACAATTAAATAATAAACAATTGTAAATGCAGAAATACCTCTAGTGTAGGCAGATATTACAACTTGAAGAATACAACCCCAACTAACTCTTAGCAACAGATCAGCTCAGACAGACCAACGGTACGTGACGAGCAAAAGTATAAGCGTGAAGAGTTTTCTCAAGAGTTTTCAGTTTCATGCAAGTGGGTTGAGTTGTGTGTTCTGTGTAAAATGAATCGTGAAGCACTGCCTATTTATAGGCTATGAGGAATTCATTTTTACGTTGAAAATAATGTAGGAATCGATTCTTTGTTAAAATGTATTTGATCTAGGAATCGATTTATTTAGGTAAGGAATCGATTTTATCTTTGTTTGTAAAATATGGGAAATCGATTCTTGAGTGCCATGGAAAGCTAGGAATCGATTCTATACTTAGTGAAAATATGTAGGAATCGATTTTCAGCTTGCCTGAGACAAGTGGGAATCGATTCTCAGTTATGTGCAAAAGGTTGGGAATCGATTCTTCCCTTAAAGAATATTTGGCTCAGAAATCGATTTGTGTATTTATAAAACATGACCTGACAATCGATTCTACCTTTTCTATTTTACCTGAAAATCGATTTTGATATTTTGTTTATGCATGAGGAAATCGATTTTGTTATTTTAAAGGTGATAAGAATGTTTACGTAAATATGCATGCACCTTTAAAAAACTTTGTGAGTGTGTGAGACTTTGAGATACGAGCTGACCTTTTGAAAGAGCTTACACTTTTTCCTAAGACACACCCAAACCCTAAGGACTACCCTTATATTTAAGGACTACCCTTAAACTTGAATCTTCAGTTGGCTTGCTTGTCTTGGATTGTGACTTTGACGTTTAGTCACTTTTATTGACTTTGACCGTCAATCTTACCTTTGTCTTTTTCATCATCAAAACACATCCTGCAATATCAGGTTACCTGCAACACAAGGTATCCACAGTTTTTTCCTTCGAATATCATCTATCAATAAAATGTCGTTTCGAACTCTCAAATGAATAAAATTGCTTTTCATTATCATGTGTCTTCATCCTGTGTTTCTATTTTACTTGTTCATTTCTTTCTATTCCCGCAAATGCAGATCTAAAATGAATATCTTTGAAAATAATGATGCCAACGGTTCATATGTTAATTTTGATCACCCCGTTAATCAAGCTGAGGAGGATGTTGAGGATGACTGCGAAACTCCTCCAGAATTGATGAGAATGGTTGAACAAGAGGAAAAGGTTATTCAGGCGCATGGGGAATCTGTTGAGATAATTAACCTAGGCACAGAGGACAGTAAGAAGGAAGTAAAGGTGGGTACTTCAATAAAGGAAAGTGAGCGCAAGAAGCTAATAGAACTCCTGCATGACTATGTTGATGTCTTCACAAATGGACTTATCAGAATATGATCTCCTATATGTCACTCAGAAAGCAATTAAAGGTAGTGCGCTGGCCGAGTACCTAGCACACCAGCCCGTTGAAGATTATCAGCCTATGCAGTATGACTTTCCAGATGAAGATATCATGGCCTTGTTTGAAGAAGGGAAATCCCCAGAAGATGAAAGATGGAGAGTGGTGTTTGATGGTGCCTCCAACATATATGGGCACGGAGCCGGGGCAGTGCTGATTTCCCCTGATAATTGCTTCATTCCGTTCACTGCCAGACTAAGCTTCTACATCACCAATAATATTGCAGAATATGAGGCATGTATTCTTGGTATCCAGGCAGCCATTGATTGGAAAGTTAAGAGACTTGATGTGTATGGAGATTCAGCTCTAGTCATTCACCAAGTGAATGGTGATTGGGACACCAGGGACTCCAAGTTGATCCCTTACCGAGATTACATTCTAGAGTTGGTTGAGCCTTTTGAGGAAATCACATTTCAGTATCTTCCTCGCAATGAGAACCAGTTGGCTGATGCGCTAGTGTTGTGCGAAAAGGTGATGTGCAAGTATACACAATCGCAACAAGTAATATAATGATAAGTAAAGTTCGTTCCCACAGGGATTGGAATTAATCTAAGAAGTTTAAGTGATTAGAATCTTAGTGAAAAGAATTAAGTAACAAGTAAAGGTAAAGAGTTGTAAACATCATAAGTTGTGATAAAACAGTATTAAGTTTGAAGTGATTAAAGGTGAGTTGGATAGCTCAGTAGTTGTGTAAATTTCCAAGAGTAATGTCCAGATAATATTAGACGCTGTAGCGTTAAGCGCTGTAGCGCTTCAGAATCAGTAGACGCTGTAGCGCCTTGGTGGCGTGCCTTTCAGTCACTTTCGTCAGGGCTATGTTACAAGACTCCTATGTCTAGGCTCTAAATAAGTTTTACCCCTGTATATTTGATAAGTCTATTTTTAGAGTCTTTTTAATAGTTATTTTCATTAAGTTTTTTTAGGTATTTTAATTATATTTATATCTTTGAACTATTTTACTACATATGTTTGCTTTTTATTTTCAGGTTTTATTTTGAAGCAAAAGCGAAAATATGAGCTAAAATGAAGAAACTTAGAAAATATTTGAGGAGGAACAATTTTTAAGACAGCAGCAACAAAAACTGGCGCAAGACAGGGCACACAGGGCGCCAAGGGCGCCAAAACAGCAAAACTGGCGCAAGACAGGCACACAGGGCGCCAAGCAGCACACGCACGACCCTGAGTGTACCACGCACGACCCTAGTGCAAAACTGGCGCACGACCCTGGCACATAGGCGCACGACCCTGGGGAAAAACTGGCACAGAGCTGGCGCACGACCCTGGGTGTACCACGCACGACCCGTGCGTGTCTCCAACTGAAGATTGCCCATTTTGGCAGAGCTGGGCGCACGACCCATGCTTGCCAGCAACGCAGAACAGCTATTTCCAGCACATGGCGCACGACCCTGGCACCATAGGCGCACGACCCTAGTGCAAAACTGGCGCAGAGCAGCCAAAATTGACTGGCCAGGGCGCACGACCCTGGCACTAGACAAGTCAATTTTGGCTGCACCCACTTGCTGATGGCTTTCCCTTGCCACTTGATTTGCCACTTTTTTTATGACCATTTTGCCCCTCCTCTCAAGTGCCTTAGACCTAATATTTTCCTATAAATAGAGGCTTGATCCTCACTTGTAACCAAGCTTGAATTTTGTTAGAAAATCCATGACAAGGTTTCCTCTAAGATTCATGACTTCACTTTAATTTCTCGCTTTTTACTTTTCGCTTTTTACTTTCTCGCCCTTTTATTTTCCAAGTCATTTACTTTCCTTGCTATTTACTTTCTTGCCCTTTTATTTTCCATGTCATTTACTTTCCTTGCTATTTAAATTCTCGCTCTTTACTTTCTCGCTCTTTACTTTTCGCTCTTTACTTTTTCGCTCTTTTATTTTCCTTGTTATTTACTTTTTTGCCCTTTAAATTTCCAAGTCAAGTAAACTACTGGCAAGTCAAGTAAATTACTGGCAAGTCAAGTAAATTACTGGCAATTTACTTTTTAAGCAATTTACTTTCTTGTCATTTACAATTCCGCTATTTATAATTTTGCACTTTACTGCTTTCTTTTATTTCTTGCTATTTAACTTTATGTTTTCTTCTTTTATTTTCTTTTCTCCTCTTTTGTCTACAATGATCATGAGTGAGTAGACTTTACTAAAACATTCCTTCTTTCTAAAAACACTTTCTTTTCAGTTAATCAAACTTTGAAAAATTAAATTGGTATTCACTTAGGCTCTCCCTGTGGACCGATACTCTTTTATTACGCGATACGACCCGTGCACTTGTGGGGCTATCAAGTTTTTGGCGCCGTTCCCGGGGAGGCAGTGATATTAATTAAATTTTTCGAAACCGGTTAGACTGAAATTTTATTTTCTTTATTTTTACTTTTTCTTCTCTTGTCCCTCGAATGCGAAGAACCAGAAGTTTCGGTGAAACTGTTCAACAAATTCCCGAAATTGAAAGGTTCTTACATAGAAGGAGGAGAGAAATTCCCGATAACCAAATGGCGGCTAATGAAAATCGTGCTCTCAAAGAGTACGCAACACCTTCTGCAGAACCATCGGCTGCCATTGTACATCCAAATGTGGAAGCAAATAATTTTGAACTCAAATCATCTCTGCTTTCAATGGTTCAACAAAATCAATTTTCTGGTTCTCCCACGGAGGACCCAAATCTTCATATTTCAATTTTTCTGGAATACTGTGGGACTCTCAAATTAAACGGGGTACCTCAAGATGCCATAAGACTAAAACTCTTCCCTTTTTCATTAAGGGATAGAGCAAGAGCATGGCTACATTCTTTGCCTTCGGAATCCATTACCAGCTGGGGCCAGTTAAAACAAACTTTTCTTGCTAAGTTCTTTCCCCCGAGTAAAACAGCTCAAATGAGAAATCAAATTACTCGATTTTCTCAAAACGACGGGGAATCTCTTTATGATGCTTGGGAACGTTTCAAAGAAATGCTAAGGCTATGCCCCCATCATGGACTAGAGAAATGGCTCGTTGTTCACACTTTTTATAATGGATTACAATATGCAACAAGAATGACTGTTGATGCAGCTGCAGGTGGAGCTTTAATGAACAAAAATTTTACTGAAGCTTATGCACTCGTTGAAGATATGGCTCAAAACCATTGTCAATGGGCAACTGAGCGAGCCATAACAAATAAACCAGCATCATCAAAAGAGCCAGGTAAGTATGAAATATCTGCTATTGATCATCTTGCCTCAAAAGTGGACGCACTTTTTCAAAAATTTGAAAAATTAAATGTAAGTGCCGTTTCACAAACTTTTTCTCCTACTACTCCACCATGTGAATTATGTGGGGTTGTTGCCCATATTGGAGCTAAATGCCAGCTTGAGGCATCTAGTACTGGAAATGGGCATATTAACTATGCTCAAAAAGAAGATCTGTTTTCAAATACTTATAATTCTGGGTGGAGAAATCATCAAAATTTTTTTTATCAAAATCCTCCACCCAATCCAGCACCTAGACCACCTCCTGTTTTTCAAAGTCAAAGGGTTTTTAACAACCCACAAAGCCGCCCGCAAAAGTCGAACTTGGAATTTTTGATGGAAAAATTTGTGTCATCTCAAACAAAACAAAATGAAGAATTCAAAAATCAAACTTTTTATTTGAATGACACACTTATCAAAGTAGAATCAAAAATCGACTCTATTGCCACTCACAGTAAGATGCTTGAAAATCAAATAACTCAAGTGGCAACACAGGTGGCTTCATCCTCTAAATCTTCGGGGGTATTTCCCGGACAGCCTGAACAAAATCTAAATGGCCAAATATATGCTGTCACCCTTAGAAGCGAAAAACAATTAGAGGAACCAAGAGCAAACCCAGACAAAATTGTGGGTGAAAAACATAATTCACCGTGTGAGCAAGAAGAGAAAGAAAAAGAGAAGGAACCAGAAAAAGAAAAAGAGAAGGAACCAGAAAAAGAAAGAGAAGAACCATACATCCCCCCACCACCATACAAACCATCTCCTTTATCTTATTTTTCACCTTCCTTTGTGAAAAAAATAACATTTGATCTGGGGGGAATTGTAAGAAAGATCTTATTGCTTACACAACTTCCATTTTACAAGCCATGGGATCTAGGAATGTGCTTTCATTCTTCATATGTCACTTGGTCTCTATGCTTCAAGCAATGGGACCCAGGAATAACTTTATAAAGGGAAAAGGTCAAGCTAATGACCATAAACGAGCGCTGCGTGGGAGGCAACCCACGGCTTAATGTATTTTTTGATTTGTTGAAAAATAAAATACCCCAGGGCCGAGTATCCTGAACCAGACAGCCAGGTGAGCTCTCCTAAACCCTTTTTTGTTTAAATTGAAAAATCATTGAGGACAATGCCTAGTCCAAGCATGGGGGGGGGGTATTTTATTACTCTTATTAGGAATGTCTTTATTGCTTTGCCGAGTTTTTATCTTTTTGTACTTTGAGTTGTATCTGCTCCCTCCATCACGAAACTTTGTGAACCCTAAAGCATGTTTTAGATAAGCCTTTTTTGGACAAAAATAATTTTTCAATCTTTCATTAGCAATCATCTAGGTGGACTGGTTGGGAACAACAAAAATTGTATCATGGTTCGATTTCTACTTCTACGGCTTTCACACACACACACACACACTATTGAGACTGTTTTCAGTTATTAAAACAATTAGAGGGACTGAAAAGAAACTAGTAACCTGGTTCTCTTGGTGACATTTACTAGATGCGCGGTTACTGGAGAAAAACGTCTGAGTTGGGGTATTCAAAAAAAAAAAAAAAAAAAATTGCAAAACCAATTCAAAATGCAAAAATTGGTGCATTTTAAATGTCAAAATGAATGGTTAGCATATACAATCAAAGAAAAAGAAAAAGAAATATTGCTTGAATACCCAACGTATAAAGACCCTCCTTTGAGACCCGGTCTTAGTGAATGGAGGACCCAAACTTAAGAATGCTGGGGAACCGGTTCTATGATGACATTGATATCCTCTCTAATGTATTGATACTTTAAATTTGTCTCCCAATTCCACAAGAAGCCCGGATAGTAGTTCTCAAACCGAAGTGTTAGAATTGCCCCACAGTTCGCTTAATGATTCGATGTGAAAATAATTTTCCTTCAGAATCGGCCTAAGGATTTACACTGTTTTTGCTTGAGGACAAGCAAAGGTTCAAGCGTGGGGGAGTTTGATAAGTTTATTTTTAGAGTCTTTTTAATAGTTATTTTCATTAAGTTTTTTTAGGTATTTTAATCATATTTTATATCTTTGAACTATTTTACTACATATGTTTGCGTTTTATTTTCAGGTTTTATTTTGAAGCAAAAGCGAAAATATGAGCTAAAATGAAGAAACTTAGAAAATATTTGAGGAGGAACAATTTTTAAGACAGCAGCAACAAAAACTGGCGCAAGACAGGGCACACAGGGCGCCAAGGGCGCCAAAACAGCAAAACTGGCGCAAGACAGGCACACAGGGCGCCAAGCAGCACACGCACGACCCTGAGTGTACCACGCACGACCCTAGTGCAAAACTGGCGCACGACCCTGGCACATAGGCGCACGACCCTGGGGAAAAACTGGCACAGAGCTGGCGCACGACCCTGGGTGTACCACGCACGACCCGTGCGTGTCTCCAACTGAAGATTGCCCATTTTGGCAGAGCTGGGCGCACGACCCATGCTTGCCAGCAACGCAGAACAGCTATTTCCAGCACATGGCGCACGACCCTGGCACCATAGGCGCACGACCCTAGTGCAAAACTGGCGCAGAGCAGCCATAATTGACTGGCCAGGGCGCACGACCCTGGCACATGGGCGCACGACCCTGGCACCAGACAAGTCAATTTTGGCTGCACCCACTTGCTGATGGCTTTCCCTTACCACTTGATTTGCCACTTTTTTTATGACCATTTTGCCCCTCCTCTCAAGTGCCTTAGACCTAATATTTTCCTATAAATAGAGGCTTGATCCTCACTTGTAACCAAGCTTGAATTTTGTTAGAAAATCCATGACAAGGTTTCCTCTAAGATTCATGACTTCACTTTAATTTCTCGCTTTTTACTTTTCGCTTTTTACTTTCTCGCCCTTTTATTTTCCAAGTCATTTACTTTCCTTGCTATTTACTTTCTTGCCCTTTTATTTTCCATGTCATTTACTTTCCTTGCTATTTAAATTCTCGCTCTTTACTTTCTCGCTCTTTACTTTTCGCTCTTTACTTTTTCGCTCTTTTATTTTCCTTGTTATTTACTTTTTTGCCCTTTAAATTTCCAAGTCAAGTAAACTACTGGCAAGTCAAGTAAATTACTGGCAAGTCAAGTAAATTACTGGCAATTTACTTTTTAAGCAATTTACTTTCTTGTCATTTACAATTCCGCTATTTATAATTTTGCACTTTACTGCTTTCTTTTATTTCTTGCTATTTAACTTTATGTTTTCTTCTTTTATTTTCTTTTCTCCTCTTTTGTCTACAATGATCATGAGTGAGTAGACTTTACTAAAACATTCCTTCTTTCTAAAAACACTTTCTTTTCAGTTAATCAAACTTTGAAAAATTAAATTGGTATTCACTTAGGCTCTCCCTGTGGACCGATACTCTTTTATTACGCGATACGACCCGTGCACTTGCGGGGCTATCAATATTAAGCTCTTACAACATTTGCCTTATGAACTATTACTCCCCTATGTCTAGAGTTAAGTAGTGCTTCCTTTAAATGTCTTTAAAGGGTTTTCATTCATATTATTCCTTGAGTTCTCTTTGTGAACCATGTCTGTACCCACAAAGTTACCTTGTTTTAGTTGATCATTCCCAAACCAAGATTGAAAGTATTATGACACAAGGAATAAAACACAAACATCATAATATTATACAAAAGTTACTCAAGGTTCATTACATACTAAGAACAATCCAACTACAACAAAGTTAGCTCATCACAAGTTCCATCAACATAATACAACTAGAGAGTATGTATTACCGTATGAAGACAAGAGAAGAGTGGTTGCAAAAGATACACTCCAATGATCCCACGTCGCATACAAGAGATGAAGTTGAGGCGTGAGCAAAACCTTGGATGAAAACTAGAAAAACTATGCTATCAAAAATAAAAGCTTAAAGGTAGTGTATTAATGGAGAGTAGCTACTACGGATATTATGTAGATCTCTTCTCAAGCTACCACTACTTGTCTACGTATGTTACCTCCTAGAGAAGCAATCTTAATTAAACTAATTATTAACTAAGTCTTAATAGAATAATAATATTACATGATGATTATAAGACTTAGATATTATCCTTAAAGTACTTTACAAAAAGTGCTAATGATGGAATACAACAACTATCACATGGGTTCCATTTAGGAGGCGCCAAGTGTAATTTAGCATCCACTTGAAAGTCAAAATATCCAGCTGAGAGGAAGAGATAAGGGTGGTGACTCATCATGTCCTCAAGTGGCCACACAAATATCTCAATGGTCAGCCGTCATATAACGCTGTAGCGTCTCGTTGATAGCAAACCGCTGCAGCGCTAAAGCAAAACATCAAACATATTCACAAAGGCATTGATTATGCCCAAGGTTTAGGGATTTGACTTATAACCTATATTTATCCTAATATTCATATATTCACATATTTAAGTACTAGAATTACTTGAGAAGTAAGCTTAATTTAAGTACTAGGAGCATAGATAACCTATATAAAATAGGGTTATCACACCCCCAAACTTAAACCATTGCTTGTCCCCAAGTAATGACACTTGAACAAGACAAAATGCTCATATAACTAGCTGCAGCTTTTAAATTAAACAGAATTCATGCACAAGCTAACTCTTATCATTTTCACACATCATTATGGTCCACAATTCAAATAGAATCATTACTGCTCAGTTGTGAGTGTGTGATATCAAAGCTTAACTTAGTTCCTAGTTAATTTCAGAATTTCTCCAAGTTTTTGGGAAGAATGGATTTCTTTTGGGTTAAGCAAAGAATGTTTTCAAAAAGAAGAGTGGAATAACAATTTCACACAAGATCTGAGGGGCTTCAAAGCACAGCAAAGGGCTTTAATTAGACATTTTTCAGAATATTGGTCAGTGCATAAACTTTTGGTCTGGTGATCAAACGCTGTAGCGCTTCAAAGTCCGTAGACGCTGTAGCGCTAGATTTTAATGATTAAAACTAGATGCTATCTTCATTACTGAGTGTAACATCCCCTAATTAGCTAATTAGATTAATTAAATTAGCAAGAGGTTATCATGAAATGGTTAATTGGCAAACGTTGCTAAATTATGTGAGGTTTTTAATAAATGATTTATTATGCCTGAGTTCTAAGCTAATTTTATTGAGTTAGTTACCTAGAGCTAATGGGGAGCCTTAGGAGGAGAGAACCAGCTGAAGGGTAAATGGGTCTTTTCCCCAACCCACTTAAACCCCCAGCTGAAGCTCAAAGAAACCCAAACTCAATTGTGTTATTGGAACTGAAAAACAGAAAGAGGTAGAGAGGAGGAGGAGAGAACTCGAGAGAGAGAGAGTGGGGAAGAAAGAGAGGGATCCTACCTCAAACTTCTTTGCATGTCCAATATGAATCCATCACCCTCCACCATTCTTCTTCTTCTTCCCATTGACCCCATTTTCTAAGCAAGCAGCCACCTTAACTCCAAAACACCATTTTTGTCCATACGAAGCTCCAAGCTCCAAGCTCCAAAAATGGAGTCTAATAACTGAATACAGTTGCATGTTCATTTTGGGAGCCACAAAGTGAGTAGCAACCCTCATAGGGTAGATTGGGAGTGAAGTTCGAAGTGGTAGAGGCCAAGCTCTATCGGTTCAGTTTTTGGAGCGTTTGGAGTAGCGTGGAGTCGAGTCCGAAGTCGTTCGTGAAGTCATTTCATCGTTCCATCTCGCGGATTCGTTGATTTTGCGATTTTCATCGCAACCGGTGAGTTCTATAACTCGCTTAGGGAATATGTTTGTGCTTCCGAGTCTTCGCTTTTCGAAAACCGTTTTATTGAAAAGATTGTGATTCAAATTAAGAAAATTTCTTGATTGATTGTTTGGATGTGCCGGATTGAATTGATAGACATTGCTATAATATACTGTTTCCATGTATATTTGAGTTGGGTCTCGATCGGAAGGGAAATGGGAATCTGAATGGAATGAATTAACTCATGAAAAGTCTGTTTTCTGGAAAACTGATAGAGAGGCACGGATCGTGTGCCTACGAGCACGGGTCGTGCGCCCCCATCTGATACGACAAGAACTGGATTTTTAAACACGCACGGATCGTGCGCTTAGTCGCACGGGTCGTGCGAATGTTTCTGGAACTTTCTACAATTTTAGTGAATAACGCACGGATCGTGCGCTTGGTCGCACGGGTCGTGCGTATCCTTCTGGAAATCTTCTGCAAATTGTTCAAAAACGCACGGGTCGTGCGCCTACACGCACGGGTCGTGTGAAACTTTCTGACCTTCAAATTCAAAGTACATTTTTATTCATTCCAAATGATTCCAATCCTTTCTAATCCTTTCCCCAACAATGTAAAGGTAACAATGGTATGAGATTGAACATATTCGATAGAAAATTTGTGTGTTATGAATAAAATGGAAGACCGCACTTAGAGAACGCGAGAGTGCATATGTCAAGAATAATAATAATATACAGTATTTGACTGATGTAATGCACGGTACTTGACTGATATTATACACGGTACTTGACTGAAATGACTAACATCCCATTGCGGGTACACAGACTGATAATGTATAATAAATACAAGAGGAAAAAGGGTGACGACCCTTAGAGGTTAGCATACTAGGGGAGGGGAAGTCATGAGCCCCAAAACCTAGACTCAAGAATGTTTCCCCCACTAGAAATAGCGGGATGGGTTCACCAAAGTCGAAGAGATACCTATAAAATAGGTAGACTGAGGTGTTATGCTAAAAACATGGAACAAAAGATTGCATGCTTCATGTGTCGCTTAGGAGGGCCATGAGCATGAAGGTTACAGGAACTAAATGTATTTCCACGTGGTTGCTTTTTAGGACCACGAGTTCGAAACAAGGCATAATGAACCGTTAGAGTTAGTAAGGGGTCTCGATAGGACTCACTGAGATAATCACTAGTGGAAAAAATGCCTTTTATAACGGTCATTTATATCGGTTAAAAACGGCCTGATATTAAAAGTGACGCGGTGGCAGTTTTGTAATTAAAATTACAATTTTTATATCGGTTGTCACTGGAACCGATATAGAAAATGAAAAAAACCATTTTTCATATCGGTTCCCTGCATAACCGTTATAAAAAGTCTAAAAATTTTGGCTTCCATAACGGGTCACAAAACCACCCGATATAGAAACCAAAAAAAATTAGGCTTTTACGCGCATCTCTTCACGTTGCTCCCTCTCACTCTCGCGTGTCACTCTCGGTCCTCACTCTCAGTATCACTCTCGCAGAAGAAACCCTAGAATCTCTCTCTCTCTTCAACCCGTCAATCGCTTGAAAAGAACGAAGGAGGCGAAGGAGGCGAAGGAGTCGATGGCTTGAAAAAACCCTTCAATCGCTATGTTAGATCCTCCAAACCCTCGAGCCATTTCCCTCGCCTTCAACCTGGGCCGTATTGATGCCTTGGTGGGCTTGAAATCTCAACGACTCGGTATAGACAATGGTGTGTGAACGAAGCGAAGATTAGGGCTTTTTATTTGTTACTCTTGCGTGCACATTGTCATTATCTCTGTTTCTACTTTTTCCAGATATCAACAATCAGCAACGAGGTAAATACCAAACTTTTCTTTCCTTTCCTTTTGAGGAATCTTGTTATGTTGGAATTTGTTGTTATTGTTCGCTCTAGACTGAGAACCCCAAATCGTTAGGGTTACGGCGTTCCCTTCCTGTTCATTGTTTCATCGTTCCTCGAATTTTGTTTTGAAGATGAAACCGGTTTTCGTTGGCAACTTTGAGTACGATACTCGTCAATCGAAGCTTGAACGCTTGTTCGCCAAGTATGGAAGGGTTGAGCGCGTCGACATGAAATCTGGTAAACTCAACTCTCTCCCTCTCTCTCTCTCTCTGGGCATGCTATTTAGGGTTTGAAAAGATATCTACCCTAATACCTATTATACTTGTGAAAATGCATTTGGTCACTAATATTAGTTACGATATTATTATAGGTTTTAATTATAAGATATATTGGATGCGTGCTGTTTGTGTGGCTTGAAAGTTGAAATCATGTTCCTAACTCCCATATCCTACTGGAAATTAAATGGTCGCCAAAAGAAAGAAAAATTGCAATGTGTTTGGAGCAATCCTCCATTTTTAAGTGTTTTTTTTGACGCAGGAACTTGTACTAACGGCAAATTATGCTTTGCTGAGGTTGTATCTTTTTGGGAAGGAACCCTTCCTTCTTTTCTCCTTCCACTCACAGATAGCATCATCATCTCCTTTTGTCACTGATCATCTGTCACTAATTCACTTCATCATCAATCAACCATATCAACCAGAATGAATGGTCATAGTGGCATCATCAATCAAATTAATAATCCAACCCATGCCTAACTCCATTGAAATTAGGGGATCAATGAATTTCTATCATGCCATGCCTTGTATAAGTTGTATTACTGATGTCTGATTGGAGAAGCATGCTTGGCAATGGCTTTCGCAATCTCAGATCTGAATTTTGGATTTAAACTCATTTAATTGAAATCATCATTTTCTTCCCCATTCATCGCCTCTACAGCTTCATGTGCATCCGCCCTTACATAAAATGCAGGTGTTGTATTCCTCTGTTCCTGACGGGGAAAATGATTTTCTGATTTGGATGATTAACTGCCACTCGGGAATAACATATTGATTTCCGCTGTTATTTATATCACTAATACTATTTCCATTGTTGCAAGTTATGCTTTTGTTTATTTTGAGGATGAACGAGATGCTGAAGATGCTGAAGATGCTGAAGATGCAATACTTTCACCTGTTACATTGCAGGTGAAAGTAGGAGATAGAAAGGAAAAAGTTGGCTTCTTCCATTGCTTTAAAAGAGGAGTCGATCGCGTCTTTGTAGATCATCCTATGTTTCTTGAAAAGGTTAGAACATTTCTCTTTTCTTCATTTGTACATTCATTGTTTTGTTTTCAGATACTTACTGATAATTGAACTTGAAGGTCTGGGGTAAAAGTGGAACAAAACTTTATGGACCTGCTGTAGGAGAAGATTACCAAGACAACCAACTACATTTTAGCTTGTTCTGTCAGGTTCTAATGAGCCATATAATCTGTCAGGTTCTACGTTTTAGCTTGTTCTGTCAGGTTCTAATGAGTCATAATCTGTTTTCATATTTCTCAACTCAGTATTCCTATTGAGCTTGTTTTCTGACTTTTCCTTTCAGGATAACGCTGCAATATTGAGCTATGAACGTGGAATTGCTGCACATGAAAGTGGTGCTTTTAAATGGGAAATGGTTCCAGTTGATGTCCCTGGTGGAAAGGGAAAACCATCCAGTAAGTTCTTCATTCTCCTTCTAATGCTTTACTTCACCGCCCCAATTTTCTTTGCCGATTTTGCATAAAGTTTGCATTTTTGCTGGATCTGGAACATTTACAACCTGGGTTTGTTTGATTTGGTTTTGGACAATTCTGCATTTAATGTAAATCCCACTTTGATTTTCTCTTGTTTCATTGAGTAATGGTTGAATTGAATTGTTAGTAACTCTTATTCCTTTATAGATGCTAAGGTAGTTTTCCATTGTACTAACCAGATCTATGAAAGTAAGAACTACATTTAATTCTATGACTAATAATTGTCTTTAATTTAATCCCATTTGTTAATATCAGATTTCAATATCCACAATCAAATTTTCCATTGTAATATTGTATATCACGTATTCAATTCACTAGTGGAAAAAAGGGATTCAAAGTCGGATATTTTGGACTTTTAAAGTCGGATGCGAGTCCGACTTCTATTAAGGCGACTTAGAAAGTCAGAGGATTTAAAGTCGGAGTAATGTCCGACTTAAAAAGTACGTTTTTAAGTCTGACAAACAGCATCCGACTTTAAATATCACTTGTAGACTGTGGTTCTGGCTCTGAGAAACACTTTTAAAGTCGGATAGTAGGAATATCCGACTTTAAATGTGTATTTTTAACATTGGATGGATTGAATATCCGACTTTAAAAGTGTTATTATTTTTTATTCTATAAATGTGTATTTTTAACGTTGGATGGTTTGAATATCCAATATCCTGAGCCTGCTTGAGTATTGTGTCAAGAATATTGATGCTTTTATCTTTCCATGATCTCCTAAATGTTGAGCAAATCAATATCAATAAAAACCATTATATAACAACATATGTACTCATTCCAACAATATAAATCAAATTTAAAACCATTGACATGAAATGTCCTTCAAAAGGATATGGCATGACATCATAGGATATGTAACCAGTGTCTTTCCTACAGTTTTCATACAAATAAACCAAGATCACCACACCTAACTATACAACTCAAAATTTACATTCCCAACTGAATTCAATCTCTTACAGATACATTTACATTGGAACCTTGGTTTTCAACGGACCTGTAAATTGAATGAAAATAGCATGTATAATCACCTCTTGCCATAGAAGGCCCAATCAATCAGGAAAAACAATACATTAAATCCTAATTTAAGAAGAAACTATTGACATGACAACACACCACAACGACGTAGAAACTGAAATAGGTTGATGATCAAGACTTCAAACTTTCAACAACGAATTAATCTAAATCTGAATAGAAACAGTTAATATTAGAAGCTTTTAATTACATAAAAAACATTTTTACATGGATATTACAAGAGAAAAATATAAATTCGAAAACCAACAATAAAGCTTTTAATAATTTTCAAAAGAGTAAGAAACAAGTAACCAAAGTATAAATTAACCAACTATGAATAACTAAACCATTCATTTATCTTCCGCATTAATTAACCAACTAAACTAAGGTATTTTCCCAAGGTGTATTTTACGCTAATAACAAAGACGTCAGACACAAATTAAAGCTAAAAAATTCAAAGAAGTTAATTATAATTTTAGTTTTAATTTCTTATTCACTAAAAGGGGAGATTGGAGAAAAGTAATGCATAGCACAATATACTTACAAATGCAATGAATTCATGCTTTTTGCTCCTCTTTGAAGTGTTATTTCATAAGTGCGGTCACAAAGATCTTGAAGAAACAGCTCTAGAGCTTTAGCTGTAACGCATTCAGAGACTAATGTCAAAATAAACACAAACAAGCAGCAGCCTAAAGTTAACAACACAATAAGCGGGAGAATAATTACAAACTAAAACAGGCACAGCCAGTGCTATCTTTCCAACATCTTCGTCTGCTTTGCATTATCTTCTTTATCCGACCTGCAAATTTATGTTTCTGTCATTAAAATAGTGATCTTTTACAAGAGCTCACTATTTATTATACTTAATAGATAAGTGGAAGACTTTAACAGTTTCCATATACAAACTAAACCCCCATGAATAGTAATTCAAATTTGGAGAAAATGTGGTAATTGAATTTCCTTATCTATACCTTGCCAGCAGTTACATTAGCATTTCTGTCTTGCCAACATCCTCCATTTCTTTCAAGACACTCATTAGTTTCAATATCTGATAAACTCAAACCAGTAATAAAAGTTAATATCACTATCACACTAGATGTTTTGAGCAATTAACAACAAATAGATAAGGGTACAAAGACAGCCAACAGAGGAGATAAGGAGTGACGTTTCACAACAAGTAATTTTAAGCAATTAAGAACACAAATAGATAGTAGAGTGTTAAGCAAAGAAGAAAAGAAGGGATTCTGTTAAAGTGGAGAATCTGTTAAATAAAATCTAGAAGAGGGGGGAAAAGAAGAAAAACACTTGACATACAATTGAGAGAGAAATAAGACAAATATTGATGAACATTTTGATGAATGAATTTTAAAAACACAGCTAGTTCTACTTCTAACTGTATTTTACCAAATGCACAATACATCAGAGACTTGGACACTCATTTAAATTGCAAGATCTGCCAATGTATCTAGTGGCATGGGTAAGGTAAAAAAAAGATCATAAGATAACTATAATTTCTGTTTGTAGTTCTCTAATTGTGAGTAGGTAATTGTAAGCATGTAATGGAAATCAATCTTCAGCTTTCAATCACAGAGTTCTTCTCAGTGAGATTGTTCCATGCGCTTATTTTCAACTTGGAGACAAATACAGAGTATTCTTCTGCACAAATAACAAAAACATTTCCAAAATTTTGTACTACTACTATCACTACTTCTTTTTCACCTTCCCTAATATTATTAGTGCTTGCTACCTTGGAATCAGGCTCCACTTACCTTTACTTTGTCTCCAAACAAAAGGTTCTGTCTTCCCATAGTTAAAAAGACATGCTGCCCTGATTCTTTATTCCTTTTTCTCCCATTCTTTGGACTAGCCTTTCCATTTTCTTCTTTAAAATTTTCTGCCCTTGAACCAGCAGTTCTTGACTCCAATCAGTTTAAAGGATAGTCTAAAGATATTCACCGGATGAGAGTATTATTGATTCACTCTATATAAGCATGTATATGATATGTTTTTAACATACGACATAAGCATGTATATGATATATGTGTTTTTCAAGCAAAATTAGAAATTCACCATAACATAGAGAACAAAACTACAAGGAGCGTGGAGTATAAGGGATCCTCCATTATGAATAAAAAACGAAAACCAAACCAAAACATCAAAAGAGGAAAATTCCCCAATCTCACTTACACATTGACCTAATTGCACATAGATTACCGTAAATCAAGAGTGGATTAACATAAAATCTTTAGCAGTAGTTCATAAATCAACAACTAGAGAGATAGACGATCATTATCAAAGCAAAACGAAAGAAAATGAGGAGTGGTGGTTTACCTAGACTTCAGAAAAAACAAAAGACAGTGAATCCAAGATGGTGATGGTGACGGGGAGAGAGATGGAGACGACGTGAGAGATGGAAACGGCGACAAAGATGGACGACGACGGCTTGTTGGTGTAGAGAGCGAGGAAGAGCAAGCTTTTGATCGAGAGAGTGAAGGAAGAGCGTTCTAACGGTGAGGGTTTCAGTAAGTGAGTTTATTTCGTTTTTGGACAGGGAGATTTAGGAAAGCCCACAGTTCAGTGTTTTGATTTACGCAAAAAATAGTTTAAACATTTAAAGTCGGATATAGAAGGTAACCGACTTTACCGATTAAAAGTTAGAATTTCTTTTCATCTTTATTACAAAAGTGCCACCGCGTCCATCTTTTAAGTCAGACAATTTGGAGTCCGACTTAAAAACTCCAATTCTTTTCCGACTTTACCTCTTCTTTTCCCTTCTTTTCATGGGGTCTTTTGGATCCATCATTTTCATTGTTAAGTGTCAATTTGCTGGATGACTCTGTGGTTGGTGTTTATCATACTTTTTGTGGTCACCATTGTAATTCTTTGTATCCCTGTGATTTGTTCAAGATGACAAAGCAGTAATGGATTTATGTATTTGTCTTGCAGGTTAACCCTTGAATCAGTGAGTGAATCTCTCACAAACCTTGTGAGGAATTTGGACTGTTCTATGAAATTATAAATATTGTGGTTGCTAGTTTATGTGGTGTTTTGGATAGTGAATTTGGTGCTTCATGTGTAGTGAAACAAGATATATGCTGTGATCAGTTTCGGTTCAAATTGGATTTTTTGCTTTCAGTTTCAACTAATAAATGTCGAGGGGAAGATCTGATGGATCACCGAAGAAGCGATTAGTTGCTTCGGTCTGTGCTGTGGCATTCTTTGTTGGTTTTCTCTATGTGCCAAACTTTGAATTAGTTGTATCAATTTATTGTGGGATATTAAATTCTTCATATTGCTGTTTGTAGGTTGTGACTCTTTCAAATCAGAAACTTCTTGGACTTAGCTCAGTGAGTTGCTTCTCCTCTTTGGGAACATTTTTTCTCAATAGACTAAAAAAGAAGCACATAATTTAGTAATTGCAAGGTAATAATATGTAGCACTCTCTAACTAATATTTTTGTTATTCTTCATCTTGTCAGTTAAGAATTTTTAAGTATATGTAGCACTCTCTAACTAATATGTAGCACTCTAACTAATATTTTTGTTATTCTTCATTTAGTAATCACAGCTTTTCTGAATTCTGACATATATGCACATGAACATCACATTCCATTTCATGTATGTTGTATAATGATTTTGCAGAGACTAACATAGTCAGCTTTAGCTACTTGTTCAATTCAATTAGTTTCTGTTTTAGCATCAATTCAAACTTATGAGTTACTAGTAATTAATTAGCTTAATTATGAATTAATCAGGTATCTAACAGCAGCAGCAATGGAGGAGGGAGGCGTATAGGGAGTGATTTATCATTATAAGGAAAGATGCTGCTACCTTTGGTTCTTCCTTATTAGGGCAGTATCAAGCAATGGATGTATTATGGAAAACTACTAAGTTGTATTTTGTTGTTATCAAGTTTTTGGAATATATCCCAATTATATGATCTTGTTTTGAGTATTTGGGATTATGCTAGATATATAGATTTGGTACTATGTATTTGAGATTGTGGTTGCATCTTTTGAGTATTTGGGATTATGCTAGATATATAGATACTAATGATGAGGCTGTTCAGGTTACTATTTGTTAAAATTCATTTTTTTTTTAAAAAAATAGACTTTTCATATCGGTTTTCTATGGGAACCGATATGAAAAGTCTCTTATTTTTAAAAAAAAAGAGACTTTTCATATCGGTTTTCTATGGGAACCGATATGAAAAGTCTCTTTTTTTTTTAAAAAAAGAGACTTTTCATATCGGTTTTCTATGGGAACCGATATGAAAAGTCTTTTTTTTTTAAAAAATAGACTTTTCATATCGGTTCTAGGGGCAACCGATATAAAAACAACTTTTCATAACGGTTCAGGAACCGATATGAAATGTCTCTATTTTTTATATCTCCTTTTTCGGCATTGGTTCGGGAACCGATATGAAATGTCAATTTTAACCGATATAAAAAGCCTTTTTTCCATTAGTGAATGTTTATCTCACCCTTCATATTTGTGGTTTTTACAGAGAAACAGGGGAAAGCAAAGGCGATAAAGCACGGTTAGCTGGTGTGACTTTTGGAGGCATGGAATACCTAATCTCATGTTTTAGACCCTTGCTCCATATATTGTTTCTATGTTTCGATTGTATAACTTCCGTTGTTTAAGTTGTAAAATCGTTTCCGCTACTTTATGTTTTGAGTATTGAACACCAGGATTATGTACAAGTCTTAAGTTTTGAAACTTAAGCATTTTCAGACAGTTTATGAGGTTCAGAGAACCAAATGATATGTATTATCGCAAGTTTTAGATGTGTTCAATATTTCAATAACAGGAAGTTACTCTGATGAATGCCATTTAGTGCATTTCGGTGATTCTATATGTTAGAATTTATCGGGGTGTTACACTGAGCTCCTTATTTGCATTTTCTTTTTATGCTTTTTGGAACAGCTCAGCAATTTATTTAAGATATTTTGCAACTTTTTTCAAGACCACATTCATTTTTATTTTTCATTTTGCAAAGACCAATTTATCATCTTTTGTTCCTAGCCTTAACATAACCGATGCACCCCCAAACTTAGCTTTTTAAAACAACTCTCAATTTTTAATGAAAACTTGACTAACCCTTGGTTATCCAAAACTTAACCTTATCCTTAGATTACTCCTGGCTAACTAGGTTCTTCACTAGGCTTGGATTTTGTGTAAAAGCAGCAATAAAATCATTTCATTGTTTACAGAATGCTGCCTTACTCAAAAATTCTTATTTACTTTAGCTTTTGCTTACTAAAAAATTTAAAACATGCAGCTAATCATACTTCCTATTCAAGCATACAAAATATTCAAAAACATGCAACACATGCAAAACATGGCATAATTATACTTAATTATACTAAATATTTAAAAACATAATTGTACTTAATTTAAAACATTAACCATAAGGTCCTCCCCCAGAAATTAAATTTGGCAGTGTCCTCACTGCTTGCTTGACAAAAAAGGGAGAGGCCTTAGAAGAACAAAAAAAAACAAAGTTCAAAGTACATAACTGGCATAAGAAGCCAACAAATCTTGCTTTATTAGGCCTTCTTGAGCCTCTTACTGGCTCTTGAAGGGGCTGGGGCTCCTTTTGCTGCCTTCTTCTTCTTTGGCTGAGGTGGAGCAGTCTTTTCATCCGCTACAGCGGTTGGTGGCGCTGTAGCGCTTGCTTCCTGTACTTCTACCGCTGCAGCGTCTGATTTTTGCACTTTTTCTTCCTCTTCTGTTTGCTCTTGTTCCTGCTCTTGCTCTTGCTCTTGCTCCTCCAGCACTGGCTCTGTTTCATCCTGCAAATTCACTAGCTCCTCAGCAGCCTCCTTGTCAGTTTCCTCCTCTGTCAGAATTACCTCAGGCATTGTGTCACTAGGTACTGCAGACATAGTTGCTGCAGCACCTACTGGCTGAACACCTTCTTCTGGGTACTCAGCCAGTTTGACACCTGGGTTTCTTCTAGGCTTTGTGTATGACTGATAAATTTTCTTGAGCTGCTCAGTGGGTTTTTCTTTTGTTGCTGGTTGTTTTGGTTCAGGCTTCTTTGGTGTGGCTTGCTTGGCAGGTGTTTTCTTAGGTGTTAATTTTGTTGGTGCAGGGATGGAGGTGGGGGTTGATGGTGGATTGGCTGTTTTGGCAGGGGGGGTTTTTGGTTTCTTTGGGCTTGGGGTTGGGTCACACTATATTTCTTCTGTTTGTTCCTCTTCTTCACTCTCAGATTCTTCTTCAGTATCACTCTCCTCTCCTGATGATTCTTCATCATCCTGCTTTTCCATCTCTTTCATAACTGCAATTGTTTCTTCTTCATCTTCCTCACATATGTTTTCAATGTCATCAGAGTCCAAACTTTCCTCCTCTACTACAGCTTTTTGTACTTTCTTGGCTGGGCTAGGCTTTGTTTTCTTTGCTGGGCTAGCCACAGCCTTTTTCTTTTCTGCCCTAACTCCCTTTTCTCTGGTTCTTTAACTGGCTCTAGCTCCAGTAGCCAATCAGGGAATTGAGGAGGGGGAATGGATGTTTTTCCTTTGGATATCTGAGCATACATTGCTTTTTCCCAGTCAAATTTTTCTTTCACAAATTTGCAGAGGACCTGCTGCTTCAGCTCTAAACGCTGTAGCGCTGCAGAGTCAGTAGACGCTGCAGCGGCAGGTCTCTGCTTAACTTTTAAAATGCAAGGAAATGCCCCAAGAGGGGATCTTCTTTCTTCTTTCATTTCAACCTCTACATCAGCTTCCAAACACAACTCAGTAATTAAACAAGGAAAATTTAAATTACCTCCATTTTTAACTCTGCACTTTTCTATCTCCCTCGCTATCAATCTTCCTACGTCTATCTTTTCTCCAGCCATTATTGCATCAATGACGATGAGTCTTTCTTTTTCCACAAATGTTGTGTGAGATGTAGGCAGCAGAGAGTGTTTGATGAAACTACACCATAGATTTGCTTCTTCACACAGATATGCTTTTTTAATTTTGTATTCAGCTCCAAATTTATCCCAAGTTGCTCCTTCCACACAAATCCTTCTTCTAACAGCCTCCATCTCTTCATCTCCCCAGTTCAGAACCTTTGTTTCCAGCGCTTTTCCATGATAGCCCAGATGGAAAATATCATTGATTGTTCTGGAGTTGAAGTTTACAGTTTCTCCTCTTACCAGTGAATGGGTTTGAGGTTTTCCCTCCTTAGGCTCTTCAATGCCAGAGTAGAACTCCCTTACCAAAGACGTCATGTAGTCTTTGCGATGCTTAATGAAGTTCTCCCATCCCAACGCTGTGACAGCGGTTGAGAAAGCTTCGGGAGCACTTTCTGTCTTGAATCCCCTTTCAGCTATGAAATCCATCTTCCAAAACCTCTGAGGATCTTGAGCTGCCTTAGCCATGGTGTTTTTGACAAGGTTAGAGGATTCTGGTTTCCTAGTGGCTCCCTTGCCAGATCGTTTTAGGGCGGCTTGCTTTTTAGTCATGGTTGGTTAAGAGCTTGCGTATTTGTTTCTGGGTTCTGGGAAATGTTGGTGTGTTGGGACGAAGGAAGAAGAAAGAATGAAGGTTATGAGTGGTGGGTTGGTAATGGTTGAGGGGAGTTTCAGAGAGCAAGGAAAGAGAAAGAGAGAGAATGGTAGCGTGAGAAGTTGTGGATATTAAAGTTACGGTTTTGTGAGTGAAGTGGGAGAGAGAAAAAGAAACTGTTGATTTGACAATTGCAGGTGAATAGGTGCACGTGCTGGTCAGGATAGGGATGAGGTCATAGTGCCAGCTCACCCTGAGCAAGATCTTTTTATTTTTTTGTTTGACCATACCCAGCCCTGATTTAACACAGCCGCTACAGCGCTCTTGTGATAAGCAACCGCTACAGCGTTTATCCTAATTTCCTGCATAGAAAATAAACATAAAAATTTTGTTAGAATATATCCTTGGGGTGCCTCCCAAGAGCGCTTGCTTTAAAGTCTGCAGCCAGACTTTCTCTTTCAAATTAAAGGTCTTTAAGTTGAATTGTGGTTTTGTCTCTTACCACATTTTCACCAAAATATTGTTTAACCCTTTGGCCATTCACTTTGAAGGTGGTATTGGTTGTTATATCATAGAGGTCCACAGCCCCATGGCTGTATATTTTTATCAATTGAAAGGGGCCTGACCACCTAGATTTTAACTTTCCAGGAAACAATCTTAATCTGGAAATGTAAAGCAGTACCTGTCCTCCTTCAGTGAGATCTCTTTTTATCAGTTTTTGATCATGCCAATTTTTGGTTTTTTCTTTATAAATTGCTGCATTCTCATAGGCAAAATGCCTAAGTTCTTCCAATTCATTTAGTTGCAGCAATCTAGCATCTCCTGCTTTCTTGTAGTCAAAATTGAGTTTTTTTAGAGCCCAATGGGCCTTGTGTTGAAGTTCAATTGGTAGGTGACAGGACTTCCCATAAACCAACCTATAGGGAGCCATCCCCAAAGGTGTTTTATAAGCTGTTCTGTAGGCCCATAAAGCATCATCTAGATGTATTGACCATTCTTTCCTTGAAGGCCCTACCATCTTTTCCAACATTCTTTTTATTTCTCTATTTGACAATTCAGTTTGACCACTTGTTTGTGGATGATAAGCAGTTGCTATTTTATGTTTGACTCCATATTTAGCCAATAGGGTCTCAATTAATTTATTACAAAAATGAGATCCCTCATCACTTATGATGGCTCTAGGAGTTCCAAAACGAGTGAAAATGTTTTTCAATAAAAATTTGCTCACAGACCTTGCATCATTGTTGGGTAAAGCAACAGCTTCCACCCAGTTTGAAACATAGTCTACAGCTACTAAAATGTATAGGTTTCCATGAGAAGGGGGAAAAGGTCCCATGAAATCCATTCCCCAAACATCAAAGAGTTCAACCTCTAGAATGTTTGTCAAAGGCATTTCATGTTTGTTTGAAATATTCCCTGTTCTTTGGCACCTATTACATTTTTTAACAAAGTCTTGAGCATCTTTGAAAAGTGAAGGCCAAAAGTAGCCTGATTGTAATACCTTTGCAGCAGTTCTAACACCAACAAAATGCCCTCCACATGGTGCAGAATGGCAGTGATGTAGCACTTGAATTTGTTCTTCCTCTGCTAGGCATCTCCTCATTAACTGGTCTTGACACTTCTTGTATAGAAAAGGTTCATCCCAATAATATTGCTTCATTGTGTGGAAGAACCTTCTCCTTTGCGGATAAGTCATCTCAGCCGGTACCACCTTGCTAACCAGAAAGTTCACTATGTCAGCATACCAAGGGGTTGCAGACTCAGCTGCTACAGCGTCAAGTGTTTTTACACTGGCTGCTACAGCGGTTGATGATTCAGCATTTATTGTCAATAGCTGTTCATCTGGAAAGTATTCCTTGATCTCCCCACCTGTTGTATCTGCAATGTCTCTTTCCAATCTAGAGAGATGATCAGCAACTTGGTTCTCCACTCCCTTTTTATCCCTTATTTCTAAATCAAATTCTTGGAGTAGGAGAACCCACCTAATTAGCCTAGGCTTTGCATCTTTCTTTGTTATCAAATATTTAATGGATGACTGGTCTGCGAAGACAATTACCTTGGTGCCAACCAAATATGATCTAAATTTATCAAATGCAAAGACTACAGCTAATAGTTCTTTTTCAGTGACTGTGTAATTCAATTGAGCTTCTACAAGTGTTTTGCTAGCATAATATATAGAGTGGAAAATTTTATCATACCTTTGCCCAAGCACAGCTCCAATGGCAAAGTCACTAGCATCACACATAAGCTCAAAAGGCTTACTCCAGTCAGGAGCTATAATAACTGGTGCTGTTATTAAAGCTCTCTTCAATTTATCAAAGGCTAACATGCATGGCTCATCAAATATGAAGGGGTTATCATGTTGTAACAGTTGGCACAAAGGTTTGGAGATTTTTGAAAAATCTTTTATGAATCTCCTATAGAATCCAGCATGCCCCAAAAAGCTTCTAATACCTTTGATGTTGGTTGGAGGAGATAGCTTCTCAATGACCTCTATTTTAGCCTTGTCCACTTCCAATCCTTTTTTGGATATCTTATGCCCCAAAACTATACCTTTTTGCACCATAAAATGGCATTTCTCCTAGTTTAGCACAAGGTTAGTCTCTTCACATCTAATCAAGATTTCTTCCAAGTTGGATACGCATAGATGGAATGTTTCTCCAAACACAGAGAAATCATCCATGAAGACTTCCATGGATCTTTCAATGTAATCAGAGAAAATTGCCATCATACACCTTTGAAAAGTGGCAGGTGCATTACACAGGCCAAATGGCATCCTTCTAAAAGCAAAGGTGCCATATGGACAAGTGAATGTAGTCTTTTGCTGATCTTCAGGCAATATTGCAATCTGGTTATAACTTGAATAACCATCAAGAAAGCAATAAAATTCTTTACCTGCTAGCCTGTCCAGCATCTGGTCAATGAAAGGCAATGGAAAATGGTCCTTTCTTGTTGCCTTATTCAACCTTCTGTAATCCATGCATATTCTCCAGCCTGTTATTTTTCTGGTTGGAAGCAGCTCATTCATCTCATTAGTTATTACTGTTACCCCTCCTTTCTTGGGCACACACTGCACAGGACTGACCCATGTACTGTCAGAAATGGGGTATACAATACCTGCATCCAACCACTTGATGATTTCCTTCTTCACCACCTCTTTCATAATTGGATTCAACCTCCTCTGCCCTTCAATGCAATTTTTAGAGCCTTCTTCTAACACTATCCTGTGCATACAAATGGTTGGGCTGATACCCTTTATATCTAACATTTGCCAACCAATTGCCTTTTTATGCCGCTGTAGCGTCTGAATTAGATCCTGTTCCTGCTTTTCAGAAAGGTCAGAAGCAATTATAACAGGTAAAATACTATTGTTACCTAAATAAGCATATTTGAGGTGTGAAGGCAACTCTTTAAGTTCCAGAGCTGGTGGTTGTTCAGTGGAGGGGAGATCCTTTCTCATATCTGAATTCTCCTGCTCCAAAGATTCATATTTCTTAGCCCAAATTTCTTTGACTGTCTGCTCCTCTTCTTCTGCAGCTTCTGCATCAGACCCTGTATCTTCACTGCTGTCCAGTAATTGCCTCAGATGATCTGTACTTTTCTGGAAGTGATCCTGAACTACCTTGTCAATAGCAGACACAAAGGAGCACTCTTCAATATTGGGACCTGGAAATTTCATAGCATTCAGGATGTTGAACTTGACTTCTTGGTCATTGACCCTCATGATCAATTCTCCTCTCTGCACATCTATCAAAGTTCTTCCAGTGGCCAAGAATGGCCTTCCCAGTATGATGGGTACTTCTTTATCTGCATCAAAGTCCAAGATTACAAAATCAACGGGAAATACAAATTTGTCTACCTTTATTAGAACATCTTCCAAGATTCCTTCTGGATATGCAAGAGTTCTATCAGCTAGCTGTAGTGTAAGTGAGGTAGGTCTGGCAGTTCCCACTCCTAGCTGTGTGTATATGGACTTAGGCATAAGATTTATGCTGGCTCCCAAATCACATAGAGCACGACCAGTGTAAAAATTTCCAATTGAGCATGGTATAGTAAAACTGCCAGGATCTTTTGATTTGGGTGGGAGCTTGTTCTGCATCAACATGCTGCATTCCCCAGTCATTGCCACTGTTTCAAACTCCCCTAGTCTCCTCCTCTTAGTAAGCACATCCTTCATAAACTTTGCATAGTTAGGCATTTGTTGGAGAGCTTCCACCAAAGGAACATTAATGTGCAACTGTTTAAGGACTTCTAGGAATTTGTTAAATTGCTTGTCTTCATGAGCCTTTCGAAATCTTTGAAGATATGGAGGATCTGGGTATGTTGGAATAATTTTGGGTAGTGGTGGTGTTTTCTCAACAACAGGCGCTGTAGCGGTAGGTTCAGGCGCTGTAGCGCTTGTTGTAGGTTCTTTTTGTTTTTCAGAATTTTTGTTTTTTTCATCATCTGAAACAGTTGATGATCCTATCAAATCTCTCCCACTCCTTAAAGTTATAGCTTTTACATGCTCCTTCCCTGTAGTACTTGAAGTTGACGCTTCTGTAGTGGATGGTAATGATCCACTAATTCTTTGGGAAAGGACATTAGCCAATTGCCCCATCTGTACTTCTAGATTTTTAATGGAAGCTTCATGAGTTTTCAGAGCTGTCTTGCAATCACTCATAAAACCTTTCATCAATCCTTCCAATGAATTATCTATGACAGGGGCATTCTGTCTTTGGTAGTTCTGAGCAGGGAATCCTGGTGGATTTGCTGGAGCACTATAATTAGGTGCTGTTGCATTGTTAGCTCCCCATCTGAAATTGGGGTGGTTCTTCCAACCAGGATTATATGTATTTAAATAGGGATTATTGTTTTTATTGAAACCCACAAAGTTCACAGAGACAGGATTACCAGGACATTCTTCATACAAATGCTCTCCTCCACAGTATACACAGCTTACTGACCCTGGAGAGGCTTGCTCAATGACAGCTACTGTAGGTTCATGTACCGCTGCAGCGGTAACCGCTACAGCGTTTGGTGTACTCATAGATTTTATCATGTTAGTAAGAGAGGCAACCTGTGCAGATAGAGCAGAAACTTCACTTATTTCATGCACACCAGCTACCTTCTTCTGCTGAGCTAACTGTAACACCCTAAAATATTTAATTAATTTATTTAATTAAGTATTTAGGAATTTATTTAATTTATTGGGTATAATTTAATTAATTAAAATTAAATTTAAAAGGTGTAGGTGGTATTAGGGGAGGAGGGCGCCAATTAGCTAGACTTGGGCTTAAGTGGAAAGCCCAAGCCCATGATCCAAGATCATATGCGAAGGGGGCAAGCCAAATGGGGGTTAGGGTTTGTGTTGGCAATTGCGAAATGGAGAATAGAGAGAAAGAGAGAAGGAGGGCGCCGTAGAGAGGAGAAGAGAAAGGAGAAGGGCGCGAGTTCAAGGAGGAGGAAGGGACGTGCTCGTGTTGAGCTGGTTTCGATCGTGACTGTCTCTAGGACTTCTATCCTTCAAGTTCGAGGTAAGGGGAGCCCTATCGATTTCTATAATAATTCCTATGATAGATCCTAAGTAATGATAGCCTAGATGTTACTATGATTGTCATGATGTTTACGAAATTTTGTTCTTGATGTTGCTATGTGCGTGATCTATGTCGTAATTGGGATTGTTGTTGAATTCGAATGGATAGTGTATAATTTTGATGATTCTTATGTGTATCCATGATGATTGAATGTGTGTTGAAATTGAGTCAAGAAACAATTTGAGAAAAATGATGTTTTGGGCTGAAATTGTGCAAAAATCGTGTTGCTGAAGGTGTCTGGGCGCTGGGTGCCAGCGCTGGGCGCTGGGCGCCCATGGGCGTGTTGCTGTGTGCGTGTGTGCTGGGCGCTGGGTGCCAGCGTTGGGCGCTGAGCGCCCGTGTGCGCGTGTTCCTGTGTTGCGCCAAGGCGCTGGGCGCTGGGCGCCCGTGTGTGTTGCGTTGCGTGTTGCGCTGAGGCGCTGGGTGCCAGCGCTGGGCGCTGAGCGCCCGTGTGTGTGTGTTGCGCCTTGCTGGGCGCCAGGCGCTGGATGCCCAGGGCGCCAGTTTTTCAGGATGTTCCCAAATGTTTTTGAAAACTGTTTTCGCTATATCATTCGACTCGGACGTCCGTTTTGAACGATTCAAAAAGCGTTGTGAAGCATTTTCCGTTGTCTATCTGTGTGTTCCCTTTTTAAAAATAAAAACTTATAATTTCAGAAGGTTTCTGGGCGCCCAAGTGGCTGTCCCCTGTGGTCGTTACTGTGATATTGAAAATGCGTTTGGTGTCTTTAAAAATTCTCTTTTGCGTACTACCAGTGGTTTTAACGAGGTAATGTCAAAAATGATGATTTTGACGATGATGCCCCTAGTGGCTAGTTAAATGACTGTTTTGCCCTTAGTGGCTAATATTAATTATAATGACGTGTAAATGACTATTTTGCCCTTAGCGACTAATATTAATTATAATGACGTGTAAATGACTATTTTGCCCTTAGTGGCTATTATTATTTATAGTGACGTGTAAATGACGATGATGCCCTTGGTGGCTAGTAAATGACGTTTTGCCCTCAGTGGCTATTGTTTGAGTTGATGACATCTGTGTATAAGTGATGATGAAACCTAGTGACGTTTGAGGCCCGAAAGGCTAAGTGATGTTAAGGCCTAAAAGGCTAAGTGATGTTGTTGTTGTGTAAATTGTGGATTTGACAGGTGCTGTGCTCCTTGTGAGCAAACCGGTAAGTGACGAGTCACAAAGTTGACTATGATTTGGGTATTTGTGTAATTGTGTGTTGTGAGTGGTGCATGTCATAGTGTCTCATGCCCATATGCATAAACCCAGTGACGTTTTGAGGCCTGAGTGGCTAAGTGACGATGAGGCCTTAAGGGCTAAGCGACATTTGTGAAAAGGTACCTCATGCATATGCCCGCGAGTGGGTTGCATTTCATATGCCTACATGACATAGTGATGAGTTATTGAGTGACGTGATTGATGATTGTAATGTGATTATTTACGAGTTATTGTAGTGATGTGATTGGTGATCGTGATGTGATTATTTACGAGTTATTGTAGTGATGTGATTGTTGATTGTGATGTACCCATTTTAGAGCTGTGACCTGACTTATTATTTATCATATGATTTATTATATGAATTGAATTGGACTCACCCTTCTGTTTGAATGTTACCCCTATGCGGTAACGTGCAGGTGATCTCGAGTGAAGGCTTAGGTATCTTCACTAGCTGAGTCGGGTCGTCTGCTCTGATTATGTAACACTAGGGGTGGGATGACGTTGTTTAAGTTATTTATGACCATTGTTGTTATTGGATTTTACTATTGTGAGCCTTGCATAGTTGCGATGCCTTTTATGATTAAACTGGTTGGATTTTCCGCTGTGAAGTTGTATTTTAATTGACGATGACGTTTGAAAGTATTATAAGACTGTTTTTGAAAAGCTGAGTAATTTGGCGTGTGATGTTTAATGAAGTAAGTGTGACATCCCTCGTGGTGTAATTAAATTTTGAAAACTCTGATATTTTTCCAATTAAATTAACGGGTAGAAAATGGGGTGTTCCAACTCGTGGTGATGTTTAATGAAGTAACTCTGAAAAATATCAGAGTTTTCAAAATTTAATTACACCACGAGGGATGTCACACTTACTTCATTAAACATCACACGCCAAATTACTCAGCTTTTCAAAAACAGTCTTATAATACTTTCAAACGTCATCGTCAATTAAAATACAACTTCACAGCGGAAAATCCAACCAGTTTAATCATAAAAGGCATCGCAACTATGCAAGGCTCACAATAGTAAAATCCAATAACAACAATGGTCATAAATAACTTAAACAACGTCATCCCACCCCTAGTGTTACATAATCAGAGCAGACGACCCGACTCAGCTAGTGAAGATACCTAAGCCTTCACTCGAGATCACCTGCACGTTACCGCATAGGGGTAACATTCAAACAGAAGGGTGAGTCCAATTCAATTCATATAATAAATCATATGATAAATAATAAGTCAGGTCACAGCTCTAAAATAGGTACGTACATCACAATCAACAATCACATCACTACAATAACTCGTAAATAATCACATCACAATCACCAATCACATCACTACAATAACTCGTAAATAATCACATTACAATCATCAATCACGTCACTCAATAACTCATCACTATGTCATGTAGGCATATGAAATGCAACCCACTCGCGGGCATATGCATGAGGTACCTTTTCACAAATGTCGCTTAGCCCTTAAGGCCTCATCGTCACTTAGCCACTCAGGCCTCAAAACGTCACTGGGTTTATGCATATGGGCATGAGACACTATGACATGCACCACTCACAACACACAATTACACAAATACCCAAATCATAGTCAACTTTGTGACTCGTCACTTACCGGTTTGCTCACAAGGAGCACAGCACCTGTCAAATCCACAATTTACACAACAACAACATCACTTAGCCTTTTAGGCCTTAACATCACTTAGCCTTTCGGGCCTCAAACGTCACTGGGTTTCATCATCACTTATACACAGATGTCATCAACTCAAACAATAGCCACTGAGGGCAAAACGTCATTTACTAGCCACCAAGGGCATCATCGTCATTTACACGTCACTATAAATAATAATAGCCACTAAGGGCAAAATAGTCATTTACACGTCATTATAATTAATATTAGTCGCTAAGGGCAAAATAGTCATTTACACGTCATTATAATTAATATTAGCCACTAAGGGCAAAACAGTCATTTAACTAGCCACTAGGGGCATCATCGTCAAAATCATCATTTTTGACATTACCTCGTTAAAACCACTGGTAGTACGCAAAAGAGAATTTTTAAAGACACCAAACGCATTTTCAATATCACAGTAACGACCACAGGGGACAGCCACTTGGGCGCCCAGCAACCTTCTGAAATTATAAGTTTTTATTTTTAAAAAGGGAACACACAGATAGACAACGGAAAATGCTTCACAACGCTTTTTGAATCGTTCAAAACGGACGTCCGAGTCGAAAGATATAGCGAAAACAGTTTTCAAAAACATTTGGGAACATCCTGAAAAACTGGCGCCCTGGGCATCCAGCGCCCAGGCGCCTGGCGCCCAGCAAGGCGCAACACACACACACGGGCGCTCAGCGCCCAGCGCTGGCACCCAGCGCCTCAGCGCAACACGCAACGCAACACACACGGGCGCCCAGCGCCCAGCGCCTTGGCGCAACACAGGAACACGCGCACACGGGCGCTCAGCGCCCAGCGCTGGCACCCAGCGCCCAGCACACACGCACACAGCAACACGCCCATGGGCGCCCAGCGCCCAGCGCTGGCACCCAGCGCCCAGACACCTTCAGCAACACGATTTTTGCACAATTTCAGCCCAAAACATCATTTTTCTCAAATTGTTTCTTGACTCAATTTCAACACACATTCAATCATCATGGATACACATAAGAATCATCAAAATTATACACTATCCATTCGAATTCAACAACAATCCCAATTACGACATAGATCACGCACATAGCAACATCAAGAACAAAATTTCGTAAACATCATGACAATCATAGTAACATCTAGGCTATCACTACTTAGGATCTATCATAGGAATTATTATAGAAATCGATAGGGCTCCCCTTACCTCGAACTTGAAGGATAGAAGTCCTAGAGACAGTCACGATCGAAACCACCTCAACACGAGCACGTCCCTTCCTCCTCCTTGAACTCGCGCCCTTCTCCTTTCTCTTCTCCTCTCTACGGCGCCCTCCTTCTCTCTTTCTCTCTATTCTCCATTTCGCAATTGCTAACACAAACCCTAACCCCCATTTGGCTTGCCCCCTTCGCATATGATCTTGGATCATGGGCTTGGGCTTTCCACTTAAGCCCAAGTCTAGCTAATTGGCGCCCTCCTCCCCTAATACCACCTACACCTTTTAAATTTAATTTTAATTAATTAAATTATACCCAATAAATTAAATAAATTCCTAAATACTTAATTAAATAAATTAATTAAATATTTTAGGGTGTTACAACTCTCCCCCACTTAGAATATTTCGTCCTCGAAATTCACCTGTCAACGCCAACACTCTCCCCCTAAGGCCACCTAGACAACTAGTGTTATCTATCATGCTGATTACTATTGCTTTGATTACCGGCGGTAAGTGCTTGGGCGGCCGTCCCTCCTACTTGTTCAGCCAGGTAACTTCAAGCAGTAATAATCAGACTCACTCTCTACTCCGCTGCGCTACTCTGATAACTAGCTCGCGTTCTACCTCACTCATCTACCCTTAAGGATAACAAAATACATCAATCATCACAGCATCACAACGAAACTCACCGGGCGCACAACAGTCGTACCACAAGCCTCATAATTTAGCAACATGACAACAACATCAACAAACAACTTTGCCACTCAGGCGACATCAACAACTACAATTGCCACTCAGGCGACATCAACAACTAAAATTTCCACTCAGGCGACATCAACAACTACAATTGCCACTCAGGCGACATCAACAACTACAATTGCCACTCAGGCGACATCAACAACTACAATTGCCACTCAGGCGACATCCACAACTACAATTGCCACTCAGGCGACATCAACAACTACAATTGCCACTCAGGCGACATCAACAACGACAAACCAACAGCAAAGCAACATCATCAACAACAACCACGCATGGGGCATAGTAGCGGCGTACTAATCAATAATGGCCATCGGCCCACAACAACAAATTAACAACAATATAACTTGGGCCATTCGGCGGTACCCCAGGCAACACATAAACATCAACATTATTAACGAGGCAACCACAAGCAACAACAAAGCAACAATGCGGAGACAACTCCACGACCAACAATCCCATAATCAATAACACATCAGCAACTTCGGGCACCAAGGTGCCGACACTACAACAACGACTTGGGGAACTAAGCCACCGACAACACAATAACAACTTGGGGCTCTAAGCCACCGACAACACTACAACAATTTAATCCGACCGGCACTCCTAAAAATCAACGACACCAGAAACAGTCAATTTTTTCCCTGAAATTAGAATATTCAGTTAGGCCTCTGAATAAGCTTTCCGAAACATTTTAGTTTACTCAAATCGGACTCCTGGTTTAAAAGATATTGCAAAAACATTTTTCCGTTACAATGACAGCATAAACTAAGCAACGCAGGAAATTCCAGCACTCACACATAAACTTCAACAATTTATTTACTCTATCAAACGACATCGGAATTTAGCAAACAACCCCTCTACGGAAAACTTACGGAGTCTAGTTTCTGGCAATATTTTTAGAATTTCAAAATGATGAGTCCAATAGCACAGTTTTCACAAACAAGGCAGCTGGTCCAGAAAATGGGGCAGCGACTGTGTCCAAAGTTGTGACTCTTCTACAATGCCCAAAACAAACCCAAATAACACAAAACTTCAGCCAAAACAGTAAATCATTTTGTCTAGTTTTCAAAGAAATTGGATTCATTCGAAAAGGAGTTCATTTGGAAACACCACAATCAAAACATTGACCCTATGCCCAGACGGTCCCTAAAATTTTACCCTAACTTGCGAAGCCCATAACTGGAGCTATACTACTCCAAATGCGATCAAACCAAAACCAAAATGACCAGCGTTCAGTCTAGTTTCTAAAATTGTGCTACATAAGTTATCAATTCAGTAAAACAGTCCTAGTTTAGCCGAAAGTCAAACCTACTCAAAGTGCCTACACAGGGAGCCTAGCAACAAATTAAGCATCAAAGCAGTCACCAATTAAGCCATCAAGCATAGTTTAGATTTCCCAATAATCATATACATTCAAACATCATTTCCTTCAAAATTCAACCTTGCTACTTGTAAAACCAACTAGTACAATTCTCTAACTACCAAAAATACAGTTTAGCACCTTCTCAGAAAATAACGAAATTCAACTTCATAGAGCAGCCAAGGTCCCATACATACTAATACATACTAATACACTTTTGCTCCCAAAGAAACCCAATAATAGTTTTCAAAACCGTGATCAAATCATTTTTGACAAGATTTTCAAAACCCACACCACCACAAGTCGCTACTCCTTTTTAAAACAAAAACCAATTAGAGAAAAAGGTGATTTTTCCAATTCCACAAAACTTCAACACCTACACTTCCTTCATTTAAAATCCTAAGTCCAAAATAATTCATTTCTTTCAATTTCTACAACAATAACACCTACGTTCCTTCGTTAAAGTAGATTTTATCACCAATATCAGTTTCCAACCGTAAAATTGTCCATTTGACTTTTCAAAAACAATTTCAGAAGCCCTTTTTTTTTTTTCTTTCAGATCACAAAATTACATAGCACATGACATTAGTGTCGCTAAAACAAAACGGTTTTCAAAAACATCAATAATTAAACAGCAACACTAATCCTTAGAAAACAGTACATTGTTTCCAGCTAACAGCAACAGTAGTGTAACGGTACAATAACCCAACTACGTAACAATAAACAAACAGCAATGGCAATAACACAGTATTTACTTTGCAGCACAACTATAACTTAATTTACAGCAGCAGCAATCACCAAAAGCACATAAGCACAACAACAGGGTCAAAATAAAAGTCACAACCAAACGACACAGGGTTCCCACGGAGCACAACATAGCAAACAGCACATAATACCAGTAGGGGCGTCTCCCCCACTAGTTTACTTACCATTAGCAACTCTTGGCTTACCTGCAATACAAATATTGGTCAGCACTTAAAAGACAACAGTTGGTCGTACACCGACACAACGACTCGACAACTTGGCCGGACGGACCAACCATTGCTCTGATACCACTAAGGGAACACCCCATTTTCTACCCGTTAATTTAATTGGAAAAATATCAGAGTTTTCAAAATTTAATTACACCACGAGGGATGTCACACTTACTTCATTAAACATCACACGCCAAATTACTCAGCTTTTCAAAAACAGTCTTATAATACTTTCAAACGTCATCGTCAATTAAAATACAACTTCACAGCGGAAAATCCAACCAGTTTAATCATAAAAGGCATCGCAACTATGCAAGGCTCACAATAGTAAAATCCAATAACAACAATGGTCATAAATAACTTAAACAACGTCATCCCACCCCTAGTGTTACATAATCAGAGCAGACGACCCGACTCAGCTAGTGAAGATACCTAAGCCTTCACTCGAGATCACCTGCACGTTACCGCATAGGGGTAACATTCAAACAGAAGGGTGAGTCCAATTCAATTCATATAATAAATCATATGATAAATAATAAGTCAGGTCACAGCTCTAAAATGGGTACATCACAATCAACAATCACATCACTACAATAACTCGTAAATAATCACATCACAATCACCAATCACATCACTACAATAACTCGTAAATAATCACATTACAATCATCAATCACGTCACTCAATAACTCATCACTATGTCATGTAGGCATATGAAATGCAACCCACTCGCGGGCATATGCATGAGGTACCTTTTCACAAATGTCGCTTAGCCCTTAAGGCCTCATCGTCACTTAGCCACTCAGGCCTCAAAACGTCACTGGGTTTATGCATATGGGCATGAGACACTATGACATGCACCACTCACAACACACAATTACACAAATACCCAAATCATAGTCAACTTTGTGACTCGTCACTTACCGGTTTGCTCACAAGGAGCACAGCACCTGTCAAATCCACAATTTACACAACAACAACATCACTTAGCCTTTTAGGCCTTAACATCACTTAGCCTTTCGGGCCTCAAACGTCACTGGGTTTCATCATCACTTATACACAGATGTCATCAACTCAAACAATAGCCACTGAGGGCAAAACGTCATTTACTAGCCACCAAGGGCATCATCGTCATTTACACGTCACTATAAATAATAATAGCCACTAAGGGCAAAATAGTCATTTACACGTCATTATAATTAATATTAGTCGCTAAGGGCAAAATAGTCATTTACACGTCATTATAATTAATATTAGCCACTAAGGGCAAAACAGTCATTTAACTAGCCACTAGGGGCATCATCGTCAAAATCATCATTTTTGACATTACCTCGTTAAAACCACTGGTAGTACGCAAAAGAGAATTTTTAAAGACACCAAACGCATTTTCAATATCACAGTAACGACCACAGGGGACAGCCACTTGGGCGCCCAGCAACCTTCTGAAATTATAAGTTTTTATTTTTAAAAAGGGAACACACAGATAGACAACGGAAAATGCTTCACAACGCTTTTTGAATCGTTCAAAACGGACGTCCGAGTCGAAAGATATAGCGAAAACAGTTTTCAAAAACATTTGGGAACATCCTGAAAAACTGGCGCCCTGGGCATCCAGCGCCCAGGCGCCTGGCGCCCAGCAAGGCGCAACACACACACACGGGCGCTCAGCGCCCAGCGCTGGCACCCAGCGCCTCAGCGCAACACGCAACGCAACACACACGGGCGCCCAGCGCCCAGCGCCTTGGCGCAACACAGGAACACGCGCACACGGGCGCTCAGCGCCAAGCGGCGCTCAGCGCCAAGCGGTGGCACCCAGCGCCCAGCACACACGCACACAGCAACACGCCCATGGGCGCCCAGCGCCCAGCGCTGGCACCCAGCGCCCAGACACCTTCAGCAACACGATTTTTGCACAATTTCAGCCCAAAACATCATTTTTCTTAAATTGTTTCTCGACTCAATTTCAACACACATTCAATCATCATGGATACACATAAGAATCATCAAAATTATACACTATCCATTCGAATTCAACAACAATCCCAATTACGACATAGATCACGCACATAGCAACATCAAGAACAAAATTTCGTAAACATCATGACAATCATAGTAACATCTAGGCTATCACTACTTAGGATCTATCATAGGAATTATTATAGAAATCGATAGGGCTCCCCTTACCTCGAACTTGAAGGATAGAAGTCCTAGAGACAGTCACGATCGAAACCACCTCAACACGAGCACGTCCCTTCCTCCTCCTTGAACTCGCGCCCTTCTCCTTTCTCTTCTCCTCTCTACGGCGCCCTCCTTCTCTCTTTCTCTCTATTCTCCATTTCGCAATTGCCAACACAAACCCTAACCCCCATTTGGCTTGCCCCCTTCGCATATGATCTTGGATCATGGGCTTGGGCTTTCCACTTAAGCCCAAGTCTAGCTAATTGGCGCCCTCCTCCCCTAATACCACCTACACCTTTTAAATTTAATTTTAATTAATTAAATTATACCCAATAAATTAAATAAATTCCTAAATACTTAATTAAATAAATTAATTAAATATTTTAGGGTGTTACACTAACCTTTCTGTAGGCCATTGATAGCTATTTGTGGCAATGTCATCAATCAGATCACATGCCTCATTATAGGAGGTTTTCAACAACACACCCCCTGAAGAGGCATCTAACATTTGTCTGGTTGTTGGATCTAGTCCGTTATAGAAGGTTTCCATTTGGATAATCACAGGTATACCATGACGAGGGCACTTTCTCAACAGCTCCTTCCATCTCTCCCATGCCTCAAACAGTGTTTCAGCATCTCTTTGTCTGAATGCAGTAACCTCATTCCTCATTCTTGCATTCTTACTTGGAGGAAAATATTTTGCTAAGAATTTCTCAGCCATTTCATTCCAAGTATGGATAGAGTTAGGCTCTAGAGAAGTTAACCAGGCCTTTGCTCTATCCTTCAAGGAATAAGGAAAAAGTTTTAATCTGAATGCATCATCACTTACCCCTGGAATGATGAAGTTACTGCAGACTTCCAAAAATTGCTTTAAGTGTAAATATGGGTCCTCTTGAGGAGCACCACCAAACTGTCCAACTATTTGCAACATTTGGAACATCATAGGTTTGAATTCAAACTGAGCTGTGTTGAGAGTAGGTCTTGCTATGCTTGTCTCCATGGTTTGTGGATCAAACACAGCATAGTCCCTCATTGGTCTATCTCTGTCATTTACCATTTGAGCAGGTCCTTCATTTATGAATTGATGTCTGTACCAGTCCTCTTGATCATGTAAGGTTGGAGTGGGTGGCTGTTGATGTCTATCTCTACCCCTTCCACCTGGTTCAGTTCCTCCTCTACCAGAGCTAGTTCTGCCATGTAGAGTGTTAGCTCTACCAGAATTGGTTCTATGACTATGTTCTGACATGGTGGGTCTGAGCCTGTGAAGATGTCTTAGTTTCCTGAACCTTCTCTCTGGTTCTGAGTATGGTTCAAATTCTGGTGGTTGAGACCTGGGCATACGCTGTAGCGCTTACTGCTGCAGTAACAAGAAACAACACACCAGTGTAAAATAGGCACTAAGTTTACTAAAAACTTAAACAATGAAAATTAAATGCAATCCCCGGCAACGGCGCCAAAAACTTGTTGTGCGAAAAGGTGATGTGCAAGTATAGACAATCGCAACAAGTAATATAATGATAAGTAAAGTTCGTTCCCACAGGGATTGGAATTAATCTAAGAAGTTTAAGTGATTAGAATCTTAGTGAAAAGAATTAAGTAACAAGTAAAGGTAAAGAGTTGTAAACATCATAAGTTGTGATAAAACAGTATTAAGTTTGAAGTGATTAAAGGTGAGTTGGATAGCTCATTAGTTGTGTAAATTCCCAAGAGTAATGTCCAGATAATATTAGACGCTGTAGCGTTAAGCGCTGTAGCGCTTCAGAATCAGTAGACGCTGTAGCGCCTTGGTGGCGTGCCTTTCAGTCACTTTCGTCAGGGCTATGTTACAAGACTCCTATGTCTAGGCTCTAAATAAGTTTTACCCCTGTATATTAAGCTCTTACAACATTTGCCTTATGAACTATTACTCCCCTATGTCTAGAGTTAAGTAGTGCTTCCTTTAAATGTCTTTAAAGGGTTTTCATTCATATTATTCCTTGAGTTCTCTTTGTGAACCATGTCTGTACCCACAAAGTTACCTTGTTTTAGTTGATCATTCCCAAACCAAGATTGAAAGTATTATGACACAAGGAATAAAACACAAACATCATAATATTATACAAAAGTTACTCAAGGTTCATTACATACTAAGAACAATCCAACTACAACAAAGTTAGCTCATCACAAGTTCCATCAACATAATACAACTAGAGAGTATGTATTACCGTATGAAGACAAGAGAAGAGTGGTTGCAAAAGATACACTCCAATGATCCCACGTCGCATACAAGAGATGAAGTTGAGGCGTGAGCAAAACCTTGGATGAAAACTAGAAAAACTATGCTATCAAAAATAAAAGCTTAAAGGTAGTGTATTAATGGAGAGTAGCTACTACGGATATTATGTAGTTCTCTTCTCAAGCTACCACTACTTGTCTACGTATGTTACCTCCTAGAGAAGCAATCTTAATTAAACTAATTATTAACTAAGTCTTAATAGAATAATAATATTACATGATGATTATAAGACTTAGATATTATCCTTAAAGTACTTTACAAAAAGTGCTAATGATGGAATACAACAACTATCACATGGGTTCCATTTAGGAGGCGCCAAGTGTAATTTAGCATCCGCTTGAAAGTCAAAATGTCCAGCTGAGAGGAAGAGATAAGGGTGGTGACTCATCATGTCCTCAAGTGGCCACACAAATATCTCAATGGTCAGCCGTCATATAACGCTGTAGACAAAGGCGTTGATTATGCCCAAGGTTTAGGGATTTGACTTATAACCTATATTTATCCTAATATTCATATATTCACATATTTAAGTACTAGAATTACTTGAGAAGTAAGCTTAATTTAAGTATTAGGAGCATAGATAACCTATATAAAATAGGGTTATTAGCTAGCCACTTTGTCTTCAATGTTCAATATCGACTACGACAAAAGCTTGACTCACATCAAGATTCAGTATCGAGATTTGCCAGCACATCATTACTGCGCGGCAATTGAGGAAGAGTCTGATAACAAGCCCTGGTATCATGACATCAAGCAGTACATCTTGAACAGAGAGTACCCTCCTGGAGCGTCAGAGAATGACAAGAGAACCCTCAGAAGATTGTTAAGGAATTTCTTTTTGAACGGTGAAGTCCTATACAAGAGGAATTATGATATGGTCCTCCTGAGGTGTGTGGCAGAAGAAGAGGCAACGAAAATCATGAAAGAAGTCCATGAAGGCTCATTTGGGGTTCATTCCAGTGGGCACACTATGGCAAGAAAAATCTTAAGAGCTGGCTATTATTGGTTGCGAATGGAATCAGATTGCTATAGTTTCGTGAGAAGATGTCACAAGTGCCAAATCTACGCTGATCACATTCATGTGCCACCTGCTTCCCTAAATGTCCTGACTGCATCCTGGCCATTCTCAATGTGGGGCATGGACGTCATAGGTCCTATCGAGCCTAAGGCATCAAATGGGCATCGCTTCATCCTGGTCGCCATTGATTACTTCACCAAGTGGGTTGAAGCTGCTTCATACTCCAGCATTACTAGCTCTGTGGTTGCTAAGTTCGTAAAGAGAGATCTGGTTTGTCGCTATGGGATTCCAGACAAGATTATCACAGATAATGGCAGCAACCTGAACAGTAAGATGATGAAAGAGTTATGCGAGGACTTCAAAATCCAACATCATAATTCTTCTCCATACCGTCCCAAGATGAATGGGGCAGTCGAAGCAGCCAATAAGAATATCAAGAGGATCGTGCAAAAGATGGTAGTAACCTACAAAGATTGGCATGAGATGCTTCCTTTCGCTTTGCATGGGTATTGTACCTTAGTGCGTACTTCAACCGGGGCAACCCCTTTCTCTTTGGTGTATGGGTCGGAAGCAGTCCTCCCTATTGAAGATGAGATACCCTCCCTACGGGTGCTGATGGAAACCAAGTTGGAAGAAGCAGAATGGGTCCAGGCTCGTCTGGATCAGCTGAATCTCATTGCGGAGAAAAGAATTGTTGCCCTGTGTCATGGCCAGTTGTATCAACAAAGGATGAAGACAGCTTTCGACAAGAAGGTTCGTCCCTGGGAATTCAGCGAAGGAGACCTTGTGCTCAAGAAGATCCTGCCTATTCAGAGTGACCCCTGTGGGAACACTAATGTAACACCCCTTTTTCTACCCCTTTGTTTATTTGACGAAAAATCAGAGTACGCCAAAAAAAAAAAATCTTTTTCTTTTATTACACCAAAAGGAGTGTCACATTTCATCCAAAAACCAATAACAATGAATAAATAAATAAAAACATTTAACAACCATAACATCCTAGCAAACTAATCAAATGGCCACAAATAACTCTATTGTCTAACCCCGAGTGCTACATATCAGAGCAGACACCGACCCGACTACGTGAAGGTAAAATGCCTTCACTCGAACTCACCTGTAAACATACCACAGAAAGGGGGTGAGATATCTCACACATAATAGGAATAAATGATAGAGAATATATTAGGATATAGCCCTATGACTACCACATTAATCACAGACATCATTACAACATCAGGGGCAAAACAGTCATTTCATCATCAAGGGTAGAACAATTATTTCATCATCACAAACATCACCAAGGCATAGTCGTCGAGATCATCACACATGTTATGCAATGCATGGATGCAGCCCCAACAGTGGGCATAATGCATGTGGTACCAGTACAACCTCCTTTAAACACAGGTCGAAGCCCCAACCTCCTTAAACATGGGCCGAAGCCCCAACCTCCTTAAACATGGGCCGAAGCCCCAACCTCCTTAAAACAATCATGCAAATGAAGTGTAATGCAACACCATGCTAATGCACCAAAACACAACCAGCAACAACCGCCTTAAACATCATATCGACATCAAATAATACTAACAACATCGTACGAGCACAACCCCCCATTACTCTAGGCCGAAGCCTCAACCTCCTTTAAATTCTAAGTACAACCTCCTATCACTCGACAACCTCCTTTAAATGCAAAACCTAAGACAACCACCCATTTATGATTCGGGAGGACCACCTCCTTTAACGACACCAAAAACAACCACTTTTAATGACTTCAAAAGCAACCACCTTTAATGACTTTCAAAAGCAACCCCGACACCCGAACACCGGGACATCAATCACTAGATACCGGGAGTACCGAAAACCACCAGAGACACCCGACGACACCAGGGGCGTCAACACATCAAGACAGTGCCAAGGACATCACTTTTTCAGAAGGGCAATTTCACCAATATGCCGGAGACACGACAACGTCTCCCAAAACGACAACACACACTAGTTCACTCAAACCTCAGTAATTTTCCAGAAAAATAATACTTGATGCCCAAAAATAGAATATTCAGATGGGCCTCTGAATAAGCTTTCCAAAACATCTCGGAACGTCCCGATCGGACTCCCGAGTCAAAAGATATTTAGAAAACAAATTTGGGAACAACAGCGACACCCTGGGCTACGCGAACACGGCAGCCAGAATTCGGCGAATTAGTTAAAATAGTAAACAACATCGGATTTCAACAAACGACCCCTCTACAGAAACCTGAGAATGTGTAGTTCCTGACTACGGTTTTCTTTTTTCGAAAAAATGAGCCAATTAGTACAGTTTCAACAAACAAGTATCAGGGTTCATAAAACGGAACCGCCACCATGACCTAACTTGTGGCACCTCTAGAATGATCAAAACTCAACCAAAAGACATGGGGTTTGTGCCCAAACGAAGGAAATTGAATCTAGTTTTCAAAGAGACAGGAACCATTCAAAACGGAGTTCAGATGAAAACATTATAACCGAAATACCGAACCTAGACACAGAATTACTCCAGTATATATTCAGCCACTTTAAACAAACATCAAACATGCAAGAAACATCATAGATCTATCCCCACATAGTACCCATCATGTAAACCCATTAGGTTAGAGAATCCCCCCTTACCTCTTAGTTAGATGAACACTAAACCTCTTTGACCAAGCACTAATGAAATTCGTAGCTCTCCTCCTTCTTAGGCACCAACAAGTTCCTCTTCTCTTCTCCTTGAGCCACACGAACCCTCTCTCTTCCCTCTTCTTGAAGTTTCGCCTCCCTCTCTCAAGCTTGCCTCCCTCTTTCTAATTTCTCCTAAGCTACGTGAATGCCTCCTCTAAAACCCTAGGTTGGCTTCATGTAACATGCCTATGTCATGGATCCATGATCCATGGGTTTTTCCTCATCACTTAACCCAATTGGATAGTTTAATGGTAGCACCTCCTAATTAACTAAGTGAACCCCTCCACTGAATAAATACCTCCTCAATTATATCTTCTACTAATTAAACCACCCATTATTATTCATATCACCCAAATCCTATTTTATTATTTAAATTCTACCACCTAAACCTCATTTAATTAATTAAATAAACAACCTAATATTTTTGGGCTGTTACAACTCTCCCCCACTTGAATAAATTTCGTCCTCGAAATTTTTACTTGCTAAAGTCGGCACTCTCCCACTAACCAACCGCATACAAGTTCACACAACAAGAAGCTATAACAACACTACAACAAGGACACAAAGTTCACACACGGAAATGCAATACAACACACAGTACCAGTAGGGGCATCTCCCCCACTAGTTCACTTACCATTTGCAACTCTTGGCCTTCCTGCAACACAAATATTGGTCAGCACTTAAAAGACAACAGTTGGTCGTACACCGACACAACGACTCGACGACTTGGCCGGACGGACCAACCACTGCTCTGATACCACTAATGTAACACCCCTTTTTCTACCCCTTTGTTTATTTGACGAAAAATCAGAGTACGCAAAAAAAAAACCTTTTTCTTTTATTACACCAAAAGGAGTGTCACATTTCATCCAAAAACCAATAACAATGAATAAATAAATAAAAACATTTAACAACCATAACATCCTAGCAAACTAATCAAATGGCCACAAATAACTCTATTGTCTAACCCCGAGTGCTACATATCAGAGCAGACACCGACCCGACTACGTGAAGGTAAAATGCCTTCACTCGAACTCACCTGTAAACATACCACAGAAAGGGGGTGAGATATCTCACACATAATAGGAATAAATGATAGAGAATATATTAGGATATAGCCCTATGACTACCACATTAATCACAGACATCATTACAACATCAGGGGCAAAACAGTCATTTCATCATCAAGGGTAGAACAATTATTTCATCATCACAAACATCACCAAGGCACAGTCGCCGAGATCATCACACATGTTATGCAATGCATGGATGCAGCCCCAACAGTGGGCATAATGCATGTGGTACCAATACAACCTCCTTTAAACACGGGTCGAAGCCCCAACCTCCTTAAACATGGGCCGAAGCCCCAACCTCCTTAAACATGGGCCGAAGCCCCAACCTCCTTAAAACAATCATGCAAATGAAGTGTAATGCAACACCATGCTAATGCACCAAAACACAACCAGCAACAACCGCCTTAAACATCATATCGACATCAAATAATACTAACAACATCGTACGAGCACAACCTCCCATTACTCTAGGCCGAAGCCTCAACCTCCTTTAAATTCTAAGTACAACCTCCTATCACTCGACAACCTCCTTTAAATGCAAAACCTAAGACAACCACCCATTTATGATTCGGGAGGACCACCTCCTTTAACGACACCAAAAACAACCACTTTTAATGACTTCAAAAGCAACCACCTTTAATGACTTTCAAAAGCAACCCCGACACCCGAACACCGGGACATCAATCACTAGATACCGGGAGTACTGAAAACCACCAGAGACACCCGACGACACCAGGGGCGTCAACACATCAAGACAGTGCCAAGGACATCACTTTTTCAAAAGGGCAATTTCACCAATATGCCGGAGACACGACAACGTCTCCCAAAACGACAACACACACTAGTTCACTCAAACCTCAGTAATTTTCCAGAAAAATAATACTTTCTGCACAAAAATAGAATATTCAGATGGGCCTCTGAATAAGTTTCCAAAACATCTCGGAACGTCCCGATCGGACTCCCGAGTCAAAAGATATTTAGAAAACAAATTTGGGAACAACAGCGACACCCTGGGCTACGCGAACACGGCAGCCAGAATTCGGCGAATTAGTTAAAATAGTAATCAACATCGGATTTCAACAAACGACCCCTCTACAGAAACCTGAGAATGTGTAGTTCCTGACTATGGTTTTCTTTTTTCGAAAAAATGAGCCAATTAGTACAGTTTCAACAAACAAGTATCAGGGTTCATAAAACGGAACCGCCACCATGACCTAACTTGTGGCACCTCTAGAATGATCAAAACTCAAGCAAAAGACATGGGGTTTGTGCCCAAACGAAGGAAATTGAATCTAGTTTTCAAAGAGACAGGAACCATTCAAAACGGAGTTCAGATGAAAACGTTATAACCGAAATACCGAACCTAGACACAGAATTACTCCAGGATATTTTCCTAAATTGTGATACCTATATCTCGAGCCACACGACTCCAATTTCAATCAAACCAGCGCCAAATTAAAGATAAATAAGTCTAGTTTCTAAAATAGTAAACCACACAATTTTTGGACCACTTGAACAGACGTAGCATCAAAAAGAACGAACCTGTATCCAGAATTTCCCAACAGTAAGTTTTAACACCATAATTGCACAATTAACACCAAATTAATTCACCAATTCTGCTACAGTAACCGAAAACACCAAAATACACCAATTTTATATGTAATCCACAAGAATTCTAGGAACCAATAAATCACCAATTATTTCCAGCCACACGTATTCAAGATCCACCCAAGAATCAATTTCAACAATCCAAATCAAGATCCATGAACATCATATACATAGCAAGGGTCCAATTAATTTTCAAGATTCAATAACATAACAACACATTATTTAACACCATCAATATATATTCAGCCACTTTAAACAAACATCAAACATGCAAGAAACATCATAGATCTATCCCCACATAGTACCCATCATGTAAACCCATTAGGTTAGAGAATCCCCCCTTACCTCTTAGTTAGATGAACACTAAACCTCTTTGACCAAGCACTAATGAAATTTGTAGCTCTCCTCCTTCTTAGGCACCAACAAGTTCCTCTTCTCTTCTCCTTGAGTCACACGAACCCTCTCTCTTCCCTCTTCTTGAAGTTTCGCCTCCCTCTCTCAAGCTTGCCTCCCTCTTTCTAATTTCTCCTAAGCTACGTGAATGCCTCCTCTAAAACCCTAGGTTGGCTTCATGTAACATGCCTATGTCATGGATCCATGATCCATGGGTTTTTCCTCATCACTTAACCCAATTGGATAGTTTAATGGTAGCACCTCCTAATTAACTAAGTGAACCCCTCCACTGAATAAATACCTCCTCAATTATATCTTCTACTAATTAAACCACCCATTATTATTCATATCACCCAAATCCTATTTTATTAATTAAATTCTACCACCTAAACCTCATTTAATTAATTAAATAAACAACCTAATATTTTTGGGCTGTTACAACTCTCCCCCACTTGAATAAATTTCGTCCTCGAAATTTTTACTTGCTAAAGTCGGCACTCTCCCACTAACCAACCGCATACAAGTTCACACAACAAGAAGCTATAACAACACTACAACAAGGACACAAAGTTCACACACGGAAATGCAATACAACACACAGTACCAGTAGGGGCATCTCCCCCACTAGTTCACTTACCATTAGCAACTCTTGGCCTTCCTGCAACACAAATATTGGTCAGCACTTAAAAGACAACAGTTGGTCGTACACCGACACAACGACTCGACGACTAGGCCGGACGGACCAACCACTGCTCTGATACCACTAATGTAACACCCCTTTTTCTACCCCTTTGTTTATTTGACGAAAAATCAGAGTACGCAAAAAAAAAACCTTTTTCTTTTATTACACCAAAAGGAGTGTCACATTTCATCCAAAAACCAATAACAATGAATAAATAAATAAAAACATTTAACAACCATAACATCCTAGCAAACTAATCAAATGGCCACAAATGACTCTATTGTCCAACCCCGAGTGCTACATATCAGAGCAGACACCGACCCGACTACGTGAAGGTAAAATGCCTTCACTCGAACTCACCTATAAACATACCACAGAAAGGGGGTGAGATATCTCACACATAATAGGAATAAATGATAGAGAATATATTAGGATATAGCCCTATGACTACCACATTAATCACAGACATCATTACAACATCAGGGGCAAAACAGTCATTTCATCATCAAGGGTAGAACAATTATTTCATCATCACAAACATCACCAAGGCACAGTCGCCGAGATCATCACACATGTTATGCAATGCATGGATGCAGCCCCAACAGTGGGCATAATGCATGTGGTACCAATACAACCTCCTTTAAACACGGGTCGAAGCCCCAACCTCCTTAAACATGGGCCGAAGCCCCAACCTCCTTAAACATGGGCCGAAGCCCCAACCTCCTTAAAACAATCATGCAAATGAAGTGTAATGCAACACCATGCTAATGCACCAAAACACAACCAGCAACAACCGCCTTAAACATCATATCGACATCAAATAATACTAACAACATCGTACGAGCACAACCTCCCATTACTCTAGGCCGAAGCCTCAACCTCCTTTAAATTCTAAGTACAACCTCCTATCACTCGACAACCTCCTTTAAATGCAAAACCTAAGACAACCACCCATTTATGATTCGGGAGGACCACCTCCTTTAACGACACCAAAAACAACCACTTTTAATGACTTCAAAAGCAACCACCTTTAATGACTTTCAAAAGCAACCCCGACACCCGAACACCGGGACATCAATCACTAGATACCGGGAGTACCGAAAACCACCAGAGGCACCCGACGACACCAGGGGCGTCAACACATCAAGACAGTGCCAAGGACATCACTTTTTCAAAAGGGCAATTTCACCAATATGCCGGAGACACGACAACGTCTCCCAAAACGACAACACACACTAGTTCACTCAAACCTCAGTAATTTTCCAGAAAAATAATACTTGCTGCACAAAAATAGATTATTCAGATGGGCCTCTGAATAAGCTTTCCAAAACATCTCGGAACGTCCCGATCGGACTCCCGAGTCAAAAGATATTTAGAAAACAAATTTGGGAACAACAGCGACACCCTGGGCTACGCGAACACGGCAGCCAGAATTCGGCGAATTAGTTAAAATAGTAAACAACATCGGATTTCAACAAACGACCCCTCTACAAAAACCTGAGAATGTGTAGTTCCTGACTATGGTTTTCTTTTTTCGAAAAAATGAGCCAATTAGTACAGTTTCAACAAACAAGTATCAGGGTCCATAAAACGGAACCGCCACCATGACCTAACTTGTGGCACCTCTAGAATGATCAAAACTCAAGCAAAAGACATGGGGTTTGTGCCCAAACGAAGGAAATTGAATCTAGTTTTCAAAGAGACAGGAACCATTCAAAACGGAGTTCAGATGAAAACATTATAACCGAAATACCGAACCTAGACACAGAATTACTCCAGGATATTTTCCTAAATTGTGATACCTATATCTCGAGCCACACGACTCCAATTTCAATCAAACCAGTGCCAAATTAAAGATAAATAAGTCTAGTTTCTAAAATAGTAAACCACACAATTTTTGGACCACTTGAACAGACGTAGCATCAAAAAGAACGAACCTGTATCCAGAATTTCCCAACAGTAAGTTTTAACACCATAATTGCACAATTAACACCAAATTAATTCACCAATTCTGCTACAGTAACCGAAAACACCAAAATACACCAATTTTATATGTAATCCACAAGAATTCTAGGAACCAATAAATCACCAATTATTTCCAGCCACACGTATTCAAGATCCACCCAAGAATCAATTTCAACAATCCAAATCAAGATCCATGAACATCATATACATAGCAAGGGTCCAATTAATTTTCAAGATTCAATAACATAACAACACATTATTTAACACCATCAATATATATTCAGCCACTTTAAACAAACATCAAACATGCAAGAAACATCATAGATCTATCCCCACATAGTACCCATCATGTAAACCCATTAGGTTAGAGAATCCCCCCTTACCTCTTAGTTAGATGAACACTAAACCTCTTTGACCAAGCACTAATGAAATTCGTAGCTCTCCTCCTTCTTAGGCACCAACAAGTTCCTCTTCTCTTCTCCTTGAGCCACACGAACCCTCTCTCTTCCCTCTTCTTGAAGTTTCGCCTCCCTCTCTCAAGCTTGCCTCCCTCTTTCTAATTTCTCCTAAGCTACGTGAATGCCTCCTCTAAAACCCTAGGTTGGCTTCATGTAACATGCCTATGTCATGGATTCATGATCCATGGGTTTTTCCTCATCACTTAACCCAATTGGATAGTTTAATGGTAGCACCTCCTAATTAACTAAGTGAACCCCTCCACTGAATAAATACCTCCTCAATTATATCTTCTACTAATTAAACCACCCATTATTATTCATATCACCCAAATCCTATTTTATTAATTAAATTCTACCACCTAAACCTCATTTAATTAATTAAATAAACAACCTAATATTTTTGGGCTGTTACAAAATGAACTCCTAGCTATGATGGACCATATGTGGTAAAGAAAGCCTTTTCTGGAGGAGCATTGATACTCACCAACATGGATGGTGAAGAACTCAGAAACCCAGTAAATTTAGATTCAGTCAAGAAATATTACGCCTGAGAAAAATAAAAGAAAAAAAAGAGAAAGATGAGCCAAGCAAGATGTAACACCCCGGTATAATTTATCGATTAAAAATACCAAAGTGCACATTAGTAACACATCAGAGATATATTTCCTGCCTAGACACTGAATATCACTATAAATTTTTCGCTGAATAAAACCCAAACAGTCTTATTTACAACAAGACAATATGGTTCTCAGACCATATACCATCAGCAATTATAGTATTCAGTATCATACAAGAAAGCGGAAGAAAGATGTACCTTAAATACATAATGTTTTAGTATACAGACAACAGAAGGGAAATAAGCTTAAATATAAAGCTAGGCTATCAGCAACCAGTCCGAGCTCAACCTACTCGTGCCTCTTGGATTTCCGCTGTCCCTGTGTCTCTGTAAAACAACAACATATAAACAATGAGATACAATCTCAGTGAGTTCTACCGAGACCCCTACTCGCTCTCTCGGTACTTGTTTAAAAACATTTTTAACTCAACACGGCACCGACTGCGTGACCGCTACATCCCGGTGAACCGCATTATTTTACACATAGCATTCCACCGGCTGCGTGACCGCTACATCCCGGGGAATCTGCTATAACTCAGTACGACACCGGCTGCGTGACCGCTACATCCCGGTGAATCGCACAACAAAACAATTCAACAGATCACCGACTGCGTTACCGCTACATCCCGGTGAACCTGTTATGACTCAGTACGACACCGGCTGCGTGACCGCTACATCCCGGTGGACCGCACAACAATTAATTTAACATAACACCGACTGCGTAACCGCTGAATCCCGGTGAACCCCCCTACCAATAGTACATTCTCCCATTGGCATGGAGCCTAGGAAAGGGGATCATGACTGCCCCGCCTAGTATGTTACACATGGGTCGTCACCCAACTCGATATATATACACACACAGGTCTGTAATTATATGAACTCAGGGTCCATCACCTCAAATAACCAGTTGAACACTTAACCCACGCTTTTATAAAACCAAGTTCACACTCGTACTCTAACTTACCTCTTTTCGACACAATTTTCAACTTCGAAAACAGTTTATTTTGCCTTAAAACTAGAATATTCAGTTAGGCCTCTGAATAAGCTTTCCAACGCATCTTGGAACACCTCAATCGGGTTCCAGGATCGAAAGTTATCGCGAAACGAAAAACAGTGTTTGGTTGCTGAAATTCTGTAAACCGTCGCGACGCGAACTGATACCGTCGCGACACGAAAAACGACAGAAACATTTTGCGTAACAAAACTGGGCCAGGTCGCGACGCGATGAGAACGGGTCGCGACGCGACCCTCTGCAGAAAAGTGCAGGTTTTCCGTTTTCTTGCGAAATTCGCTATTCCGCTCTATTCCGATTCTTGTTCCGATTAAAAACAGATTTGACAACCATAAAACCAGTTCCAATCAAAGTCACACAATCATTCAAGTCAATCAAAAACTCATTCAAAACGAATTTTATCAAAAACGACATATTTTTCCGAATAGCGGTTTTTAAGTCAAAATCTTTCGAAATCGAATTACCAAAAATTCCGTTTCAACACGACACAACACAACACGAGGCTCGCTCCGATCGATTTCTAACCCGAAACAGACAATATTCAGAAATATTCCAGTCCAGCGAAAGCGATAAAACAGTTTATCAATTAATTCGAAAAACAAAAATCCTAAACGTGAGTAGAACTCACCCTTGAAGCGTGAACCACGATCGAGCCGAATTCGCCGAGTAACCACACGAACATTCCCCGCATAAACTTTCCGTTCCGACGTCGCTCCAACCCGCTTCCAAAACTTTCCGCTCGATCACGAAACCGCTTTTTGACCGAAATACCGATTTCCCCAAAATTCTCCACTGATACTATTCATCATCTTCCTCCTCTAACCTCCATGACACTATTCACACATAAATCCAATTTTCTCCCTAAAACCCTTGATTCTTCACAACTCCAAATCGGACTTCAATATTTGCGCTATCCACCTTGAGCTCGCTCCCAAACACCATCCAAAGCTTCCCTTTGAGCTTGAACAACAAAACCTCCACTTTTCTCCAACTTTCGAAAATGGTGGATTTGAGGAGAGTGAGTTGATGATGAAGATTTTGGTACCAACACGAAGAGGAAGTAGCGATGAACATTTTTCGTGTTGGACGGAAGTCGTTTCGGTAAAGTCTTCTCCTCCCTCTTCTCTTCTCCCTCACGCCATTTTCTTCTTTTTCTCTTCTTTTCTCTCTTTTCTTCTCTCTGTTTCTCGTTCTCAGTTTCTTTCTTTCTTTCAATTCCTTCTTTTCTTTTAATTCCTTTTCCTCTCCTCTCACATGCACACACGTATACACAATTATATTTATTTAATATATTTGTTGTAACGCGGTCAATTTACCATATTGATCGAAACCTCCTATTTCGATTCCAAAACTTCCTTGGTCCGTATTATCCGGTTAACGATTCGATGACAACAATTAAATAATTTTAGCACTCGATAAATTTACCAGTTAAGTACTCAATTGGTTTAATTGGGTTAACACCCAAATAATTCCGTTAATTATTTTGCGGATGTTACATTCTCCCCAACTTAAAAGAATTTTGTCCTCAAAATTTCGTCAAGTCTTTCATCTGACTAATCGAGAATCGACATTCTCAGAAAGGTCTTAAGTTGCTGAAAAACAATCTCGAACTAACGAAATGAGCGTAGGAACTCTCCCTTAGTGGGCACATCAATCTCCAAGTATGATTCACTACTACCTTGATACGAACTCACTGGTTACGAATCAACACGAGAAACTCCTTTTTCGCCTACATAGGGTCGGCACCGCGTTCGAAAACACTCCCAAAGCTTCATTCCAATTATCCTCGTTTACTCCCCAACTTTGATTAATCTAAATCGAAGGGTTTAATACAAGACATTTGATAGAAATATATGTTGAAAATGAGATCCACAAACTGGTGCTCCTCGGTAGAGGTAAAAACAAACACGATTTCCTCGAAGGGTGTAAACACTTTCTCAATAAATCTTCTAAAATCCATAATAGTTTTCGTACACACCGACAATGTGACGAAAAGTCGATTGTCAAACTTCTTGACTCGCCTCCAAGATTTCGAGATAATACTTCTCGAAAGAAGGTGAAATGAGGATTTACCAGAAACGTTTATCTTAAACGCAGAAATAAACCACGGGGACATCAAATAAATTGAACGTAATGAAAATCACCTCAGTTGTTCTCCAAACAACTATCAAACAGAACTCAGAGCTCCTTTTCTTATATTGCAACTTCTTCACGAGGTTTTCACCAACGACGTACCCGATTCCTTTCCGAATTAGTCAATAGCATTGAGAGCTTCCCCTCAACCTAAGTAATCCTTCTAGGATTTTCCTAAATCAGATTTCATTAGTCTCTAGATTCGTTCCCAAAATTAACTTTAGCATGCGGGTTTTCACAAAAATGATTTTTCAAAACTATCATGCCGCACACCAAGCTTCCTTTCGGAAATTTCACTCGCTTGCAAGCAGATCCATCAATTAATTCCTTGATGGCCATTCGCAACGTGAAAACAGTCAACAGTTACCTCACCTGCATATTCGCGTTCGACTTGTCAAACGGAATCTCATAATACTATCTCATTGTTAACCTTCACAAAGGAGAGGTTAACAAACTAATACCTCTGCTTTATATTCTGTACTCCCTGGAACAGAATTTAAACTTCGGTGTGCTTCCTCTAACACTTGCCTTTTATTGTTCTAATCATCGGTCGCACAGATTCTACTGTTGAAACAACTGACTCCATCACTATCCATAGTAAAATCTGGAAATATCTTTTGTGATTGTAGCTTCACATCCACTCCCTATGCTAAGCGTTTAGAATCCCTTAGGGAACTAGAGATCCTCATATGGCTCAACACTAACAGGTTCCTCTCGATCTTGAATTCAGATTTAAGTCTCTATCAGACTCTAATAATTCCATCTAATGCATCATAATTCTGCCGTGTGGAGCGATTTCCTACTACTCGCATCAGCTACAACATTGAAATTTCCTGGATGATACTTCAACCCGAAGTCATAATCCTTCAGAAATTCTACACACTTCTCTGCCTGCTATTCAGTTCTTTCTGATCAACAGATACCTTAAACTCTTGTGACCACTAGAGACTTCGAAACGAGACCCATACCGGTAACGTCTCCAAATCTTCAGTGCGTACACAATAGTTATTAACTCCAATTCATGAGTTGGATAATTCTCTTCACGAGACCTTAATTATCTGGACGCATAAGCTACCACTTGTTGATTTTGCATTAGAACACATCCTAAACCCTTCCTTGAAGCGTCATCGAAAATTTGAAATTCCAATGACGGATCGGAAGAATCAGGATTGGAGCAGAAGTCAAAATCTTCAACTCTTGAAAACATTCTTCACAATCGGCATCCCACGTAATCGGATGACCCTTACGAGTTAACCGAGTAAGTGGAAAACTAACTGTGAGAACCCTTTAACAAATCTCTTATAGTAACCGGCTAGACCCAGAAACTTTTGATCTCTGCGGCTGATGTCGGTCACTCCCATTCAACACCACTTCCTTCTCACTGGGATCTACAGAAACTCCCGACTTGGGGAATCACATGTCCCAAAGACTTTACCTCTGACACCCAAAAATCACACTCCGAAGGCTTCAAGTACAACTTACTTTCTCGGGGTACTTTCAGAACAATGCGGAGATGTTGGACATGCTCCTCAATGGTCTTCGAGTACTTCAAGATACCATCAATGAAAACGACTACAAATTGATCTAGGTACGTGTGGAAAACTCGGTTCACGTATCCACGAATACCGCTGGAGCATTAGTCAAACCGAAGGGCATCACTACGAACTCGTAATGTCCATAACTAGTACAGGAAGCTGTCTTCGGAATATCTAAGGCTCTAACTTTTATTTGATGATATCCTGACCTCAGATCAATCTTTAGAAAACACTGCAGCACCTCAATTTGCTCAAGCAAATCGTCTATCCTTTGTAAGGGATATTTATTCTTAATCGTCACTTTGTTGAGTTGTCGATAACCGATGTACAATCTCTTACTACTAACCTTTCTTTTGACTAATCACACCAGAGCACTCCTTAGAGAAGCACTCGGTCGAATGAATTTCTTTAACATCGACTCTTCCAGTTGAGACTCCATTTCCTTTAATTCTCAAGAAACCTTCAATAAGAAACAATAGATATTGATCCCGTGCCAGGAATCAATTCTACAGTAAACTCTACTTACCGTTCTGGAGGTTCAGAAGAAACTTCATCGTGAAAACATCCAGAAAGTCATTCACAACTTGTACAGATGATAAATCTAATACTAGTTCCAGTGGATGCAGATAACCTACTAACAAGTGCTTCCGCACCTTGGAATGAAGATTGACCGTCTAAGGTGAACTAGGTAACCGTTTCAGAATTTGTCCTAGACAATTCAACTGATTCTGAAGCGAAGCTGATAGTTGATTAACACAGTCGAATGCAACATGATTTGCGGTCATCCAATTCATACCCAACATGGTGTTCACTCTTCTCATAGGCAAACAATAAATTCTACTACGAAATTTCTGTCTCCTATGACAAGTAGACAATTCTGACTCAAGGATTGGGTCTGGACACGTTCTTCAGCAGCAGTAAATATAGTTATTGGTTCAGACAACGGAGACAAGGCTAGTCCCAACCGATCCGCACATGATTGTGCTATTATACAATGGGTTGCACCCGAATCGTGTAATATACTAACGGAGTTACTAAAAACTGATCTCATACTCCTCAGTAGATTGTCTGCAGTCGTAACTGTCTAAACATCCAGAATGTTGACTCGTCCTTGCCTTAGAGCTGTTTGTAACTCCTTGGAATTCTTCCTTACGGGGCACTCTTTACCATAGTGACCCTCTACATTTATATAATAGCACCGATTAGGTCTTCACTTGCAATCACCGCTGTGAGGCCTTCCACAGTTAGAACATCTTCTGACCTTTGAAGAATCAAAGAATTGCATCTGCTTTTCCTTTGATGAAATTATCTTAGGACTTTGCATTCGGAGTTGATAATTCAACTACCTTCCTTCCTTTCCCATATTTCCTATGAGGTCATCCTCGGCGACATAGGCTGATTACACTAAGGCAACATAATTGGTAGCAGTATAAGAACTGAGACCATAAATCATAAAAACACTTAGGCCCGTCTCATACTTCTGCATTCTCCGTTCGTCATCCGAAGCTTACTTTACCACTTGGTAAAACTGAGACAACTTCTCAAACTTAGCGGTGTATACTTCCACCGTTATGTCACCTTTCCTGAGGATGCACCGGTTGAAGATTCCGATTGTGGTCGAGGATTGCATCTTGATCATCCAGTCAGAATTCCGCTTATGATGCACTAAGTATTAAGTTGATCAGGCTCAATGTCTCTTAGCATCACAAGTGTAATTACAGAAAGGACTAACAAGGAATCGACTCAACCCTAAACTAAGTCCGACTAGGTCGAACTGCTCTGATACCAACTGTAACACCCCGGTATAATTTATCGATTAAAAATACCAAAGTGCACATTAGTAACACATCAGAGATATATTTCCTGCCTAGACACTGAATATCACTATAAATTTTTCGCTGAATAAAACCCAAACAGTCTTATTTACAACAAGACAATATGGTTCTCAGACCATATACCATCAGCAATTATAGTATTCAGTATCATACAAGAAAGCGGAAGAAAGATGTACCTTAAATACATAATGTTTTAGTATACAGACAACAGAAGGGAAATAAGCTTAAATATAAAGCTAGGCTATCAGCAACCAGTCCGAGCTCAACCTACTCGTGCCTCTTGGATTTCCGCTGTCCCTGTGTCTCTGTAAAACAACAACATATAAACAATGAGATACAATCTCAGTGAGTTCTACCGAGACCCCTACTCGCTCTCTCGGTACTTGTTTAAAAACATTTTTAACTCAACACGGCACCGACTGCGTGACCGCTACATCCCGGTGAACCGCATTATTTTACACATAGCATTCCACCGGCTGCGTGACCGCTACATCCCGGGGAATCTGCTATAACTCAGTACGACACCGGCTGCGTGACCGCTACATCCCGGTGAATCGCACAACAAAACAATTCAACAGATCACCGACTGCGTTACCGCTACATCCCGGTGAACCTGTTATGACTCAGTACGACACCGGCTGCGTGACCGCTACATCCCGGTGGACCGCACAACAATTAATTTAACATAACACCGACTGCGTAACCGCTGAATCCCGGTGAACCCCCCTACCAATAGTACATTCTCCCATTGGCATGGAGCCTAGGAAAGGGGATCATGACTGCCCCGCCTAGTATGTTACACATGGGTCGTCACCCAACTCGATATATATACACACACAGGTCTGTAATCATATGAACTCAGGGTCCATCACCTCAAATAACCAGTTGAACACTTAACCCACGCTTTTATAAAACCAAGTTCACACTCGTACTCTAACTTACCTCTTTTCGACACAATTTTCAACTTCGAAAACAGTTTATTTTGCCTTAAAACTAGAATATTCAGTTAGGCCTCTGAATAAGCTTTCCAACGCATCTTGGAACACCTCAATCGGGTTCCCGGATCGAAAGTTATCGCGAAACGAAAAACAGTGTTTGGTTGCTGAAATTCTGTAAACCGTCGCGACGCGAACTGATACCGTCGCGACACGAAAAACGACAGAAACATTTTGCGTAACAAAACTGGGCCAGGTCGCGACGCGATGAGAACGGGTCGCGACGCGACCCTCTGCAGAAAAGTGCAGGTTTTCCGTTTTCTTGCGAAATTCGCTATTCCGCTCTATTCCGATTCTTGTTCCGATTAAAAACAGATTTGACAACCATAAAACCAGTTCCAATCAAAGTCACACAATCATTCAAGTCAATCAAAAACTCATTCAAAACGAATTTTATCAAAAACGACATATTTTTCCGAATAGCGGTTTTTAAGTCAAAATCTTTCGAAATCGAATTACCAAAAATTCCGTTTCAACACGACACAACACAACACGAGGCTCGCTCCGATCGATTCCTAACCCGAAACAGACAATATTCAGAAATATTCCAGTCCAGCGAAAGCGATAAAACAGTTTATCAATTAATTCGAAAAACAAAAATCCTAAACGTGAGTAGAACTCACCCTTGAAGCGTGAACCACGATCGAGCCGAATTCGCCGAGTAACCACACGAACATTCCCCGCATAAACTTTCCGTTCCGACGTCGCTCCAACCCGCTTCCAAAACTTTCCGCTCGATCACGAAACCGCTTTTTGACCGAAATACCGATTTCCCCAAAATTCTCCACTGATACTATTCATCATCTTCCTCCTCTAACCTCCATGACACTATTCACACATAAATCCAATTTTCTCCCTAAAACCCTTGATTCTTCACAACTCCAAATCGGACTTCAATATTTGCGCTATCCACCTTGAGCTCGCTCCCAAACACCATCCAAAGCTTCCCTTTGAGCTTGAACAACAAAACCTCCACTTTTCTCCAAATTTCGAAAATGGTGGATTTGAGGAGAGTGAGTTGATGATGAAGATTTTGGTACCAACACGAAGAGGAAGTAGCGATGAACATTTTTCGTGTTGGACGGAAGTCGTTTCGGTAAAGTCTTCTCCTCCCTCTTCTCTTCTCCCTCACGCCATTTTCTTCTTTTTCTCTTCTTTTCTCTCTTTTCTTCTCTCTGTTTCTCGTTCTCAGTTTCTTTCTTTCTTTCAATTCCTTCTTTTCTTTTAATTCCTTTTCCTCTCCTCTCACATGCACACACGTATACACAATTATATTTATTTAATATATTTGTTGTAACGCGGTCAATTTACCATATTGATCGAAACCTCCTATTTCGATTCCAAAACTTCCTTGGTCCGTATTATCCAGTTAACGATTCGATGACAACAATTAAATAATTTTAGCACTCGATAAATTTACCAGTTAAGTACTCAATTGGTTTAATTGGGTTAACACCCAAATAATTCCGTTAATTATTTTGCGGATGTTACACAAGAATTAGCTCGCTAGGTTGAAAACCCGAAAGGGCGGCCTAGGCAAAAAAGAGCGACCCGGTGGACTGAAAACTCGCAAAGAGCGGTCCAAGCAAAAATTAGAGTCAGAAAGGTTGGACTTAAAAAAAAGTAAAAGAGGCAAGCAGCGCCTCCAAAAGCTTGGATAAAAGGGTGATCAAGGATATAAGTATGGGTGATTGGCATCAACACTCCAAAGACAAAGAACGCTCATAAGATCTGTTGCGTCCATTTTTCTTGTTTTTTTTTAGTTTCAAAAAATTCTCAATGTACTCTTTTCAGTCGGCGCGACCTTTTGCGCGTTCGGTTTCCATATGAATAAAAAGTCCAAATTTTCCACTCCGTCTGCTTATTGTTTTATCATTGCTTCCTTTTCATTTGTGCTTTAAAATGATGTTTTATGGTAGATGATAAATGAATTGTGAAAATGTGCATAAATCAGGGCATTAAAATCATTGCGAAACTTTTGAAAATCATGAGAAAAGAAATGATCTCTGAATCAGCGTCTAATGGTGGATCAACAACTTGTCATCATGAGAATGGCATATGGAGGCCTTGGAATGGCACCGTTTGAGGCGTTGTATTGTCGGAGATGTAGGACTCCGTTATGTTGGTATGAATCTGGAGAGAGTGCAGTGTTGGGGCCTGAGATTGTGCGAGAAACAACTGAGAAGGTAAAATTAATCCGTGAGAAGATGAAAGCGTCGCAGAGTTGACAAAAGAGCTATCATGATAAGAGAAAGAAGGATTTAGAGTTTCAGGCCGGTGATCATGTGTTTCTGAGAGTCACTCCGGTGACTGGGGTTGGGCGTGCCTTGAAATCAAAGAAGTTAACTCCCCGTTTCATTGGTCCGTATCAGATTACGGAGAGGGTGGGAAGTGTTGCCTATAGGGTGGCTTTGCCGCCTAATCTTTCGAACTTGCATGACGTGTTTAACGTGTCACAGCTTCGAAAGTATGTTCCGGACCCGTCTCATGTGATTCAGATGGATGAAGTAGAGGTGCGGGATAATCTCACTGTGGAGACTATGCCTGTACGAATTGAAGATAGAGAAGTGAAGATTCTGAGAGGGAAGGAGATTCTTTTGGTGAAAGTGGAGTGCTAATGGTGGTCACTTGGAGCCTTTGCTCAATTGATCATCATGAAAGCTCAATTTTCACAATTAAACAAGGTAAAAAACAAAAACCTTTTTCTAGACAACCCAGAACTACGTAGCTTTGAATTCACCATCGCACTGGGAGATACGTAGGAGCGGATACTCTCCGTCAAGCACAACAAACCCAAAACATTTTTCCTTTCAAAAACCAAACACTTTTCCAAAATAAAACATTTTTCGAAAACAAGAACTACGTTGCTTTGAATTCTCCATCGCACCGGGAGATACGTAGGAGCGGATCTCCATCAAGCGCGAAAACTAAAGATTTTTCATTAAGTCATTCATCAACAAAAGAGGTAAAAACAAAGCATTTTTCCGAATCAACTTTGCAAATCACATATTTAATTAAGGTAACCCTTCTTTGAAGGGACGTTATGGGGTGCTAATACCTTCCCCATACGTAATTAGACCCCCGAACCCAAATCTAATGGTTCCAAAGACCATTGCTTTCCAAAAAAGGTTTTTCCGATGTTTTTCCTTTAAAAAATATTGGTGGCGACTCTAAAATCCCGTTGTACGAAGAAAAATCCCTCCAAAGATTTTTCGGGGTGCGACAGCTGGTGACTCTGCTGGGATTCTTTTTCTTAAGTGGGTCAAGCCGATTAATTGAATGTGTGATTTGCTTTACTGATTTAACATGCTTTGTTTTACCTCCCTTCTTCCTACTTTTGTTCATTTTCCATGTCATTTGTTTGCTAGATTTTAGAACATTCCTTCTTCTTCTCCTTTCTCTCATGTCTACTTGATTGCATCTTGGCAATTCCATTGCATTCTCACATTATCATGTTGCATTCATGTGTATTTATCCCTTCTTCTTCTATGTTCGCTTCTTGCTTAAAGTGGTAGATAGTCTCTCCTCTTATCCTCTTTGCTTATATGCTTCTTTCTTTCATGCATTCCCCCAATCTTATCATGTTCCCTCTTCTTTGCTCCCTTTCTTTGAGGTAAGTTCATGCATATTCCCCAATTCTATTATGTCCCCTCTTCTCGGCTCCTTTTCTTTGAGGTAAGCAATGCGTGTAATTATTGTTGACTTCTTAGGATGGTTTGTATACTGAAATGATGTATGCATGTTGAACCCTAGGGTAGACGACCTTTTTGTCTGGACTATTCTTGGTTTTTCTTGCAGGTGGGGAAGGGTAGTTATTTCTAGGTGTTGTGCCCTCAACACACACTTCACACCCTATACTTGTGAGCATTGAGTGGGGCCTAAAACCCAAGGTCTGAACAAAAACCTAGGAGAGTGGGAACGATTAGTGACTGCCATTCGTAGACCTTTGTCTGTATGGCTCTCATGAAAGTTCCGCCCAAGAGTGCGCTTTGTCGTGATGCCTTACACTTGGTAGCTTTCTACGATTGTGGGTGTCATCATGAGAGAGACTTTAGCTCTTGGTTTCCATTGTGAGGAAGTGATAAGAACCTACATGGGAGGATTACCCTTTTCGTCGACTCTAGACCCTAGGATTCCCACCCTTTGTAGGACACGGGGGCACGCCTTTGTTTGTTGCATTAGCTTCGGCATTCCCTTTTCTCAAACTCTATTTCAAAATTGTAGAAAGTAATTTTATTTTCCCCTCATAAACACCTACATGAGGTGGCATGTAGCGTGTATCTTTAAAAATGTTCAAAGTACCACCAATAACCTCATTTTCTTACCCTTTTTCCATGTAAATAACGCATCATTTCGCATTCACATCATTTTGCACCATTGCATTTGCACCTGACAAAATTTTGAAAAAAAAAACTTTCATCATTTGCATTCTTCATGCATTAAAGTTTGTTTGCCGAAAATCGCAACATAACACCGAACCATGTCACAGGGGTGTAAGAAGCAATATGGAATCAAAAGTTTGTTTTGTTTATTGCTTCCAACTTCGTTGCAACCAAAAATTTAAAAAGGAGAAGTGTTAGAGCTTTAAACTTACACGCCTATGACAAGACGAGTTGCACCGCGATTCCCGGCACAAAAACAAACATAAAATCATACATATTGCATTGCATTTGCATTCATTTATGCGATTCTCCCACTCATGAATTATATTCCATCAATAGAAAAAGGCAAGCTGGTTCGCCAACATCGATACCTGACTCGTCTGCAAGCAAGGCTCATGGAAACTAACCAGAATGACCCGGACTGTCCTGTTATTGAAGACTTAGGAAGTAGTGAATCGGACCATGGTAACCCAACTGCTGAGGTTCCCAATCCAGAGCAATTGGCTCAGGAGAATCGGGAATTGAGAACAAAAATTGGGGCAATGGAAACACAGATGACTGAAATGATGGGGATACTACAAGCTTTGAGGAACGGAACTACTGCTGAAAATCCCGCTGTCACTACCGAAGTTGCTGTCGCTCTCCCTCCTCTGAGTCTTGAGACTGTCACCTTTGCTCATACTTCAGGGACCAACAACCAGAGCCAACCAGCCATGCATAGGATGCCTTGGGGACTCCCACCCGGATACACACCTCCAGGATCCGAGGCTAATGCAGGAAGTAATCCCCCTAGGGTTGCAGAGCAAGTCCAACCCATCTCAGCCGCAAACAGTGGAGGAACGGGAACGCCTCAGGTCCAAATTCAGATTCCTATTCCGCCGGGAACTCCGTTTGGCTTTCATTCACCAGCAACGGTCCATCCCCAAGTTCAGGGACCAATTCCTGGGAATACCACTCACTCACGTGACCCACACGTGAACCCAGCTGTAGTGTCGATGAGTAATCCTCACTACGGTGTGAATGGTTTTCCTCAGAACTATCCTGCTGAAACTCCTCAAGCTAGAGACAGGTATCATATGTTAGAAGAGCGCTTAAGAATGATTGAAGGGTCGAGCTCTAGAGCAAGAGAAGCTCGTGATCTGTGTCTCATCCCTGATGTGGTTTTATGTAACATCCTCAAAATAATTAATCGAATTATTTGGATGTAAACCCAATTGAATTAATTTGGTACTTAATTGGTAAAATTATTGAGTGCTAAAATTAATTATTGGCTGTCACAGGGTCGTTGACCGAATAATACGGACCAAGGAAGTTTTGGAATCGAAATAAGGAATTTGGGTCAATTTGGTAATTGGACCACGCCACCACTTATTTATTAATAAAATATATATGTGTGTGTGTGTGTTAATTAAAAGAAAGGAAAGAAAGGAAAAAAAAAAAGAAAGAAAGCGCAGAAGAAGAAAAGAGAAAGAAAAGAAGAGAAGGAAAGAAGAAAGAAGAAGAGGAAAGAAGAAGAGGAAAGAAGAAGAGAAAGGAAGAGGAGAGTGAAGCCCAACCCTCCAAAGTTCAACATCTTCATCATTTCTCCTCCCTCATCAAAACCCATAACTTTGGTAAGCTTCCCTTCCATTTTTCCCCCTTCTATTTGACTTCGAAAATTGAGGGTTTGTGGGGAGAATTTGTTGAAATCAAGGATTAATAGGTTGTGCTGGTGATTGGGTTATGCTTAGGATCGAAGCTAGGAGCGGATTGAACGCGATTGGAAGCTCGGAACGAAGTTAGGAGCGGTTCGGTGTTGTTTGGGTTCGATTCGGTGATTTCGACGTCTCGGCAAATTCGGTTCGATATCGACTCTCGCATCAAGGGTGAGTTTTACTCACGCTTAGGATATTTTTGTGTCTCATTAGTTTTTACGTCAATTGATTTCGAAAGATTTTTTGAACGAAAACCGTTATTTGAAAATATGTCGCGTTTTAATACAATTCGTTTTGATTAAGTTTTTGATTGGATTGAGTGATTTTGTGGTTTGAATTGGACTCATTTTACTGGTTGTCAAATCTGTTTTTGATCGGAACAAAGATCGGAATTGAGCGGAATAGCGGATTTCGTGAAAATCGCAAAATCTGTCTTAACAGACCCCCCGTTCTGCCTGTTCGCGCCTCACCTGCGCTCCAGGCGCGACTTCAGCGCGATTGGACAGAACTTTCTGCCAGTTCGCGCGTAACTCGCGCGCCAGGCGCGACTTCAGCGCAGTTTGACAGAATTTCAACAGTTTTTCACTGTTTTTCGTTTCGCGATAACTTTTGATCCGGGAACCCGATTGGGGTGTTCTAAGATGCGTTGGAAAGCTTATTCAGAGGCCTAACTGAATATTCTATTTTTAAGGCAAAATAATCTATTTTCGAAATCGTAAATTATGTCGGAAAGAAGTGAATTAGAGTACGAGTGTGAACTTGGTTTTATAAAAGCGTGGGTTAAGTGTTCAATTGGCATTATCTGATTTGATGGACTATGAGTTCATAGTATTGTAGATATACGTATATAGTATATCGAGTTGGGTGACGACCCATGTGTAACATACTAGGCGGGGCAGTCATGATCCCCTTCCCTAGGCTCCATGCCAATAGGAGAATGTACTATTGGTAGGGGGGTTCACCGGGATTCAGCGGTTACGCAGTCGGTGTTATGTTAAATTAATTATTGTGCGGTCCACCGGGATGTAGCGGTCACGCAGCCGGTGTCGTACTGAGTTATAGTAGATTCCCCGGGATGTAGCGGTCACGCAGCCGGTGGAATGCTATGTGTAAAATAATGCGGTTCACCGGGATGTAGCGGTCACGCAGTCGGTGCCGTGTTGAGTTAAAAAATGTTTTTAAACTAGCCGAGAGTGTTAGTAGGGGTATCGGTAGAACTCACTGAGATTGTATCTCACTGTTTAAATGTTGTTGTTTTACAGATAAACAGGGACAGAATAAACCTCAGAGGCACGAGTAGGTGGCCCCGAGTGATGGATGATGAATTAGTTTTACGTTTAAGTTTATTTCTCTTCTGTTGTCTGTGTATCACAATACTATGGCATTAGTATTATGTTATCTTTCATTCCGCTTTCTTGTGTGACTCTGACTACCATAGTTGCTGACAGGTTATGGTCTTGTTTGTATATAAGACTGTTTTGTTTTATTCAGCGAAAAATTATAATGGTATTCAGTGTCTGAACAGGAAATAATATCTCTGATGTATGTTTAATGTGCACTTGGGTGTTTTTAACAAATAAAAATACCAGGGTGTTACAGTTGGTATCAGAGCGGTTCGACCTAGTCGGACTTAGCTTATAGGGTCTTTACTTTTTCCAGTCGTGATTTTCTTAGTATGCTATTAGACATTGAGCTTGATCAACTTAATACTTTGTGCATATTTCGCAGAATCATGGCCAGAAGAGGTAGAGGCGTTCCTCCTCCTGTTGATCCAAATTTTGAGTGGATGCAGAATGTCATTGAGAACCAGCAGAAAATGATGCAAGACATGATGCTTATGCATCAGCAGCAACAAATCCTACAGCAAAATGCTCAACAGCATCAAGCTCCAGAGCCACAAGTGAACCCAAGGAGAATTTTCACAGAGTTCCTGAAGATGAAGCCCTCCGAGTTTAGAGGTGGGCCGGATGTCATGAGAGCACAACATTGGCTGGATGACATTGAAAAGATCTTTGTAACAATGCAAGTGACCGATGAAGACAAGTTGAGGTTGGCATCCCATATGTTGAAGGGAGAGGCCAATAACTGGTGGACAAATGCTAGAGCCATGATGGAGACAATGGGAACTCCCCCGACTTGGGACAATTTCCGAACATCATTTTTGGAACAATTCTTCCCCACGGCTATGAGGTTGGATAAGGAAAATGAGTTTTTGACTTTTACACAAGGAGGCTTGACCGTGGGCCAATACACGGCTAAATTTGAAGAGTTGTATCAATTCTTCGGTTTAGCTGGATATGCCCCAAGTGACCAATGGAAAACTAACAGGTACAAATATGGGTTGAGAGAGGATATTGCTCAAAGTCTTAGCTCCTTTCCGAGAACCAACTATGCAGCCATGGTACAACAAGCTTACATCGCCGAAAGTGATTTGTCAAGGTTGTATGCAAGCAGAAAGGCATTCCATCAGAGCAAGAGGAACACCGGACCATCTAGTTCTCAGATGGGTCCCAAGCATGACTCGGGCAGGGGTGGTAATTATAAAGGGAAGCAGGTGCAAGCAGCCGACCAATCGAGGTTTAAAAATTGTCATAAGTGTGGAAGGTATCACCGAGGTGAATGTCAACTAAAACATACTCGGTGTTATCATTGTAATGAGGAGGGCCACTATGCAAATGAGTGCCTAGCAAAGAGGAACATCCAAAGAGCACCAAATGCACCTAGTCAGGGGCGGATCAACACACTCGATGCTCGAACCATCACATCTACGGATAATCTTCTAAGGGGTACGGGATCTCTTTTTAATAATTCAGTCAATATTTTATATGATTCTGGTGCAACTCACTGTTTTATCTCGCAAGCATGTGTGGATCGGTTGGGACTAGCATTATCTGAGCTATCCGAACCGATAACTATTTTAACTGCTGCCAAGGGTCGTGTCCAGACCCAATCATTATGTGAAAATTGCCTACTTGTCATAGGCGACAGACAGTTTGTTGTGAAATTTATTTGCTTGCCTATGAGAAGCATGGACATTGTTCTGGGTATGAATTGGATGGCTGAAAATCATGTAACAATCAACTGTGCCGATCGAACTATTAGCTTCGCCTCCGAGTCCGTAGGATTGACACAGATAGATGCTGAAGCGACGATCTCTTACACCGAAGCAAGCCAGTCATTATTCCAAGGTGCGGAAGCTATTCTTATTATGTTGTCTGCATCTACTGAAACGGGTTTAGATTTGTCGTCTGTGCAAGTGGTAAATGAATTTCTAGATGTCTTTCCAGAAGAAGTTTCATCCTTACCTCCTGACCGAGAGGTAGAATTCTCAATAGAATTGATTCCTGGTACAGGATCAATCTCTATTGCTCCTTATAGAATGTCTCCTTTAGAGTTGAAGGAACTGAAGTCTCAACTTGAGGAATTAATATCGAAGAGGTTTATCCGACCGAGTGCTTCTCCATGGGGTGCTCCGGTGTTGCTAGTCAAAAAGAAGGATGGTAGCATGAGATTGTGCATAGATTATCGACAACTCAACAAAGTGACGATCAAGAATAAATATCCATTGCCAAGGATAGACGACTTGCTCGACCAACTTCGGGGTGCCGTGGTATTTTCAAAAATTGATCTAAGGTCGGGTTATCATCAAATAAAGGTACGAGCCTTAGATATTCCGAAGACAGCTTTCCGTACGAGATATGGACATTACGAGTTCGTAGTGATGCCCTTCGGTTTGACTAATGCTCCAGCGGTATTCATGGATTACATGAACCGAGTGTTTCACACGTACCTTGATCAGTTTGTGGTAGTTTTTATTGATGATATTTTGGTGTACTCTAAGACCATTGAGGACCATGTTCAACATCTCCGCATCGTTCTGAACGTACTCCGAGAAAAGAAATTGTTTGCCAAGCCGTCGAAGTGTGACTTCTGGATGCCGGAAGTGAAGTTTTTGGGACACGTGATTTCCCAATCTGGAGTTGCGGTGGATCCCAGTAAAGTAGAAGCGGTGTTGAACTGGGAACGACCAACATCTGTCACCGAAATAAGAAGTTTCTTGGGTCTAGCTGGTTACTACAGGAGGTTTATCCAAGGTTTTTCACAATTGGTTCTTCCACTTACTCGGTTGACTCGCAAGGCCCAACCGTTTATATGGAATGCCGATTGTGAGGAATGTTTTCAAGAGTTGAAGGTTAGGTTGACTTCTGCTCCAATCCTAATTCTTCCAGATCCGTCTTTGGATTTTCAAATTTACAGCGATGCTTCTGGGAAGCGTTTGGGGTGTGTTCTCATGCAGAACCAACAAGTTGTAGCTTATGCCTCCAGACAGTTGAAGACTCATGAAGAGAATTATCCGACTCATGATCTAGAGCTGGCAGCTATTGTGTACGCACTAAAGATTTGGAGACATTACCTGTACGGGTCTCGTTTCGAAGTCTTTAGTGATCATAAAAGCTTGAAATATTTGTTCGATCAGAAGGAGCTGAATAACAGACAAAGAAGGTGGGTGGAATTTCTGAAGGATTATGACTTCGAATTGAAGTATCATCCGGGAAAAGCTAATGTTGTGGCTGATGCACTAAGTAGGAAATCCATTCATATAGCAGGATTAATGATGCATGAAATGGAATTGTTGGAGTCTTTCCGGGACTTAAATGTGGATTCAAAGCCAAAAAGGAACCGGTTAGTGTTGAGCCACATGAGGATCTCTAGTTCCATAAGGGATTCTATTCGCTTAGCACAGGAAGTTGATATGAAACTACAATCACAGAAAGTGATGCCAGACTTTACCGAAGATAGTGACGGAGTTATTTGTTTCAACGGGAGGATCTGTGTGCCTGATAATGAAGATATTAAAAAGCAAGTGCTTGAAGAAGCACACCGAAGTTTATTTTCTGTACATCCTGGATCCACCAAGATGTATAGAGATTTAAAACAAATGTATTGGTGGCCGGGAATGAAGTTAGAAATTGCTGAAGTCGTATCACAATGCTTAACTTGTCAAAAAGTTAAGATAGAACATCAGAAGCCTGCTGGTCTGCTACGGTCACTAGACGTGCCAGTGTGGAAATGGGAAGACATTTCTATGGATTTTGTAATGGCATTGCCAAGGTCTCAAGCCGGTAACGACTCCATTTGGGTAGTTGTGGATCGGTTAACCAAATCAGCTCATTTTATTCCAGTTCGTTCTAGCAGTAAAGTATCCAAGTTAGCTGAGGTGTATTTGAAGAACATAGTAAGGTTACATGGGGTTCCTACCAGTATAGTGTCGGATCGAGATCCGAAATTCACTTCTCGATTTTGGAAAGCTCTGAATGAAGCATTGGGAACTAAAGTACTTCTTAGTACCGCTTATCACCCGCAGACAGACGGTCAGACCGAGAGAACTATCCAGACCTTAGAGGATATGCTTAGGGCTTCGGTGCTTGATAACGGGAAGAAATGGGAGGATCATCTTCCATTGGTGGAATTCTCATATAACAACAGTTATCATTCCAGTATCGGAATGGCACCTTATGAAGCCTTGTATGGTAGGAAATGCAGGACTCCATTGTGTTGGTGGGAAGTAGGTGAGAACCGATTGTTAGGACCCGAGGTGATTCAAGACACTACTGAAAAGATCCGCCAGATCAGGGAAAGAATGAAAGCCGCTCAAAGTAGGCAAAAGAGCTATGCTGATAAAAGAAGAAGGCCGTTGGAATTTGAGTCGGGCGATCATGTGTTTTTGAGATTATCACCAACAATTGGCACAGGTAGGGCATTACGGGTGAAGAAACTCAGTCCTCGGTATATTGGACCTTTCCAGATAATCGAGCGAATAGGGCCTCTTGCATACCGTATTGCTTTGCCTCCACCATTGTCAAATCTGCATGATGTATTCCATGTGTCTCAGCTGCGGAAGTACATTCCCGATCCAAGTCAACCGTTAGATTTTGAAACGATTGATCTTCGACCGGACTTGTCCTTCCAACCTAATCCGAATTACATCATGGAACGTGGCGAGAGGACGCTACGGACAAAGTCAATTCCCATTGTCAAGGTGGTATGGGATGGTTTTTCCGCCGAGGAAGCTACTTGGGAGTTGGAGGACGATATGCGGACTCGGTATCCGTATTTGTTCTCTTGAGGTATGTTGTGTCTAATTTTGAGGACAAAATTCTTTCAAGTTGGGGAGAATGTAACATCCTCAAAATAATTAATCGAATTATTTGGATGTAAACCCAATTGAATTAATTTGGTACTTAATTGGTAAAATTATTGAGTGCTAAAATTAATTATTGGCTGTCACAGGGTCGTTGACCGAATAATACGGACCAAGGAAGTTTTGGAATCGAAATAAGGAATTTGGGTCAATATGGTAATTGGACCACGCCACCACTTATTTATTAATAAAATAAATATGTGTGTGTGTGTGTTAATTAAAAGAAAGGAAAGAAAGGAAAAAAAAAAGAAAGAAAGCGCAGAAGAAGAAAAGAGAAAGAAAAGAAGAGAAGGAAAGAAGAAAGAAGAAGAGGAAAGAAGAAGAGGAAAGAAGAAGAGAAAGGAAGAGGAGAGTGAAGCCCAACCCTCCAAAGTTCAACATCTTCATCATTTCTCCTCCCTCATCAAAACCCATAACTTTGGTAAGCTTCCCTTCCATTTTTCCCCCTTCTATTTGACTTCGAAAATTGAGGGTTTGTGGGGAGAATTTGTTGAAATCAAGGATTAATAGGTTGTGCTGGTGATTGGGTTATGCTTAGGATCGAAGCTAGGAGCGGATTGAACGCGATTGGAAGCTCGGAACGAAGTTAGGAGCGGTTCGGTGTTGTTTGGGTTCGATTCGGTGATTTCGACGTCTCGGCAAATTCGGTTCGATATCGACTCTCGCTTCAAGGGTGAGTTTTACTCACGCTTAGGATATTTTTGTGTCTCATTAGTTTTTACGTCAATTGATTTCGAAAGATTTTTGGAACGAAAACCGTTATTTGAAAATATGTCGCGTTTTAATACAATTCGTTTTGATTAAGTTTTTGATTGGATTGAGTGATTTTGTGGTTTGAATTGGACTCATTTTACTGGTTGTCAAATCTGTTTTTGATCGGAACAAAGATCGGAATTGAGCAGAATAGCGGATTTCGTGAAAATCGCAAAATCTGTCTTAACAGACCCCCCGTTCTGCCTGTTCGCGCCTCACCTGCGCTCCAGGCGCGACTTCAGCGCGATTGGACAGAACTTTCTGCCAGTTCGCGCGTAACTCGCGCGCCAGGCGCGACTTCAGCGCAGTTTGACAGAATTTCAACAGTTTTTCACTGTTTTTCGTTTCGCGATAACTTTTGATCCGGGAACCCGATTGGGGTGTTCTAAGATGCGTTGGAAAGCTTATTCAGAGGCCTAACTGAATATTCTACTTTTAAGGCAAAATAATCTATTTTCGAAATCGTAAATTATGTCGGAAAGAAGTGAATTAGAGTACGAGTGTGAACTTGGTTTTATAAAAGCGTGGGTTAAGTGTTCAATTGGCATTATCTGATTTGATGGACTATGAGTTCATAGTATTGTAGATATACGTATATAGTATATCGAGTTGGGTGACGACCCATGTGTAACATACTAGGCGGGGCAGTCATGATCCCCTTCCCTAGGCTCCATGCCAATGGGAGAATGTACTATTGGTAGGGGGGTTCACCGGGATTCAGCGGTTACGCAGTCGGTGTTATGTTAAATTAATTATTGTGCAGTCCACCGGGATGTAGCGGTCACGCAGCCGGTGTCGTACTGAGTTATAGTAGATTCCCCGGGATGTAGCGGTCACGCAGCCGGTGGAATGCTATGTGTAAAATAATGCGGTTCACCGGGATGTAGCGGTCACGCAGTCGGTGCCGTGTTGAGTTAAAAAATGTTTTTAAACTAGTCGAGAGTGTTAGTAGGGGTATCGGTAGAACTCACTGAGATTGTATCTCACTGTTTAAATGTTGTTGTTTTACAGATAAACAGGGACAGAAGAAACCTCAGAGGCACGAGTAGGTGGCCCCGAGTGATGGATGATGAATTAGTTTTACGTTTAAGTTTATTTCTCTTCTGTTGTCTGTGTATCACAATACTATGGCATTAGTATTATGTTATCTTTCATTCCGCTTTCTTGTGTGACTCTGACTACCATAGTTGCTGACAGGTTATGGTCTTGTTTGTATATAAGACTGTTTTGTTTTATTCAGCGAAAAATTATAATGGTATTCAGTGTCTGAACAGGAAATAATATCTCTGATGTATGTTTAATGTGCACTTGGGTGTTTTTAACAAATAAAAATACCAGGGTGTTACATTTTACCTCCTAAATTTAAAGTGCCTGACTTTGACAAGTACCGAGGCGTGACTTGCCCTAAAAGCCATCTGACCATGTACTGTAGAAAAATGGCTACACATTCTCATGATGACAAGTTGTTGATCCATTATTTCCAAGAGAGCCTTGCTGGGGCATCTTTCAACTGGTACATGCAGCTAGAACCATCCCATATCCACTGTTGGAAGGACTTGGCTGATGCCTTCCTCAGACAGTACCAGTACAATACGGATATGGCGCCTGACAGAACACAGTTACAGAGCATGGCAAAAAGAGGTAATGAGTCATTTAAGGAGTATGCCCAGCGGTGGAGGGCTTTGGCTGCACAGGTGACACCCCCTTTGTTGGAGAAAGAACTGGTCTTCATGTTCATGGAAACCCTGCCACCGTTATACTATGATCGGTTGATCGGCAGCGTATCTTCCAACTTCTCAGACATGGTGATCACCGGTGAAAGACTAGAAAATGGACTGAGAAGCGGCAAGATTGCCCATGGTTCCGCAGGTACAACCACCCACAAGAAGCCATTCTCCGGATTTTCGAAGAAGAAAGATGGAGAGACCAACACCATCACCATAAGCCCACCTTATCAACCACAAAATATCCATGTCCCCACTCAAACACAACCAACCCGTCCACCACAAAGTAATTACCACAAAAACTACCAAGACAAAAAACAGACCACCTTTGATCTCATCCCCATGTCCTATACTGACCTTTTCAGCTATCTTGCCACAAACAAGCTCATCAATACCAGACCCATGAAACCAGTCCAGCCACCCTACTTCCGAGGCTACAATCCCAATGTTACCTGTGCATTTCATGAAGGGGCAGTTGGACATGCTGTTGAGGACTGCAAGGCCTTTAAAATTGTAGTGCAAGATCTGATTGATACCAAAGGGATAACCTTCAAACAAGAAAGCCCAAGCATCACAACTAATCCGCTGCCTGGTCATGAGAAACCTGCAACCAATGCCATCCATGATATGGGGGCCAATCCTTAATCAGAACTGTGGAGTGTATCCAGACACCCTTAGAGGTTATTCATGCAGAGTTGTGCAAGTTCGGGGTCATCAAGAGAGGTTGTACTCAGAAAGAAGTCTGTGTTGATGTTAATTGTGCTGGGGCATGTGAGGCCTTCAAGACAGTTTTGCAGGACCTATTGGATCGTCATATAATCCAAATGGGTGTGCAAGAGAAAGAGGAGGATGTGCGGACTTTCCAATCAGATAAGAATAGAAATGTTCAGAAACCTATTGAAGTCCCGTATAGCCGAAAGCTGATCGTGGAGAGACCTAAGACCATTGTGATTCCTGTCCCAGCTCCTTATCAAAAGAACAGTGCTGTTTCGTGGAGCTATGGGGTGTCAGTTCCAATTCAGAAGCCTCAAGTTGATCCCGATGTCACAAACATTACGGGAAGCAGTGGAGTCACTAGAAGCGGGCGTGTTTATGTCAGGAAGATGAGGAAAGGATTCGCAAAGGTAAGGGTATAACACAAGAGCCCAAGGAAAGTAGGAAGGTTTCAGAGCAAGAAGCCACAGAATTTTTGAAGATCATGCGGCAGAGTGATTACAAAGTGGTGGACCAGCTGCACCACACTCCTGCAAAGATCTCTATCATGTCCCTACTACTCAATTTTGAGGCCCACCGTGCAGCTCTAATGAAAGTATTAAATGAAGCCCATGTAGCCCAGAACATCACTGTTGACCAGCTCGATGGCATCGTAGGGAATATTGTTGCATCCAATTATATTACCTTTACTGATGATGAGCTCACCCCTAAAGGGAAGGGGCATAATCAGGCACTTCACATTTCAGTTAGATGTGGTGAATATACACTCTCTCGGGTCCTCATCGACAATGGATCCTCTTTGAATGTCATGCCCAAATCTACTATGACCAGACTAGATTTAGGCTGTTCGTATATGAAGCCTAGCTCAACACTAGTTAGGGCATTTGACGGATCCAAGAAGGAGGTTATGGGAGAAATGGAGTTCCAGATGCAGATAGGGCCAGAAGTATTTTATGTGAATTTTCAGATCATGGACATTGCATCATCCTACAGCTGTCTCCTGGGGAGACCCTGGATTCATGCTGCCGGCGTTGTTCCTTCATCCCTCCACCAAATGCTTAAGTTTGTATTCGACGACAAGCTGATAGTCATTTTTGGAGAAGAAGAGTTCATAATTAGCAAGCCCCATCCTTCTCAATACATTGAGGCTGCAGAGGAGTCACTTGAATATGCCTTTCAGTCGCTGGAAATTGCAAATGCTGCTTTCGTGAGGGAAGAAGCCCCATTGCCTGCGCTAAAGATATCTAACGCTGCTACCATGGTAGCCAAGGTCATGTTGAAAAATGGTTACCAGATTGGAAAAGGGTTGGGAAAGTCCGAGCAGGGAATTCTGGCGTCGGTTCAGCTACGAGAGTACAAGGATAGGCGTGGGTTAGGATATTTGCCCACTCAAGCTGATAAGAAGAGAATGGCTGAGGAAAAGCGAGAAAGGAGGCTAGCTAAGCTTCAGGGGCGGGAACCAAGCTTGAAGAAGGTTCCTATCTATGATCTCTCCCAGAGCTTCAGGAGCGCGGGTATGCTGGACCCCAATCAGGTGGCCGTCATTGAGGAAGAATCAGTTATGGAAGACAAAGGTGTGGACTTGGTGCGTCGCAGTGCTGCAGATGAAGAGCTTGATAATTGGAAGATCATTGATTTCCCTGTTATTTTCATTCCAAAGTAATGATTTTGCAATGCAAATTCTTTGGCTCTGCCCAAGGCCTTAGAATATTTCATAAGGGCAAGCATGTTTTTTCCTTCGAATATCATCTATCAATAAAATGTCGTTTCGAACTCTCAAATGAATAAAATTGCTTTTCATTATCATGTGTCTTCATCTTGTGTTTCTATTTTACTTGTTCATTTCTTTCTATTCCCGCAAATGCAAATCTAAAATGAATATCTTTGAAAATAATGATGCCAACGGTTCATATGTTAATTTTGATCACCCCGTTAATCAAGCTGAGGAGGATGTTGAGGATGACTGCGAAACTCCTCCAGAATTGATGAGAATGGTTGAACAAGAGGAAAAGGTTATTCAGGCGCATGGGGAATCTGTTGAGATAATTAACCTAGGCACAGAGGACAGTAAGAAGGAAGTAAAGGTGGGTACTTCAATAAAGGAAAGTGAGCGCAAGAAGCTAATAGAACTCCTGCATGACTATGTTGATGTCTTCGCAAATGGACTTATCAGAATATGATCTCCTATATGTCACTCAGAAAGCAATTAAAGGTAGTGCGCTGGCCGAGTACCTAGCACACCAGCCCGTTGAAGATTATCAGCCTATGCAGTATGACTTTCCAGATGAAGATATCATGGCCTTGTTTGAAGAAGGGAAATCCCCAGAAGATGAAAGATGGAGAGTGGTGTTTGATGGTGCCTCCAACATATATGGGCACGGAGCCGGGGCAGTGCTGATTTCCCCTGATAATCGCTTCATTCCGTTCACTGCCAGACTAAGCTTCTACATCACCAATAATATTGCAGAATATGAGGCATGTATTCTTGGTATCCAGGCAGCCATTGATTGGAAAGTTAAGAGACTTGATGTGTATGGAGATTCAGCTCTAGTCATTCACCAAGAGAATGGTGATTGGGACACCAGGGACTCCAAGTTGATCCCTTACCGAGATTACATTCTAGAGTTGGTTGAGCCTTTTGAGGAAATCACATTTCAGTATCTTCCTCGCAATGAGAACCAGTTGGCTGATGCGCTAGTGTTGTGCGAAAAGGTGATGTGCAAGTATACACAATCGCAACAAGTAATATAATGATAAGTAAAGTTCGTTCCCACAGGGATTGGAATTAATCTAAGAAGTTTAAGTGATTAGAATCTTAGTGAAAAGAATTAAGTAACAAGTAAAGGTAAAGAGTTGTAAACATCATAAGTTGTGATAAAACAGTATTAAGTTTGAAGTGATTAAAGGTGAGTTGGATAGCTCAGTAGTTGTGTAAATTTCCAAGAGTAATGTCCAGATAATATTAGACGCTGTAGCGTTAAGCGCTGTAGCGCTTCAGAATCAGTAGACGCTGTAGCGCCTTGGTGGCGTGCCTTTCAGTCACTTTCGTCAGGGCTATGTTACAAGACTCCTATGTCTAGGCTCTAAATAAGTTTTACCCCTATATATTAAGCTCTTACAACATTTGCCTTATGAACTATTACTCCCCTATGTCTAGAGTTAAGTAGTGCTTCCTTTAAATGTCTTTAAAGGGTTTTCATTCATATTATTCCTTGAGTTCTCTTTGTGAACCATGTCTGTACCCACAAAGTTACCTTGTTTTAGTTGATCATTCCCAAACCAAGATTGAAAGTAATATGACACAAGGAATTGTAACACCCCGGTATTTCGATTTACTAAAAATACCCAAGTGTACCATAGTAACACATCAGAGATATATTTCCTGTTTAGACACTGAATATCACTATAAATTTTTCGCTGAATAAAACCCAAACAGTCTTATTTACAACAAGACAATATGGTTCTCAGACCATATACCATCAGCAATTATAGTATTCAGTATCATACAAGAAAGCGGAAGAAAGATATACCTTAAATACATAATGTTTTAGTATACAGACAACAAAAGGGAAATAAGCTTAAACATAAAGCTAGGCTATCAGCAACCAGTCCGAGCTCAACCTACTCGTGCCTCTTGGATTTCCGCTGTCCCTGTGTCTCTGTAAAACAACAACATATGAACAGTGAGATACAATCTCAGTGAGTTCTACCGTGACCCCTACTAGCACTCTCGGTTCAGTTATTAGTTCTTTTATAGCTTAACACGACACCGACTGCAAAACATTGCTACTCCCGGTATGTCGCAAAATAAACAAAGTACGGCACCGACTGCAGAACATTGCTAATCCCGGTGTATCGTACAACAAACACAGTGCGGCACCGACTGCAGAACATTGCTAATCCCGGTGTATCGCACAATAAACAAAGTACGGCACCGACTGCAGAACATTGCTAATCCCGGTGTATCGTACAATAATCTTTAACATAACACCGACTGCGGAACATCGCTAATCCCGGTGAACCCCCCTACCAATAGTACATTCTCCTATTGGCATGGAGCCTAGGGAAGGGGATCATGACTGCCCCGCCTAGTATGTTACACATGGGTCGTCACCCAACTCGATATATAAACATATATCTACAGTACTATGAACCCACGGTCCATCAAATCAGACAATCAATGAAACACTTTAATCCACATTTTATAAAATCCAAGTTCACACTCGCACTCTAGTTGACCGCTTTTCGACACAATTTTCAATATCAAAAACAGTTCATTTTGCCTTAAAAATAGAATATTCAGTTAGGCCTCTGAATAAGCTTTCCAACGCATCTTAGAACACCTCAATCGGGTTCCCGGATCAAAAGATATCGCGAAAACAAAAACAGTGTTTAGTTGCTGAAAATTCTGTAAACCGTCGCGACGCGAACTGCTACCGTCGCGACGCGAAAAACGACAGAAACATTTTGCGTGACAAAACTGGGCCAGGTCGCGACGCGAAGGGGACGGGTCGCGACGCGACCCTCTGCAGAAAGTGCAGATTTTCCGTTTTCTTACGAAGTTCGCTATTCCGCTCAATTCCGATTCTCGTTCCGACTGAAAACAGATTTGACAACCAGCAAAACCAATCCAACCAATACCACACAATCAATCAATCAAATCAAAAACTCAATCAAAACGAATTTGATCAAAAACGACATATTTTTCCGAATAACGGTTTTAAATCAAAATCTCTCGAATCAAATCACCAAAAATTCCATTTTTAACGCGACGCAACTCGAGACTCGCTCCGATCGATTCTTAATCCGAAACAGACAATATCCAGAAATATTCCAGTCCAGCGAAAGCGATAAAACAGTTAATTAATAATTCGAAACATAAAATCCTAAACGTGAGTAGAACTCACCCTCGAAGCGTGTGCCGACACCGAGACTTCAAAATCGCCGAGACTTCGCCAAATCACCGAGACTTTCCGCGACACCGCTTTTCTGACAAAACCGCACGAACGTTCCCCGAATCGGCGACACCCAATCCGCTTCCAAAGCTTCCCACTCGATCACGAAACCGCTTTTGACCGAAATACCGAATTCCACGAAATCTTCCACGAACACTATTCATCATCCCTAACCTCCAAAAGCTACTATTCACCAAAAACCCCAATTTGAACCCTAACCTTCAATTCTTCAAAAACTCCAAATCGGACTCCAATATTCGCGTATTCGACCTTGAGCTCGCCCCTCACCCCCATTCTAGGCTTTCCTTTGAGCTTGAACCATAAAACCTCCATTTTTCCTCTCAAATTCGAAAATGGCAAAGTGAGAGAGAGTGAGTTGATGATGAAAATCTTGGTACCAAATCGAAGAGGAAGTAGCGCTGAACATTTTTCGTGTTGGACGGAAGTCGTTTTGATGAGCGGAATTGCCCCCTTTTTCCTCTTCTTCTTCCTCCCCCTTTCTTTCTCTCTTCTTTTCTTTTTTTTTCTCCTTCCCTCTGTTTCTCGCATCCCCCTTCTTTCTTTTCCTTCTTTCTTTTTATTAATTCATTTCTTCTCTTCACTCACACACCTACACGTACACACACACACATTTATTTAATATATAAGCTGTAACGTGGTCAAATTACCATATTGATCGAAATCTCTTATTTCGATTTCAAAATTTCCTTGACCCGTATTATCCGGTATTTCTTTAACAAAGAAATACCTAAATATACAATTTGGTACAAATCAGAGTATAAAAATTCCTGTTCAGATATACATCTTTACAAGAAACAGCGGAAACTAATAAATCAAATAATACAAGCTCGAGTCATACGACCGAATACAGATACAGCTACAGAAGAACAAGGACAACTATAAATGAATCAATCTTCACTCTTCTCCTCGAAACCGACATACCAACTGTGCCGCCTGCTGTCCTTATAACCTGTTCTCTGTAAAAACAACAAATATGGATTGGGTGAGACAACTTGTCTCAGTGAGTCCTACCGTGCCCCCTCACTGACACTCGGTTCAATTATTAAACCGTTTCACAAAAGCTGACATAACAATGTCTTATTTATTAATCGAATTGCCGACCGCACAACGACTGCTAATCCCGGCAATTCGTGAACTTTATTTATTAATCGAATGCCGACCGCACAACGACTGCTAATCCCGGCAATTCGTGAATTACTTAGCTATTAATCGAATGCCGACCGCACAACGACTGCTAATCCCGGCAATTCGTGAATTACTTAGCTATTAATCGAATGCCGACCGCACAACGACTGCTAATCCCGGCAATTCGTGAATTACTTAGCACAAACCGGCCGCACAACGCTTGCTAATCCCGGTAACCCGTGAGTTGACCACGCCAAAACACATTCAGGGCCTAGGGTGAGGGCTCATGACTTCCCTTCCTAGTATGCTACTTGTCGGGTCGTCACCCAACGCAATACATATGACAATATGCATCAAATTCTCGAGAGTTAGATAATTTATATCTTTTCGATCACCAAAGGATCAGTCATATAAGTTCATTAGATAATTTATATCTTTCGATCACCAAAGGATCATTCACATAGTAATTGGATAAACAATATCCATATCGATCTATAATCCGTTTTGAGGAATTCATAAAATTAGGCCTCCGGCATTATAATCATATTCATTAGACATATATAAACATATATATTCAGTCAGTCCAACAGTCGGTGTACCCACACGTATACTAGGGTTTCGGTTTTTCAATCAATTATGCTTTCGAAGCCCTTTTCAAAAACATGAGTTGAACAAGTTCAAAATACGGTTGTCAGTAAGGCAATATCTTTAAAATTAGTTGGGAGGAAGATTAGGAGTGATTCGGGATCGAAAGGAGCGACGAAATGAGAAATCGGAGTCCGGTAACAGCAGCTCACGCACGGCCCGTGCTCAGGGGCGCACGACCCGTGCGTGATTTACCAAAATCACACAGCCAACCCGAAGAGGACGCACGGTCCGTGCCCAGGGGCGCACGACCCGTGCGGCCTGTTCTGTTACTGAATTCTAGTTTCTCATTCCGCTTTCCATTTCTCGCCCAAATCGAATTCCGATCGTTCTCCAACCTGAAAACGGATTTAATAAACAACATTCCAGACCATATTCCAGTGAAAGCACTTAAAATCACAATTTCGCAAATTGTTCAACAATTCAATAAAAACCGTAAAAACGCGATATTGCTCAAAAACGGTTTTCGGTTCCAAAATCTTTCGAAAATTGATAATTGCCTTATGACTCAAAACCGATATAATTTCAAGACACATAAAAATATCCCTATCCGTGAGTAGAACTCACCCGGTTGACGATCCCGCGAGAAATCACGCCGGAACACGAACGGCCGGATTGTAACCACTCGAACAATCCCCGTAGTCACGTACACGCTCCTAGTGCCTCCGCATCTGAACTCGATGGGTCCCACATGCACCATCAGTAACTCGATCAAATCCTTGCTACTGAACACTCATCCGGTACTTGAGTTGACGACCCTCGAGAATTATGACGAATCGAACTCAATTTCGACGAGCGGGCATACTAGCTTCAAATTTCCATTTCCCAGAATCAGGACCCAGTTTTGCAATAAGCATAAGTTGGTCAATCCGTGACCAAATATACTCAAATCAGTGCCCATTGTGAAGATAATTTCGTCTACTTTCAAATGGAAGAAGTTTCACGCGCATGCATCCAGTAGATTGAGAGATATTAACAAAACAAGGTGACTGGTTCAGGACAGTGTTTGATTCTGAAACCGTAATTTGGGGACATGATATCTCCTTCATTTATCCATGAAATCATACGGTTCTTGTGCCCAAAATGAAGAGCTTTTTGTCTAGTTTCCAGAGGGACAAGAATCACGATCATCGGAGTAGTGTACTGTGAGATACGATGAAAACAATGAAGGTATGCCATACGGGTTTTGCCCAGAATTTTCCCAGCAACATGCTTCCTTCTTCCAATTCAAACCAAAACTCTAAATTCGAGCTTCCAAGGCACCAGCATGCTCTTTACACACTAAACTCGAATTTCAGCTCCCATCCATTCTATGAATGTTGCTAATCATGATGTGGTTCTCAAAACATACATGCATTCATCATCCAAGTACAATCCAACCCATTTTTCTTTGAACTTTGAGCTTGCAACTTCAACAATGGTAGAATAAGGTAGAGAGGAATGTAGAGGGAAGTTTTAGGATCAGTGGATAGAGGAGGAAGAGCTGAAGCCAATGGTGTGAAGAAATGGCACATGCATGAGGGTCTTGACCTCACCCCTTCTCTTCTTCCCTCTCTTGAGTTCTCCCTCTCTTTTCTCTCCAACTCTTTCTTTTGTTTTTCTGAATGTAATGGATGAGTGAGCTGCTGGGTCTTGGCATGGTTCAGCTAAAGATAATCAACTTAAATGGGTAAAAAGACTAAAATACCCTTTTTGCTTAAATCCTCACTTAAGCTTAATTTTCAATCAATGATGCATCTACTCCTATCATTAGCAATTTGCTTAGTTAAATCCCTTGGGTCGACTAACAACCATAGCCATGACCTCTAACTAGATTGATCCAATGACATTTAGTGAAATGACCATTTTACCCTTGCGCTCCAATTCCCATTTAAATTATGACTAAGCCACAATTAAACGTAGAGTAGGATTTATTTGACCATTTCCTCGACTATTCTTCCCCGAGACACGACCAATTATTCCCACAAATAATTACTCGGTCTTAGGCATCATAGTACGAGTCTTTAAAAATTAGGGATGTTACAATCACCCCAACTTTTAAAAATTTTGTCCTCAAAATTGACAAGATGAACCTTAAGCAAAAGATACTGATATCGGGTCATCATATCCTCTTCTCTTTTCCCGAGTAGCCTCTTCGGCTGAGAAGCCTTCTCAGACTTCCTTGACAATCGGAATAGTCCTTGACCTCAATGTCTTCACGCCACACCCTAGGATATGACTAGGATAAGGTTGGAATGACAATTCCGGTCGAAGATCGATCGTTTCAACGCTCAACGGCTGAAGTGAGTCTGGAATACATTTTCTCAACTGAGACACGTGAAAGACATCATGAAGATACAGACTTTCTTCAGAAATTAACTATTCCGACCTCTTGGAAGCTGACACTAATTGTTATGGACAATGGAATGCCTACAATCTGTTGAGGATACGAACTCATAGTTATGGTATCCACACATCATGCACTATCGAATTCAGGAACTCGGAAGGTTTCAACCTAGCCGTAGCTTGAACTGGAACGAAACGATGACTTTAAGGGAGTTTCTTTGGAATCAAACCATACTATATCCAGAAGAAAAGTTTTCTTTTCTTCCCGAGTTATGCTCACATAGGCGCTTGACTCATTTTACTAAAAATCTCGACTGAAGCAACAGAGTTATTTTATAAAACAATTTGACTCTCAGTCCCACGGAATGTACAAAAATACTTTTTCTTGCAACTTGACTCAAGAAAACTATAAGGTGGTGGTGATTTATTAAATTTTTTCCAAAGCTTGAAAGTACAATAGTCTCATTTGAATAAAATTCTTTTCAATGGGGCTTTCCAATAACAATAGCTTGAAAAAATACGACTATACAAAACGATAATTCACCCCAACTTATAAACGACCTTACTCGATGCACGACGTTTCAACAAAGCGGAATCTCATTCTCAAATTTTTAAAATTTGCAAGTTCGAAAGTGAGAATAAAGGTGTTATTTTGTTGGAGTCAACCATTTGTGTGATCAAAATCTCGCAAACTTTTATCGTGCTTGAGTTCGGTTCCATTAAAACAAAATAATTAGGTTCGTTCGAGGAAGGGATCGGGAAGGACATTGAGCCGAAAAGAAAGCGGGTATTTGCTTTAAAAAAATTCTTCTCAAGCCGCTATTCCACTCGATTGAATTCATTTCCTTTCAATTCCTTTCTCGAATCGGTCCATGACAAAACTTCGAGATTAAAAACAAGGGTCGTATTTCATGATGAAAAACAGACACGACCTGACCGTCTCAAGAGACTACACAAAGGTTATAAAGTTCACTATCAAGGACTCATGTGTCATACAGTCACTGTCCAATCATTTAGTTTCCGACCGACATACGGTTAATCCTCACTCACTCTACCATCAAACGGGTGTAGAAGGTGAAAAGGTAAAAACATTATAGGTACTCAACTCATTGGATTCTTAGAAAAGCATCGTGTGCTGGACCACAATCGGACAATTCCGAATTCAGCACATACTTGATTTATCGACATTTAACCATAGGTCAATAGAATGGAGAATTAGTATTGACCCATCCGATGGATCCAAGTCACAACAACTTACTGTTGATCTTAACGAATTCAAGATTAACGATTGGAGTTTCACTTTAGTAGCGGAAGCTTGAATGCTATATCATTCGAAGGATGATTTCCCAAACATGGCTTTTTCGGAGTTTTCTAAGTCAACGACTTGTCCAATTTCAGCGGTCTTCCTAAATCAACTAGGCTTGAACTTTGATACCTATCTTTCATAGATTCTTGATCACTCAGATCCTAAGGAGATGCAATTTTCGATATTGGGAATCCTACTAGAACGACATAAGGTTTTCTTCAGAAGTTACGATTTAGTGCCATCCTATGCAATCCTTGGTTTCTCGATTAACTTCAATGTAGCAATTATTCTCGAATTAGTCACGAAATTGAAATTGCGGTGGCACCAGGGGATTTTGAAAACAAAAGGTTATTTTGGGAATCACACGAGCACACCATGAGTGTGTGTGTACTGATTCGTTGAAATTGAATTTATCCTTTAAAATTTTCCTTGGCCCAGCTTCTTTTCGAACTTCCGCGAATATCCAGACATCATTATTACATCATATTAATCAATATAGTTTCAGGACGGGTTCTAGGAGTCTAAACTGACTGATTGGAGATCCTTTCTACCAATTTCCCGTACAACAGGGAGGTTCACATTCCACGAATGTCTAGAGTTTACGGTTCAGATTCAAAACAGAGGTACACTTCAAAATACAATTGAAGATACGGTTCACAACCCATTCATCGGTGTAGGTATTTCCGTTAGCTTTCCAACGCCTCTCGGAACATAAAAATCGGAGTTCCGGAGCAGAAGTTACGAACAAATGAGTCGGAAGACTAACGAGAATTTCTCACAGACCGTGATCGGAATGCTTCCAGCAGCGGATTGAAATACGGTTACTTCTACTGATTTCAAGAAAAACACTAATCTGCTTTGAAGAATTTGATTCATAGTTCCTGATCGGGACTTAACCTGATCGGCACTTTTGATTCCACTAGTCAAAACTGACGACGGAGTATCTTTACTCACTTGGCTTTGTCATCTGTCACATTGTGACTCGAAAGAAGAAGAATTGGGATCTATGCTTAAAATTTACCGATAAGGATTTTCCTTGACTGCTGCCCTTACTGGGATTAACTGACACCAGAAGGTAAGATTTATGATGAAAACGATATCTCGAAAACTGATACGCTGACTAAATAAAGCCAGGGTTTCGGGTGTTAACTAGTCTGATAGCTTTCAGTACACTGACATTGCTATTGCCCAAAGGCTTCGCTTGATTCTTATTCCTCTATAAGATCTACGACGTTTCATGCCGCGACTCACTAGCCGCATCCGATTCACTTACTGAACAGCCGCCCACAGTTTCCTCGAACCATTGCGGATGCCCATCATTGTTTCCAAATGTCATATGTAGCCCTCTGCTGCTGCTACGCGCTCTGATGAAACGAGAAGGCTGGGAATCCTATGGTGTAGGGTCTCGGACATTTTCGGGGCTGAGGCAACTATCTGTCATAATTTTCAGTAACTTACATGAAACATTGAGTGGATCCTGACTCAATACGTCACATAATATACTAAAAAGGTTTGACATATAACTGTCTAAGTCCCTAGCTGACTCGATCCTATGTTCTCGACCCGAAGGTCACTACGTCCGACAAGGCCGAACCGCTCTGATACCAAATGTAACACCCCGGTATTTCTTTAACAAAGAAATACCTAAATATACAATTTGGTACAAATCAGAGTATAAAAATTCCTGTTCAGATATACATCTTTACAAGAAACAGCGGAAACTAATAAATCAAATAATACAAGCTCGAGTCATACGACCGAATACAGATACAGCTACAGAAGAACAAGGACAACTATAAATGAATCAATCTTCACTCTTCTCCTCGAAACCGACATACCAACTGTGCCGCCTGCTGTCCTTATAACCTGTTCTCTGTAAAAACAACAAATATGGATTGGGTGAGACAACTTGTCTCAGTGAGTCCTACCGTGCCCCCTCACTGACACTCGGTTCAATTATTAAACCGTTTCACAAAAGCTGACATAACAATGTCTTATTTATTAATCGAATTGCCGACCGCACAACGACTGCTAATCCCGGCAATTCGTGAACTTTATTTATTAATCGAATGCCGACCGCACAACGACTGCTAATCCCGGCAATTCGTGAATTACTTAGCTATTAATCGAATGCCGACCGCACAACGACTGCTAATCCCGGCAATTCGTGAATTACTTAGCTATTAATCGAATGCCGACCGCACAACGACTGCTAATCCCGGCAATTCGTGAATTACTTAGCACAAACCGGCCGCACAACGCCTGCTAATCCCGGTAACCCGTGAGTTGACCACGCCAAAACACATTCAGGGCCTAGGGTGAGGGCTCATGACTTCCCTTCCTAGTATGCTACTTGTCGGGTCGTCACCCAACGCAATACATATGACAATATGCATCAAATTCTCGAGAGTTAGATAATTTATATCTTTTCGATCACCAAAGGATCAGTCATATAAGTTCATTAGATAATTTATATCTTTCGATCACCAAAGGATCATTCACATAGTAATTGGATAAACAATATCCATATCGATCTATAATCCGTTTTGAGGAATTCATAAAATTAGGCCTCCGGCATTATAATCATATTCATTAGACATATATAAACATATATATTCAGTCAGTCCAACAGTCGGTGTACCCACACGTATACTAGGGTTTCGGTTTTTCAATCAATTATGCTTTCGAAGCCCTTTTCAAAAACATGAGTTGAACAAGTTCAAAATACGGTTGTCAGTAAGGCAATATCTTTAAAATTAGTTGGGAGGAAGATTAGGAGTGATTCGGGATCGAAAGGAGCGACGAAATGAGAAATCGGAGTCCGGTAACAGCAGCTCACGCACGGCCCGTGCTCAGGGGCGCACGACCCGTGCGTGATTTACCAAAATCACACAGCCAACCCGAAGAGGACGCACGGTCCGTGCCCAGGGGCGCACGACCCGTGCGGCCTGTTCTGTTACTGAATTCTAGTTTCTCATTCCGCTTTCCATTTCTCGCCCAAATCGAATTCCGATCGTTCTCCAACCTGAAAACGGATTTAATAAACAACATTCCAGACCATATTCCAGTGAAAGCACTTAAAATCACAATTTCGCAAATTGTTCAACAATTCAATAAAAACCGTAAAAACGCGATATTGCTCAAAAACGGTTTTCGGTTCCAAAATCTTTCGAAAATTGATAATTGCCTTATGACTCAAAACCGATATAATTTCAAGACACATAAAAATATCCCTATCCGTGAGTAGAACTCACCCGGTTGACGATCCCGCGAGAAATCACGCCGGAACACGAACGGCCGGATTGTAACCACTCGAACAATCCCCGTAGTCACGTACACGCTCCTAGTGCCTCCGCATCTGAACTCGATGGGTCCCACATGCACCATCAGTAACTCGATCAAATCCTTGCTACTGAACACTCATCCGGTACTTGAGTTGACGACCCTCGAGAATTATGACGAATCGAACTCAATTTCGACGAGCGGGCATACTAGCTTCAAATTTCCATTTCCCAGAATCAGGACCCAGTTTTGCAATAAGCATAAGTTGGTCAATCCGTGACCAAATATACTCAAATCAGTGCCCATTGTGAAGATAATTTCGTCTACTTTCAAATGGAAGAAGTTTCACGCGCATGCATCCAGTAGATTGAGAGATATTAACAAAACAAGGTGACTGGTTCAGGACAGTGTTTGATTCTGAAACCGTAATTTGGGGACATGATATCTCCTTCATTTATCCATGAAATCATACGGTTCTTGTGCCCAAAATGAAGAGCTTTTTGTCTAGTTTCCAGAGGGACAAGAATCACGATCATCGGAGTAGTGTACTGTGAGATACGATGAAAACAATGAAGCTATGCCATACGGGTTTTGCCCAGAATTTTCCCAGCAACATGCTTCCTTCTTCCAATTCAAACCAAAACTCTAAATTCGAGCTTCCAAGGCACCAGCATGCTCTTTACACACTAAACTCGAATTTCAGCTCCCATCCATTCTATGAATGTTGCTAATCATGATGTGGTTCTCAAAACATACATGCATTCATCATCCAAGTAGAATCCAACCCATTTTTCTTTGAACTTTGAGCTTGCAACTTCAACAATGGTAGAATAAGGTAGAGAGGAATGTAGAGGGAAGTTTTAGGATCAGTGGATAGAGGAGGAAGAGCTGAAGCCAATGGTGTGAAGAAATGGCACATGCATGAGGGTCTTGACCTCACCCCTTCTCTTCTTCCCTCTCTTGAGTTCTCCCTCTCTTTTCTCTCCAACTCTTTCTTTTGTTTTTCTGAATGTAATGGATGAGTGAGCTGCTGGGTCTTGGCATGGTTCAGCTAAAGATAATCAACTTAAATGGGTAAAAAGAATAAAATACCCTTTTTGCTTAAATCCTCACTTAAGCTTAATTTTCAATCAATGATGCATCTACTCCTATCATTAGCAATTTGCTTAGTTAAATCCCTTGGGTCGACTAACAACCATAGCCATGACCTCTAACTAGATTGATCCAATGACATTTAGTGAAATGACCATTTTACCCTTGCGCTCCAATTCCCATTTAAATTATGACTAAGCCACAATTAAACGTAGAGTAGGATTTATTTGACCATTTCCTCGACTATTCTTCCCCGAGACACGACCAATTATTCCCACAAATAATTACTCGGTCTTAGGCATCATAGTACGAGTCTTTAAAAATTAGGGATGTTACAATCACCCCAACTTTTAAAAATTTTGTCCTCAAAATTGACAAGATGAACCTTAAGCAAAAGATACTGATATCGGGTCATCATATCCTCTTCTCTTTTCCCGAGTAGCCTCTTCGGCTGAGAAGCCTTCTCAGACTTCCTTGACAATCGGAATAGTCCTTGACCTCAATGTCTTCACGCCACACCCTAGGATATGACTAGGATAAGGTTGGAATGACAATTCCGGTCGAAGATCGATCGTTTCAACGCTCAACGGCTGAAGTGAGTCTGGAATACATTTTCTCAACTGAGACACGTGAAAGACATCATGAAGATACAGACTTTCTTCAGAAATTAACTATTCCGACCTCTTGGAAGCTGACACTAATTGTTATGGACAATGGAATGCCTACAATCTGTTGAGGATACGAACTCATAGTTATGGTATCCACACATCATGCACTATCGAATTCAGGAACTCGGAAGGTTTCAACCTAGCCGTAGCTTGAACTGGAACGAAACGATGACTTTAAGGGAGTTTCTTTGGAATCAAACCATACTATATCCAGAAGAAAAGTTTTCTTTTCTTCCCGAGTTATGCTCACATAGGCGCTTGACTCATTTTACTAAAAATCTCGACTGAAGCAACAGAGTTATTTTATAAAACAATTTGACTCTCAGTCCCACGGAATGTACAAAAATACTTTTTCTTGCAACTTGACTCAAGAAAACTATAAGGTGGTGGTGATTTATTAAATTTTTTCCAAAGCTTGAAAGTACAATAGTCTCATTTGAATAAAATTCTTTTCAATGGGGCTTTCCAATAACAATAGCTTGAAAAAATACGACTATACAAAACGATAATTCACCCCAACTTATAAACGACCTTACTCGATGCACGACGTTTCAACAAAGCGGAATCTCATTCTCAAATTTTTAAAATTTGCAAGTTCGAAAGTGAGAATAAAGGTGTTATTTTGTTGGAGTCAACCATTTGTGTGATCAAAATCTCGCAAACTTTTATCGTGCTTGAGTTCGGTTCCATTAAAACAAAATAATTAGGTTCGTTCGAGGAAGGGATCGGGAAGGACATTGAGCCGAAAAGAAAGCGGGTATTTGCTTTAAAAAAATTCTTCTCAAGCCGCTATTCCACTCGATTGAATTCATTTCCTTTCAATTCCTTTCTCGAATCGGTCCATGACAAAACTTCGAGATTAAAAACAAGGGTCATATTTCATGATGAAAAACAGACACGACCTGACCGTCTCAAGAGACTACACAAAGGTTATAAAGTTCACTATCAAGGACTCATGTGTCATACAGTCACTGTCCAATCATTTAGTTTCCGACCGACATACGGTTAATCCTCACTCACTCTACCATCAAACGGGTGTAGAAGGTGAAAAGGTAAAAACATTATAGGTACTCAACTCATTGGATTCTTAGAAAAGCATCGTGTGCTGGACCACAATCGGACAATTCCGAATTCAGCACATACTTGATTTATCGACATTTAACCATAGGTCAATAGAATGGAGAATTAGTATTGACCCATCCGATGGATCCAAGTCACAACAACTTACTGTTGATCTTAACGAATTCAAGATTAACGATTGGAGTTTCACTTTAGTAGCGGAAGCTTGAATGCTATATCATTCGAAGGATGATTTCCCAAACATGGCTTTTTCGGAGTTTTCTAAGTCAACGACTTGTCCAATTTCAGCGGTCTTCCTAAATCAACTAGGCTTGAACTTTGATACCTATCTTTCATAGATTCTTGATCACTCAGATCCTAAGGAGATGCAATTTTCGATATTGGGAATCCTACTAGAACGACATAAGGTTTTCTTCAGAAGTTACGATTTAGTGCCATCCTATGCAATCCTTGGTTTCTCGATTAACTTCAATGTAGCAATTATTCTCGGATTAGTCACGAAATTGAAATTGCGGTGGCACCAGGGGATTTTGAAAACAAAAGGTTATTTTGGGAATCACACGAGCACACCATGAGTGTGTGTGTACTGATTCGTTGAAATTGAATTTATCCTTTAAAATTTTCCTTGGCCCAGCTTCTTTTCGAACTTCCGCGAATATCCAGACATCATTATTACATCATATTAATCAATATAGTTTCAGGACGGGTTCTAGGAGTCTAAACTGACTGATTGGAGATCCTTTCTACCAATTTCCCGTACAACAGGGAGGTTCACATTCCACGAATGCTTAGAGTTTACGGTTCAGATTCAAAACAGAGGTACACTTCAAAATACAATTGAAGAAACGGTTCACAACCCATTCATCGGTGTAGGTATTTCCGTTAGCTTTCCAACGCCTCTCGGAACATAAAAATCGGAGTTCCGGAGCAGAAGTTACGAACAAATGAGTCGGAAGACTAACGAGAATTTCTCACAGACCGTGATCGGAATGCTTCCAGCAGCGGATTGAAATACGGTTACTTCTACTGATTTCAAGAAAAACACTAATCTGCTTTGAAGAATTTGATTCATAGTTCCTGATCGGGACTTAACCTGATCGGCACTTTTGATTCCACTAGTCAGAACTGACGACGGAGTATCTTTACTCACTTGGCTTTGTCATCTGTCACATTGTGACTCGAAAGAAGAAGAATTGGGATCTATGCTTAAAATTTACCGATAAGGATTTTCCTTGACTGCTGCCCTTACTGGGATTAACTGACACCAGAAGGTAAGATTTATGATGAAAACGATATCTCGAAAACTGATACGCTGACTAAATAAAGCCAGGGTTTCGGGTGTTAACTAGTCTGATAGCTTTCAGTACACTGACATTGCTATTGCCCAAAGGCTTCGCTTGATTCTTATTCCTCTATAAGATCTACGACGTTTCATGCCGCGACTCACTAGCCGCATCCGATTCACTTACTGAATAGCCGCCCACAGTTTCCTCGAACCATTGCGGATGCCCATCATTGTTTCCAAATGTCATATGTAGCCCTCTGCTGCTGCTACGCGCTCTGATGAAACGAGAAGGCTGGGAATCCTATGGTGCAGGGTCTCGGACATTTTCGGGGCTGAGGCAACTATCTGTCATAATTTTCAGTAACTTACATGAAACATTGAGTGGATCCTGACTCAATACGTCACATAATATACTAAAAAGGTTTGACATATAACTGTCTAAGTCCCTAGCTGACTCGATCCTATGTTCTCGACCCGAAGGTCACTACGTCCGACAAGGCCGAACCGCTCTGATACCAAATGTAACACCCCGGTATTTCTTTAACAAAGAAATACCTAAATATACAATTTGGTACAAATCAGAGTATAAAAATTCCTGTTCAGATATACATCTTTACAAGAAACAGCGGAAACTAATAAATCAAATAATACAAGCTCGAGTCATACGACCGAATACAGATACAGCTACAGAAGAACAAGGACAACTATAAATGAATCAATCTTCACTCTTCTCCTCGAAACCGACATACCAACTGTGCCGCCTGCTGTCCTTATAACCTGTTCTCTGTAAAAACAACAAATATGGATTGGGTGAGACAACTTGTCTCAGTGAGTCCTACCGTGCCCCCTCACTGACACTCGGTTCAATTATTAAACCGTTTCACAAAAGCTGACATAACAATGTCTTATTTATTAATCGAATTGCCGACCGCACAACGACTGCTAATCCCGGCAATTCGTGAACTTTATTTATTAATCGAATGCCGACCGCAGAACGACTGCTAATCCCGGCAATTCGTGAATTACTTAGCTATTAATCGAATGCCGACCGCACAACGACTGCTAATCCCGGCAATTCGTGAATTACTTAGCTATTAATCGAATGCCGACCGCACAACGACTGCTAATCCCGGCAATTCGTGAATTACTTAGCACAAACCGGCCGCACAACGCCTGCTAATCCCGGTAACCCGTGAGTTGACCACGCCAAAACACATTCAGGGCCTAGGGTGAGGGCTCATGACTTCCCTTCCTAGTATGCTACTTGTCGGGTCGTCACCCAACGCAATACATATGACAATATGCATCAAATTCTCGAGAGTTAGATAATTTATATCTTTTCGATCACCAAAGGATCAGTCATATAAGTTCATTAGATAATTTATATCTTTCGATCACCAAAGGATCATTCACATAGTAATTGGATAAACAATATCCATATCGATCTATAATCCGTTTTGAGGAATTCATAAAATTAGGCCTCCGGCATTATAATCATATTCATTAGACATATATAAACATATATATTCAGTCAGTCCAACAGTCGGTGTACCCACACGTATACTAGGGTTTCGGTTTTTCAATCAATTATGCTTTCGAAGCCCTTTTCAAAAACATGAGTTGAACAAGTTCAAAATACGGTTGTCAGTAAGGCAATATCTTTAAAATTAGTTGGGAGGAAGATTAGGAGTGATTCGGGATCGAAAGGAGCGACGAAATGAGAAATCGGAGTCCGGTAACAGCAGCTCACGCACGGCCCGTGCTCAGGGGCGCACGACCCGTGCGTGATTTACCAAAATCACACAGCCAACCCGAAGAGGACGCACGGTCCGTGCCCAGGGGCGCACGACCCGTGCGGCCTGTTCTGTTACTGAATTCTAGTTTCTCATTCCGCTTTCCATTTCTCGCCCAAATCGAATTCCGATCGTTCTCCAACTTGAAAACGGATTTAATAAACAACATTCCAGACCATATTCCAGTGAAAGCACTTAAAATCACAATTTCACAAATTGTTCAACAATTCAATAAAAACCGTAAAAACGCGATATTGCTCAAAAACGGTTTTCGGTTCCAAAATCTTTCGAAAATTGATAATTGCCTTATGACTCAAAACCGATATAATTTCAAGACACATAAAAATAACCCTATCCGTGAGTAGAACTCACCCGGTTGACGATCCCGCGAGAAATCACGCCGGAACACGAACGGCCGGATTGTAACCACTCGAACAATCCCCGTAGTCACGTACACGCTCCTAGTGCCTCCGCATCTGAACTCGATGGGTCCCACATGCACCATCAGTAACTCGATCAAATCCTTGCTACTGAACACTCATCCGGTACTTGAGTTGACGACCCTCGAGAATTATGACGAATCGAACTCAATTTCGACGAGCGGGCATACTAGCTTCAAATTTCCATTTCCCAGAATCAGGACCCAGTTTTGCAATAAGCATAAGTTGGTCAATCCGTGACCAAATATACTCAAATCAGTGCCCATTGTGAAGATAATTTCGTCTAATTTCAAATGGAAGAAGTTTCACGCGCATGCATCCAGTAGATTGAGAGATATTAACAAAACAAGGTGACTGGTTCAGGACAGTGTTTGATTCTGAAACCGTAATTTGGGGACATGATATCTCCTTCATTTATCCATGAAATCATACGGTTCTTGTGCCCAAAATGAAGAGCTTTTTGTCTAGTTTCCAGAGGGACAAGAATCACGATCATCGGAGTAGTGTACTGTGAGATACGATGAAAACAATGAAGGTATGCCATACGGGTTTTGCCCAGAATTTTCCCAGCAACATGCTTCCTTCTTCCAATTCAAACCAAAACTCTAAATTCGAGCTTCCAAGGCACCAGCATGCTCTTTACACACTAAACTCGAATTTCAGCTCCCATCCATTCTATGAATGTTGCTAATCATGATGTGGTTCTCAAAACATACATGCATTCATCATCCAAGTACAATCCAACCCATTTTTCTTTGAACTTTGAGCTTGCAACTTCAACAATGGTAGAATAAGGTAGAGAGGAATGTAGAGGGAAGTTTTAGGATCAGTGGATAGAGGAGGAAGAGCTGAAGCCAATGGTGTGAAGAAATGGCACATGCATGAGGGTCTTGACCTCACCCCTTCTCTTCTTCCCTCTCTTGAGTTCTCCCTCTCTTTTCTCTCCAACTCTTTCTTTTGTTTTTCTGAATGTAATGGATGAGTGAGCTGCTGGGTCTTGGCATGGTTCAGCTAAAGATAATCAACTTAAATGGGTAAAAAGACTAAAATACCCTTTTTGCTTAAATCCTCACTTAAGCTTAATTTTCAATCAATGATGCATCTACTCCTATCATTAGCAATTTGCTTAGTTAAATCCCTTGGGTCGACTAACAACCATAGCCATGACCTCTAACTAGATTGATCCAATGACATTTAGTGAAATGACCATTTTACCCTTGCGCTCCAATTCCCATTTAAATTATGACTAAGCCACAATTAAACGTAGAGTAGGATTTATTTGACCATTTCCTCGACTATTCTTCCCCGAGACACGACCAATTATTCCCACAAATAATTACTCGGTCTTAGGCATCATAGTACGAGTCTTTAAAAATTAGGGATGTTACAAATTTTGTCCTCAAAATTTCGCTAAGTCTTTCATCTGACTAATCGAGAATCGACATTCTCAGAAAGGTCTTAAGTTGCTGAAAAACAATCTCGAACTAACGAAATGAGCGTAGGAACTCTTCCCAAGTGGGCACATCAATCTCCAAGTATGATCCACTACCACCTTGATACGAACTCTCTGGTCACGCATCTACACGAGAAACTCATCATTCGCCTACATAGGCCCGGCACCGCATTCGAAAACACTTCCGAAGCTTCATTCCTCACTTGCTCCCCAACTTGATTAATCCAAATCAAAGTACTCCTCGGTAGATGTAAAAACAAACACGATTTCCTCGAAAGGTGTAAACACTTTCTCAACAAATCTTCTAATATCCTTAACGGTTCTCGTACATACCGACAATGTGACGAAAAAGTCACTTGTCAAACTTCTTGACTCGCCCCCAAGATTTCGAGATAATACTTCTCGAAGGAAGATGAAGTGAGGATTTACCAGAAACGTTTATCTTAAACGTAGAAATAAACCACGGGGACATCAAGTAAATTGAACGTAATGAAAATCACCTCAGTTGTTCTCCAAACAACTATCAAACAGAACTCAGAGCTCCTTTCCGAATTAGTCAATAGCGTTGAGAGATTCCCCTCAACCTAAATAATCCTCCTAGGATTTTCCTCCTCAATCATATTTTATTAGCCTCTTAATTCGTTTCCCCAAATTAACTTTAGCATGCGGGTTTTCACAAAAACGATTTTTCAAAACTATTACACCGCACGCCAAGCTTCACTTCGGAGATTTCTGTCACTTATGAGCAGATCCATCAATTAATCCTTTGATGGTTATTCGCAACGTGAAAACAGTCAGCAGTTACCTCATTTACATATCCGTATTCACGTTCGACTTGTCAAACAGAATCTCATAATACTATCTCATCATCGGCCGCACAGATTCTACCGTTGAAACAATTGACTCCATCACTATCCATGGTAAAATCTGGAAATACCTTTTTTGATTGTAGCTTCACATCAACTTCCTATGCTAAGCGTATAGAATCCCTTAGGGAACTAGAGATCCTCATATGGCTCAACACTAACCGGATTCTCCTTGATCTTGAATTCAGATTTAAGTCTCTATCAGACTCTAATAATTCCATCTAATGCATCATAATACTGCCGTGTGTAGCGATTTCCTATTACTCGCATCATCTACAACATTGGAATTTCCTGGATGATACTTCAACCCGAAGTCATAATCCTTCAGAAATTCTACACACTCCTCTGCCTGCTATTCAGTTCTTTCTGATCAAACAGATACCTTAAACTCTTGTGACCACTAGAGACTTCGAAACGAGACCCATACAGGTAACGTCTCCAAATCTTCAGTGCATACACAATAGCTATTAACTCCAATTCATGAGTCGGATACATCCTCTCATGAGACCTTAATTGCCTGGACGCATAAGCTATCACTGGTTGATTTTGCATCAGAATACATCCTAAACCCTTCCCTGAAGCGTCATCGAAAATTTGAAATTCCAATGACGGATCCGGAAGAATCAGGAATGGAGCAGAAGTCAACCAAACCTTCAATTCTTGAAAACATTCTTCACAATCGGCATCCCACGTAAACGGATGACCCTTACGAGTTAACCGAGTAAGTGGACAACTAACTGTGAGAACCCTTTAACGAACCTCTTACAGTAACCGGCTAGATCCAGAAACTTTTGATCTCTGCGACTGACGTCGGTCACTCCCATTCAACACCGCTTCCTTCTCACTGGGACCTACAGAAACTCCCGACTTGGGGAATCACATGTACCAAAGACTTTACCTCTGACACCCAAAAATCACACTTCGAAGGTTTCAAGTACAACTCCTTTTCTCGGAGTACACTCAGAACAATGAGGAGATGTTGGACATACTCCTCAATGGTCTTCGAGCACATCAAATATCATCGATGAAAACGACTTCAAATTGATCCTAATAAGAATGAAAAACTCGGTTCCTGAAATCCACGAATACCGTTGGAGCATTAGTCAAACCGAAGGGCATCACTACGAACTCGTAATGTCCATACCTAGTACGGAAAGCTGTCTTCGGAATATCTAAGGCTCTAACTTTTAATTGATGATAACCTGACCTCAGATCAATTTTTGAAACACTGCAGCACCTCAAATTGTTCAAGCAATTCTTCTATCCTTGGTAAGGGATATTTATTCTTGGTCGTCACTTTATTGAGTTGTCGATAACCGATGTACAATCTCTTGCTACTAACCTTTCTTTTGACTAATCACACCAGAGCACTCTTTAGAGAAGCACTCTCGGTTGACGGAATTTCTTTAACATCAACTCTTCCAGTTGAGACTCCATTTCCTTTAACTCTAAAGAAACCTTCAATAAGAAACAATAGATATTGATCCCGTGCCAGGAATCAGTTCTACAGTAAACTCTACTTCTCGTTCTGGAGGTTCAGAAGAAACTTCATCGTGAAAACATCCAGAAAGTCATTCACAAGTTGTACAGATGATAAATCTAATACTAGTTCCGGTGGATGCAGATAACCTACTAACATGTGCTTCCTCACCTTGGAATGAAGATTGACCGTCTAAGGTGAACTAGGTAACCGCTTCAGAATTTGTCCTAGACAATTCAACTGATTCTGAAGCGAAGCTGATAGCTGATTAATACAGTCGATTGCAACATGATTTGCAGTCATCCAATTCATACCCAAAATGGTGTCCACACTTCTCACAGGCAAACAAATAATCCTTCTACGACAGTTCTGTCTCCTATAACACGTAGACAATTCTGACACAAAGATTGGGTCTGGACACGACCCTTAGCCGCAGTTAAGATAGTTATCAACTTGGATAGCGAAGATAAGGTTAATCCCAACCGATTCACATGCGATCGGGATATACAGCAATAGGTTGCACCCGAATCTTATAATATACTGATCGAGTCATTGAATAGGACTCTCATCCTTCTAAGTATACCGTCAGTATTCGTAACTGTCTAAGCATTCAAAGTGTTGACTCGTCCTTGCCTTGGAGCTGCTTATGACTCCTTGGAACTTTTCCTGGCAGGGCACTTTTTACCATAGTGACCCTCTACATTACTGTAATAGCACCGATTAGATCTTCGCTTGCAATCACCGCTGTGAGGCTTTCCCCAGTTAGAACATCTTCTGACCTTTGAAGAATCAAAGATTTGCATCTGCTTTTCCTTTGATGAAATTATCTTAGGACTTTGCATTCGGAGTTGATAATTCAACTACCTTCTCCTTTCCCATACTTCCTATGAGGTCATCCTCGGCGACACGGGCTGACTGCACTAAGGCAACAAAATTGGTAACAGTATAAGAACTGAGACCATAAGTCATAAAAGCACTAAGGCCCTTCTTATACATCTGCATTCTCCATTCGTCATTCGAAACATACCTTACCATTCGGTAAAACTGAGACAACTTCTCGAACTTAGCGGTGTATTCTTCCACCGTCATGTCACCTTTCCTGAGGATGCACCGGTTGGAGACTCCGGTCTTGGTCGAGGATTGCATCTTGATCATCCAGTCATAATTCCGATTATGATGCACTAAGTATTAAGTTGATCAGGCTCAATGTCTCTTAGCATCACAAGTGTAATTACAAAAAGGACTAGCAAGGAATCGACTCAACCCTAAACTAAGTCCGACTAGGTCGAACTGCTCTGATACCAACTGTAACACCCCGGTATTTCGATTTACTAAAAATACCCAAGTGTACCATAGTAACACATCAGAGATATATTTCCTGTTTAGACACTGAATATCACTATAAATTTTTCGCTGAATAAAACCCAAACAGTCTTATTTACAACAAGACAATATGGTTCTCAGACCATATACCATCAGCAATTATAGTATTCAGTATCATACAAGAAAGCGGAAGAAAGATATACCTTAAATACATAATGTTTTAGTATACAGACAACAAAAGGGAAATAAGCTTAAACATAAAGCTAGGCTATCAGCAACCAGTCCGAGCTCAACCTACTCGTGCCTCTTGGATTTCCGCTGTCCCTGTGTCTCTGTAAAACAACAACATATGAACAGTGAGATACAATCTCAGTGAGTTCTACCGTGACCCCTACTAGCACTCTCGGTTCAGTTATTAGTTCTTTTATAGCTTAACACGACACCGACTGCAAAACATTGCTACTCCCGGTATGTCGCAAAATAAACAAAGTACGGCATCGACTGCAGAACATTGCTAATCCCGGTGTATCGTACAACAAACACAGTGCGGCACCGACTGCAGAACATTGCTAATCCCGGTGTATCGCACAATAAACAAAGTACGGCACCGACTGCAGAACATTGCTAATCCCGGTGTATCGTACAATAATCTTTAACATAACACCGACTGCGGAACATCGCTAATCCCGGTGAACCCCCCTACCAATAGTACATTCTCCTATTGGCATGGAGCCTAGGGAAGGGGATCATGACTGCCCCGCCTAGTATGTTACACATGGGTCGTCACCCAACTCGATATATAAACATATATCTACAGTACTATGAACCCACGGTCCATCAAATCAGACAATCAATGAAACACTTTAATCCACATTTTATAAAATCCAAGTTCACACCCGCACTCTAGTTGACCGCTTTTCGACACAATTTTCAATATCAAAAACAGTTCATTTTGCCTTAAAAATAGAATATTCAATTAGGCCTCTGAATAAGCTTTCCAACGCATCTTAGAACACCTCAATCGGGTTCCCGGATCAAAAGATATCGCGAAAACAAAAACTGTGTTTAGTTGCTGAAAATTCTGTAAACCGTCGCGACGCGAACTGCTACCGTCGCGACGCGAAAAACGACAGAAACATTTTGCGTGACAAAACTGGGCCAGGTCGCGACGCGAAGGGGACGGGTCGCGACGCGACCCTCTGCAGAAAGTGCAGATTTTCCGTTTTCTTACGAAGTTCGCTATTCCGCTCAATTCCGATTCTCGTTCCGACTGAAAACAGATTTGACAACCAGCAAAACCAATCCAACCAATACCACACAATCAATCGATCAAATCAAAAACTCAATCAAAACGAATTTTATCAAAAACGACATATTTTTCCGAATAACGGTTTTAAATCAAAATCTCTCGAATCAAATCACCAAAAATTCCATTTTTAACGCGACGCAACTCGAGACTCGCTCCGATCGATTCTTAATCCGAAACAGACAATATCCAGAAATATTCCAGTCCAGCGAAAGCGATAAAACAGTTAATTAATAATTCGAAACATAAAATCCTAAACGTGAGTAGAACTCACCCTCGAAGCGTGTGCCGACACCGAGACTTCAAAATCGCCGAGACTTCGCCAAATCACCGAGACTTTCCGCGACACCGCTTTTCTGACAAAACCGCACGAACGTTCCCCGAATCGGCGACACCCAATCCGCTTCCAAAGCTTCCCACTCGATCACGAAACCGCTTTTGACCGAAATACCGAATTCCACGAAATCTTCCACGAACACTATTCATCATCCCTAACCTCCAAAAGCTACTATTCACCAAAAACCCCAATTTGAACCCTAACCTTCAATTCTTCAAAAACTCCAAATCGGACTCCAATATTCGCGTATTCGACCTTGAGCTCGCCCCTCACCCCCATTCTAGGCTTTCCTTTGAGCTTGAACCATAAAACCTCCATTTTTCCTCTCAAATTCGAAAATGGCAAAGTGAGAGAGAGTGAGTTGATGATGAAAATCTTGGTACCAAATCGAAGAGGAAGTAGCGCTGAACATTTTTCGTGTTGGACGGAAGTCGTTTTGATGAGCGGAATTGCCCCCTTTTTCCTCTTCTTCTTCCTCCCCCTTTCTTTCTCTCTTCTTTTCTTTTTTTTTCTCCTTCCCTCTGTTTCTCGCATCCCCCTTCTTTCTTTTCCTTCTTTCTTTTTATTAATTCATTTCTTCTCTTCACTCACACACCTACACGTACACACACACACATTTATTTAATATATATAAGCTGTAACGTGGTCAAATTACCATATTGATCGAAATCTCTTATTTCGATTTCAAAATTTCCTTGACCCGTATTATCCGGTTAACGATCCGATGGCAACCAATAAATAATTTTAGCACTCAGTAAATTTACCAGTCAAGTACTAAATTAATCCAATTGGGTTAACATCCAAATAATTCGGTTAATTATTTTGCGGATGTTACAGGAATAAAACACAAACATCATAATATTATACAAAAGTTACTCAAGGTTCATTACATACTAAGAACAATCCAACTACAACAAAGTTAGCTCATCACAAGTTCCATCAACATAATACAACTAGAGAGTATGTATTACCGTATGAAGACAAGAGAAGAGTGGTTGCAAAAGATACACTCCAATGATCCCACGTCGCATACAAGAGATGAAGTTGAGGCGTGAGCAAAACCTTGGATGAAAACTCGAAAAACTATGCTATCAAAAATAAAAGCTTAAAGGTAGTGTATTAATGGAGAGTAGCTACTACCGATATTATGTAGTTCTCTTCTCAAGCTACCACTACTTGTCTACGTATGTTACCTCCTAGAGAAGCAATCTTAATTAAACTAATTATTAACTAAGTCTTAATAGAATAATAATATTACATGATGATTATAAGACTTAGATATTATCCTTAAAGTACTTTACAAAAAGTGCTAATGATGGAATACAACAACTATCACATGGGTTCCATTTAGGAGGCGCCAAGTGTAATTTAGCATCCACTTGAAAGTCAAAATATCCAGCTGAGAGGAAGAGATAAGGGTGGTGACTCATCATGTCCTCAAGTGGTCACACAAATATCTCAATGGTCAGCCGTCATATAACGCTGTAGCGTCTCCTTGATAGCAAACCGCTGCAGCGCTAAAGCAAAACATCAAACATATTCACAAAGGCATTGATTATGCCCAAGGTTTAGGGATTTGACTTATAACCTATATTTATCCTAATATTCATATATTCACATATTTAAGTACTAGAATTACTTGAGAAGTAAGCTTAATTTAAGTACTAGGAGCATAGATAACCTATATAAAATAGGGTTATCACACCCCCAAACTTAAACTATTGCTTGTCCCCAAGTAATGACACTTGAACAAGACAAAATGCTCATATAACTAGCTGCAGCTTTTAAATTAAACAGAATTCATGCACAAGCTAACTCTTATCATTTTCACACATCATTATGGTCCACAATTCAAATAGAATCATTACTGCTCAGTTGTGAGTGTGTGATATCAAAGCTTAACTTAGTTCCTAGTTAATTTCAGAATTTCTCCAAGTTTTTGGGAAGAATGGATTTCTTTTGGGTTAGGCAAAGAATGTTTTCAAAAAGAAGAGTGGAATAACAATTTCACACAAGATCTGAGGGGCTTCAAAGCACAGCAAAGGGCTTTAATTAGACATTTTTCAGAATATTGGTCAGTGCATAAACTTTTGGTCTGGTGATCAAACGCTGTAGCGCTTCAAAGTCCGTAGACGCTGTAGCGCTAGATTTTAATGATTAAAACTAGATGCTATCTTCATTACTGAGTGTAACATCCCCTAATTAGCTAATTAGATTAATTAAATTAGCAAGAGGTTATCATGAAATGGTTAATTGGCAAGCGTTGCTAAATTATGTGAGGTTTTTAATAAATGATTTATTATGCCTAAGTTCTAAGCTAATTTTATTGAGTTAGTTACCTAGAGCTAATGGGGAGCCTTAGGAGGAGAGTACCAGCTGAAGGGTAAATGGGTCTTTTCCCCAACCCACTTAAACCCCCAGCTGAAGCTCAAAGAAACCCAAACTCAATTGTGTTATTGGAACTGAAAAACAGAAAGAGGTAGAGAGGAGGAGGAGAGAACTCGAGAGAGAGAGTGGGGAAGAAAGAGAGGGATCCTACCTCAAACTTCTTTGCATGTCCAATATGAATCCATTACCCTCCACCGTTCTCCTTCTTCTTCCCATTGACCCCATTTTCTAAGCAAGCAGCCACCTTAACTCCAAAACACCATTTTTGTCCATACGAAGCTCCAAGCTCCAAGCTCCAAAAATGGAGTCTAATAACTGAATACAGTTGCATGTTCATTTTGGGAGCCACAAAGTGAGTATCAACCCTCATAGGGTAGATTGGGAGTGAAGTTCGAAGTGGTAGAGGCCAAGCTCTATCGGTTCAGTTTTTGGAGCGTTTGGAGTAGCGTGGAGTCGAGTCCGAAGTCGTTCGTGAAGTCATTTCATCGTTCCATCTCGCGGATTCGTTGATTTGGCGATTTTCATCGCAACCGGTGAGTTCTATAACTCGCTTAGGGAATATGTTTGTGCTTCCGAGTCTTCGCTTTTCGAAAACCGTTTTATTGAAAAGATTGTGATTCAAATTAAGAAAATTTCTTGATTGATTGTTTGGATGTGCCGGATTGAATTGATAGACATTGCTATAATATACTGTTTCCATGTATATTTGAGTTGGGTCTCGATCGGAAGGGAAATGGGAATCGGAATGGAATGAATTAACTCATGAAAAGTCTGTTTTCTGGAAAACTGATAGAGACGCACGGATCGTGTGCCTACGAGCACGGGTCGTGCGCCCCCATCTGATACAACAAGAACTGGATTTTTAAACACGCACGGATCGTGCGCCTAGTCGCACGGGTCGTCCGAATGTTTCTGGAACTTTCTACAATTTTAGTGAATAACGCACGGATCGTGCGCTTGGTCGCACGGGTCGTGCGTATCCTTCTGGAAATCTTCTGCAAATTGTTCAAAAACGCACGGGTCGTGCGCCTACACGCACGGGTCGTGTGAGACTTTCTGACCTTCAAATTCAAAGTACATTTTTATTCATTCCAAATGATTCCAATCCTTTCTAATCCTTTCCCCAACAATGTAAAGGTAACAATGGTATGAGATTGAACATATTCGATAGAAAATTTGTGTGTTATGAATAAAATGGAAGACCGCACTTAGAGAACGCGAGAGTGCATATGTCAAGAATAATAATAATATACAGTATTTGACTGATGTAATGCACGGTACTTGACTGATATTATACACGGTACTTGACTGAAATGACTAACAGCCCATTGCGGGTACACAGACTGATAATGTATAATAAATACAAGAGGAAAAAGGGTGACGACCCTTAGAGGTTAGCATACTAGGGGAGGGGAAGTCATGAGCCCCAAAACCTAGACTCAAGAATGTTTCGCCCACTAGAAATAGCGGGATGGGTTCACCAAAGTCGAAGAGATACCTATAAAATAGGTAGACTGAGGTGTTATGCTAAAAACATGGAACAAAAGATTTCATGCTTCATGTGTCGCTTAGGAGGGCCATGAGCATGAAGGTTACAAGAACAAAATGTATTTCCACGTGGTTGCTTTTTAGGACCACGAGTTCGAAACAAGGCATAATGAACCGTTAGAGTTAGTAAGGGGTCTCGATAGGACTCACTGAGATAATGTTTATCTCACCCTTCATATTTGTGGTTTTTACAGAGAAACAGGGGAAAGCAAAGGCGATAAAGCACGGTTAGCTGGTGTGACTTTTGGAGTCATGGAATACCTAATCTCATGTTTTAGACCCTTGCTCCATATATTGTTTCTATGTTTCGATTGTATAACTTCCGTTGTTTAAGTTGTAAAATCGTTTCCGCTACTTTATGTTTTGAGTATTGAACACTAGGATTATGTACAAGTCTTAAGTTTTGAAACTTAAGCATTTGCAGACAGTTTATGAGGTTCAGAGAACCAAATGATATGTATTATCGCAAGTTTTAGATGTGTTCAATATTTCAATACCAGGAAGTTACTCTGATGAATGCCATTTAGTGCATTTCGGTGATTCTATATGTTAGAATTTATCGGGGTGTTACACTGAGCTCCTTATTTGCATTTTCTTTTTATGCTTTTTGGAACAGCTCAGCAATTTATTTAAGATATTTTGCAACTTTTTTCAAGACCACATTCATTTTTATTTTTCATTATGCAAAGACCAATTTATCATCTTTTGTTCCTAGCCTTAACATAACCGATGCACCCCCAAACTTAGCTTTTTAAAACAACTCTCAATTTTTAATGAAAACTTGACTAACCCTTGGTTATCCAAAACTTAACCTTATCCTTAGATTACTCCTGGCTAACTAGGTTCTTCACTAAGCTTGGATTTTGTGTAAAAGCAGCAATAAAATCATTTCATTGTTTACACAATGCTGCCTTACTCAAAAATTCTTATTTACTTTAGCTTTTGCTTACTAAAAAATTTAAAACATGCAGCTAATCATACTTCCTATTCAAGCATACAAAATATTCAAAAACATGCAACACATGCAAAACATGGCATAATTATACTTAATTATACTAAATATTTAAAAACATAATTGTACTTAATTTAAAACATTAACCATAAGGTCCTCCCCCAGAAATTAAATTTGGCAGTGTCCTCACTGCTTGCTTGACAAAAAAGGGAGAGGCCTTAGAAGAACAAAAAAAAACAAAGTTCAAAGTACATAACTGGCATAAGAAGCCAACAAATCTTGCTTTATTAGGCCTTCTTGAGCCTCTTACTGGCTCTTGAAGGGGCTGGGGCTCCTTTTGCTGCCTTCTTCTTCTTTGGCTGAGGTGGAGCAGTCTTTTCATCTGCTACAGCGGTTGGTGGCGCTGTAGCGCTTGCTTCCTGTACTTCTACCGCTGCAGCGTCTGATTTTTGCACTTTTTCTTCCTCTTCTGTTTGCTCTTGTTCCTGCTCTTGCTCTTGCTCTTGCTCTTGCTCCTCCAGCACTGGCTCTGTTTCATCCTGCAAATTCACTAGCTCCTCAGCAGCCTCCTTGTCAGTTTCCTCCTCTGTCAGAATTACCTCAGGCATTGTGTCACTAGGTACTGCAGACATAGTTGCTGCAGCACCTACTGGCTGAACACCTTCTTCTGGGTACTCAGCCAGTTTGACACCTGGGTTTCTTCTAGGCTTTGTGTATGACTGATAAATTTTCTTGAGCTGCTCAGTGGGTTTTTCTTTTGTTGCTGGTTGTTTTGGTTCAGGCTTCTTTGGTGTGGCTTGCTTGGCAGGTGTTTTCTTAGGTGTTAATTTTGTTGGTGCAGGGATGGAGGTGGGGGTTGATGGTGGATTGGCTGTTTTGGCAGGGGGGGTTTTTGGTTTCTTTGGGCTTGGGCTTGGGCTTGGGTCACACTGTATTTCTTCTGTTTGTTCCTCTTCTTCACTCTCAGATTCTTCTTCAGTATCACTCTCCTCTCCTGATGATTCTTCATCATCCTGCTTTTCCATCTCTTTCATAACTGCAATTGTTTCTTCTTCATCTTCCTCACTTATGTTTTCAATGTCATCAGAGTCCAAACTTTCCTCCTCTACTACAGCTTTTTGTACTTTCTTGGCTGGGCTAGGCTTTGTTTTCTTTGCTGGGCTAGCCACAGCCTTTTTCTTTTCTGCCCTAACTCCCTTTTTCTCTGGTTCTTTAACTGGCTCTAGCTCCAGTAGCCAATCAGGGAATTGAGGAGGGGGAATGGATGTTTTTCCTTTGGATATCTGAGCATACATTGCTTTTTCCCAGTCAAATTTTTCTTTCACAAATTTGCAGGGGACCTGCTGCTTCAGCTCTAAACGCTGTAGCGCTGCAGAGTCAGTAGACGCTGCAGCGGCTGGTCTCTGCTTAACTTTGAAAATGCAAGGAAATGCCCCAAGAGGGGATCTTCTTTCTTCTTTCATTTCAACCTCTACATCAGCTTCCAAACACAACTCATTAATTAAACAAGGAAAATTTAAATTACCTCCATTTTTAACTCTGTACTTTTCTATCTCCCTCGCTATCAATCTTCTTACGTCTATCTTTTCTCCAGCCATTATTGCATCAATGACGATGAGTCTTTCTTTTTCCACAAATGTTGTGTGAGATGTAGGCAGTAGGGAGTGTTTGATGAAACTACACCACAGATTTGATTCTTCACACAGATATGCTTTTTTAATTTTGTATTCAGCTCCAAATTTATCCCAAGTTGCTCCTTCCACACAAATCCTTCTTCTAACAGCCTCCATCTCTTCATCTCCCCAGTTCAGAACCTTTGTTTCCAGCGCTTTTCCATGATAGCCCAGATGGAAAATATCATTGATTGTTCTGGAGTTGAAGTTTACAGTTTCTCCTCTTACCAGTGAATGGGTTTGAGGTTTTCCCTCCTTAGGCTCTTCAATGCCAGAGTAGAACTCCCTTACCAAAGACGTCATGTAGTCTTTGCGATGCTTAATGAAGTTCTCCCATCCCAACGCTGTGACAGCGGTTGAGAAAGCTTCGGGAGCACTTTCTGTCTTGAATCCCCTTTCAGCTATGAAATCCATCTTCCAAAACCTCTGAGGATCTTGAGCTGCCTTAGCCATGGTGTTTTTGACAGGGTTAGAGGATTCTGGTTTCCTAGTGGCTCCCTTGCCAGATCGTTTTAGGGCGGCTTGCTTTTTAGTCATGGTTGGTTAAGAGCTTGCGTATTTGTTTCTGGGTTCTAGGAAATGTTGGTGTGTTGGGACGAAGGAAGAAGAAAGAATGAAGGTTATGAGTGGTGGGTTGGTAATGGTTGAGGGGAGTTTCAGAGAGCAAGGAAAGAGAAAGAGAGAGAATGGTAGCGTGGGAAGTTGTGGATATTAAAGTTACAGTTTTGTGAGTGAAGTGGGAGAGAGAAAAAGAAACTGTTGATTTGACAATTGCAGGTGAATAGGTGCACGTGCTGGTCAGGATAGGGATGAGGTCATAGTGCCAGCTCACCCTGAGCAAGATCTTTTTATTTTTTTGTTTGACCATACCCAGCCCTGATTTAACACAGCCGCTACAGCGCTCTTGTGATAAGCAACCGCTACAGCGTTTATCCTAATTTCCTGCATAGAAAATAAACATAAAAATTTTGTTAGAATCCTTGGGGTGCCTCCCAAGAGCGCTTGCTTTAAAGTCTGCGGCCAGACTTTCTCTTTCAAATTAAAGGTCTTTAAGTTGATTTGTGGTTTTGTCTCTTACCACATTTTCACCAAAATATTGTTTAACCCTTTGGCCATTCACTTTGAAGGTGGTATTGGTTGTTATATCATAGAGGTCCACAGCCCCATGGCTGTATATTTTTATCAATTGAAAGGGGCCTGACCACCTAGATTTTAACTTTCCAGGAAACAATCTTAATCTGGAGTTGTAAAGCAGTACCTGTCCTCCTTCAGTGAGATCTCTTTTTATCAGTTTTTGATCATGCCAATTTTTGGTTTTTTCTTTATAAATTGCTGCATTCTCATAGGCAAAATGCCTAAGTTCTTCCAATTCATTTAGTTGCAGCAATCTAGCATCTCCTGCTTTCTTGTAGTCAAAATTGAGTTTTTTTAGAGCCCAATGGGCCTTGTGTTGAAGTTCAATTGGTAGGTGACAGGACTTCCCATAAACCAACCTATAGGGAGCCATCCCCAAAGGTGTTTTATAAGCTGTTCTGTAGGCCCATAAAGCATCATCTAGATGTATTGACCATTCTTTCCTTGAAGGCCCTACCATCTTTTCCAACATTCTTTTTATTTCTCTATTTGACAATTCTGTTTGACCACTTGTTTGTGAATGATAAGCAGTTGCTATTTTATGTTTGACTCCATATTTAGCCAATAGGGTCTCAATTAATTTATTACAAAAATGAGATCCCTCATCACTTATGATGGCTCTAGGAGTTCCAAAACGAGTGAAAATGTTTTTCAATAAAAATTTGCTCACAGACCTTGCATCATTGTTGGGTAAAGCAACAGCTTCCACCCATTTTGAAACATAGTCTACAGCTACTAAAATGTATAGGTTTCCATGAGAAGGGGGAAAAGGTCCCATGAAATCCATTCCCCAAACATCAAAGAGTTCAACCTCTAGAATGTTTGTCAAAGGCATTTCATGTTTGTTTGAAATATTCCCTGTTCTTTGGCACCTATTACATTTTTTAACAAAGTCTTGAGCATCTTTGAAAAGTGAAGGCCAAAAGTAGCCAGATTGTAATACCTTTGCAGCAGTTCTAACACCACCAAAATGCCCTCCACATGGTGCAGAATGGCAGTGCTGTAGCACTTGAATTTGTTCTTCCTCTGCTAGGCATCTCCTCATTAACTGGTCTTGACACTTCTTGTATAGAAAAGGTTCATCCCAATAATATTGCTTCATTGTGTGGAAGAACCTTCTCCTTTGCTGATAAGTCATCTCAGCCGGTACCACCTTGCTAACCAGAAAGTTCACTATGTCAGCATACCAAGGTGTTGCAGACTCAGCTGCTACAGCGTCAAGTGTTTTTACACTGGCCGCTACAGCGGTTGATGATTCAGCATTTATTGTCAATAGCTGTTCATCTGGAAAGTATTCCTTGATCTCCCCACCTGTTGTACCTGTAATGTCTCTTTCCAATCTAGAGAGATGATCAGCAACTTGGTTCTCCACTCCCTTTTTATCCCTTATTTCTAAATCAAATTCTTGGAGTAGGAGAACCCACCTAATTAGCCTAGGCTTTGCATCTTTCTTTGTTATCAAATATTTAATGGCTGACTGGTCTGCGAAGACAATTACCTTGGTGCCAACCAAATATGATCTAAATTTATCAAATGCATAGACTACAGCTAATAGTTCTTTTTCAGTGACTGTGTAATTCAATTGAGCTTCTACAAGTGTTTTGCTAGCATAATATATAGAGTGGAAAATTTTATCATACCTTTGCCCAAGCACAGCTCCAATGGCAAAGTCACTAGCATCACACATAAGCTCAAAAGGCTTACTCCAGTCAGGAGCTATAATAACTGGTGCTGTTATTAAAGCTCTCTTCAATTTATCAAAGGCTAACATGCATGGCTCATCAAATATGAAGGGGTTATCATGTTGTAACAGTTGGCACAAAGGTTTGGAGATTTTTGAAAAATCTTTTATGAATCTCCTATAGAATCCAGCATGCCCCAAAAAGCTTCTAATACCTTTGATGTTGGTTGGAGGAGATAGCTTCTCAATGACCTCTATTTTAGCCTTGTCCACTTCCAATCCTTTTTTGGATATCTTATGCCCCAAAACTATACCTTTTTGCACCATAAAATGGCATTTCTCCTAGTTTAGCACAAGGTTAGTCTCTTCACATCTAATCAAGATTTCTTCCAAGTTGGATAGGCATAGATGGAATGTTTCTCCAAACACATAGAAATCATCCATGAAGACTTCCATGGATCTTTCAATGTAATCAGAGAAAATTGCCATCATACACCTTTGAAAAGTGGCAGGTGCATTACACAGGCCAAATGGCATCCTTCTAAAAGCAAAGGTGCCATATGGACAAGTGAATGTAGTCTTTTGCTGATCTTCAGGCAATATTGCAATCTGGTTATAACCTGAATAACCATCAAGAAAGCAATAAAATTCTTTACCTGCTAGCCTGTCCAGCATCTGGTCAATGAAAGGCAATGGAAAATGGTCCTTTCTTGTTGCCTTATTCAACCTTCTGTAATCCATGCATATTCTCCAGCCTGTTATTTTTCTGGTTGGAAGCAGCTCATTCATCTCATTAGTTATTACTGTTACCCCTCCTTTCTTGGGCACACACTGCACAGGACTGACCCATGCACTGTCAGAAATGGGGTATACAATACCTGCATCCAACCACTTGATGATTTCCTTCTTCACCACCTCTTTCATAATTGGATTCAACCTCCTCTGCCCTTCAATGCAATTTTTAGAGCCTTCTTCTAACACTATCCTGTGCATACAAATGGTTGGGCTGATACCCTTTATATCTGACATTTGCCAACCAATTGCCTTTTTATGTCGCTGTAGCGTCTGAATTAGATCCTGTTCCTGCTTTTCAGAAAGGTCAGAAGCAATTATAACAGGTAAAGTACTATTGTTACCAAAATAAGCATATTTGAGGTGTGAAGGCAACTCTTTAAGTTCCAGAGCTGGTGGTTGTTCAGTGGAGGGGAGATCCTTTCTCATATCTGAATTCTCCTGCTCCAAAGATTCATATTTCTTAGCCCAAATTTCTTTGACTGTCTGCTCCTCTTCTTCTGCAGCTTCTGCATCAGACCCTGTATCTTCACTGCTGTCCAGTAATTGCCTCAGATGATCTGTACTTTTCTGGAAGTGATCCTGAACTACCTTGTCAATAGCAGACACAAAGGAGCACTCTTCAATATTGGGACCTGGAAATTTCATAGCATTCAGGATGTTGAACTTGACTTCTTGGTCATTGACCCTCATGATCAATTCTCCTCTCTGCACATCTATCAAAGTTCTTCCAGTGGCCAAGAATGGCCTTCCCAGTATGATGGGTACTTCTTTATCTGCATCAAAGTCCAAGATTACAAAATCAACAGGAAATACAAATTTGTCTACCTTTATTAGAACATCTTCCAAGATTCCTTCTGGATATGCAAGAGTTCTATCAGCTAGCTGTAGTGTAAGTGAGGTAGGTCTGGCAGTTCCCACTCCTAGCTGTGTGTATATGGACTTAGGCATAAGATTTATGCTGGCTCCCAAATCACATAGAGCACGACCAGTGTAAAAATTTCCAATTGAGCATGGTATAGTAAAACTGCCAGGATCTTTTGATTTGGGTGGGAGCTTGTTCTGCATCAACATGCTGCATTCCCCAGTCATTGCCACTGTTTCAAACTCCCCTAGTCTCCTCCTCTTAGTAAGCACATCCTTCATAAACTTTGCATAGTTAGGCATTTGTTGGAGAGCTTCCACCAAAGGAACATTAATGTGCAACTGTTTAAGGACTTCTAGGAATTTGTTAAATTGCTTGTCTTCATGAGCCTTTCGAAGTCTTTGAGGATATGGAGGATCTGGGTATGTTGGAATAATTTTGGGTAGTGGTGGTGTTTTCTCAACAACAGGCGCTGTAGCGGTAGGTTTAGGCGCTGTAGCGCTTGTTGTAGGTTCTTTTTGTTTTTCAGAATTTTTGTTTTTTTCATCATCTGAAACAGTTGATGATCCTATCAAATCTCTCCCACTCCTTAAAGTTATAGCTTTTACATGCTCCTTCCCTGTAGTACTTGAAGTTGAAGCTTCTGTAGTGGATGGTAATGATCCACTAATTCTTTGGGAAAGGACATTAGCCAATTGCCCCATCTGTACTTCTAGATTTTTAATGGAAGCTTCATGAGTTTTCAGAGCTGTCTTGCAATCACTCATAAAACCTTTCATCAATCCTTCCAATGAATTATCTATGACAGGGGCATTCTGTCTTTGGTAGTTCTGAGTAGGGAATCCTGGTGGATTTGCTGGAGCACTATTATTAGGTGTTGTTGCATTGTTAGCTCCCCATCTGAAATTGGGGTGGTTCTTCCAACCAGGATTATATGTATTTGAATAGGGATTATTGTTTTTATTGAAACCCACAAAGTTCACAGAGACAGGATTACCAGGACATTCTTCATACAAATGCTCTCCTCCACAGTATACACAGCTTACTGACCCTGGAGAGGCTTGCTCAATGACAGCTACTGTAGGTTCATGTACCGCTGCAGCGGTAACCGCTACAGCGTTTGGTGTACTCATAGATTTTATCATGTTAGTAAGAGAGGCAACCTGTGCAGATAGAGCAGAAACTTCACTTATTTCATGCACACCAGCTACCTTCTTCTGCTGAGCTAACCTTTCTGTAGGCCATTGATAGCTATTTGTGGCAATGTCATCAATCAGATCACATGCCTCATTATAGGAGGTTTTCAACAACACACCCCCTGAAGAGGCATCTAACATTTGTCTGGTTGTTGGATCTAGTCCGTTATAGAAGGTTTCCATTTGGATAATCACAGGTATACCATGACGAGGGCACTTTCTCAACAGCTCCTTCCATCTCTCCCATGCCTCAAACAGTGTTTCAGCATCTCTTTGTCTGAATGCAGTAACCTCATTCCTCATTCTTGCATTCTTACTTGGAGGAAAATATTTTGCTAAGAATTTCTCAGCCATTTCATTCCAAGTATGGATAGAGTTAGGCTCTAGAGAAGTTAACCAGGCCTTTGCTCTATCCTTCAAGGAATAAGGAAAAAGTTTTAATCTGAATGCATCATCACTTACCCCTGGAATGATGAAGTTACTGCAGACTTCCAAAAATTGCTTTAAGTGTAAATATGGGTCCTCTTGAGGAGCACCACCAAACTGTCCAACTGTTTGCAACATTTGGAACATCATAGGTTTGAATTCAAACTGAGCTGTGTTGAGAGTAGGTCTTGCTATGCTTGTCTCCATGGTTTGTGGATCAAACACAGCATAGTCCCTCATTGGTCTATCTCTGTCATTTACCAATTGAGTAGGTCCTTAATTTATGAATTGATGTCTGTACCAGTCCTCTTGATCATGTAAGGTTGGAGTGGGTGGCTGTTGATGTCTATCTCTACCCCTTCCACCTGGTTCAGTTCCTCCTCTACCAGAGCTAGTTCTGCCATGTAGAGTGTTAGCTCTACCAGAATTGGTTCTATGACTATGTTCTGACATGGTGGGTCTGAGCCTGTGAAGATGTCTTAGTTTCCTGAACCTTCTCTCTGGTTCTGAGTATGGTTCAAATTCTGGTGGTTGAGACCTGGGCATACGCTGTAGCGCTTACTGCTGCAGTAACAAGAAACAACACACCAGTGTAAAATAGGCACTAAGTTTACTAAAAACTTAAGCAATGAAAATTAAATGCAATCCCCGGCAACGGCGCCAAAAACTTGTTGTGCGAAAAGGTGATGTGCAAGTATACACAATCGCAACAAGTAATATAATGATAAGTAAAGTTCGTTCCCACAGGGATTGGAATTAATCTAAGAAGTTTAAGTGATTAGAATCTTAGTGAAAAGAATTAAGTAACAAGTAAAGGTAAAGAGTTGTAAACATCATAAGTTGTGATACAACAGTATTAAGTTTGAAGTGATTAAAGGTGAGTTGGATAGCTCAGTAGTTGTGTAAATTCCCAAGAGTAATGTCCAGATAATATTAGACGCTGTAGCGTTAAGCGCTGTAGCGCTTCAGAATCAGTAGACGCTGTAGCGCCTTGGTGGCGTGCCTTTCAGTCACTTTCGTCAGGGCTATGTTACAAGACTCCTATGTCTAGGCTCTAAATAAGTTTTACCCCTGTATATTAAGCTCTTACAACATTTGCCTTATGAACTATTACTCCCCTATGTCTAGAGTTAAGTAGTGCTTCCTTTAAATGTCTTTAAAGGGTTTTCATTCATATTATTCATTGAGTTCTCTTTGTGAACCATGTCTGTACCCACAAAGTTACCTTGTTTTAGTTGATCATTCCCAAACCAAGATTGAAAGTATTATGACACAAGGAATAAAACACAAACATCATAATATTATACAAAAGTTACGCAAGGTTCATTACATACTAATAACAATCCAACTACAACAAAGTTAGCTCATCACAAGTTCCATCAACATAATACAACTAGAGAGTATGTATTACCGTATGAAGACAAGAGAAGAGTGGTTGCAAAAGATACACTCCAATGATCCCACGTCGCATACAAGAGATGAAGTTGAGGCGTGAGCAAAACCTTGGATGAAAACTAGAAAAACTATGCTATCAAAAATAAAAGCTTAAAGGTAGTGTATTAATGGAGAGTAGCTACTATGGATATTATGTAGTCCTCTTCTCAAGCTACCACTACTTGTCTACGTATGTTACCTCCTAGAGAAGCAATCTTAATTAAACTAATTATTAACTAAGTCTTAATAGAATAATAATATTACATGATGATTATAAGACTTAGATATTATCCTTAAAGTACTTTACAAAAAGTGCTAATGATGGAATACAACAACTATCACATGGGTTCCATTTAGGAGGCGCCAAGTGTAATTTAGCATCCACTTGAAAGTCAAAATATCCAGCTGAGAGGAAGAGATAAGGGTGGTGACTCATCATGTCCTCAAGTGGCCACACAAATATCTCAATGGTCAGCCGTCATGTAACGCTGTAGCGTCTCCTTGATAGCAAACCGCTGCAGCGCTAAAGCAAAACATCAAACATATTCACAAAGGCGTTGATTATGCCCAAGGTTTAGGGATTTGACTTATAACCTATATTTATCCTAATATTCATATATTCACATATTTAAGTACTAGAATTACTTGAGAAGTAAGCTTAATTTAAGTATTAGGAGCATAGATAACCTATATAAAATAGGGTTATTAGCTTGCCACTGTGTCTTCAATGTTCAATATCGACTACGACAAAAGCTTGACTCACATCAAGATTCAGTATCGAGATTTGCCAGCACATCATTACTGCGCGGCAATTGAGGAAGAGTCTGATAACAAGCCCTGGTATCATGACATCAAGCAGTACATCTTGAACAGAGAGTACCCTCCTGGAGCGTCAGAGAATGACAAGAGAACCCTCAGAAGATTGTTAAGGAATTTCTTTTTGAACGGTGAAGTCCTATACAAGAGGAATTATGATATGGTCCTCCTGAGGTGTGTGGCAGAAGAAGAGGCAACGAAAATCATGAAAGAAGTCCATGAAGGCTCATTTGGGGTTCATTCCAGTGGGCACACTATGGCAAGAAAAATCTTAAGAGCTGGCTATTATTGGTTGCGAATGGAATCAGATTGCTATAGTTTCGTGAGAAGATGTCACAAGTTCCAAATCTACGCTGATCACATTCATGTGCCACCTGCTTCCCTAAATGTCCTGACTGCATCCTGGCCATTCTCAATGTGGGGCATGGACGTCATAGGTCCTATCGAGCCTAAGGCATCAAATGGGCATCGCTTCACCCTGGTCGCCATTGATTACTTCACCAAGTGGGTTGAAGCTGCTTCATACTCCAGCATTACTAGCTCTGTGGTTGCTAAGTTCGTAAAGAGAGATCTGGTTTGTCGCTATGGGATTCCAGACAAGATTATCACAGATAATGGCAGCAACCTGAACAGTAAGATGATGAAAGAGTTATGCGAGGACTTCAAAATCCAACATCATAATTCTTCTCCATACCGTCCCAAGATGAATGGGGCAGTCGAAGCAGCCAATAAGAATATCAAGAGGATCGTGCAAAAGATGGTAGTAACCTACAAAGATTGGCATGAGATGCTTCCTTTCGCTTTGCATGGGTATTGTACCTTAGTGCGTACTTCAACCGGGGCAACCCCTTTCTCTTTGGTGTATGGGTCGGAAGCAGTCCTCCCTATTGAAGTTGAGATACCCTCCCTACGGGTGCTGATGGAAACCAAGTTGGAAGAAGCAGAATGGGTCCAGGCTCGTCTGGATCAGCTGAATCTCATTGCGGAGAAAAGAATTGTTGCCCTGTGTCATGGCCAGTTGTATCAACAAAGGATGAAGACAGCTTTCGACAAGAAGGTTCGTCCCTATTCAGAGTGACCCCTGTGGGAAATGGACTCCTAGCTATGATGGACCATATGTGGTAAAGAAAGCCTTTTCTGGAGGAGCATTGATACTCACCAACATGGATGGTGAAGAACTCAGAAACCCAGTCAATTCAGATTCAGTCAAGAAATATTACGCCTGAGAAAAATAAAAGAAAAAAAAGAGAAAGATGAGCCAAGCAAGAATTAGCTCGCTAGGTTGAAAACCCGAAAGGGCGGCCTAGGCAAAAAAGAGCGACCCGGTGGACTGAAAACTCGCAAAGAGCGGTCCAAGCAAAAATTAGAGTCAGAAAGGTTGGACTTAAAAAAAAGTAAAAGAGGCAAGCAGCGCCTCCAAAAGCTTGGATAAAAGGGTGATCAAGGATATAAGTATGGGTGATTGGCATCAACACTCCAAAGACAAAGAACGCTCATAAGATCTGTTGCGTCCATTTTTCTTGTTTTTTTTTAGTTTCAAAAAATTCTCAATGTACTCTTTTCAGTCGGCGCGACATTTTGCGCGTTCGGTTTCCATATGAATAAAAAGTCCAAATTTTCCACTCCGTCTGCTTATTGTTTTATCATTGCTTCCTTTTCATTTGTGCTTTAAAATGATGTTTTATGGTAGATGATAAATGAATTGTGAAAATGTGCATAAATCAGGGCATTAAAATCATTGCGAAACTTTTGAAAATCAAGAGAAAAGAAATGATCTCTCAATCAGGTAAATTCACAAGAATCAAACTAAAGCACTGATCGCGTCAAAACAATTCTCAAAAGGCTGAAGCATGACCCTCGCACCATTATGGGCGACCATCGTGCCTCATAACGCAAGTCCTACGATTTGGTCGAAACAGCAAAAAAAAAGGGAGCAAAAGAGCAATAAAACAAATAAAATTCATGCATTGCATTCATCAAACATAGACAAAAAAAAATTCATGCAAGCAAAAAGAAACTCCTGCATCACATCTCATTCATCCCATCAAAAAGCAATCATGGCATTTGCATTGCATGCATTTGTTCATCTCACTTGCAGCTACAAGGACGGATAAGTACTTCGATGTTAATCCTCGCACTCAGTTCCCAGAAAATGCCCTCTTAGTTCGGAGTTCAAATGCTTTTCAGTTCGGCGCTCAAGCGTGCATTGCAGTTTGGAGTTCAAATCGCTCTTATCAGAGTTCAGTGCTCCCTTCTGTTCATGGTCTCACATCGTGTACGAGCAACGCGATGGACCGCAGCCCCATGTGAAGTTCAACGGAATAGTTGTATCAGCCTAAGATACAGTGGACGCCGTGCATTGATCAGTATATCAGTTCTGGAGCTGATAACGATCCCCCCGGTCGCTCGAATGACCAGAGATTCTCAAGATGCGTGCTCCTCAAAGCCACGTGCAAACTCGGATTTGCAAGGGTTCGTTTACAGGTTTTAGGCAGCCTGGCATTTTGCCCCTTTCTTTATCGCTTTCTTCATTTAGCGCTTTCCTTGCCTTTCGCAGTTAGCGTGCATGTTGTTAACCATTTCATTTATTGTTTCCTCATCAACACTCCAAGTGTTGATTCAAAAGAAAAAAAAAAGAAAATTCGGGTTTCTCCAAGTAGACAAAATTGGTATAATTTTTGAATTCTTTATTCCTATTTTCCCTTCGAAATATGTCTCGGCCAATTCATATTTCTTGGTAAAATCCAAATAAAGAGGGGCAGCTGTCATACCCTAATTTTGTCCGCCCAAGTCAAAACCTTTTTTTTTCAAACAAAAATGGAAACAATAAGGGTAATTCATAATCTGTGTAGGTTAATGGACTTTCGCATTTATGTGTATTTGTCCCCTATCTCGCATTTTTATTTGAATTACGCGCACGCGCCAGTCGTAACTGCGTGAGCTTCCCTTTTGCCCTTGCCATTTGACATGCATTTTAATCTTCAAAAAGACCATTTGTTGATCGTTATTAATTTTTGGCACCCAAAATAAAAAAAAACATTTTTATTAATTTTTGAGAATTTTAGGGAATAAAATAGTGCATGTTTCAATATCTGTGGGCATTCAAATGAGAGCAAGTTAATTATTTTTGAACTAAACCAAGTCAAGGATGAAAAATACAATTTATTCTATCAATGATAATTTTCGTATAATTTTTTGGAAGAAAATCCTAGTTCAAAATAAATAAAAGGCATTTTTCCCATTTTTAATGTACAAGAAAGCTGAAAAAGGACCATTAAATATTCCCCAATTATTAAATGACAACTTTTATTGTCATGAATAATTAGAGGGATATTTTTATGGTGCCCAAAAATATGTGACACATTTTCAATAGGTGCACTATCATTTGCATGCCCAAAAATTCAAAATTCAAATAGAAAGTACAAAGTGTCCTCAATAAGACAAAAGACCAAAAAGGAGAGGCAATTTTCCCTCCCCGTTTTTGGTCATGGCCGAATTCTCCCTCTCTCTCCACAATTTCTTCCACACTCTTCTATTGTACAATTATTCCTTAAGAATATTCTTGTACTATCCTTAATCCTACTCATTTCATACACATCCCTAATTCCCACACACTCTCATGTAGATTCATACCCCTTTTTTTAAATGACACCATCCTCTCACACTCACTCCTTCATAAGAAATTGCAAACTTACTTAAAATAGAACATCCCATTCCTATTCTACCCTTAACCCTAATTTCACCCAAGACCATATATAAGCCTACTCTCCCAAAATACAAGGGGACAAGTTCATTTTTTGCACAAAAACCTCTACTCCCTCCTCTCCTTGGTCGAATACCTCCTCCCCTCCCTCACCTCATCTTTTTCAATTTCATCACTCAATCATCCATTAAAACATCTTTCCTACACTAAATCTTCCATCCTTCTTGCATTCTTCTCAAAGATTCACCTTCAAATTCAAGGATCAAGTTCAAAGTTGAAGATTGAAGAGTAGATTAAAGGGGTTTTGCATTCATTCATCTCATTTCCTTCCTCATTCTAGCTTGGAGTTGAGGTATACTTTAAAGCCTAGAATCATCTTCCAATTTTAGCATCAAATATGTAAATCATCACTTCATTTTGGCATCCCATTGCATTTTAATGTCATAATGTTAGCATAGTTGTTGTTGTTGAGTGAGATATGTATTCCAAGTATCTTGACAAACACTTTGGGAGGCTTGGGTGCTTGGAGTGCTTCTCTCCTTTAGAATAAATTGTGTGTTGTTGTTATTTCACTCATTTCTTGTTGTTTTCATGAATAAAGTGATGATTAGGGTTTATGTTAGAATAAATTGTGCTTCTCTCTTGCATTATCTTGTGTTTCCATGAATAAAATGAGATTTAGGGTTTATGTTATTTCGCATGTTTCAAAGAAATTAGGGTTTATGAGATTTTTGATGAGTTGGTTGTCTAATCTTGCAATTACTTGGAATTGAACCTTGATTATGATGTTTGTTTGTTTAAAACTTGTTGTTCTCATGAATTTGCTTGCAAATCATGCCCTATGTTGATGATTGGCAAGAGGACTCTCACTTGTGCTTTGATGCACACTTTAAGTGTTGAGGATTGCTTAAGAGGATTCAATTTCTTTTGTGATTCCTAGTGAACAAGAATGCAAATTTAGGTTTCCTTTCCTTACCAATTGCTTTGATTATCAAAAACAACTTATAAATCATTTTGAAATGCTCTTGGTCTTGCAAATAAGTAATTGTTTTGAAACAATTTTTTGTTTTGTGTTGATGATTTGGTAAGAGGATTTGACATCTATGCACTTGTGCATATCCCAAGTGTCAAAGATTACCTAAAGGGATTCAACACCCTAATTGCCTAAACTTGTCAATTTAGTCTTAAGACTTGCCTATGATCTTGCATGAGGCAAATGCTCCTTTGAATTTATTCCTTCCATGTGGTTGATTGAAGAAATGTATTAGACATTGATGACATCAAAAGGATACCACATGGGTGCTTATGTCTAATGTTGATGTGAAATCCTTAGGGTTTTGCAAGTGATTCATTAGAAGTTTGATATCACTTGTGCTTTGAAATACCTTTGCCTATTCACATATTGTGTCATAAATGCCTAGTTAGGTTCATCCCATTGCCTAGCATCTTCAATAAGATGTACAACTTAGGCTCATTTTCTTGCCTATTCATGCATTTTCGCCAAAATGTTCAACTTGAGTTCATTCTTTGCCTATCTATGTATTGTGTCATAATGTGTGTCGTCTAGGTCTACTTTCAATCAAAAGCCTTTTCAAGCATCAAAATCATTCCCTAAACAAGAATCAATCCAATTGCGAAAACTCTTCAAAATCAAACTTGGTTAGTAGTCTTGTGAAGCCTTTGCTTGCATGATTATTAACAGTGAGGTACTAGTGGCGATCACTTGGAGCCTTTGCTCAATTGATCATCATGAATGCCTAACTTTCCTAAGGATTTTCACTAAATCAAAAACTTTATTAGTAGTCTTGCGAAGCCTTTGCTTGCATGATTATTAACAATGGAGTGCTAATGGTGGTCACTTGGAGCCTTTGCTCAATTGATCATCATGAAAGCTCAATTTTCACAATTAAACAAGGTAAAAAACAAAAACCTTTTTCTAGACAACCCAGAACTACGTAGCTTTGAATTCACCATCGCACCGGGAGATACGTAGGAGCGGATACTCTCCGTCAAGCACAACAAACCCAAAACATTTTTCCTTTCAAAAACCAAACACTTTTCCAAAATAAAACATTTTTCAAAAACAAGAACTACGTTGCTTTGAATTCTCCATCGCACCGGGAGATACGTAGGAGCGGATACTCTCCGTCAAGCGCAAAAACTAAAGATTTTTCATTAAGTCATTCATCAACAAAAGAGGTAAAAACAAAGCATTTTTCCGAATCAACTTTGCAAATCACATATTTAATTAAGGTAACCCTTCTTTGAAGGGTCGTTATGGGGTGCTAATACCTTCCCCATACATAATTAGACCCCCGAACCCAAATCTAATGGCTCCAAAGACCATTGCTTTCCAAAAAAGGTTTTTCCGATGTTTTACCTTTAAAAAATATTGGTGGCGACTCTAAAATCCTGTTGTGCGAAGAAAAATCCCTCCAAGGATTTTTCGGGGTGCGACAGCTGGCGACTCTGCTAGGGATTCTTTTTCTTAAGTGGGTCAAGCCGATTAATTGAATGTGTGATTTTCTTTGCTGATTTAACATGCTTTGTTTTACCTCCCTTCTTCCTACTTTTGTTCTATTTTCCATGCCATTTGTTTGCTAGATTTTAGAACATTCCTTCTTCTTCTCCTTTCTCTCATGTCTACTTGATTGCATCTTGGCAATTCCATTGCATTCTCACATTATCATGTTGCATTCATGTGTATTTATCCCTTCTTCTTCTATGTTCGCTTCTTGCTTAAAGTGGTAGATAGTCTCTCCTCTTATCCTCTTTGCTTATATGCTTCTTTCTTTCATGCATTCCCCCAATCTTATCATGTTCCCTCTTCTTTGCTCCCTTTCTTTGAGGTAAGTTCATGCATATTCCCCAATTCTATTATGTCCCCTCTTCTTGGCTGCTTTTCTTTGAGGTAAGCAATGCGTGTAATTATTGTTGACTTCTTAGGATGGTTTGTATACTGAAATGATGTATGCATGTTGAACCCTAGGGTAGACGACCTTTTTGTCTGGACTATTCATGGTTTTTCTTGCAGGTGGGGAAGGGTAGTTATTTCTAGGTGTTGTGCCCTCAACACACACTTCACACCCTATACTTGTGAGCATTGAGTGGGGCCTAAAACCCAAGGTCTGAACAAAAACCTAGGAGAGCCCTAACTTTGGGCCGAAGGCTTGCCCCCTACGTAGGGGGGATGGTTAGCTATCGCGGGACACCCATAGGATGATCCCTGCGGTAAACCAATCGATCCCGTAGCCTAGGGAGGCCTCCTGGCCATTTGCACCTGTCCCTGCTGAATTTGGCCTTCGTTGTAACCGTCTTTTTGGATGCAGAATTTGGCTCCACACTTAGGCTTCGGCTAGAGCGTAATTACATACGCCAATGATAATCCAGTCTAGGCGAATTAAACTCAAAGGTTTGTTTATCTTTTTCTGTCCCACCAGGCATGCCAATTTTGTTGTTGTCAAACACTTTATTCCTAGTCGGGGGATTGGCAAAAGCTTTGAACAATTTTGATTCCTTTGTTTCTCCAAAGAGTGTTAGGTTACGTGTGAGAGGGACGTGTGGCTTGGATTATCTACGAACTAAGAAAAACTTAAAGAAAAACGGTAAAGATAAAGTAAAATGTGAGAAAGTAGTAGTTTAATTGATTGGTGTGTGTTTTTAAAATGTAAAAGTGCTGCTATATGTATATATTATATATATAGGTATACATGAGCGTTCATTGGCCACTATCCGAGCTTACATCTGCTCACCGTTGGATTAACTAAGATCAACGGTTATAATTAATCCCAATCCCTAGAAACTCAGAGTCTTCTCTCGATGACCTCACTAGCATGGGTTAGTGGGGTAAACCCTAGTCAATCCTATTTCCACGGCATATTCCGTTCATTGACCTTAACCGCTCCAATGTTGTATGTCCATGTGCATTGAATACTTGCGCTCCAAGCTAGCATTTTTCACCTCGGCCATAGCCTTCTTCGGCATGTCTCATTCTCGGCCTTCGGCCGTTGGTGGCTCAACCGAGTCACTATGTAGTCGGGGTACCCTCCAACCGAGTCTCATTGTACCTCGGTGATACTTCTAATTCCCTCGGGGACTGAGTCTCTCTGGATATTTATCCTCATGCTTCCAAACTGAACTTTCCCCGTGTTCTGGCAAGTATTAAATTATCCTTGCCCTAGTGCCTTTATAGCTGCCTCGCCCTTGTCCTAGCCTTGAATTTTCCTTTTTCCCTCGGCCAACAACTTAATTTATTTTGGGCGTTAACATAACTTCACTTAGAAAATCATTTGAGTTCCCGTAATTTATGTTTTTCCTTATAAATGTTTTCCTTGACTCTCTAGCCTTTTCTTGAGGGTAGACAATAATTATTTTTATCATTATTACTCTTCAATGTAGGTAGATACTGTAACACCCCAATATTTACTAACTTTTAGAAACATCGAAATGCACCACTTGGCATACATGAGAGTTACTTCCTGTCTCAGATATTGAACACGACTAAAAAATTTCGATAATAAATTATCGAACGCGCTTACATAACTTAACATAATCTGAAATACGTGCCTTACTACTTCTCATGCCTAGTGTTCAATACCCAAAATAGAAAGTTGCGGAAGCGATTTACAACTTGATACAATAATAAGTCGTACAATCAAATATACATATCAGACAATAGAAAAATAACATAAACAACTAAACTAAAACATCTACATCTCCTTGTGGTAGCTTCATAACCGAGCCTCATTGCCTTTACTTTCCCTGAAAACCACAAATCATAAAGGGTGAGATAACATTATCTCAGTGAGTTGTATCGAGACCCCTTACTAACTCTCTCGATTCATTATGATTGATTCATTAATCGTAGTCCTTAAAGTTGACTACGTGGAAACCTGAAACGTGTAACTCGTAGTCCTCCTAAGAAACATACGAGAGACACACACATAACAATGATTCTTAGAATATCTCCGGCAACTTTATTTGAAAGCTACCGGGAAACCCATTCCCTGGCCATTCTCTACCAGTGACAAACGATGACGGGGCCTAGGTTTTGGGGCTCACGACTTCCCCTCCCACTAGTACGCTAATCCATGAACAGGGTCGTCACCCTAACAGTGATGTATATTAATATATACATTGGTATGATCATAACAATGGTGCAAACATAGCATAACACAACTTGGTCATGTCTTTATCCTTTCATTAGGTGATCTCACACGTAATTTCTAACTTTGTTAACTTAAATTATTAGACACTTATAATCAAATCCACACATTAACATTCCAAACACAAACCATGTATCCGCATTGGGCAGTCAATAAACAGTGGGCCGCAAGGGCCGTTAATAAACAGTGGACCGCAAGGGCCGTTAATAAACAGTGGACCACAAGGGCCGTTAATAAACAGTGGACCGCAAGGGCCATTAATAAACAGTGGCATGAACATGACATGGAGTTTTACTTCAATCACAATCAACATAATCATAAACATCAAACAGTTCACTGAAAACATAATCCACTAAAGAAGCAACAATTCAAACATTCTAATTTAGCAACTGTACCTAAACTTTGAGAATTTATTTAACCTATCAAACGGCCACGGAATTTAGCAAACGACCCCTCTACGGAAAGCTAAGGACGTCTAGTTTCTGACTATGTTATTAGAGTTGTAGAATGATGGGTCAATAAATACAGTTTTAACAAATAACACAGTATGTTCAGAAAACGGGAATGCGACTGTGACCTAAATTGCGATCCTTCTAAAAGGATCAAAACCCACTCAATTAACCTGAAACCTGAGTCTAACAGTAGGAAAATAAGTCTAGCTTTCAAAGAAATAGAAATCATCCGAAAAGGAGTTCAATTGAAACCACCGAGCCCAAAACACTGACCCTATGTCCAGATTGTTCCCAGAATTTTACCCTAACTTGTGGAGCCTATAACTTGAGCTACACAATTCCAAATTCAAACAAATCAGAGCCAATTTAACGAGCATTCAGTCTAGTTTCTAAAATGATAGACCACATGATTTTCTAGTCAGTAATTCGTTCCCTGTAACTAAAGTACTGAACCTACTCCAGAACATCCAAAAACAGTGAAATTAGCAATACAATTAACACCAAGCAAACACCAAATTAATCCATTGACTCGAGACATGAAAATAAGTCACAACAATGATTCCCTAGTGAGTATAGAACTCACCTTTGGCGATGAAAATCGCACACAAACGAAGCCCTATGAACTCGAACGAACGGTAACACACGAACTCTGCCGAATCCGCTCCAAATTGTCACGAACTCGCCTATGACTCGATCAACATTCGAAACAGCAACCAAACTCGAATCCCAACTACTTTACTTCCTTCCCCACTAACATGCAATACCTTCAGTAGCTCCCAGAGCACTATGGAGACTCAAAGTAAGCTAGAGAACCTCTCTTCTCTCAACTCTCCCAGATTTCTGTTTTCCAGCAACTAAGTAACGTATTGCAACGAACATAACTCGGTCAATTCTCCACTAAAATTAGCAAAAGGAGTGCCTATTGTGAAGGCAATTTTATCTAGTTTCTGAGGGTGGAACTTTCAAACGCATGCAACTAGTACTTAGAGAGTTATAACGAAAACACTGAAACTGGGTCAAAACTGTGACAGATTCAGAAGTGAAACTTGTGGACACGATAACTCCCTTCATTCTCAATGAACTCGGATGATTCTTGGGCCTAAACTGGAGAATTTTGAGTCTAGTTTTTAAAGAAACAAAAATGAGCGCAAATGGAGGTCTGTACAGGGAGATATATGGTAATCACTGAAGGTGGATCACACGGGTTTCACACAGGATTCTGCTTAGGCTTGTATCTTCAACTTCTAACTTGAATTCGAAAATGGTGGATGATGAAAGAGGAAGGTCTAGCTTCTGAAATCAGTATCAATGTGAGGAGGATTGAAAATGGAGAACAATGGTACTGAAATGGGTCACATGCATTGAGGATTGATGAATCTCTCCCTCCCTCTTCTTCCTCACTCTTCGCAACCCTCTCCTCTCTCTCTCAAATTCTGCTTCTGAAAATTCTGGAATGAAAGTGATGCTGTGTGTGTTGTGGGGTGGGTTCAGCTGGGGTTACTTAATGAGGGGGAAAAGACTATTTTGTCCCTCTCCTTAGCTCCTCACTTAACTAGTCCTAATATAACTATTTTACCATAACTAACTTATTTAGCAATTTGTAACAACCATGCACACACATAATAAATCACTTATGTCACACATTTCATAATAATTGAGTTATGCTAAGTATTAATTAACCTCTTCTTTGTAATTTTGGGCACTCCATCTTTATGTGTCCCGATTTTCCACATTCGTGGCAAGTTGGTGGATTTGAGAGGTTTTCCTTGCTTGAGCCTCTTTTGGTTGGAGAATTCTTTTTGAGAGATCTTTCCCTTTTCATGAACTTTTTGAATTTACTAACCATTAGTTCCATTTTCTCCTCGTCTTCATCTTCATCTTCCGAATCATCACTATCGTCAGATGAGCTTGAATTGGAAGCTTTGAGAGCTAAGTTTTTGTTCTTCTTGTCTTTTCTTTCATGCTCTGCTAGGCGAGTGAGCTCTAACTCGTGCTCTAGTAGTTTCCCAAACAGGGTGGCGAGAGTCATGGTAGTCAAGTTTCTTGACTCAGTTATTGCAGTCACCTTTGGTTGCCATTCTCTGTTTAGGCATCTTAGCACTTTGTTGATCAAGTCTTCGGGAGGAAATGATTTTCCTAATGAACCCAATTTGTTCACTATGTGAGTGAACCTTTTCTGCATCTCTCATATTGTTTCACCTGTATTCATTCTAAACAATTCGTACTCTCTGGTAAGAGTATTTGTTCTTGCCCTTTTCACTTCACTTGTACCCTCATGAGTAACTTGGAGATTATCCTACATTTCTTGGGCAGTTTTACAGTTTGAAACTCGAAAAAATTCATCAGCACTCAAAGCAGAAGTAATAATACTTTTAGCACGTAAATTAAGTTGCACTTTTCTTTTCTCATCATCAGACCATTCATTTCTACTTTTTATTGTTAGAATACCATCTACTATGTGTGTGAGGACGAAAGGTCCTTTTTCCACAGCATCCCAAACATCTAAGTCTACCCCTTCAATAAAAATTCTCATTCTTTCTTTCCAATAAGCATAGTCTTCTCCGTTAAATCCCGGAGGACGGAAAATAGATGCACCCTCTTGCGTAGACCAACCTGAAGCCATTTCTCTTGAAGCTGCTAGGTCCTTTATACAAGAGTCTAGCTCTGATACCACTTTTTACCAAGTGGCTTCAGTCTCAAGAGGGGGGGTGAATTGAGATTTAAAACTTTTCAGATCTTTCGGAAACGTTTTTCCCCTTTTCAATGACTTAGATCAATTTTCGCGCAGGTTAAGTGGAAGCGAAGGAATTAGAATATAAAGCAGTAAAGCGGTATAACAGTAAAGCAGGAAAGCAGTAAAGCACGCAGAGATTTATCCTGGTTCGGTCACCTCCTAGTGACCTACGTCCAGTCCTCACACCCTTGTGAGATTTTCCACTAACCAAAGCAACAAGGCTTACAGGTGCCTTGGGAAACCTTTACAGACTCAGGCACTCTCCTCCTAGGATACCCCACCTATGGAGAGCCCTCAAATCTAATATAACAATAACAAGAGATACCCCACCCCTGTTACAATCAATTGCCCCAGAAAGATACCCCACTTTCTAGTACAAACAGCTACCCTAGAGAGATACCCCACTCCCTAGTACAAACCACAAACAATTAAATAATAAACAATTGTAAAGACAGAAATACCTCTAATGAAGGCAGATATTACAACTTGAAGAATGCAACCCCAACTAACTCTTAGCAACAGATCAGCTCAGACGGACCATTGGTGCGTGACGAGCAAAACTAAAAGCGTGAAGAGTTTTTCTCAAAAAGTTTTCTGATTCGTGAAATGGGTTGTGTAAAAATGAACGTAATGCAGTGCCTATTTATAGGCTATGAAAAAATCAAGTTTACGTTAAAAATAGTGTAGGAATCGATTCTTTGTTGAAAGCATTTGATCTAGGAATCGATTCATTTAAGTGAGGAATCGATTTTGATTTGTTTGAAAAATAGGGACAATCGATTCTTGAGGACCATGGAGAGCTAGGAATCGATTCTGTACTTAGTGAAAATTTGTATGAATCGATTCTCAGCTTGCCTGAGACATGTAGGAATCGATTCTCAGTTAAGTGCAAAAGAGTGGGAATCGATTCTTCCTTTAAAAATGTTTGGCTCAGAAATCGATTTTTGTACTGAAAGATACATGAAGTGAAAATCGATTCTTCCTTTTCTGATTGGCCTGAAAATCGATTTTGATGAGTGTATATGCAAGATGAAATCGATTTTTATGCTTTAAAGATGATAAGCATGTTTACGTAAGTATGCATGCATCTTTGAAAAACTTGTGAGTGTGTGAGACTTTGACATACGAGCTGACCTTTGAAAGAGCTTACACTTTTTCCTAAGACACACCCAAACCCTAAGGACTACCCTTATATTTAAGGACTACCCTTATATTTAAGGACTACCCTTAAACTTGAATCTTCAATCCTTGAGCTTGATTGTCTTGGATTGTGACTTTGATGTTTAGTCACTTTTATTAACTTTGACCATCAACTTTGGCTTTGGCCTTTTTACTATTATCAACTTTAACTTTTGTCTTTTTCATCATCAAAACCTCTTAACCACTTCATCATGAAAACTTAGCCTGCAACACAAGATATCTACAGTTGCTTGAGGGACTCACTGAGATTTCTTAATCTCACCCTTCATTATATTGTAGATTTACAGATAAGCTGGTAAAGTCTTGATGGTTGAAGATGATGCTAAGGAGCTTTTATTGACTACATTTGTTGTTTTTTACGACTTTAAAGATTGATGTATTGTATTATGTCCCTTGTTGGGTTATTGATTAGGTACTTTAGTATTTGAACTGTTAAAGCCAAAATGTGTATTAATGATAGTATGATATTATGACTATGTTGTAGGCACTTTACAATTTCGATCTTTATGTATTAATGACTCTTGGTGTCCTTAAATATAAGTTAGTTTAAGGTGTGAGGTATTCTGTATTACCATAATTTTTGTCGAGTCATTTTGGGAATTAAATTTCCGTTTGTTGTATCCAAATTGTGTTGTGTATTCTCTGATGGATTGAAGTGAACAAAATTTTGGATTTTATTGACGAATAAAATTTAGGACGTTACACTATGCATGACGTATATCAAAAAAGAAAATAGTTATCCATGGTAATTTGGATATTGATTCTCTTTTTATGTAAAATGCTCACTCCCTTTATTATATATACTTGAGAAGGGCTTATAACAAAATATTTCATTTTGCAAGGATATGAAATGTTAGCCTTAACATGAAATGCTATGATTGATGGATATGTTGACAAGGGCTTATAACAAAATATTTCATTTTGCAAGGGCTTTTAACAAAAAAAAAATTTGCAGGGGCTTAAACCAAAACACCTTATATTTGCAGGGGCCTAAAACATATTTAAGCCTATATACTTTTGTCATATAAAATACAAAATGATTTTTCTTTTAAATCTTTTTTTCTTCGATAAGCAATGACTCATTGATTAGAGCATTAGGGATGCTCAAAACCACAAATACAAGAACTTAGAAATTCTCAATACAAGTCAAAGCATTGTTCTATCAAAGAGGCAAAGACAAGCTAGAATCTCTACCCACACCAGAAATAAACTAACACCATGACAAAAACTTAATACGAGCGACAATCGAATCAATCTTGGCCTTCTTCCCTCTAAAGCAAATTCCATTCCGAGCAAGCCAAAGACACCAACAAATTGTCAACCAGAGTAAGTATTTAACCTTCTTGGATTTATTCCCCAAACATAACTCTCCAAAATGAATATAGTGTTGATATAAGGTAAGAGACATAGGCAGCTGGACATCAAGTCATCGCTCTATCTCCATCCAAACCTTTCTCGAAAAATCACAATCAAGGAAGAGATGATGGAGATCCTCATTGTGATTGTTACAAATATCGCACAGGCCCCCCTCCTCTAAACGAATAACCTGTCTGCTTCTAAGTAGCTCACGCACTGGTAGAGCGTTTAAAAATAATCTCCAACCAAAGATCAAGATTTTTGAAGGAACTGTTGTTTGCCATAACGCTTTGAAGTTTGCACTATCACTGTTAGTGTTCACAATAGAAACCGAATTAGCTGACAACAAAAAACGATAACAAGATCTCACTGAATAACGTTGGGAAGGTTCCAGTAACCAACTCCAGCGATTTGTTTTGTCTCTATTTAACTGCACGTCTCTCAGAATGTCAAATAGCGTTGATCCATCCTCGCTAAGAAACTGCGAATCGAATCCAAAAGCTGTAAAATTCCAACGGTGGGAGCTCTGGTTCCATACACCTAGATAAGGAATGTAAGCCTTTTTGTTGCTACAACCTGCAAAAATGTTAGAAAAATCCATCTTCAATGGGCGCTGCCCAATCCAATGGTGATTCCAAAAATTCACGCCTTGACCATCGCCCAGCCCTCTCCTAACATTCGCTTGGAACCACCCTCCCGAAAGTCTATCTTCACCCACACTCCGAAGATCACGCCACCACAGAAAATAATTCGCTCTTCTATCTAACTGTCTATTTTCCGAAAAGCAAAATAGATTTCAAGTCACCATAGCGATGAGAGAGTAAATCCCACCAAGGGGCATCTTCTTCCGACAATATCCGCCACTTCCACTTGGCCAATAAAGCAACATTAAATAGCTCAATATTTTTTACACCTAGACCTTATTCCTCCTTAGGCTTGCAAATTTTATCCCATGCCATCCAATACATGCCTCTATCAACTTCGTTTATACCCCAAAAGACATCACCAACTTACACCCACCCACACCACCCTCAAAGCCATAACCCTTTGCCCTACCCCATCTCCAAAAAAAACATCTTCAAAACAACCACCGCCTCAGTCATCTCCAAAAAAAAAGCCACCACAACCTCCACAGAAACCAACACCACCACCAGCCATCCCTCCATTAGAGAAGTCAGTATCGAAGAAAGAACAAGCTGATGCTGAAGTACCCAGTGTCAAGGCATCATTTAAAGGAAGCAGTGCTTCAACGCCTGGCGTAAGGAACTTTTGACTTATACTCAGCTTCTGCATCTCACTTTGGACACTGATCCAATGAGTGCTTAAAGTGATTTGCCAATGGAGTACTCACAGCCTTCGAATTGCTCATGTCAAATCTGTCTAGCACCTTTTCAACATAGCTTTTCTGAGAGAGCCATAATTATCTAGCACTCCTATCCCTGTAAATTTCCATCCCAAGAATCTTCTTAGCAGCACCTAAGTATTTCATATCAAACTCTTTCCCAACATGATTTTCTGTTCATTTACGTCATGTAAATGATTAGCAGCAATCAACATATCATCCACATATAGTAACAAGAAAATAAAAGAACCATAACCAAGGCTTCTAACATAAACACAAAAATCATACTCGCACCTTTTGTAGCCAATCTGAAGCATGTATGAATCAAAGCGCTTGTACCATTGTCTTGGAGACTGCTTTAGACCATACAGAGACCTCTTCAATTTACAAACGAGTCTGCCCCGTCCAGTATCACTGAAACCCTCTGGCTGCTCCATGTAAATTTGCTCCTCTAGATTACCATGGAGGAAAGCTGTCTTCACATCCATCTGCTCTAAATGCAAGTCTCGGCTGGCTACCAAGGCTAACACTGCCCTGATAGAGGTATGTCTGACGACCGGAGAGAAAATCTCATCATAGTCAATCCCCTTCTGTTGTGAGTACCCCTTTGCGACAAGACGAGCCTTGAACTTTTCCCCTTCTTTTTCTGTTACGGCTGGTTTTCTCTTGTACACCCAATTGCAACTGATAGCCCTTTTTCCTTTAGGAAGCTGAACAAGATCCCATGTCTCATTTTTCTTCAAGGACTCTATCTACTCCACCATAGCACCCATCCACTTATCTTTCTCCTTGCTAGCTATAGCCTCTCGAAAAGTGGACGGATCTCCAGAACTAGTAAGAAGTTCATAAGCTACCAAGTCTTCAGACCCATATCTATTTGGTGGCTTGATCTGACGGCGCTCTCTATCGCGTACTAGAGAGTAATCATGAACTCCACCTGAATCTTCGGTTCCATGTTCAATTTCAGTATCAGGGTCTGCTTCGGCTTGTGGTTTAGGTGCCAACCGCCTATTGCTCGCTGGTGACGACTCAATAGGCACTTGAATCACCTTATTGTTGGAAGTTTCCCCTTCAGATGCTGACACATCTGTTGCAACTGACTGCTTCAACATGGACTGCTCATCAAGCACAACATCTCTACTGAGTACCATCTTCTTTGAAACTAGATCCCATAATTTGAACCCCATTACACCTTTTGAGTAACCGACGAAGACACACTCCTTTGACTTTGGATCAAGTTTGGATCGATCTTCACTGGATATATGCACATAAGCTGGACACCCGAAAATCTATAAGTTGTCAAGATCAATAGGATTACCTGTCCATACCTCCTCTGCAACCTTCTTGTCCAATGAAGCCCGTGGTGACCTGTTGATAAGATAACATGCCATGATAATTGCCTTTGTCCAGAAACCCTTTGATAATCCAGCATTCAACCTGAGACATCTTGCCTTTTAAGTTAGAGTCCTGTTCGTTCTTTCTGCGACACCATTCTGCTGTGGTGTCTTCCAAAATGAAAATTGCCTCTCAATATCATGTTCTGCGCGGAATTTCTTGAAGTTTGAATCAGTGTACTCAGTCCCATTATCTGACCGCAAATACGTGATTTTTCTGCCCCGTTTGATTCTCTACTTCTGCCTTCCACAACTTGATCTTGTGAAATACTTCAGATTTATGCTTTAGAAAATACACCCAAACCTTGCGAGAAAAATCATCGGTAAAAGTCACAAAATACCTGGCACCACCCATGGAGGGCTCTTTGTTAGGCCCCCACACATCAGAATGCACATTGTCCAGGCTTCCCTTCGTTTTGTGTTTCCTTGTCTTGAACCGAACACGACATTGTTTCCCAAGTACACAATACTTGTACAAATCCAGCTTGCAACTGCTGATAACTCTTATTTATAAGAGTTATTTATGCATTCTTAAGGTTAATTCATTGTTTATTCTCATGTAATTAGTAAGTTAGCATATGTAAATATTATGTTTTAAGTTTAGAAGGTTGCATTCCTGAGTTCTTAATATTTGGCATTTAGGTGCCCCATTTGTGTGCTTTGATTGTGTGTTCAATTGGTGCAGCATCAGTTGCCAGCACCTGAGCAGGGAATTCTACTTTTCTCTTGGGCACTTGTACTTTTAGTCACACAAAGGACAAAGGGCGGCTCAAATATAGGGTTTTCTTGGATCATGTACCCTAGAGTTATAAAAGGGAGCCTCCTTCTTCATTTATGTCATGCTAGGTCTGAAAAGGAAAGTTTAGAAATAGCTTTCCACCATTTTTACCTACGCTACCTTCCATTACCAAACTTGTGAAGATCATTGCTGCAGCTACGACAGGAGCCACAATACTTGTTGATTGTGCTACGTGGGAGCTGAACCCTCTCCTTGAGACTCTCTTCTTGGAATGTATCTTCGGATCTTCTCACTTAGTATAATTTCTATCTTGTATTTCTTGAATATGATTGTTACAATTATGTTTGAGTTGTGTTTCTTATCTAGTTTGCTCATTATGAGATAAATACTCATCGTTGGAATGTTGGGATCTACGTAATGAATTTCTAGTGCATTTGATGAAATGCGTTTGATGTTTTAGCAATTTATCTTTTGTGAGCTTAATATTTCCATCATAAATTAGGAATGGCCATCTAACTTAAGTAAATTCGTAAATTAAGAAATGGTTTATGAATAGATCTCAAAATATAACAAGGATAGTAAGTAGTAAAGGACACTTTAATGCTTCTTGCTTAAACCCTAGACATAGGATGGCAAAATCCATGAGATGAACACTGTGGGTGCGTGAGTAGCCTAGGGAGTACCTATTTAGGGTCTAGAGATAGACTCTTGTAGAGAAACCCTAGTGGAAGTGTTTGAAAAAACAGCAACTATTGCGACAACATCTATTGCTGTAGCGTTAGACGCAACACTATTGCACTAGAAAGGAGTTACTTAGTGAACACACCCTTTTACTTAATTTGTTATTTTAAAATGCTTTCAAAAACTTGTGTCTATTATTTTTACCTCACTAATTTGCTAGCCAAGTTAAGCACATTTTAGACCTCAATCCTCGTGGGAACGATATTTTCTTATCATATACTACTTGTTGGACTGTGTATACTTGCACACGATTTTCGACAACAAGTTTTTGCCGTCGTTGCTGGGGATTGAAAAGTTTAATTGTTGTTTAATTAGTTAGTAAGTTAGTGATTTTTTTGTTTTCTCACTTTTGTGTGCTGTCTCTGTTGCTATAGCATTAGCAGCTGCAGCATATGCACAGGGCTACCACACCAGAATTTCAGTTGGATCCAGAAATAGAAAGACTGTTCAGAAGGTTGAGAAGGATCAATAGCAGATCAGGGCTTATTGAGTTAGGCAGAGCTGTTGTCATGGCTTCTGTACATGATTCCCAGAGCACACCAGCTAAAGGTTCCCAACACAGTGCCACTAAAATGGAAAACCCTCCAGTCAACCAATATCAGCAAGAGGTATTAAATCAAACAGTCATGGGCATGGCTAATGACAGGGACAGACCTATGAGGGATTATGCAATTTTTGACCCTATAACTATGCAAACCAGCATAGTAAGGCCTGAACTTGCCACAACACATTTTGAATTTAAGCCCATGATGTTTCAAATGCTTCAAATAGTTGGCAAATTTGGTGGTGGACCTACTGAGGATCCCCATCTGCATTTAAAACAATTTGTAGAAGTTTGTAGTAATTTCATACTCCCTGGTGTTTCTGATGATGCTTTTAAACTCAAGTTATTTCCATATTCCTTGAAGGATAGAGCCAAGGTGATAAGTCTATTTTTAGAGTCTTTTTATTAGTTATTTTTCTTAAGTTTATTTGGTATTTTAAATATATTTTTGAGCTATTTTACTACAAATGTTTACTTTTTATTTTCAGGTGTTATTTTGAAGCAAAAGAGAAAATATGAGGAAAAATGAAGAAACAAAGAAAATATTTGAGGAGGAACAATTTTTAAGACCGCTTGGCACTCAACAGGGCGTCAAGGGCGCCAAGCAGCAAAACTGGTGCAGCACAGGGCGCCAAGGGCGCCAAGCAGCAAAAACTGGCGCAGAGCCTGCGCACGACCCTGGCACATAGGCGCACGACCCTGGCACATAGGCGCACGACCCATGCTTGCCAGCAACGCAGAACAGCTGTTGCCAGCACAAGGCACACGACCCAGGTTCCATAGGCGCACGACCTTGGTGCAAAACTGGCACAGAGCAGCCAAAATTGACTGGCCAGGGCGCACGACCCAGCACATGGGCGCACGACCCTGGCGCCAGACAAGTCAATTTTGGTTGCACCCACTTGCTGATGGCTATCTTTGCCAACTTGATTTGCCACTTTTTTTGGACCATCAAGTGCCTTGGCCCTCATATTTTCCTATAAATAGGACCTTGATCCTCACTTGTAACAAAGCTTGAATTTTGTTAGAAAATCAATGACAAGGTTTCCTCTAAGATTCATGACTTCAATTTACTCTTCATGCTTTTTATGATTCTTGCTCTTTTAAATTCTTGCTCATTTACTTTCCTTGCTATTTACTTTCTTGCTCCTAACTTTTATTTTCTTGCTCCTAACCTTTACTTTCTTGCTATTTATATTCCTTGTTCTTTACTTTTCTTGCACTTTATATTCCTTGCAATTTATTTTCCAAGTCATTTACATTCTTGCACTTTTATTTTCCTTGCTCTTTAACTTTCCAAGTCATTTAAATTCTTTGCAATTTACTTTTCAAGCGATTTACTTTCTTGTCATTTACAATTCCGCTATTTATGATTTTGCATTTTACCGCTTTCTTTTATTTCTCGCTATTTAATTTCATGTCTTTTACTTCTTCTTCTTCTTCTTCTTCTTCTTCTTCTTCTTCTTCTTCTTCTTCTTCTTCTTCTTCTTCTTCTTCTTCTTCTTCTTCTTCTTCTTCTTCTTCTTCTTCTTCTTCTTCTTCTTCTTCTTCTTCTTCTTCTTCTTCTTCTTCTTCTTCTTCTTCTTCTTCTTCTTCTTCTTCTTCTTCTTCTTCTTCTTCTTCTTCTTCTTCTTCTTCTTCTTCTTCTTCTTCTTCTTCTTCTTCTTCTTCTTCTTCTTCTTCTTCTTCTTCTTCTTCTTCTTCTTCTTCTTCTTCTTCTTCTTCTTCTTCTTCTCTCATGTTTGTTTTTGTCTATAAACAATGAGTGAGTAGTTACAAAGTCTCGGGTTGTTGGGAGTAATCCAATGATAGGTCCCTAATAATTTCCAAAGACTATTCTCCACTCCAAATCGTTTTATATTTCAATCTAATTTCATTGTCCTTCAAATCTTATTTTAAACATCAAACGAATGACGGAAAGGTGAAGTATTGATGTTGGAACTATGAAATTAGACAAGGGAATCAAAACATGAGAATAGTTTTGAAACTCTTGAGACATCATAAAGGTGTTATGCTTAATGGGTTTTGGTGACAATCAACCATGAGAATAGGCTTGATTGTTAGTTCAAAACACGCTCTTGTACTCCGAAAGGAGACATTAGTTATATTCGCTGCCTTGTCTTTGAAATACAAAACTCTTATAATTTGTTGAAAAGTCTAAAGAATTATTTTGGTTCCTCATTGTTGTGATGAAACTATAAACCTGAGATTATTTTTATTTCTAAATTTTACATCTCCTAAAACCATTTCTCTTCACTTAATCAACTTTGGAATATTAAATTGGTAATCACTTAGGCTCTCCCTGTGGACCGATACTCTTTTATTACGCGATACGACTCGTGCACTTGCGAGGCTATCAAGTTTTTGGCGCCGTTGCCGGGGAGGCAGTGATATTAATTAAGTTTTTCGAAACCGGTTAGACTAAAGTTTTATTTTCTTTATTTTTACTTTTTCTTCTCTTGTCCCTCGAATGCGAAGAACCAGAAGTTTCGGTGAAACTGTTCAAAAAATTCCCGAAATCGAAAGGATCTTACATAGAAGGAGGAGAGAAATTCCCGATAACCAAATGGCGGCTAATTAAAATCGTGCTCTCAAAGAGTACGCAACACCTTCAGCGGAACCATCGGTTGTCATTGTACATCCAAATGTGGAAGCAAATAATTTTGAAGTCAAATCATCTCTGCTTTCAATGGTTCAACAAAACCAATTTTCTGGTTCTCCCACGGAGGACCCAAATCTTCATATTTCAATTTTTCTGGAATACTGTGGAACTCTCAAATTAAACGGGGTACCTCAAGATGCCATAAGACTAAAGCTCTTCCCTTTTTCATTAAGGGATAGAGCAAGAGCATGGCTACATTCTTTGCCTTCGGAATCCATTACCAACTGGGGCCAATTAAAACAAGCCTTTCTTACTAGGTTCTTTCCCCCAAGTAAAACAGCTCAAATGAGAAGTCAAATTACTCGATTTTCTCAAAACGACAGGGAATCTCTTTATGATTCTTGGGAACGTTTCAAAGAAATGTTAAGGCTATGCCCCCATCATGGACTAGAGAAATGGCTCGTTGTTCACACTTTTTATAATGGATTACAATATGCAACAAGGATGACTGTTGATGCAGCTGCAGGTGGAGCTTTGATGAACAAAAATTTTACTGAAGCTTATGCACTCATTGAAGATATGGCTCAAAACCATTATCAATGGGCAAGTGAGCGAGCCATAACAGATAAACCAGCATCATCAAAAGAGCCAGGTAAGTATGAAATATCTGCTGTTGATCATCTTGCCTCAAAAGTGGACGCACTTTTTCAAAAATTTGAAAAATTAAATGTAAGTGCCATTTCACAAACTTTTTCTCCTACTACTCCACCATGTGAATTATGTGGGGTTGTTAGCCATATTGGAGCCGAATGCCAGCTTGAGGCATCTAGTACTGGAAATGAGCATATTAACTATGCTCAAAAAGAAGATCCGTTTTCAAATACTTATAATTCTGGGTGGAGAAATCATCCAAATTTTTCTTATAAAAATCCTCCACCCAATCCAGCACCTAGACCACCTCCTGTCTTTCAAAATCAAAGCGTTTTTAACAACCCACAAAACAACCAGCAAAAGTCGAACTTGGAATTTTTGATGGAAAAATTTGTGTCATCTCAAACAAAACAAAATGAAGAATTCAAAAATCAAACTGGTTATTTGAATGACACACTTATCAAACTAGAATCAAAAATCGACTCTATTGCCGCTCATAGTGAGACGCTTGAAAATCAAATAACTCAAGTGGCAACACAGGTGGCTTCATCCTCTAAATCTTCGGGGGTATTTCCCGGACAGCCTGAACAAAATCTAAATGGCCAAATATATGCCGTCACCCTTAGAAGCGGAAAACAATTAGAGGAACCAAGAGCAAACCAAGGAAAAATTGTGAGTGAAAAACATAATTTACCATGTGAGCAAGAAGAGAAAGAAAAAGAGAAAGAACCAGAAAAAGAAAAAAAGAAAGAACCAGAAAAAGAAACAGAAGAACCAAACATCCCCGCACCACCATACGAAGAATCTCCTTTATCTTATTTTTCACCTTCCTTTGTGAAAATAACATTTGATCTGGGGGGAATTGAAAATAAGATCTTATTGCTTTTACAACTTCCATTTTACAAGCCATGGGATCCAGGAATATGTTTTCATTCTTCATGTGTCACTTGGTCTTTATGCTTCAAGCAATGGGACCCAGGAATAACTTTCCAAAGGGCAAAGGTCAAGCTAATGACCATAAACGAGCGCTGCGTAGGAGGCAACCCACTGGTTTACCTATGTTTTGTTTTCCTGGAAAAAGCAGAAAAGCTACAAAATGCCAATCAATGTGAGCTTTCTTACCCCTCTCATATATTCTATTCTGATTTACATTGAGGACAATGTTTGGTCCAAGCATGAGGGGGTATTTTATTGCTTTTCTTGGGTATGTCTTTATTGCTTTGCTGAGTTTTTATCTTTTTGTACTTTGAGTTGTATCTGCTCCCTCCATCATAAAACTTTGTGAACCCTAAGCATGTTTTAGATAAGCCTTTTCTGGACAAATTTTTTTTCAAATTTTCATTAGCAATCATCTAGGTGGACTGGTTGGGAACAACAAAATTGTAACATGGTTCGATTTCTACTTCTAGGGCTTTTTCACACACCCACTATTGAGACTTTTTTTTCAGTTATTAATACAATTAGAAGGACTGAAAAGAAACTACTAACCTGGTTCTCTTGGTGACATTCACTGGATGCGCGGTTACTGGAGAAAAACGTCTGAGTTGGGGTATTAAAAAATAAAATAAAATAAAATAAAATAATATAATAATAATAAAATAAAAATGCAAAACCAATTCAAAATGCAAAAATTGGTGCATTTTAAATGTCAAAATGAATGGTTAGCATATGAAATCAAAAAAAAAAAATGCTTGAATGCCCAACATATAAAGACCCTCCTTTGAGACCCGGTCTTAGTGAATGAAGGACCCAAGCTTAAGAATGCTGGGGAACCGGTTCTATGATGACATTGATATCCTCTCTAGAGTATTGATACTTTAAAACTGTTTCCCAATTCCACCAGAAGCCCGGATAGTAGTTCTCAAACCAAAGTGTTAGAATTGCCCCACAGTTCACTTAGGGTTTCGATATGAAAATAAATTCCCTTCAGAATTGGCCTAAAGATCTACACTGTTTTTGCTTGAGGACAAGCAAAGGTTCAAGCATAGGGGAGTTTGATAAGTCTATTTTTAGAGTCTTTTTAATAGTTATTTTTCTTAAGTTTATTTGGTATTTTAATTATAATTTTGAACTATTTTACTACAAATGTTTACTTTTTATTTTCAGGTGTTATTTTGAAGCAAAAGAGAAAATATGAGGAAAAATGAAGAAACAAAGAAAATATATGAGGAGGAACAATTTTTAAGACCGCTTGGCACTCAACAGGGCGCCAAGGGGGCCAAGCAGCAAAACTGGCGCAGCACAGGGCGCCAAGGGCGCCAAGCAGCAAAAACTGGCGCAGAGCCTGCGCACGACCCTGGCATATAGGTGCACGACCCATGCTTGCCAGCAACGCAGAACAGCTGTTGCCAGCACAAGGCGCACGACCAAGGCTCCATAGGCGCACAACCTTGGTGCAAAACTGGCGCAGAGCAGCAAAAATTGACTGGCCAGGGCGCACGACCCAGGCACATGGGCGCACGACCCTGGCTCCAGACAAGTCAATTTTGGCTGCACCCACTTGCGGATGGCTATCTTTGCCAACTTGATTTGCCACTTTTTTTTGGACCATTTTGCCCCTCCACTCAAGTGCCTTGGCCCTCATATTTTCCTATAAATAGGACCTTGATCCTCATTTGTAACAAAGCTTGAATTTTGTTAGAAAATCAATGACAAGGTTTCTTCTAAGATTCATGACTTCAGTTTACTCTTCATGCTTTTTATGATTCTTGCTCTTTTAAATTCTTGCTCATTTACTTTCCTTGCTATTTACTTTCTTGCTCCTAACTTTTATTTTCTTGCTCCTAACCTTTACTTTCTTGCTATTTATATTCCTTGTTCTTTACTTTTCTTGCACTTTATATTCCTTGCAATTTATTTTCCAAGTCATTTACATTCTTGCACTTTTATTTTCCTTGCTCTTTAACTTTCCAAGTCATTTAAATTCCTTGCAATTTACTTTTCAAGCAATTTACTTTCTTGTCATTTACAATTCCGCTATTTATGAATTTGCATTTTACCGCTTTCTTTAATTTCTCGCTATTTAATTTCATGTCTTTTACTTCTTCTTCTTCTTCTTCTTCTTCTTCTTCTTCTTCTTCTTCTTCTTCTTCTTCTTCTTCTTCTTCTTCTTCTTCTTCTTCTTCTTCTTCTTCTTCTTCTTCTTCTTCTTCTTCTTCTTCTTCTTCTTCTTCTTCTTCTTCTTCTTCTTCTTCTTCTTCTTCTTCTTCTTCTTCTTCTTCTTCTTCTTCTTCTTCTTCTTCTTCTTCTTCTTCTTCTTCTTCTTCTTCTTCTTCTTCTTCTTCTTCTTCTTCTTCTTCTTCTTCTTCTTCTTCTTCTTCTTCTTCTTCTTCTTCTTCTTCTTCTTCTTCTTCTTCTTCTTCTTCTTCTTCTTCTTCTTCTTCTTCTTCTTCTTCTTCTTCTTCTTCTTCTTCTTCTTCTCTCATGTTTGTTTTTGTCTATAAACATTCAGTGAGTAGATACAAAGTCTCGGGTTGTTGGGAGTAATCCAATTATAGGTCCCTAATAATTCCCAAAGACTATTCTCCACTCCAAATCGTTTTATATTTCAATCTAATTTCATTGTCCTTCAAATCTTATTTTAAACATCAAACGAAGGACCGAAAGGTGAAGTATTGATGTTGGAACTATGAAATTAGACAAGGGAATCAAAACATGAGAATAGTTTTGAAACTCTTGAGACATTATAAAGGTGTTATGCTTAATGGGTTTTGGTGACAATCAACCATGAGAATAGGCTTGATTGTTAGTTCAAAACACGCTCTTGTACTCCGAAAGGAGACATTAGTTATATTCGCTGCCTTGTCTTTGAAATACAAAACTCTTATAATTTGTTGAAAAGTCTAAAGAATTATTTTGGTTCCTCATTGTTGTGATGAAACTATAAACCTGAGATTGTTTTTATTTCTAAATTTTACATCTCCTAAAATCATTTCTCTTCAGTTAATCAACTTTGGAAAATTAAATTGGTAATCACTTAGGCTCTCCCTGTGGACCGATACTCTTTTATTACGCGATACGACTCGTGCACTTGCGAGGCTTTCACAAGGCTTGGTTAAATTCCTTGGAGCCTAACTCTATCACTACTTGGAATGAAATGGCTGAAAAGTTTATGACTAAATATTTTCCACCTATCAAGAATGCCAGGATGAGAACTGAAATTACCTCTTTCAGACAAACTGAATTTGAAACACTGTTTGAAGCATGGGAAAGATTTAAAGAATTGCTAAGAAAATGTCCTCATAATGGGTTGCCAGTTGTGGTTCAAATGGAAACTTTTTACAATGGGTTGGAACCTCAGACAAGGCTTATGCTTGATGCATCTTCTGGTGGAGTTTTATTGAATGGTTCATACACTAATGCTTACAATCTTATTGAAACAATTGCTGCTAATAGTTATCAATGGCCTACAGCAAGAGTGAGTGCTCAAAAGAAAGTAGCTGGGATGCATGAAGTTAGTGAAATGACTGCTTTAGCTGCTTAAGTGGCATCCCTTACCAATATGGTTAAAAACCTAAATGCACCCAGTGCTGCAGCTACAGATGCTGCAGCAACAGAAGCTAAACCAGAGGTCAAAGCTGCAGCAGCAATTGAGCAAGTTCCAGTGGGATCTACCAGTTGTGTCTACTGTGGAGGAGGTCACTTATATGAAGAATGCCCAGCCAACCCTATATCAGTCAACTATGTCAGATACAACAGAAAACATAATCCATATGCCAGTGCCTATAATCCAGAATGGAGAGATCATCCCAATTTCAAATGGAGTATAGCAGCACCTGCAGCAACTCCAGCTACACCACCTGGATTCTTTGCTCAACCCAAGGCAGCAGCAGCTCCAGCAGCTGGTAATTCTTTGGAGGCTATGCTCAAAGCTTTCATGAATGAAACCAAAATTCAATATCAAACTCAAGGGGCTGCTATCAAGAACTTGGAGAATCAAATTGGTCAAATAGCCACTGCTCTAACCCAAAGACCTAGTGATAACATTACCTTCCACTACTGAAACTTCATCTTCAAAAGGGAAAGAGGTATCAACTTGCAAGGCTATATCTTTAAGGAGTGGGAAGGATTTGGCAGGACCATCACTTGATCAAGGTGGTGGAAAGAAACAAAATGAAAAAAATGAAAAAAAATGAAAAAAATGAAAGAAATGAAAAACATGATGTACACGATGCTGCCACAACAGATGCTGCAGCATCTGACTCTGCACCAGTAACTTCACCTAAGCTTGATCAAGCTTTGCCAGATCCACCCTTTCCTTAAAGATTGAAGAAGGCTCAGCAAGACAAGCAATTTGGAAAATTTCTAGAGGTGCTAAAGCAACTTTACATCAATGTTCCTTTGGTTGAGGCCCTTCAACAAATGCCCAACTATGCAAAGTTCATGAAGGAGGTGCTAACTAAAAGAAGAAGGCTAGGGGAATTTGAAACTGTGGCAATGATAGAAGAGTGCAGTATGATCATGCAGAATAAGCTTCCAAGAAAATGGAAGGATCCTGGCAGCTTCACTATTCCCTGTTCTATTGGGGAAAACTATACTGGCCGTGCTTTATGTGATTTGGGTGCAAGTATTAACTTGATGCCCAAATCTATATTTACACAACTTGGTATTAGAATTGCTAGACCCACCACTGTTACCCTTCAGTTAGTTGATAGGTCCATTGCCTATCCTGAAGGGATAATAGAGGATGTGCTTATTAAAGTTGACAAGTTTGTTTTTCCTGCAGATTTTGTTATTCTTGATTTTGATGCAGATAAGGTGGTGACTATCATTCTAGGAAGACCATTTTTAGCCACAGGGAAAACCCTCATTGATGTGCAGAAAGGAGAGTTGACCATGAGGGTCAATGACCAAGAGATTAAATTTAATGTGATGAATGCTCTTAAGTTTTCTGAAAAGGGGACTGAAGAATGTTTATATGTAGTCTCACTTGATGCAGTTGTGAAAAAGCATTTTCACAAGCAATCAGATCACCTAATCAAGGTTCTGGAAGATTCAGTAAAAGATGAACTTGTGGAAGAGGGTGTACTGGATAATGAAGCAACTGTCAAGGAAATTTGGTCAAGAAAGTATGAGTCCTTGGAACTGGAAGACTCAAGCTTCAAGAGGAATGTTCCATCTATTGAGCAACCACCTTCACTTGAACTTAAAGAGTTACCTAAACACTTGAAGTATGCCTTTTGGGGGGAAAATGATTCTTTGCCTGTGATCATTGCTTCTGACCTCACAAAAAGTCAGGAACATGATCTCATTACTACCCTAAGAAGGCATAAGAAAACAATTGGGTGGCAAATGGCTGATATAAAGGGAATAAGTCCTACCATTTGTATGCATAGAATCATTTTTGATGAAAATTCAAAGAATGGTATTGAAGGGCAGAGGAGGCTTAATCCTATCATGAAGGAGGTTGTTAAGAAGGAGATAATCAAATGGCTTGATGTTGGTATTGTCTATCCCATTTCAGACAGTGCATTGGTAACTCCTGGGCAATGTGTTCCAAAGAAGGGAGGAGTGACAGTGGTAGGTAATGAGAAAAATGAATTGATTCCTACAAGACAGGGTGGAGAATATGCATGGATTATAGAAAGCTCAACAAAGCTACAAAGAAGGACCATTTCCCTTTACCATTCATTGATCAGATGTTGGATAGGTTAGTTGGTAAGGAATTCTACTGTTTCCTTGATGATTACTCTGGTTATAATCAAATAGCCATCGTACCTGAGGATCATCAGAAGACCACATTCACATGCCCCTATGGTACCTTTGCATTTAGAAGGATACCATTTGGGTTATGTAATGCACCAGCTACCTTTCAGAGGTGCATGATGTCAATTTTTTGAGTTTATTGAGAAATCAATGGAGGTATTTATGGATGATTTTTCAGTCTTTGGGGAATCATTCCAACTATCTCTCAATAATTAACTTGGAGGAAATTTTGGATAGATGTGAAGAAACCAATCTGGTGTTAAATTGGGAAAAATGTCATTTCATGGTTCAAGCATAAACTGACTCGTTAATGTTTAAGGAGCCATAAAATGTCATTCCAACTATGTTTAAGGAATCATTCTATAACTTACCTTCACGCAGTTCGGCCAATCTTTTGCCTACGTCTGCGACTACAGAGCAGCTGTAGTTCCGTCTTATTGCTTGAAATCAATCAGGGTTTCAGTGTTACAATAGGTACTTATAATAACTTAGTTAAGATTACAACAATACCCCTGAACCCTACCGTGGTGGGCTGACGCCCCCCACACCCCAGCACACCCCAAACAGTTTGGGCCAAGCCCAATATGAGCCATACTCAACACTTGGCACCTTCTTTGGCCCTAGACATCTGTTTTTGTTTTCGGTATTTCGTGTGTTTATCTTTCTGTTTCCTATTTAGTTTATGTGTCATATCCTTCTCCCATAATTAGGAGTATGTTATAGTGGGGACATCAAGGTCTTTTTTTAGAGGGAGGGGATTTTAAGTTTAAGTGTTGTGTGTGATAATCAAAAGCATGAAAGTTTGTAATAAGGTATAAATAAGTGAATAAAAATTTGATGTTTAGAAAGGCTAAGCTTGGTGAGGATGTATCGCATGTTTGAAACATAAACTTACTTAGATTTATAACTTAGTTTATTCAGGGTTATCACAGAACACTCTGGGCTTGGGAAATAAGTTAGGTAGCTAAGAATGAGGTGATGCTAGAGCTAGATTGGCTAACCAAAGATTCTACCAATTCTAATTAAAAGGGGGTATAGCGAAGTGGTAATCTATCTATGTATATGGCTTTCCAAAAAGAAAGAAATGGTCAATGTAATAAGCCAAATGCTTAATTTAAAAACTGTGTGAAGAAGCCCTTTACTGAGTAACTAGGTCACTTCATGGATAATGTTGTGGTTTACGTAAAAAGGTAGAAGGTGAGTTAGTAAGAAAGAGAAAATAAAAGAGTGTACAGACCACAAGCAAGAAAGTATAAATTTGGCCTAGTATTATCATTATAGTCCCCCACTCTTGTGCAAAAATGTAGAGCCCACTCCCCTCTTTAAAGTCTTTTGAGGCAGAATTTAGGAAGCCATTACTTGCGAAGGCTAGGTGAACTCTTAAACTGTTTACAAATTGGACTTTGCTTAGTAGTGCACATAGGGAACCATGAAAAGCAATGTGTGTTGATGGATTGGAAATCTGAATGTCAAGCCCTCTATGATTCATATTTGAAAACCTGATGAAGTGAAATTGTGCAAGTTTTTTGGGTTCTCTAATTTCTGTTTTTTGTCTTTGTCAAGTGTCATGAGAACAAGCAATTGTTTAAATTTAAGGGTGTGAAAACTCTTAGAAGTAAGAGTTCTTTAGCTTAAATTGTTGCATGTCTAAGAGTATTTTGTCTTAGAAAATGTTTAGAATAAATTGTTTGTTTGATCTTAAGTGTGGAAGCCTTTTTTGATCCAAAAGAACAATTAAGTGCTCACTTCTTGTGAATTAATTTGTGTCTTAAATGATGCAGTATTTCAATGTTGAATTTGGTGTCGGGTCACTAGCTTTTGGCCTCTTGAGAGAGAAAGAAGGGAACAGAATCAGCGCAACAGTGTGTGTTGTACTACTGCATCAGAGAATGTGTAGACATTGTGTGTACTGATACACTAGGGATCACCTCTTTTTAGGATATTTTGAGTTTAGTTGTGTTAGGAAGGGTGCCTTATACCAGGGATAACTCGGATGCTCTAAAAGGAAGTTGCTTCTCCTCATGAAGGAGGCTGGATTTCTTTTAGGATCAAGTTAGACATAACATTACCTCAAGTTTCTATTTTTCTGCCACTATTACTCTCTAAGGGAAATTCTTGAAGAACACTGCCAGAATACCATCACTTGAAGCTGAGGATACTAGAGTTGTAGCTTTTGGAAGAACCTGCTGTCAACACTCCTACTTGTACAAGTTTAGTATAAAGCAATATTCTTTCCTTTAGCTAGTTTCTTCTTTGTTGTATTTTATATGCCATGGCACCAATTCTGGCACCTGTTATGCATGTTATATATATTTGTTTCTTAGTATGAGCTAAACACTTTTGTAGTTGGTATGCTTGGAACATGTAACATATTTTAATGGTTTAAATGTTGAAGTATGTGTTTTGGTACTTCTCATCCTTGCGTATTAAATATTTCCAAGCTTATTTTATCGGTGACAAAGTATGAGTAGTACTTATTAAAGGATACTTTACTAATTTTTTTTTTAAAATAGACATGGAAAAAACACCATATAGTGATCTTTCCATGCTTAATAGTCAGGATAAACTTAATAAGAGCTTATAAATAAGTGCTTTTAATGAAGCCCTGTAAAAAAGGGATTGAAAAGCACAAACATTTGCAAATGCACACAGGTGCCACAACACCTATTCTGCCACCTAAGCATTATTAAAAACTTACATGGTAAAAAGGCATTCCAACTAGTTCTCTTTCTGGATTTCCACAATCACTTTATTTTTTTCAAAATTTACTGTAAAAAATGGGTTCTACAAATTGTGATTTTCTCTTGTTTTTACTAGCAAATTTGTATTCCAAATCAAACATAGATTAGACTACAATCCTTGTGGGAATGATCTCCATTTATCTTTATACTTTTTGTTCGGTTCTGTATACATGTATATTTACTATGGCACAATGGTCACGCGCATGGCGATACCATGTGTAAACTGATCCAAGGGGAAGACACTAGTGCAAAATCAAGAAAAGAATTAGACATTTAAAGTCAGACGCTCAGATGCCTGACTTTAAACGTTGACGTGGTGGCAAACTTGTAATTAAGATGAAAATCTTTATTTGACCTGCATGTTTTGAAGTCATGCGTAATTATGCTTGACTTCAAAAGTGAGAAGTTTTAACATTTAAAGACAACCTCCTACATGGCCTGACTTCAAAAGTATTTTGGAATAAAATTAAAAATTAGATCTCATTTCTCTCGAACCCTACTCTCACTCTCAAACTCTGTCTCCCTCGATCTTTCCTCCTCGCGTTTTTCTCTCGCCACCGACCTTCGCTCTGATTCTCTCATGGAACCCTCCTTCGCTCATTTCAATCCCTCCTTTGTAACGCCCAAATAATTTAATTATTTATTTAATTAAATTTTTTAGGTATTTTATTAGAATGGTTATATCTAATAATTAATCAAATGATGTTTTATGAAAATTAAGGAGTGGTGCCTAGTAATTAGCTGATTAGTGGACGGGGGCCCGTGATCCACAAGCCCAAGGCTTAGGCGCATGAAGGGAGTGTTAGTTAGGGTTTTGAGCATTGCGCATATTGGAGAAGAAAAGAAAGAAAACTTGCAAAGAGGAGAAGAGAGAAAGAGAGAGGGACGGCGCGCACAAGGAGCAAGAGAAGAGAAGTCTTGTTGCGGTGGTCCTTTGGAGCTTACGTGCAAGGAGAGATCGTGTTCGGCAAAATCTAAGGTAAGGGTGGGTTCTATCCTTATAATAGGGATTATGATGGGGTTATGTAGGGGTAGGACCTATGTTGTTCTTTTGATCTTGTTGGTGTTGATTTATTGATGTTAGTATGTATGCCTAATGGTTGTAATTGGTTGATCATGGTGAAATTGGTGATTGGATGTTGTTTGGTGCGATTTGGGTTCTTGTTGGGTTGCTGGAAACGGCGCCCTGCCCCTGGGCGCCGTGGCTGTGTCCTGGTTGTTCCCTGCTGGAGGCGCCCTGCTGTTGGGCGCCAAGCTAGTGTTGCCTGTGTTGCTGATTCTGGCGCCCTAGGCGCCCAGTCATGGTGTCCCTGATTTGTTGTTGCTGGATGTGGCGCCCTATGCGCCCAGTGATGTTGTCTAGGTTGCTGGAGTTGGCGCCCTAGGCGTCCAGTGAGTTTCTGAGTTGCAGGAAATGGCGCCCTAGGCGCCCAGTGGTGAATGGTGCGTGTCTCTGTTGCTGATTTTGGCGCCCTAGGCGCTCAGTGTCCCCTGCGCTTGTTGCTGGTTTAGGCGCCCTGTTGCTGGGCGCCAAGGTTGCTGTGTTGTCTGTGTTTTCAGGCGCCCTGTTGTTGGGCGCCAAGTCTGGTGTTGCCTCTGCTGTCTCAGGCGCCCTGCTGCTGGGCGCCAAGCCTGATGTTGTTGTTGCTGTCTCAGGCGCCCTGTTGCGGGGCGCCAAGTATGATGGTGCTGTTGTGGCCTCAGGCGCCCTGCTGCTGGGCGCCAAGTCTACTGTGTTGCCTGTTGGGTCAGGCGCCCTGCTGCTGGGCGCCAAGTCTGTCCCTGATGATGTGGTGCTAGGCGCCCTGGTCCTGGGCGCCATTTCTGTGTTGCTGCTAGGCGCCCGGTTGCTGGGCGCCAAGTCTAATTCTGTTGCCAAGGTGTTAGGCGCACTGCTGCTGGGCGCCAATTCTGTTGTTGCCACTGTTGTGTTAGGCGCCCTGTTGCTGGGCGCCATGTCTGTTGTTGTTGCTATTGCCCAAGGCGCCCTGTTGCTGGGCGCCAGTTTCTGTTTCGTTGTTGCTGTCTAAGGCGCCCTGCTGCTGGGCGCCAGATCCTGTGTTGCTGGCGTTGTCTGTGGTGCCCTGTTGCTGGGCGCCAGTTTCCGTGCTATTGTTGTTCCCAGTGGCGCCCTGTTGTTGGGCGCCAGTTTCTGCAATGTTGTCGCCTGCTGTGGCGCCCTGTTGCTGGGCGCCAGTTCTGTCTGTTGTTGGCGCCCTGTTGCTGGGCGCCAGTTTTGTTGTGCCTGTTTCTGCTGTTGGCGCCCTGTTGCTGGGCGCCAGTTTCTGTGGTGGTTGTTTCTGTTGTTGGCGCCCTGCTGCTGGGCGCCAGTTCCTGTCATGTTGCCGTGGTGTAAATTGGTGTCTCGGATGTCGGTGTATGATTATTGTTATAGGTGTTGGTGACAGTGTTGATTATTGGTGATGATATCACAGGTGATGACATAAAAGGTGATGTGCCTATTTTTATGGGCTAAGGTGACAGGTGATGGGTCTATGACCACTTGGTGATATTGGTGATGTTATATTAATTAAACGTCTGTTGTGTGTTGATTGTCTGGTGCATTGTCCATGGTGTCGCATATATTGCATATGCATTATTTTGGTGATGTTGGCTTCGGCCGTTGGAGCTATAGGTGATGATGGTGATGCTCATATAGGTGATGTGCCCATATTGGCTACTTTATTGGTGATGATTGGTACCACATGCATATGCCCGTTGGTGTGGGTTGCATCTCAAATAATTACTCATGATGTTAATGATGATTATTGGTGATTTATTAATTGATGTTGTTGTGATGCGGTTTATATAGTGTTGTACTCTAGCATATTGCTTATCATATATGCTATTATAATGTTAGATATCTCACCCCTTTTGTTTGAATGTTACCCCTATGTTGGTAACGTGCAGGTGATAGTGAGTGAAGGCAAGTCTACCTTCGCTAGTAGAGTCTGGTGTCGTCGCTCTGATACGTAGCACTCGGGGGAACGAACGCTAGACTTTATCAGTGTTTCTGTTATTTTAATTTTTGAAGTTTTATGGTGATGTATAACTATTTAATTGAACTATGATTTTATTCCGCTGCTGGTTGATATTATGATGTGCTAGGCGTTGCACTGTTTTAATGGTGACACTTAGTTATTTGGCGTGTGATGTTTGACGGTGTAAGTGTAGCATCCCTTGTGGGTGTATTGAAAATGTTTTGAAAACTCTGATTTTTGTCGAAAATTTTCCGGGTAGAAAAGGGGTGTTACATCCTTCGCTCTCGTTCTCTCATGGAATCCCAATTGCTCTCAGGTTCGATCTCTCCTTCTCAATTTCTTTTAGTAGTAAACCTACCATTCGGTCTTCTCTCTAATATAGCCTTCGTTTCTTCTTGCTTTTGGTTATCTGTAGGGGAAATCTTGATCTCTGAAGATATTGATCAATAGATGCAAAAGTACAAGGGTTTTCTTCCTCTCATGGGTTGTCTCTTTCTCTCAGACTACTATTTTAGGGTTTTTCTTCTTTTTGTTGTTTTGTGTAAGTTTTGTTTAATTTTGGTATTGATTTTGATTTTGTTGTTGAAGTTTTGTTTAAAGGTTGAATCTTTTTCGTTGATTATACATTCTTATTATTATTAATATTATGATAGAATAGTGACATGGTGCGAGGACCAGTTTGATTTCGTGAACTGACTTGTAAAATGCAGTGTTGTTGTTACTTTCTTGTTTGTAGAAGCTGATTGTATACCTCAAGCAACAGGTTTGTGTAAACATTGTGCTTACTTGATGTATAAATTTATGTCATTAATTTGTTTGACATGGATTACTATTTTAGTTTTTGTTTCACTCTCCTTTCTGAAATTGTAATCTACTCTTTGGATAACTATTTTAGTTTTAGCTAACTGAATTGTTTCTTTTTATTTTGGGTGGTTAATAAATGTCAATAATATATATGGCTTCTATTTGAGTTTGCTGAATACAATTTTGTGACCTTTCTTTGTCACATTCTCATCACCACAATGCTTGGAATTTACCTATGGTCCACTGTTGCAGATATTTTGAAATGGTGACCATTTTTGCTTTAGAACCAGACTTCTGAATAAGATCTTCTAGGAAATCTTCCTCTGCATATATATTGCCAAAAAGAACCTATTGTATAGAGTGACTCACTTTGCCAAAAAGATCTTCGTGTCATAATGTCATTGTATGTCTTATTTGCTTCAACGAGTTATGGAACGTAAGAGCATTAAATTGCTCCTGAAACTGAGTTATTAACATTGTATGGTGACCATTGCTTGATTGTGATGAGCTTAGATAATGAAACTGAGTTATTAACATTGTTTGGTGTCAAGAGAAAAAGTTTATTTAGAAGTCAATTTGTCAACTAGGAATGTTATCTCCTAAGTTAGTCTTTGAGGTTTGCTTGGATCAGGTTTTTGCAATTTGTTTTGCAGTTTATTTCAACCTTTCAAGTTTCCGTTTTTACTCTGCAATTTTCTAATGCTATATCATGCAGTTTATATAGACTATGGCATTAATTGCCTTCTAGGAAAATGCTATACAACTTAGCTGAGATTTTAATATGGTATTCTGTAATATTTGCTTTGCAATCTTTCTAAACTATCCAAGTTCAATTCATAACACCTTTGAAGATTTAACTTCATTTACAATATTTCTACTCATCTATTATGTTTATAATTGTGTACTAGAGAATCCCAGCTTACCATTGAAGTGAATTTTTCTCAGGAAAAGTGAATTGAGGTGCCAGCAACTATAAAAGGCAAAGTCAAAACGTAGGAAGAGCTTATGGTACTTGATATGTATTCTTATATATACATGTTTATAGTTTTTGAGCCTTTTCCTATACATATAGATGGTTCAATGAAATTCAAGAGTGAGCCTACTTTGCGGATTTTCTTCTATATGGGGTTGGAGATCTTTCATCAATCAAATTGGTAGCCCCTTTCACCTATTAATGTTAGCTTTGGTGGTATAAATATATGTTACTTCCAAATGGATGGTTGGATACAAAAGTGAAAGAACTAAATAAGATTTGTCTTCCTCATTGAAAAATACTTTGCAAACATACTCTGCACATTTTAATTCTTGATTATGCTTTTTTATTATTGTTTCCATTGTTTTAATATCTTTCATTGTAGGATATGGTTGGTGCTCTTAAGTTCTATTCTTTTATATTGTTTTGCTACATTCCTTGATTTCGATGTTATAAGTGTGTGGACCTTCCGTACCTCCTTAAAGGTATACATATTTATCTATCCATTTATACCAGTTTCAGTTTCTGTGTGATTTGAATTGGATATACACTATGATCTATCCATTTATACCAGTTTCTTCTTCTTTGTTTCTTCTTTGTTTCTTTTCGTTTCTTCGTTTGTTTCTCTGCTAGGGTTCTTAAAAATCAACACTGATCTTGATGATTTTTATCTTTCAGGTGATGATTCTTGTAGATGCGAGCTACAAGATCAATCACAAAGCTAAGAACTCAGCTTATCTTGTGTTTTCTTTCTTCATTGTTACTGTTTGTTAGATACTTCCATTTTGTCAGATACATTATACATATACAGTATGGGAAAATTTATTTACTTGTACAAATCATGGTATTTCAATTTCAGATGCAATGTGGCAAATGAATTTGAGGTCAAGTGAAACAATGGAATCATGACCTTATCCTGAACATCCAGAAGAACCAGATTGTTCATATTATATCAGAACTGGCCTGTGTAGATTTGGAGCAACATGTCGATTTAATCATCCTCCTAATAGGAAACTGGTATGAAATTTGCAGTGCTTTACGACTAATTGTAATTTTTAATTTGATTGGACATAATTAAATACTACAGATACCTGATAAGTTTTACTTTGAATTCTATCAGGCTATTGCTACTACACGGATGAAAGGCGAATTTCCAGAAAGGTTAGGGCAGCCAGAATGTCAGGCATGTACTTGTTTTTCAATGACTGCATAAGGTGCATATTGCTTGTTTACATGCATGCTATGTGACATGTTCTATTTTTAAAGTGGAATTTGATAACTTTTTAAATTTTGTAACATGAACTCTTTAGAACACTTGAAACTCTGCTTTTGTATTTGATCTTGCAAATGCATTGCATTTCTCAAAATACCTAGAAGTTGATTTTCTATCCCTAGGAGAACTTGCCCAATCCGCACCTACGTACCCACAATGTATATTAGATACTTACACTTATTAGATCTTTTTTTTTTGAGATTCTACACTTATTATATCTTTAGTCTGAAAGACAAATGCAATTTCAGATTTCAGATTGAAGCTGCAAGGTATCACTACTGTTTGTCTCCCAGTAGTGTGGGATCAGGCTTGATAATATTCTCTTGAATTTTGTATGCTCCATCAACTTAGACACCATTGCTTGATTGATGTAGTCAAATACTGGCATTCATTTCTGATAGACAAATACTAAGCAATATTAATTGATTATGGAGTTCCCTGAAATCACACCAGGAAAACCTGGGTTGATCAGTGTTATAACAGTAGAAATGTGAAATTGAAACAAATTAGTGGTGAATAATTTTTGTATATAATAAGATGTTGTTACGATTGAATTTCTATTTGATCCATTTTCTGTGATCTTTTTCATTATCAAAAAGCAAGATGGAAAAGTATCATAGTAGTAACATTTTTCACTTCTGGTAAAAGCTTTTAACTTTTTTTAAGTTTTAACTAGGCAGCACCATGGGATTCACTTGCAATGTAAAATACTTCTTACTTTTACACTGTTAACATATCAAATTTAATTATTTATAATATTGTCAACTTCTTTCTAAAGAAATAAATGACTAAATGGAAAGCATGTTTGCATTTGCAGATGAGATGACGTATGTGAATCTTCAACTAAATCCCGAAAGATACACCGGTTACACGGGTCCATCTGCAAGAAGGATATGGGATGCTGTCTACTCTGAGAGCTGCCGCAAATGTAAGTTTAGTTCAGAAAGCATAAGAACATCATTTAAGTAGATGGATGATATCTTTTGTGTTATCAAAATCCAATAACTTTGAATGTGAATAACTAACTCACTATGTTTCTCTCATTTATCATTAGTGGAGTTGTTCTTATCATTTATTTCTTTTGAGTGACAAACATCTCGAAAATGTTCATAGAAGTATGTAAATCTAATAAGAAAAGGTTTGTCTTTTCCCTCTCCATTTCGTTTCCACCTTTCCTTTGAACTCCACATTTCATCTTCTCACAATTTTTGTTTTTTCAGGTACAATCGCAAACTAAGAAAGGAGACAACATAAATGCATATGCTGATGCAATTCATAATTTCATATCATCTTAAGGAAGCTCCTAAAGTCAGCATACATGGCTTCAATATATGAAAATTTAAAGTATGAACTGTTTGATTTGTGTTCCTATATGTGGCTTGTTACAAATTAAGTTTCATTATGTTTGATTTCATTTGAATGTTCAGAATTTGTAAAAAGTTCACAATGGTTAATTTTTGAAAAATTCTACATTTCAGGCCTATTATTATTAGATTAAACTGTACTCCTATATGAACTTTCTTGTAAAAAAAGAAAATATATTTACTAAGAATATGCCAAAATAATTTTATCCTTTGAGGCATTTAGGTGACGGTTATGAACTTTCTGTTCTATATTCATGACATTAAGATGGATTTCCTGTAGGAGAAAAGCGAGTTCTAGATTCAGAACTTTGGCATGCTTTTGCTGGTCCTCTTGTTTCTTTGCCAGCTGTTGGAAGTCGTGTGGTCTACTTTCCACAAGGTCACAGTGAACAGGTTAGTCAGATATATTTATATCATGTTAGATAAATTAGCTAACTGTCAATTATATGTTATTTTTTTAACCATGTTATCTTTAAAAGTAATCATAAGAATGTTCAGTCACTCGACAGGAAGATGCTATTTAGTTTACTTTCATAGCTAATTACCTATGTTGTGACTTGGATTGGTTCTTTTGTCCTTTACGCTCCTTTAACAAATCTGGCTTTATATAATGCTTAACTTACTCTTTAGCATAATTTTTTAATCTTTAACTAGAACATGAACTTTTACATTTGAAAACATGTGTGTTCTTTTTACTGCATAAGCTACTTGCATGCATCATCTAAATCAGCCTTTTTTCTGCTCAGCAATATAAATGTGTAGTGATTTCTTTTATGTTTGCTTGGCGCACCTCAGGATAACAAAGGTGTTGAAGTATATGGAGCGTCTTAAAAGAGTTGTTTCTTCGAAGAAGAAGAAATCTAGTAAAGAAATGGATGCCGCTGCAAGAGCTGCTGCTCAAGAAGCTGCTGCAAGGAATGCAAGGTTGCTGCTGCAAAGAAAAAAAGGAGAGCCATTACATAGATGGGTGAGTTGTTCTTCATCCAAGTGGAAAAACAGAGAGATTTTATTCACCTATGAGTGCTAGGCAAGTTATGAAAATGAACCCTGCTCATTGTGTTGCTGGTGTATTTTTTGCTGGTGTATTTTTTGAGGAGTTGTTTTGCTCTTTGATGTGTATTAGAAATTTTATTAGAATAATATATGTCTTCATACACAACTCAACACATTACGGTTATATATGTTGTTTATGATGTGTAACCGTTTGAAAACCTTGATGGGTTACGGTTATTCTAGAATAATATTAGAAATTTTACATTAATGAACTATTATCTCTCTTTTGTATTTTTTTTATAATTAAATTGAACCATATATTATCTATTTTTTATCCTTGAGCCATTATCTATTGTGCTTCAAATATTCTCCTAATAATATTATCAGGAGAACATAATTCGTATAGCCATTATCTATTGTCCTCTGTCTGGTGTTGTTCTGTTTGTTGTATATGATGAATTTAAGTGTAGAATTATGTTTGTTGTAATTTAAGTGTAGAATGCTGGTTTTGCTGGTATATATGCAGGAAGAATGACCAAAATTCGTATAACCATGGTCTATGTAGGAGTATGAAACCAAAATTTGAAAAATAAAATAAAATACTTTTAACGTCAGGCGTATTTAAGCCTGACTTAAAATAGAAAAAAAAACTTTTAAAGTCAGGCGTAAGCCTGACTTAAAAAAGGACATTTAAAGTCAGGCGCAATAATGCCTGACTTTAAACCAGACTTACGAAGTCAGGCTCAGGTGTAACATCCTGGGCCCTTTTCTTACTTAGTAGGCTACCCAGCGATGCACTCATGATCTTCTCCACCCCCTATGGAGTTTTTGCCTTCCGTGGGAATCGAACCATGTACCCTAGGGCTCAAGTACATGCTCAATGCATTCCCACTACCAAACGAAACATCGACCGTGCAAAGCCCACAATCCCGATGAGTCGTGAACCTATCTTAGCATAAATCGGCCGTGCAAAGCCCACAATCCCGATAACCCACGAATTCACCACGCCAAAACGTATACAGGGCCTAGGTAAGGGGTCATGACTACCCTCCCCAGTTTTCTACTTGTCGGATCGTCACCCAACGCGATACATATGACAATACGTATCAATTCTCGAGAGTTAGATAATCTATATCTTTTTGATCACCAAAGGATCAATCACATAAGTCTTTTAGATAATATATATCTTTATCGATCTATAACCCATTTAGATGAATTCAATAGTGAGACATCTGACGTTATAATCACTATACAATTTAACATATATGAATGTATATTCAGTCCATCCATTTAATAGGCGTACCCACACGTGTACTAAGTTTCGGTTTTCAAAACCATTTGTCTTCACAAGACTTCTCAAAATCATGAATTAAACTTTTTCAAAACAGAGCATTTCAGAATTCAAATCACACCTTTAAATAGGGTTTTTAATAAGCTTCAAAACGCAACTGAAAACACTTTGATCGGACCACCGGATCAAAACTTATAGCGAAAACAATTCCAATTAGGTTTGCTGAAAATTTACACTGTGTCGCGACGCGGACAGGGTCCGTCGTGACGCGAAATTACACAGAACCAAAATCTTTGAAAAATTTTGACATGTTCGCGTCGCGACATCAGGCTTGACTTTAAAACATACTTACGACGTCAGACCATAAATGCTTGACTTTAAAACAGACTTACGAAGTCAGGCCATATATTCTTAACTTTAAAACAGACTTACGAAGTCAGGCTCAGGCTCAGGCTTGAATTTAAAACAGACTGACGAAGTCAGGCAATATATGCTTGACTTTAAAACAGACTAACGAAGTCAGGCTATCGCTTAACTTTAAAACGCCTGACATACAAAGTCGACTTAATAAAAGTCAAGCTTGCGCCTGACTTTAAATTCCTTTTTCGCCTGACTTTAAATCCCTTTTTTGCACTAGTGAGAATGGCATCAATTAAGTGTCGTTATTTGACTAGAGCAACACGCGGGGAAATTTGGAGCTCTCCTTAATTAAAGGAGAATGATAATGCACTTAGTTGTACGCTGGAAATGGTAGCCGAAAAATTATTGAGTCGAGGCGTGGTTAGTTGTTAGCCAAAGATAATGGTAAATATAGACTAGGCTGAGGTTTTGCCTATATATATTCTACTTGTAAAATCAAACACGAGTCTATTTTTAAGACATTTATCTTTCTTTTACGCTTTTAAATATGTTCTTTGTAGTTCCGTAGAATTAATCACGCAATCGCCTAACTCAATGCTCTTTGGATGGATTTTGGAACTTACTTCAGCGAGACAGGAATCACTATAGAGAATTAATAGTGAATTCCACGACAAACTTTCAGTCGGAAACAATATAATATATATATATATATTCACTTTTCCTCAAACTATAGATTTAATACATGCAACTAAATTTATTTTATACTCCCTACTTCAAAAAGATTAAAACATTGTAACACCCTTAAAAACTTGACCTACTAGGTTAAGAATAAATCCCAAATAGATTTAAAGCAAGCTAATTAGAATCAAGGATAATAGAGTTTGGATAGAAGGAAATATTAGATTAATTGTTATTATCTTTATAAATTATATGAATAGCAAGTGTTTTGTTTAATTATGTGTTATCTTGATTTTATGAAATTGGGATGTTTGGTGAACTCCAGGTGACTGATTAAGCATGATGTTCGTTTGATTATAAGTTAATTTCATTAAAACAGATCACTTTGAATATTACATTAGTGGTTCTTGTCTTTACATAATTGAAATGTTACGATACTTGATTTATGTTATTTTCTATTAATGATTGAAATTGTGAATCGTTTGAATTATTAGACTTAGGATTACTCCCTAGAATTACCCTTTTAGTAGAAAGTAAGAAGCAAATCCATTTGGAATGGGGGGTGTTTTCAGCAATTCCTATTGAGACCTATGACTTGGGCTGGGCGCAGAAACTCAACCCCATAGGCCCAAACCCTTTCAGTAAACAAGTTGTCCTTGAGTTAATAAATAGAGAGGAAAGGAGGGAAAACTTACTCATTTTGTATTTGGTGTTTTGGAACTTACTCATTTTGTATTTGGTGTTTTGGAACTCTCTTGGTTTTATAATGAGTTCATATGCAATGAATGTTAAATTGATCAATCATGTTTACATGTAGTGTATTAGATGAATTTGACATGATTAATGGGATTGGATTATTGTAGGAATGGATTGGAAAGCATTTGGGATGAATGAGAGACACAAAACAACAGTTTTTCATCATTGCAGAAGTTTTTTTTTTTTAGATAAGCAAGCATTGTATTAAGGGGGGCACTAGGGGTGCACCCAACCCTTACAAAGATAATGGAAGGGGAGAGGCCTCATTAAAACCTCCCTGGGCCAAAACCCTTTGGGAAAAAGACCCAGGCAAGGAAAAAAGAGTACCTCAAATAGGGGGAGGGGCTTACAATGAAGGAAGGCACCCCAAGGGGCAATTACACCACTCTAAATATGTTACCCCACTATGTCTCCCCTTCCTAGCTACAAACCAACTCCAAGATACATACTTAATGGAATTTACAATAGAGTTGACGTTTGCAACCACACCTTGAAATAATATTCTGTTTCTTGCCAACCATATTTGCCACATTGTTGTAACCCAAAAAATGTGCTTAATCTTGCTAGCTTTCCTTCCCTCCACTAATTTGCTAAGTTGTTGAAAGCTAGTTAGAACATCCTCTTCCACACCACCTCCTATTCCCAACCATGAGAACAAAGCACGCCAAACCGAAGACGTAAAAACACACCCGAAGAACATATGAGCTGCTGTCTCGGTTTCTTGGAAGCAAAAAACACAGCACAGCTCGTACCGTGATGACAAAACACCTCTGTTGTGCAAATTTTCTCTAGTTGGCAGCTTGTTAAGCAGTAACCTCCATCTAAAGATCAATACTTTCGATGGCAAATCACTCCTCCACAACGATCTACATGCCATAATTACGGGGTCTTCATGTAGGGGATCACTTCCACGAAGATAATCACATATCCAAACATAGCAAGACTTAACCGTGAAGCCACGAATCAAGTCCGGAAGCCACACCCATCTGTCTGGAACATTCTGCGTCAGCTGCACATCGCGTAGCAGGTTCAGCAGCTCATCTGCTGCTTCGGTTTCAGCTACTGCAGCAGAAACAATTCTTTGACAGTCCCATTTCCATCCCGAGCCATCCCACGAGCCCATCTCCGCAACCGTAGCTTCCTTGCTATTACATTCCTGCATAACCGATGGGAATAAAGTTCCAAGAGACTCCAAACCGATCCACTTATCAGTCCAAAAACTGGTTTTATTACCGTTTCCAATTTTCATTTTACACATACGATTAACCCAGTCACTTTGCAGCTGTATTCCATCACCTAGAAGCAACAAATCACGCCACCACAAGGAAGAATTCCTCGTCACAGCTGCTGTTTGTATCTCCCCAGCCGAGGAAAAAGATGAACCGTATCTCGATTTTAGTACTTTCATCCATAAAAGAGAACCATCCTCCGTTAACAACCTCCATCTCCATTTTGTTAGGAGTGCTATGTTGAAAACTTCTAAGTCCTTCACTCCCAAGCCACCCATGTGCTTCGGTTGACATACCAAACTCCACTTAACCCAAGACATCTTTCTCTTGTCTTCATCACCTCCCCATAGGAACCTTCTTTGAGTTTGTTGTATTTCACCAATAACCTTTTTAGGGGCCTTGAACATTGAGAACAAATATAAGGGAAGGGAGGAGAGCACCGAATTGATTAAGGTTACTCTACCCCCTATAGACAATTTAGAGCTACGCCATTGAGACAATCTAGCCTTTATGGAATCAAGCACCGGTTGCCAAGTGAGTGCTCTTCTTGGATTTGCCCCTACCGGAACTCCCAAAAATTTAAAGGGCACCAATCCTACTTTACAAGCCAAGAAAGATGAAATTCCATTAATTATTCTTTCCTCCATATTCAGCCCTATAACGTTACTCTTGGAGAAGTTGACTTTAAGACCCGAGGCCATTTCAAAGCTTCTTAATATCGCCTTCAAACCCCATATACTTCTTTCTCTACCATCGCAAAGGAAAATAGTGTCATCGGCAAATTGCAACATTGACACCGACAAGTTGTTACTAATATTGAACCCCTTCAACCATTCGGACTCTTCACCTTTTTTCACCAACCCGGCTAGGCCTTCCGCCGCTATTAGGAATAGAAACGGAGCCAAAGGGTCACCTTGCTTGACTCCTTTTTGCGCGATGAATTCTTCCGTGGGACTACCATTTACAAGCACCGATATAGAGTTCGAAGAAACACACGCCCGCATCCACCTTCTCCATAAAGTATTAAATCCCATCCTTCTCATCATATAATCCAAATAATCCCAATTCACTGAGTCGTAGGCCTTTTGGAAGTCCACCTTCAAAATTAAGCATTCCTTCTTTGATCGTTTTGCTAAGTCAATCACCTCATTCACCACAACTACACCGTCAAGAATGTTTCTACCACCTATAAAGGCATTTTGATTCTCCGAAATGATCTTAGTCATGATTCTCTTCAACCTTCCCGCCAATACCTTAGCCAACAACTTGTACATGCACCCAATAAGAGAAATGGGCCTATACTCCTCCAACTTTTGAGGGTTATTATTTTTTGGTACAAGTGTCGTAAAGGATGCACACACCGCCTTGGGCAATATTGCTAGTGAGTAAAATTCTTCAAAAAAGTTAAGTACCTCCGTGCTTATAGTATCCCAACAACTCTTTATAAAGTTGAAATTGAATCCATCCGGTCCCGGGCATTTATTACCATCACATTCCCATGCAGCTTCTTTGATTTCCTCCAAAGTGAACGGGCGTGTCAACATCTCGTTATCCTCCCGGTTAACTTTATTGAAAGCCACCCCATCCAAGGTAGGCCGCTTAAAAGCCTCTTCTTTAAAACTACCCTCAAAGTGATTCTTCACCGCGTTCTTCACACCATTCACATCATCAACCCAGTGGTCCCCCACTTGTAGTTTGAGAATCTGTAACCTTCTCCTATTACTTCTTATACAAGCATGGAAGAACTTACTGTTTGCATCCCCCTCCGCTAGCCACTTGATTCTTGATTTTTGTGCAAGGAGACTCTCCTTTATTTGTAATTCCTTCCAAAACTCTGAACTCAGCAATCTTCTCTGCTCGACTCTTGGAGATCCCCCCTCCGCTGCCAAATTTTCAGCCTCATTCATGTCCTTTACAATAGTATCAATACATAGATCCCTATATCCAAACACCTCCTTGTTCCACTTCTTCAAGTGCTCCTTCAACCTCTTCAACTTCTCTTTTAGGATAAAATAGTGTCTCCCATGAAAGGAGTCCAAAGACCAACAATCACTCACCACTTTCAGGAAATCAGTATGTTCTAGCCAGCAGTTGTTGAATCTGAACGGTTTTGGTCCCCAGTTTGTAATAGAACTTATCAACCAAATAGGACAATGATCTGATACGTCCCTATCCCCTACCCATTGAGCTGTGATATGCCATCTAGCAACAAAACCTTCAGAAACCAAAAAACGATCAATTCTACTCATAGTTACCCCATCAGGAGTGAAGTAAGTGAATTTCTTTCCAAGGACGGGAACATCAATGAGATCCATGTCTTCCACAAAAGCACTGAACCCCCTCATTTCAGAATTGTAATTGTTAGACGAAAGACCCCTTCTTTCACCCCTACTTAAGACTGCATTAAAGTCCCCTACAAGACACCAATGTCCTTCCTCCACTTCATCCTTCAACGTTCTCAGTTCATCCCACATCCGTCTTTTACCAGATATACTACACGGTGAATATATATTTACCAAATGGCACAACGAGTCATGAAACTTTGCTGTAATACTAGAGAAGTGCTCCCCAATAACAGTTGAGTGCACTTCAAATAATCCACGGACCCATACACATAGCAAACCACCAGACTGCCCGTCCGCATCCTTACTTAAGAAATCAAATTCTCCTCTACCCCATAAGGACGCTACCATCCTCTTAGTGAGACCACCTCGCTTAGTTTCTTGGAACATACACAGATCAAAATTACTGGAGGAGATAAACTGCTTTATACGCCTGCGCTTCTCTGCTCCTCCCCACCCCCTCATGTTCAATGAATAAACCTTCATTTGGACACCTTTGTATGGTTCCCCTTCCTGCCAAGCTCACTCTGATCTCTGCCTTCCATTTCCTTTATCCTTTCAATGTAAACTTCCTCCACTTCTTCACCTGTGACCCCCAAGTCTTCCGATGCAATTTTCCACAGTTTCCTAGCAATCATACTGTCATGGTCCTTTTCGAACCGAGAGTTCCCCATCATAATACCTGAATCCCCTACAGAAATATCCTTCGATAGACATTCTACACTGAGGGATGAACCAGAAAATGATGATCGTGCACGCAGAGGATTGCGAACTACACCACCCAAGGCCAGGGGCGAGAGAGGGGGATCACGAGGGGTAGAGGAGGCCTCACCCAGCTGCATCGGAACAGAAGGCAACCCAACGTAATCTTGGGAAGATTGGGCTTGATCTTGTTTTCTTCTTAGTTCTCTTCCTCTTTTTATTTTTAATTGGGCCTTTTGTATTTCTGCACCCCCCAGATTTACTTGTACCACCTACTTCAAAAATCCCACCAAATACTCCTTTCTTGACATTATTATTTCCTTGGGCCCCTCCTAACAGCATTTCATCCACATTCACGCACGGTACTTCCTTCTCAAGCTGAAAATTCGGCTGGCTATTAATGTTTCCACCAATGAGATTGTTTCTTTCATTCTTCCAAGAGAGAGTGGGAGACAAAACGGTTTCAACATAATTATCTTCATTAACAACTTGTTTCTGTGAGTAACGAGAAAGTCGCACACCATCCTGAATGCCAACCGTTTCATCCGTTTCATTAGTTATCGATCTTTCCTCATCATTACGTCTCACGTGTGACTCCTCACGATCCTCCTCCGTGTCAGAAGCGCCAAACCCACCGCCGGCTTTGTTGAACCCATGTTCTTCCTCATTTTTTGACTCTCCCTCAACTGAATCAGTTTCCATAGACAAGCTTTTCCTTTGTTGAGGTCCACACCATTCCTCAACCATCTTGATGTTAAATAGGGAATCGTTTATATTGGCAACGATCACCATGTTGAAGACGTCGTAACTGCGAGTTCTAATTTTGATCCTTGCAACATCCATTGATGTCTTCATCCTTGTAGTATCATCTACCCCCAAGAATTCACCATATTTGCGAGCCAAAGTTGCAAAGAAATCCTCGTTCCAAGCATGTATTGGTATACCGTGGCATCTCAACCATACCACTCTTTCATTATCTGCCTCCCCTGGACTCCATTTACGAACATCATCAAACATCTCCCTTAACCAGTCCTCAGCTTCGTTTATCAATGCTTGAATGGTTCCTTCCTCCAATTCTTCTAACACTACTTTGTTTGATCCCAATGGTGTGGCTTTGATCGAGAATACACCGTTGGCACTGAACCAATCTTGAACTGAGTAGGTACTGCCTGGCAACTTAACTACCCCGATGAACATTTGGTTGAACTTTTTCATTTTCTCTTCATCAACATGGAAACAGATTTCTGACAAGTCAATCTTGCGATGGTACACTATTTTGGGAGGCAAGGGGTTGATTGGTGGATGACCCTTCTGCTCCCATTTATTTTGAAAATGCTCCTTCATTCCTCCTGGAGCATCCACCTTCTTCCTCCACATTGTTTTGACCCTCGGTGCTGCAGCCTCTTTCTTCTTAACTGGACCACGACTCTTGAAGTTTCCATCATCCCTATTGTAACGCGGAATATTCACGTGAATTTTGTTTGAGCCAATGATGATATTGTCCAAATGCACTGCCATTATCCTAGGATCCTTGACATTGCAAAAACGAACGAAGCCAAATCTTTTCCCACGCTTATCTCTCTTCGGTGGAATCACTACCTCCATTGCTGCACCGTAGTGACTGAATCCTTTCAACATTGCTTTAGCATCGTGTGAGTCAGGGATTTCAGAAAAATAGAACGAAGTAGTTCCATCTTGATTGTTCCACTTCCCTGTTGTAGCGATATCGATCTTCCCCATCCTTTGTTTCAACCTTAGCTTCTTCTTGTTGATGACTTCTTTCCACTCTCCTTCTTGCCCTAGCTCAGTTTCTCTCTCTACTCTCTTTTCTCTCTCTTCCATCCCTCGCATACTTTCTTGTGTTCTCATCAGTCATCAGGAAAATTTGATCGGATTCATCATTGCAGAAGTATCACGGCTGGAATACCCAATTACGGGTGGCCGTAAAAGTTTCTGGTCCTGGCCAAATTTCTGGCGGCAAAGCCTAACTGGCCTTTTCAGGCAACCTGTTTTGTGTTTTTCACTCATTTTCAACGATTTTCTTGACCTGTTTCAACACATATATTGAAAACATGTTTGTGCATTTTGATTCCCATTATATTATGCCTTTGAATCATTGTTGAACCTTTGAGAATACTATATATATATAGTATTATAATGTAAATGGATTAAAGAATTGTGAGAGGTGTACTTAGATTAAGATTGACAAGTGTCTCAACTCTAAGACTCGTTCAGGCATCCTTTCTAAATCTAAGAAGTTGGGTCGGGTCATCTATTGATCTTTAATAGTTTCATTAGGGGTGCGTCAATGGTAATTAAATTTAATAGACTTGGTATGAGTTATGGTGAGATTTCGTTGAGGAATTCACTGATATTTTCTTAAATCTCATCCTTTCGTTATTGTGGTTTTTCAGATAAGTAGGTTGTGATTGACGACCTAGAGATTATGCTTGAGACCATTATGTTATAGTCTTGCAGCTGAAGGATTTTAATCCGACTATTTTTGTACTCTTAACGTAAATATGTAGTATTCGGGATATTCAAGAAAACCAAGTTGTAGTCTACAATATGTATCGATTAGTACTTATACGTAAATATTTTGAAATTGGATTTTGTGACTCTTTTGATAAACTGAAATTCAGTTCAGTATTTTAAATTTTGTATTTGGTGCTCGGTCCAAATTATTTTTCTGATCTCTGTTTACCTTATTGTAGTGACCGAAAAATCCGAAAGAGGGATTCTTCGTCATTTTGAAAATGAAGCCGCCATCAATATTTATTTAATAGGAAAAACATTGAAAAAACCTTTATTTTTGGGTTCGGGAGTCGATTATGTGTGGGGAAGGTATTAGCACCCCACAACATCCTTTCAAAAAAGGTTACCTTTTAATTTAATGTGTAGAAAAAAGTTAATTCGAAGAAGACACTCTAATTTACCCTTTTTATTATTTGCAAAATTGAAAATGAAGACTTAATAAAAATTTTAGTTGTTGGCGCTTGACAGGAGTGGGCCCCTGCTCCTACGTATCCCCAGGTGCGATGAAGAAATCAAAGCTACGTAGTTCTTGGGTAGAAAACGTTTGTGTGTTTGGTGTTTTTTTATTTATTTTTGAAAGTGGGAGAGGTATTTGTAATGACCAAACAAGTGAAACTCAGAGTGGTCATCACTCATAGCCCATTTGAAAACTATAGTTGTTACAAACGGTCAAACAAGTTGAGCTCTGAGTGACTATTAGTAACGAACCGCTTTTTTATGTGAGTTTGGTCGTTTGAAAGGAAAATATTAGTTTGAAAGCATTATGGCGTAATAAAAAAACGCAATGGGCTATAGTTAAATAAAAAAGCAGGTGCAATTAACAATGGGGGGTGCGTTTAGCAGCCCAACCCGTTTTATTTGCGGATCTGGGTCCTGTGAGTAATGGGCTTCAGGGGGAGTGTAATAATGAAACAGATGGGTGCAAATAATAATCTGAAATTAAAAATTTAAAAAAACAAAATTAAAAAAAGACTGCATATATAAACTAGGCAAGTGGAACCCTAATTTTCCACTCTCTTCTATTAGCGCCGCTTCTACTATCCCTCATGAACCCTAATTTTCATTTCCTCTCCTCACCAAACTGTACCACCCTTCTCTTCTCCTCACGGCATCAACCATTTTTCTTTCCCTCACCAACCCGATCCTCTCCTCCTCTCACAAACAACAGCAACCCTAATCTTACTTTCTCTTCTCACCAGCAACCCTAATCTCCTATTTTGACAACGGCGCCGATTCAACAAAAGGGAAGAGAGAGAAACGTGAATGGGACGTAAAACAGAGTGAGAAGAGATTACGGAAGGAGAGGAAGGTTGAGGGAGAGGAAAGATTTGTGAGGGTGGTTGTTCGGTGGTTTGGAGAGGAGGGGGAAGCTCACGGTGATGAGGGAGAAGAGAGATGTTTGCGACGGTGGTGGGGGTTTGGTGCGAGGGGTGGTTACGGTGGCGGTGATGGCTATGGTGGTGGTGACGGTGGTCGTATGGCGCGAGGATGGAGAGGGTCGGTGGTGGCTGGTGGTGACTTTATGGTGACAGTTTGGGGGTTGAGTGGTAGTGGCCGTGATTACGGTGGTCCTGACGGTGGTGGTACGACAGCGACTATGGGAGGTTCACGGCCAACGGACGCCGTCTATGGTGGCCGGAGTTTACAAGGTGAGTTCTACTATGTTTTTGTTTGTTTTTGGTTCTGTTCCTTTCTTCCTCTTCTCTATTCTGTTTCATTCTTCCTCTCGTGTCTGTTTCTACCTCCCTCTTCTATGCCTACTATCATCTACTGATTCTTGTGCTATTATCCTTATTGTTGTTTTTTCGTTATTTGCTTATTTTCTAAAAAAAAACCTAATTATTCTAACTAGCAACCATCTCAAACTAACAATTATTTACTACTAATTAACTAACAAACACTTTAAAACACTTGCTATTTTTAGAACAGGATGCTAAAAACAACGTGCATCATGACAGATAAAACATTTTTTTAAAAAAAAAACCTAAAGCATCTAAAAATCTACATGCTCTTGTATTTTCGGATTCTATAAAAGAGAAAAAGAAAACAACCTACTCCTGTTGCTTGCTGATAATCTTGCTTAGTGCTCCCTCTTTATTGCTGCTTCTGCCGTTCCCACTTGTTTCAGAATTTTTTTTGATGCTTTGAGATTAGGGTTTCAGTGTGAAACCCTAAATTGGTTGCTCTGAATTCTCATGTGTATTTTCTCTCAGTTTTTTGTGCATCTGTGTGTCTGTGCGTGTCTTGTGAGTGTGTATTATTTTGTATATTTCAGTCACTGTCCCTAATTGTGTGCTGCTGTTTCGTATTTATAGGCAGATTGGTGTGATGGAGGTGAGGAATCAAAAGGACAGCAGCTGGCAATAGGTGGCGCAAAAGGACAGCATTACGGAAAAAACAAAAGGACAACCATTTCAATGAGCAAATGACAGTAGCTGGAAATGGAGGAAGGATAGCACTAAGGAAAAAACAAAAGGACAACCATTTCAATGAGCAAAGGACAGTAGCTGGAAATGGAGGAAGGACAACACTAAGGAAAAAAAAACCCTAGCTAGGGCAGCCAGCAACTGCACCCGTCTCCCTCTTTTGAATCTTTGTATTTTAATTTTTGTACCATTTATCTCTTTTTGCTTTTTTTTTGTTTATATGTTGTAAAAAAAGACTTGATTAAGTAATGAAGAGGGTTTTTGCTATTCAGCTCCTTCACTTATTTTTTGCACCAATAACAATAGACTAATAATAACAATAGCTACAAAATAAAATAAAACGAGCATCAAAACAATCGTTGCACGAGAGTGCTAAAGACACGCGCGTGACACAACGAGAATAAAATTTTTTGGATTTTTGATTACTCGGACAAAATTAGGGTACGACACTTATGATTAATATCTTTATTTTTAATGAAGATTAAAAATGAGGATGTTACATACATTAAATTATTATTTAGTTTATTATACATACATATATTTTGGGTTTAGAAATCTATAAGATAAATAATATTATTCTTACATCGTGTATTGCACAAGTACTATTTATTACATAACTAAACTTGTTTACTTCATGGATGAAGTTTGATCAAATCTTCTAACCCTTCTTTTATCCTCCATAACTTCGAGAGACGAACAAAGATCATTGTTGCACATAATAATACTTATACGAGGCTGTAACAAAAATGAAAATTTTAAAGAAATATTAATGAAAGACATTGTAAGTGTAGGACAAGTAAATGAATTATGTTTATATGGTAAAGTTATTATTACCTTAACCATTATTAGCAATTGATGCATTGGCACGCATTGTCGATGCACCCGTTATAACTTCCATTGACGACACACTTGTAAATTTTGCAGGGAGTACCTAAACAAAATTCCTTGCAATCATTGTTATGCTCACATTCAATGCTAGTACATATTCGAATTTCAGCTTCACCTGTCGAGAGGATCAATAGAAAAAAGAAAAGGATCAGTGTAGAAATAAGCTTGAGACTTTTAGCCATTATTTTTCACGCCTATTTCTAATAAACCCAAAATGGTTTGGTTGCTTTACAATGTAAAGAAAAGTTGTATTCATTAAGTTGATCAAGTTGTATATATATCATAGCAAAAAAAGTAGTATATGTAAAATTTCATAAGGTAGACATTACCCTTTGCTAATTCTTTACCTTTATTTGATGGCTCCTTAAACATTAACGAGTCATTTTCCCCCTTAAACCTACTCAATTGCCCCTTCAAATGTGCTTTGATTATTAACACTTTTTCGCAATTGGGTAGGTTAAAGGATCAAAAAAGGCCTATTAATGTATTAAGAAGACATAACAGAAAGTTATAGAATTAGCAAAAGAGTAATGTGTAGCGTAAGAGGTGTTATATATACAATTTTTCTTTGCTATGATTTACATAGAACTTAATCAACGTCATATTAACTCTACTTTAAATCTACTATCTATCTTTTAACTACTAACTTAAATTTTCAAACTAATTTTTTTGTGTCTTAGAAAAAAAACAAGAAAACTTAATGACTATTCAAAGTACTGATAAATATTAAAAATACACGTGATAAATATTTATCACTGATACTTAAAAGAAGGAAAATAACTAACACTACTATATAAAAAATAGAATAAATATTTGTCATTGATAATTATAATTTTTAAATACTATTGTAAATGTACTATCTATCTTCTCTTATCTACTATCTCATCTACTAATCTAGTAAAACTAAGCAACTTAACCACTAGGAAAAACTCAAAAATAACATTTTAGTGTCTTTGAAAAAATGACAATACTTAATGACGACAATTCAAGCCAATGATCAATATTAAAAAAACCCGTTACAAATATATCTCACTGATATTTAAAAAAAAGACAAGTAACTGTCAACAATATATAAAAAAATCACGGAAAAATATTTGTTATTGATAATTATAATTTTTAAAGACTACTATAAATCTACTATAGATAGCACATTTACCGTAGTATTCAAAAATAATAATTATCAATGACAAATATTTAACCCGTGTTTTTTATATAGTAATGTCATTTATTTGTCCTTCTTTTAAGTATCAGGGACAAATATTGATAATGTGTATTTTTAATATTTATCAGTACTTTGAATAGTCAAGAACTCTTCTTGTCGTTTTTCTAAGACACAACAAAATTAGTTTGAAAATTTAAGTTAGTAATTGAAATATAGAGAGTAGATTTATAGTAGTTTTAATATTTCGTTGATTAAGTTCTATGTATATCATAGCAAAGAAAAATTGTATATATAACATTTTTTAAGCTACACATTTTACCCTTTGCTAATTCTATAACTTTATGTTACGTAAAAAAAAACTTTTTTTAAGCTACACATTACCCTTTGATAATTCTATAACTTAATTTATGTTATGTTTTCTTAATACAATAATAGGCCATTCTTGCTCGTTTAACCTACCCAATTGCGAAAAAGTGTTATTAATCAAAGCATATTTGAAGGGGCAATTGAGTAGGTTGAAGGGGAAAAAATGACTCGTTAATGTTTAAGGAGCCATCAACTAAAGGTAAAGAATTAGCTTTTACTATCTACTATATATCTTCTACTATATTTATCACGTGTATTTTTAATATTTATCAGTACTTTGAATAGTCTTTAAGTCTTCTTGTCTTTTATCTAAGACACAAAAAAATTAGTTTGAAAATTTAAGTTAGTAGTTAAAAGATAGATCGTAGATTTATAGTAGTCTTAATATTTTGTTTATTAAGTTCTATGTATATTTTGTTTGCAAAAAAAATTGTATATATAACATTTTTTAAGCTACACATTACCCTTTTCTAATTCTATAACTTTATGTTATGTCTTCTTAAGAGATTAATAGGCCATTTTTGCTCCCTTAACCTACTCTTAGTCTACATTTTCGACAGACTCAATTAAATGCAGTCAATATTGATGACTTGTCATTTTAAAGAAGAGATGCTAATATGTGGCATTGAAAAAGGTGTTGTGAAGAGTAATTTCGACTATGTCTAAAGTTTAATGAAATTGAGAGCTTAAAGACAGATTTCGACAAGAAAGACGTCAAAAAGTTTAGTCGAAGACAAGACTGTGTTGTTATCGAAAGTACGGACATTTACATGTAAACAAGGTTTGACTAGTTGCAGTCAAGAAGAAGACTTGATTTTTCGACAATAAGAAGCTGTGTACAGGGAGAATCAACATAGTACATAACTTAGCGAAAATTGTAAAGCTGAAGTTAGCAGTTTCGACAGAGAAATGAGCAACATTCAGATAACAGGTTAAGTCAAAGAATGTTGGTAGAAGAAGACAGCAGTGATGTGGTCGAAAGATGCAACGGTTGTCGAATCTTATCTAGACGAAATAGCAGTTGTTTTATTTAGAAAAACCGCTAATCGGTTATTGTTTTTCTTTTATTATAAATAGGAGTTTTCTTGTAGAGAAAAAGGGTCGCATATTTCATTTCTACATAAACTTCCGCAAAACTCTTACTTCCGCATCAGAGAAAACAGAGTCAAAGGAATTCAATGTATGAATCTGCGTACCAACCTTTAAATTCAGTAACGTATTTATTATTCCTTTAAAGATTTCTGCAGTTTATTTGTTTCTTTTACGAATTCCTACCTTTTTACTGTTTTTTAATCTTCTTTTCTTTATCTACATTTCCTGCATTTTTCTGCACTTCACTACATTTCTGCATTTCTTCATTGTTTTACTCATTTAAAATACTTATCATCATAAACATCAATAATTCTTAATAAAGTTTTATTCACAAATGTTCTGAGATGTTTCTAGTTGATCTCGCAAGCAACACACACGTGTAACTAGCGGTGTTTACCAAAAATCACGGTAAACACCTACCCAATTGCAAAATAGTGTTATTAATCAAATACATTTGAAGGGGCAATTGAGTAGGTTGAAAGGGAAAAAAATGACCCGTTAATGTTTAATGAGCCATCAAATAAAGGTAAAGAACTAGCTTGTACTATCTACTATATATCTTATACTACATTTTTCATATGTATTTTTAATATTTATCAGTACTTTTAATAGTCATTAACTACTCTAATCTTTTTTCTAAGACACAAAAAAATTATTTCGAAAATTTAAGTTAGTAGTTAAAAGATAGATAGTAGATTTATAGTAGTCTTAATATTATGTTGATTATGTTCTATGTATAATATAGGAAAGAAAAATTGTATATATAACATTTCTTAAGCTACCACTAGTGGAAATTTGACATTAAAAAGCACCATATAGCATCGGTTGTTTGAACAACCGATGCTAAAGGTAGGCACGGTGGCAATTTTGCAATTAAACAGAAGTTTTTAGTTTTCGCGCCTACATTTAGCATCAGGTGTTTAAACAACCGATGCTAAATGTGTTAGAGACACACATTTAGCATCGGGTGTTTAAATACCCGATGCTAAACAACACATTTAGTATCGGGTGTTTGAACACCCGATGCTAAATGTCCCCTTTTATTTTTTTCCCAATTTTTCCATCGCATATCTCGCGTTCGTTCTCATCGTTCTCTTCACTCTCACTCTCTGAACTCTCTCATTCTCTTCACTCTCTCACTCTCTGAACTCTCACTCTCTGAAGATCACTCTCTTCACTCTCCCATTCCTTCAACACATCTCGCGTTCTCACTCTCGCATTTTCGAAACCCAACATCTCGCTCTTTGAACTCTCTCACCCAACATCTCGCTCTCTCACTCGCATTTTCGAAACCCAAAGGAGGCCGTCGCCATCTCAGGAGGACCTTGCTCCCCGTCGCAGTCTCAGGAAGTCGTCCCTTGCTCGCCATCGTCGTCGCCGTCTCAGCTATCCGTTCTCATCTCTCTGTTTATTGGAGGCAACGTTTGGTTCTTAACTCTCTCCATTCTCAGCTCTCTCCGTTCTCAGCTCTCTCCGTCGCCGTTGCCTAGCTCGTCGTCACCTTGCTCGCCGTCGCCTAAGTGCAAAGAACTTTGCAAAGAACTTCGAAACCCTAAGTTCCAAGATCCGTTCGAAACCCTAAGTTCCCTTCGAAACCCTAAGTTTTTTGTGTATATGAATGTTTTTGGCTGTTGATGTTGTGATTGTGTAACATTGTAGGCTTTGGACAAGATCTGTTTTGAGGTTCCTGACATCATATTCCGATCTAACAATGAACCTTTCAAGGTAACCAACTGTATTCTATTTTCTGAATTGATGCTATGAATTAAGATTACTGAAATGTGAAATGCTTTATGATTTGCAGAAGCATATGAAACAATATGTATCAACCATTATACAAAAGATGAAAGAAGAGAAGCTCTTTTCTCCACAAGGAGGCCCCATCATTTTGGCTCAGGTTTGATTTTTCAACATCATTTTTCTACCAAGTCTATTGATATTTTATTTAGTTCTCAGTATTATATACAACAATATCCTTACAATTTCTTTTTATTTATGCAATGTAGATTGAGAATGAGTACAACCATATCCAACTTGCTTATGAAGTGGATGGAGGTGATTATGTCCAATGGACTGCAAAAATGGCAGTTTCACTAGATATTGGAGTTCCATGGATCATGTGCAAGCAAAAGGATGCTCCTGATCCAGTGGTATGGAGATGATTATGTCCATAAAATTTTCTAGGAGGGGATGCATGCTAGCAAATATTGGGGTGCTAATAGTTACTCCCTTATTTCTAATCTCACTTATATATACTTCACTTGGCAGATTAATGCATGCAATGGAAGACATTGTGGTGATACTTTCGCAGGCCCAGACATGATAGATTTGTTTTTTAAAATCTGTGTCTAATGGAGGGGGGTAAATTTATTTTTATTTTCTTAATAATTGGATCTAATGATAAGATTCCAAATTTGTTTGGCTTAGGCTGTGGAGAATGTTAATGCAATTATATACGTAATACGAGGATTGCAAAAATTTCGAATCGGAAGAAGAAGTTGCTTCTGAAAAGGTAGATAAGCTGGGTAGGCAGGTTGCAAAAATTTCTTTGAGTAGGTGTACGCCTTGCTCTTCTTTAGTTTTCACTAGACAACCTCAAGAGAGGGAGATTGTCAACAAGTTATCCATTCTATACGTAACACTTGTCCTGACTTCATGTCCCCTTTCTTGCAGGTTTAATTTGACGAGGACCACGAAGATGTTTTCAAGAACGCCTTGACACAAGCCTGACGTCTGTATCCCGAGCGTGTGTCGGACTTGAGGATTTTCATTTGTTGATCACGAGATCCGGGGTGGCAAGATTTTTCCGGCTTCACGCCGCCCATGTAGCCGACTTTGACCTCGTCACCCATGCTTTTACTTGATTATGTCATTATTTGCACTTTACACTTATGTCACGCCTTTTAGATTTTGACATTTTGTGACTTCATGTATTTTGAGGATCTAACCGTCTCCGAGATGACTCTTAATTTCTGTCACTTGTTTATCCGTACATTGAGTTACCGATGTCTGTCAGGATAATTTGTAAAGAAGTACACCCTTGCCACAGATTACCGGGACTCGGCCCGGATAGAACTCGTCCAAAGGGGTTGTGACCACCAAGGTCAGCTTGCAGTATACACTCAGCACAGTTTATCGGGACTCGGCCTGGATAGAACTCATTCAAAGGGGTTGTGACCACCAAGGTCAGGTTGAAGTATACCCTCAGCACCATTTACCGAGACTCGGCCCGGATATAACTCGTTCAAAGTGGTTGTGACCACCAAGGTCAGCTTGAAGTATACCCTTGACACAATTTACTGGGACTGGGCCCAGATAGAACTTGTCCAAAGGGGTTGCGACATCCTTCAAAGTCGCTAACGAATATATTATGCTTATAATGTGAATCATTGATTTAATTACTTGTTAGTAATTGTGTGTTGTTGGTTTGAATATAATTATGATAAGAAAGCAAACAGAAGTAATAAGGAGAGGGGGAGTAGCTGAGGGGTAGAGAGGTCCTTTCCCCCTTTGTCACTTAACTCAGCTGAAACTTTTCCCCTAAGTTAGAGAAAACACAACTCATTTTCCTGAAAAACAGCAAAGACATAGGGAGAGGGAGAAGAGAGAGGCAAGAGAGAGAGAAGAGGAAGAGAGGGGGGAGAGCTCCACCAAAAAATCTGATGCATGTTCAATCCAAGACCACCTCCTTCCTCCATTTTTCCTCCTCTACACAATGATGCTAAATTCAGAACCACTACCCATCCCCAACTCAAATCACCATTAAAGAACCCGAAGCTCAAAGTGTAAGAAAAGGGTGTCCACAAGCCTTGAATGTAGTAATTGAAGCTCGATACTCAGTACTAAAACCTTGTTCAAGCATTAGGGTGAAGATTTGGTAGCTGAATTCGAAGTTGTGGGAGCCTAGTTCGATTGGGTCAGTTTTAGAGCGTTTGGGGATAGCGTATAACCGTTACGGGGACCGTTTGTGAAGTTACTTCATCCTTTCATCTCGCGGATTCGTTGGTTGTGCGATTTTCATCGCAATTGGCGAGTTCTATACTCACTAGGGAATTAAATTCTGTTTAATGGTCATGCATGTTGATTCTGTCCATAAATTTATGAAAACGTGCGTCGAAAACCGTTTCGGTGAAAATGCCGCTTTGATCGTTAAGCTGTATGATTGTTTGATTGAAATTGATTGTTGAATGTACTGGATTGGATCGTATATGTATGTTATTGTGCTCTGTTGGTGTGTGTATAAGGTTTGGGTCTAGACCGGAAGGGACATCGGAATCGGAACGGAACAGAAATTTCATGAAAACAGCAACATTGAACTACTGTCAAATGCGCACGGATCGTGCGCCTCTGGCGCACAAACCGTGCGCAACCTTCGCAAACCGTGTTTTAATAAATTTAAGATACGCACGGGTCAAGACCGTGCGCCCTGTTCTGATTTTTAAAGGAAAGAAGTGCGTAAGACACGCACGGGTCGTGCGCCTCTGAAGCACGAACCGTGCGTGGGCTTCTGTCACCCTTTTTGAAATGCCTTTTAGACCATTCCAAATGATTCCGAGTTAATTCTAGTCGATTCCCCAAGGTTTCTCGGCGATGGGAACATATTATTGTTATGATAATTACTTATGTTTGAGGTAAATTCCATGTCATGTCCATTTCATTGGTTGTTGACGGCCCAACGTGGGTACATGGTTTGTGTTTAGAATGTTAACGATTGGATTATATTGTAAACACTTAATAAGTTAAGTTAACAAACTTAGAAAATGCGTGTGAGATCACCTAATGAAGGGATAAAGACAAGATCAAGTTGTGTTATGCTATGTTTGCCCCATTGTTATGTTCATGCCAAGGTATATATTAATATACATTACTGTTAGGGTGACGACCCTGTTCATGGATTAGCGTACTAGTGGGAGGGGAAGTCATGAGCCCCAGAACCTAGGCCCCGTCATCGTTTGTCCCTGGTAGAGAATGGCTAGGGAATGGGTTTGCCGGTGCTTTCAAATAAAGTTGCCGGTGATATGCTAAGAATCATTGTTATGTGTGTGTCTCTCGTATGTTGCTTAGGAGGACTACGAGTTACACGTTTCAGGTCTCCACGTAGTCACCATAGGGACTACGAATCATGAATCAAGCATAATGAATCGAGAGAGTTAGTAAGGGGTCTCGATAGAACTCACTGAGACAAGTTGTCTCACCCAATCATTGTTGTTGTTTTGTTTCAGAGATGCAGGAAAGATTGAAGGTGATGAGGCATGGTTATGAAAGCGCGTGTGATGACTAGTTCATCGAAGTTTTTAGTTTGTGTTCAATATCTGAAATAGGAAGTTACTCTGATGTATGGAAAATGGCGCATTTCGGTATTTCTACAAGTTAGAAAAATATCAGGGTGTTACAATTGGTATCAGAGCGGTTCGCCCTAGTCGGACTTAGATGTCAAGAGTCTATTACGTCTGTCTTCTAAGTATGATTCCTCTTAATATGCTATTAGACATTGAGCCTGATCAACTTAATACTTTGTGCATATTTCGCAGAATCATGGCTAGGAGAGGTAGAGGAAGCGTCCCTATTAATCCTCATCAGGAATGGATGCAGAAAGTCATCGAAACTCAGCAGAAGATGATGAATGACATGATGCAAATGCAGCAGCAGTAGATGGCTCAAATGGCCCAGATGCATCAAGTGCCCCAACCGCAACCGAATGAACAAGTCCATGTGCCGCCACCTGAGGATCCTAATAAGATGTACTTTCAAATTCTAAAGACGAAACCTCCAACCTTCGAAGTGTTTAGTGACCATAAGAGTCTGAAATACTTGTTTGATCAGAAGGAGCTAAATATGAGACAGAGACGTTGGTTAGAATTGCTGAAGGATTATGATTTCGGCTTGAACTATCACCCCGGCAAAGCTAATGTCGTGGCTGATGCTTTAAGTCGGAAGAGTTTGCATATGTCGACTATGATGGTGAAAGAATTAGAGTTGATTGAGCAGTTTCGGGACATGAGTCTGGTTTGTGAAGTGACACCGCAGAGTGTCAGATTGGGAATGTTGAAGATTGGCAATGAATTTTTGGTTAGTGTTCGAGAAGCCCAAAAGTCAGATGTGAAGTTGGTAGACCTGTTAGTTGTGAATGATAAAGATGTGGACGGAGATTTCAAGTTAGATTCCCAAGGTGTATTGAGATTCAGAGATAGGATCTGCATTCCTGACGATGCCGAGATGAAGAGAATGATTCTTGAGGAGAGCCATAGGAGCAAGTTGAGTATTCATCTAGGGGCTACGAAAATGTACCAAGATTTGAAGAAAATGTTCTGGTGGCCTGGTATGAAGAAGGATGTGGCACAGTTTGTGTATTCTTGTCTGACTTGTCAGAAGTCTAAGATTGAGCATCAGAAGCCTGCGGGGTTGATGCAACCATTGGAGATTCCGGAATGGAAATGGGATAGCATTTCCATGGATTTTGTAACTGGTTTGCCAAATACAGTGAGAGGGTTTGATGCTATATGGGTGGTTGTGGACAGGTTGTCTAAGTCTGCTCATTTCTTACCAATTAATATGACTTATCCAGTTCCAAAGTTGGCAGAAATCTACATCAAGACTATTGTGAAGTTGCATGGCGTTCCGCTTAGTATTGTGTCTGATAGATATCCGAGATTCACATCTGAATTTTGGAAAAGTTTGCAAGAAGCTTTGGGTTCTAAGTTGAGGTTGAGCTCCGCTTATCATCCGCAGACAGATGGTCAGACGGAGAGGACTATTCAGTCGTTAGAGGACTTGTTGAGGGCATGTGTTCTTGAGCAGGGAGGTTCATGGGATTCTCATCTTTCGTTGATAGAGTTCACCTATAACAACAGTTTTCACTCTAGTATTGGTATGGCACCGTTTGAGGCGTTGTATGGTCGGAGATGTAGGACTCCGTTGTGTTGGTATGAGTCTGGGGAGAGTGCAGTGTTGGGGCCTGAGATTGTGCGAGAAACAACTGAGAAGGTAAAATTAATCCGTGAGAAGATGAAAGCGTCGCAGAGTCGACAAAAGAGCTATCATGATAAGAGAAGGAAGGATTTAGAGTTTCAGGCCGGTGATCATGTGTTCCTGAGAGTCACTCCAGTGACTGGTGTTGGGCGTGCCTTGAAATCAAAAAAGTTAACTCCCCGTTTCATTGGTCCGTATCTGATTACGGAGAGGGTGGGAAGTGTTGCCTATAGGGTGGCCTTGCCGCCTAATCTTTCGAACTTGCATGACGTGTTTCACGTGTCACAACTTCGAAAGTATGTTCCAGACCCGTCTCATGTAATTCAGATGGATGAAGTAGAGGTGCGGGATAATCTCACTGTGGAGACTATGCCTGTGCGGATTGAAGATAGAGAAGTGAAGACTCTGAGAGGGAAAGAAATTCTTTTGGTGAAAGTGGTTTGGTTAGGAGCTGCTGGTGAGAGTATGACTTGGGAGCTGGAGAGTAAGATGCGGGAAGCATATCCGGAGTTGTTTGATTCAGGTAATTTCGAGGACGAAATATTCTAAGTGGGGGAGAGTTGTAACGCCCCAAAATAATTTAATTATTTATTTAATTAAGTTATTTAAGGCTTACAATATTTATTTAATTTAATTAAATAATTCAAGGTTTAATTATTTTATTTTATTTATTAGGAGGTGTTGTCACGGATTGAGTGGTGCGAGCAAGGGCCCGTGATCCACAATTAGGCCTGTGGCCCATTGTCTTGTCAAAGTATTCGACTCACAAGGGGTCTAGGGGTTAGTTTTCATTTTGTTACTCTATTGAAAAAAATAAGAAAAGAAACGTAAAGGAGAGAGTGAGAAGAGAAGAGTTGCGAAGGGAAGAGGAGAAGAAGAAGAGAGGGGCGAATCACTCAAGGAGGAGGAAGGGCTTGATTGGAGTCTTGCATTTTTCCCTTGGAGCTTGCTAGTAATTCGACTTCCATAAGGTTAGGGGGTCCTCTTTTTGTTCTTAATAATTTATGCGAATTGTGATTGCTTAGGGTTAGGGTTCTAGGTTAGTTCTATGAATGAATTGTGATGTTAATGATTAATTCATAATATTGTGATGCTTGATGATTGAATCGCTATGTTGAAAATCGCATGATTGATGTTGAGTTGTTGCTAAATGCGAATTGGAGACCATATGTTTGAATATATGACTATTTGGTGCTTACTTGGTGAAATTGAGAATCATGGTGACATTTGAATCATATACATATAATTGAGTATTTGGTGATTTTAAATTGGTGATTGAAAGTGGAAAATTCTGTTTTTGGAAGATCCTAGGCGCCTTGGGCGCCATATGTGTGTTGCTGAATTTTTGTGTCATGCGCCATAGTCATGGGCGCCAGGCGCCCAGCAGTGTGCTGCGCCAGTTTTTCCAAATTCTGTTGCCCTTTGTTGCTGTGCCTGCTGCCACTGTGTTGCTGTGCCTGTTGCTCTGTGTTGCTGTCCCTGTGTCAATGTGCTGCCAGTTTTGGCGCTTGTTGCTTGTGTCATGGGCGCCAAGGGCCCCAATGTCCTGGTGATAGTTTTGTAAAAATTGTTTTCAGGTTTTCATATTCAGGTAAAATGGCTCATGAAAAATGATTTTGGGCAACAAAAGAGTTGGGTTGCGTGATTTCACTAGGTGCCTAGTGCATGGGCGCCAAAAATGATGTTCAGTTTTTAATGAAATTTTCATTGGGTTTTCATGTTCTGAGCAATTGGCTCGTGTAAAATCAAATTCGAAGAAAAATGAGTTTTGTTGCATGTTGGCCTTAGGCGCCTAGTGCCTGGGCGCCGTGTGCTGTGCTGGGCGCAATGCGCCTGTGCGCGCACTGTTTCCTGGCCGCCTAGCGCCTGTGCGCGTGTTGTTCCTGGGCGCCAAGCGCCTCGCGCCTGTGCGCGTGTTGTCCCTGGGCGCCAAGCGCCCATGCGCCTGAGCGTGTTGCCTCTCCTGGGCACCAGCGCCCATGCGCCAAATTTTTGTGTTGCTCCTGGGCGCCCAGCGCCCTGCGCCAAGTTTTGTCTTGCCCCTGGGCGCCCAGCGCCCATGCGCCAGTTCCAGGATGTCTAAATATTTTTCCTATTTTGTTTTTAATGTAACTTTTGACTCGGTTATCCAAATTTAACGGTTCAAAATGCGTTTAGAAGCTAAATTCAGTGTCTATCCAATGGTCTCAATTTTATGCAAAAATAAATTATTTTACTGGTGTTTCTGGGCTGATGGTGTTCAAGTGTCCAAATGGCTATTTTTACCCACTTTCCCTATGTCGTGTCAATGTCCTAAGTTGGTCTATTTGAATTGGTGTTGGTGTGAGTGGTGAGCTGAATTGGTGAGCGTGATGAGGTGAGATTGGTGAGCAGAGGCTTCGGCCTAATTTTAATTTGGTGAGCTGATTAATGTACTATGGTGATATTATGAATTTAAAATGGTGAATTGATTGGACTTGGTGTGTTGTGATGCATTCCCATAGCATCTCATGAAACATGTGCATTATTGGTGAGCAGAGGCTACGGCCTAATTTTATTTGGTGAGCAGAGGCTACGGCCTATTTGTATTTGGTGACGGATCCGACATGCATGTACCCGTGGAGTTTTGGGTTACATTACATGCATAATCATATATTGTATAGTGCTGCTTGGAAACAGAATGCTGATGTGATTGTTCCCATTGTTGTGAATTGGTGTGCCTGGTTTCCTTTTTCCTATGCAGTGCTTAATTCCCATATGTTATTAATTATGAAAAGAGACTCACCCTACTGCTTTTATGTTGCTTCTTATGTCGGCAACGTGCAGGTAATAACGAGTGAAGGATTCCTTTATGCCTTCGTCTGGTAGGAAGTGTCACGCTCTGATACGTAGCACCAGGGGGGGTGTCCTATGTCTATGCATCATTTTTCCTAAAACTGTTAGATTTTATTGGTGATGTATTGGTTTTAAATTTTAGAACTCATTATTATTCCGCTGCTGGTGGTGATTGGATTTAGTTGATGCGAACTAAACTTTTTCTTATGGTGTTATGTATCTTGATTTTTATGGAGTAAGTGTAGCACTCGCTTTAATTGTTTTCAAAAAAAAAAAAAAGAGAGACTCTGATTTTATTAAAAAGTGAGGTTATTAGAAAGGGGTGTTACAGCGCTCAATTGGTAGTGGGAAGGGGGTTTAACTTGCACTTATGCCTCAGGTGCAAGGTTCGATTCCCACGGAAGGCAAAAATTCTACAAGGGGGGTAGAAAAGACCGTGAGGTAACAGTGGGACCGGGGTGGCCGCTGCGGTGGACCTGGGCTGTTACAGGATTTATCGTCTATTCAAGTTGTTAATGAATTCTTAGATGTTTTTCCCGAGGAAGTATCCTCTTTGCCTCCAGAACGAGAGGTAGAATTCTCTATAGATTTGGCGCCTGGTGCAGGGCCAATATCCATAGCACCTTATAGGATGTCTCCTCTTGAGCTGAAGGAATTGAAATCCCAACTTGAGGAATTAATTTCCAAGAAGTTTATACGACCGAGTGCTTCTCAATGGGGTGCTCCGGTATTGCTAGTCAAGAAGAAGGACAGAAGCATGAGATTATGCATAGACTACCGTCAGCTGAATAAAATCACTATCAAGAACAAGTATCCATTACCAATGATAGATGTTCTACTTGACCAACTTCGAGGTGCTAAAGTTTTCTCCAAAATTGATCTGAGGTCAGGATACCATCAAATCAGGGTAATGGCCTTAGACATTCCGAAGACCGTTTTTCGTACGAGGTACGGACACTACGAGTTTGTGGTGATGCCCTTCGGATTGACTAATGCTCCAGCCGTATTCATGGATTATATGAATAGAGTATTTCATTCATACCTAGATCAGTTTGTGGTCGTCTTTATTGATGATATCTTGGTTTACTCGAAGTCAGTGGAGGAGCATGCTCAGCATCTCCGCTTTGTCCTAGGAGTACTCCGAGAAAAGAAACTCTATGCTAAACCGTCAAAATGTGACTTTTGGATGTCCGAAGCGAAGTTCTTGGGTCATGTGATTTCCCAGGAAGGGGTTGCAGTTGATCCTAGCAAGGTGGAAGCAGTGTTGAATTGGGAACGGCCGACGTCAGTGACTGAGATCAGAAGCTTTCTGTGCCTAGCTGGTTACCATAGAAGATTCATTGAAGGTTTTTCCCAATTGGTGCTTCTGCTTACTCGATTGACTCGCAAGGGTCAACCTTTTACTTGGGATGCCGATTGTGAAGTGTTTCCTTAGATTGATGGAAAAGTTTACTTCTGCTCCGATCCTAATTCTTCCAGATCCATCATTGGGATTTCAGATCTACAGTGATGCATCTAGGAAGGGTTTGTGATGTGTTCTCATGCAGAATCAACATGTTGTGGCCTATGCATCTAGGCAAATGAAGACACATGAACGGAATTACCCAACTCATGACCTAGAGTTGGCGGCTATTGTGTTTGCACTGAAAATTTGGAGACATTACCTTTACGGTTCTCGTTTCGAAGTTTTTAGTGATCACAAGAGCTTGAAATATCTGTTTGACCAAAAGGAGTTGAATAACAGACAGAGAAGATGGACTGAATTTTTGAAGGACTACGACTTCGAATTGAAATATCACCCTGGGAAAGCCAATGTGGTAGCAGATGCTCTGAGCAGGAAGTCTATCCACACGGCAAGGTTAATGGTTCACGAGATGGCTTTGTTGGAGTCATTCAGAGACTTGAAACTCAAGGTGGCAAGAAAGAGGGACCGCATAGTGTTGCGGCAGATACGGATAGCCAGTGTGCTAAGGGAACAAATCCGTGTAGCTCAAGGAGCTGATATGAAGTTACAGTCTCAGAGAGGATCGCCAGATTTTACTGAGGATAGTGATGGCATGATTTGCTTTAATGGGAGGATTTGTGTTCCCAATGATGATGATATCAAAAGGCAAGTATTGGAAGAAGCTCATAGGAGTCAGTACTCTGTACATCCGGGATCCACCAAGATGTACCGAGACTTGAAGTTAATGTATTGGTGGCCTGGGATAAAGACTGAGGTTGCAGAATTTGTTTCTCGGTGCTTAACTTGTCAGAAGGTTAAGACGGAACACCGAAGGCCGGGCGGTCAGTTACAGCCACTAGATGTGCCAGTTTGGAAATGGGAAGATATCTCAATGGACTTCGTCACGGGTTTGCCGAGGTCACAGGCCGGTAATGATTCTATTTGGGTAGTAGTGGACCGATTGACTAAATCCGCTCACTTTATTCCCGTTCGTTCGACTTATAAAGTTTCCAAGTTAGCAGATGAATATGTGAAGAACATTATCAGACTGCATGGAGTTCCAACGAGTATCGTGTCAGACCGAGATTCCAAGTTTACTTCTAGATTTTTGAAAGCATTGAATGAAGCTTTAGGAACTAGAGTGCTGGTTAGCACTGCTTATCATCCTCAGACTGATGGTCAGACGGAGAGGACTATTCAGACTCTGGAGAACATGCTTCGGGCTTGTGTGCTCGATAGCGGGAGAAAATGGGAGGACCATCTTCCATTAGTAGAATTCTCCTACAACAACAGTTACCACTCCAGCATTGGAATGGCACCGTTTGAAGCACTTTATGGTAGGAAGTGTAGAACTCTGTTGTGTTGGTGGGAGATTGGTGAAGATAAGTTTTTGGGACCCGATATGGTTCGCGAGACTACTGAGAAGATCAAGTTAATTCGAGAAAGGATGAAGGTTGCTCAGAGTCGGCAAAAGAGCTATGCTGACAACCGAAGGAGACCGTTGGAATTTGAGGTTGGTGATCATGTGTTCTTGAAAGTCTCTCCAACCATAGGCACCGGAAGAGCTTTGCGAGCGAAGAAGCTCAGTCCTCGATATGTTGGACCTTTCCAAATCATCGAGCGAATTGGGCCAGTCGCCTATCGCCTCGCATTGTCTCCTGCCCTATCAAATCTCCATGATGTGTTCCACGTGTCCCAGTTGAGGAAGTATGTTCCCGATCTGCATCAACCGTTGAGTGTTGATACGATTGACTTACAATCGGACTTGTCATTTCAACCTTATCCTAGCCATATCTTAGAGCGTGGTATGAAGACTCTGCGTTCAAGGACAATTCCGATTGTCAAAGTAGTTTGGGATGGCTTTTCAGCCGAAGAAGCTACCTGGGAACTGGAAGAAGACGTGCGGACTCGATACCTATATCTCTTTCAGTATGGTACGTCTTGTCAATTTTGAGGACAAAATTTTAAAAGTTGGGGTGATTTTAAAACCGATTAATTATTTGTGGGAATGATTGGTCGTGTCTCGGGGATTAATATGTCGAGAAATTTGTCAAGAAAACCTATTCTCCATTAAAGGGTGGCCTATTCATAGTTAAATGAGGAATTAGGGCTGAAGGGAAAATCTGTCTTTTCACACCCCTAGATATTAAAATGTAATTATGAAGATTATAATTAATTAAGAACCGAAAGAATTGAGGAATTCGGATCGAAACCGGATTAATCGAGAAGTTTTGTACCGAAGAGAAAATTCGACACCTAACCTATGACTTAATGGGCTAGGGGTAGTTTGGTCTTTTCCCCATCATTTAAACCCCCAGCCCATACACACCTGACCAGCCTCACACTCAAACATTTTTTTGCTCCAGCTGGAAATAAAAGAAAGGAAAACAGAATAGGGGAGGAGAGAAAGAGGAGAGGGAGGCAAAGGGGAGAATGGAGGAAGGAGCCACCATCACTTCTACCAAGCCTCTTGCATGTAAGTGTTCTCTCCACTCATCCACTCCAATTTCGATTTCCTTTTCATTGGTACCATTTCCGGAAGCTAACTCTCTCTACATCTCTCTCTACCTTGTTCGACCTCCCTTGAAGCTCCAAGTGTAACAATGGAGTTTTGACCCCTTGAAGGCCTTGCAAGTCCTTATCAAGCTGTGGGAGAAGAAGTTTGAAGCATACATTTCGAATTTGAGGAACATTCACTCGAGATTGAGTTTCTGTTTTAGTGATTCAGTAGAAGAGGTTGCCTTTTCGCTCTAGTTGGTGTCTTTCGGTTCTCGTTCGTGCGTTTACCTTTCGGTCATTCCGTGTCTCGGTGGAAGCTCCTAGCGAAATCGTCAACGGGTGAGTTCTACTCATGGATAGGGATATTTTGTGTGTCCTGAAAATATGTCGGTTTTGAGTCATAAGGCATTTATCCTGTTTTCGAAAGATTTTGGAACCGAAAAACGTTTTTGAACAATATCGCGTTTTTACGGTTTTTATGGAAATGTTGAACAATTTACGAAATTGTGATTTAAACGCTTTCACTGGAATATGGTCTGGAATGTGGTTTATTAAATCTGTTTTATGGTTGGATTAGCGAGAAACGGAAAAGCGGAATAAGAATCAGGTTGGAAAATAGAGAAACAGAACAGACCGCACGGGTCGTGCTCCCCTGGGCACGGATCGTGCGTGAGCTTCTGTAACACCCCGAAAAATAATTTAATTAATTTAATTAATTTGATTAGTTGAATTATTCATTTTTAGTTGAAGCGTGATTTAATTAAATTAAGGGAAATATCATGTTTGTGTAGGAGTGGGATCGAGTAATAGCGGGGGTGTAGCGGTGGGCCCATCGCGTGAAAGGCCCACGGCTTAAACCCAAGGGTATGCGAAACCCTCACTCTCATTTTTCACTTGAGAGAAATCGAAATTTGAGAGAGGGTGAGAAGCAAGAGGGGCGCGGCGAAGATAGGAGAGGGAGAAGAGAGGGTTTCGAGATTCTCAAGACTTTGGTTCGTTGCGTTGCGGTGGTTCTCGTAGTGCCTTCAATCATCTTCTACGGAGCCTACGTTTAAGAGGTAAGGGTGAGCTTTTCGATTCAATATAATTGGGTATGTGATTGGGGTTTTGTGGGGTTTTGGTGTTGTGGTGATTTCGAGATGCATATGTTAGAATTGATAAAGGATTGGCTTAGTTGTGGTGTTTTCTTTTGATGAATTGTTGGTGATGACATGCGAATTACCCTATGAGATGATGAGATGAATTTCGATTTCTTTTTGGTGAATTTGGTGTGGTTGGCAGCGATTTCATGGGTATAGTGATGGGAATATATGAATGAATGAATTGGGATTAAATTTGGAGATGTTATAATTTAATTGATATGCTTATAATTAGTTGAATAATACCATGAAATTGAGAATGAAATAGTGTTGCTGTTGCTGTTTACCCAAATAAACTGTTGCTGTTTGCAAAATAAAATGTTGCTGTCCACCAATTGATAGTGTTGCTGGTTGCTGTTTGTCAAAATAAACTCTTGCTGTTTGTGAAATAAAGATGTTGCTGTTTATCAGTTTGTAGTGTTGCTGTTTGCTGTTTATCAACATAAAACGTTGCTGTCCTGCTGTTATTTTTATACATGAGTTGTTGTTGTTATGAAGAAAATGTGCTGCTGTTTTATAAAAAATGAAGCGTTGTTTTCTTTTATGTGTAATCGTGCTGTTTTGCTACTGTTGCGCGCCTTCTGCCAGTTTGCGCCCCATTGGCGCGCCAATCGCGCGCCACGCGTGAAGTCACTGAGAAATTCGGCCATCCCGCGCGCCAGTTGCGCGTAAGTTGCGCGCCACGCGTGAAGTCACTGAGAAATTCGGCCATCCCGCGCGCCAGTTGCGCGTAAGTTGCGCGCCACGCGTGAAGTCACCGAAAGACTCTGCCATCCTGCGCGCCAGTCGCGCGTAAGTCGCGCGCCGCGCGCAGCCCTTGGTTATTACTGTTCTTGCAATTTAAAATGTGATGTTTTTCCACTTTGTAAAGATGATGTTTTTTTTATTTAAATGTGATGATTCCTAATCATGAGAATGAGATGTTTGTCCCAAAAAAATTAAATATGTCGTTACTCGAATTTTAAAGGGGTTGCCTCTTAGATTTTTAATGTGTTGTTACTTAAAAAAATTTAGAGGTGTTGTTACTTGAAAGCTAAAGGTGTTGTTACTCCAATTTTGAATGTGAAGTTTGTGATGATGTTGTAATAATATCGTGATGGTTATGACGAGTACACTCTATGAGTGTTTTATGACGACGATGACGAGTACTCCAGGTGAGTGATTTGGTGATTGCACATGTGTCCATAGTGTCTCATTGCATGTGCATATTATGACGAATAGGCTTCGGCCTCTTATTGACGTAAAACAGTGACGATGTGCCCATAGTGGCTTATTTATGACGAGAATGGTACCATCATGCATATACCCAGGCGTGGGTTGCATTTTCATGCGCATACATGTTTATGACTGGTGATATGATTTATGACTTGGGTTCGCGTGTAGTGACGATGAGGTTGATGATAATGATGACGTTGTGTGACGGCTTACTCATATTTCTCTATTATATGCTTGATTATATTTTGTTGAAATTCTCACCCCTTCTGCTTGGAATGTTGCTCTGTTGTGGCAACGCTGCAGGTAACCGCGAGTGAAGGTCCTGCTGCCTTCGTTTATAGCCATTGGGATGTCTGTCGAGTCGCTCTCTGATACTGTGACACCTAGGGGGCGTGGTTGAAGTTGTCTTTTAAATAATAATTTGTTTAGTGTTTGTATTGATGACGTGAAGCGTGTTTGAGTGGTACTTAGTGAGTGTTGTTTTTTTTTTCCACTGTGACGTAACTCTTGGAGTTTAATTTTTTTGACGGGTGATGATGTTGCGCAAACCTTAATGAGTGCAAGTTGACGGGTTTTGTTAAAGACGATGTGGCATTTCCTTTCTATCATTTAAATTAATTTTTGCGAAAAAGATTTACTCTGATAAGTGACGTGTAAATTATGGGGTAGAAAGGGGGTGTTACATTAGTGGTATCAAAGCAGTTCGGTCTGTCCGGCCGGTGGTCGAGTTATCAAGTTGAGTAGCATCTGAGTTTTGTTACTCGTATCTAAATTATGTTTTCTGTTGCAGTGCTAGAATGGCAGGACGGAACGATGCTGCACTTGTTGCTGCTTTGCAGGCTATAGCTGGGGTTGTGGGCAACATGCCAGGTGCTGGTGATGCTGGGACGCGCAGTTTGGCTACGTTCCAGCGAGAGAACCCTCCTACTTTTGAAGGCGGGTATAACCCTGATGGTGCCCTTGAGTGGCTGAGAGAGATGGAGCGGATCTTCCGCGTTATGGATTGTTCCGATGCTCAGAAGGTTCGTTACGGTACGCACATGTTGAAGAGGGAGGCTGATGACTGGTGGATGGCGGCTAGGCAGAGGTTGATGGTCGCCAATGAGGAAATTACTTGGGCTGTGTTCGAGAGGGAGTTCAGGAGGAAATACTATCCGGAAGATGTCCGCGGAAAGAAGGAGGTTGAGTTTCTGAGGCTTGAACAAGGTAACCTGTCTGTAACTGAATATGCTGCAAAATTTACTGAGCTGTCCAAGTTTTATCCACACTATGATGGGGAGGGTGCTGAGTTCTCCAAATGCATTAAGTTTGAAAACGGGTTGCGTGCCGATATTAAGAAAGCCATAGGGTATCAACAAATTCGTGTGTTCTCTCTGTTGGTTGAGAGCTGCCGGATTTTTGAGGAGGACAGTAATGCCTTCTCCAGAGTTACGAAAGAAAAGCAAAAGAACTTCTCGAGTCGTGGTAAGCCATATGAGGTGCCTACTGGTAAGGGCAAAGGGAAGTTTGTTGGTGGGTCTAAGCGAAGTGGGGGAGATGCTGCGGCCAGTATTACTTGTTACACGTGTGGGAGAGCAGGTCATAAGAGTCCAGATTGCCCAAGCAGGGATAAGAAGAGATGTTATAGGTGTGGGAAAGAGGGGCACATATCTTCCAGCTGTGATAAGAAGGAGGTGGTATGTTTCAATTGTGGGGAGGGTGGTCACATCAGTACACAGTGTTCAGAACCCAAGAAGGAGAAGTCTTTTGGGAAAGTGTTCGCTCTGGCTGAGTCTGATGTGGTAAATGAGATTCGAGGTACGTGCTATATCAATAATTTTCCTCTTATTACTATTGTTGATACTGGTGCTACCCATAGTTTTATTGCTGCCGCATGTGTTGAGAAACTAAGTCTTGCCTTATCTGATATGTTGAGAGAGATGGTTATCGATACTCCAGCTAAGGGTTCGGTAACTACCTCTGTTGTTTGTGCCAAATGTCCTGTATCTATATATGGTAGAGAATTTTTAGTTGATTTGATCTGTTTGCCGCTGAGTGGAATGGATGTCATTCTGGGTATGGACTGGTTAGTTGATAATCATGTTCATATCAACTGTCGCGAAAGGTCCGTGAGTTTCGCTTCGCCTGAAGAGAGGTCTGGTTTGTTATCTACGGGTCAGCTGCGCAGGGTGATGAGAGAAGAGGTTCAGCTGTTTTCTCTGTTAGCATCGTTGTCTGCTGAGAGCCAAGCGAAGATTGATGAGTTGCAGGTGGTGTGTGAGTTTTCCGAGGTGTTCCCTGACGAGATTCCGGATATACCACCAGAGAGAGAGGTGGAGTTTACTATTGATCTGGTCCCTGGCACTAAGCCTGTGTCTATGGCACCATATAGGATGTCTGCGTCTGAGTTGGCAGAACTGAAGAAGCAACTTGAAGATTTGCTAGAGAAGAAGTTCGTAAGACCGAGTGTATCGCCGTGGGGAGCCCCAGTGTTGCTAGTGAAAAAGAAGGATGGTAGTATGCGGTTGTGTGTAGACTATCGTCAGTTGAATAGAGTTACAATCGAGAATAAGTATCCGTTACCGAGGATTGATGACTTGATGGATCAGTTAGTGGGTGCTAAGGTATTCAGCAAGATTGATTTAAGGTCTGGTTATCATCAGATCAAGGTGAAAGATGAAGACATTCAGAAGACGGCGTTTAGGACAAGATATGGGCATTATGAGTATTCCGTAATGCCTTTCGGTGTGACAAATGCGCCGGGGGTATTCATGGGGTACATGAACCAAATCTTTCGGGAGTATCTGGACAAGTTTGTAGTGGTTTTCATTGATGATATTCTGATTTATTCTAAGTCGGAAGGGGAGCATTTGAGGTTGGTGTTGGAAATTCTGAGGGACCGAAAGTTATATGTGAAGTTGTCCAAGTGTGAGTTTTGGTTGAAGGAAGTCAGTTTTCTCGGTCATCTGATTTCTAGTGAGGGGATTGCGATGGATCCTTCTAAGGTTGATGCGGTGTTGCAGTGGGAATCCCCGAAGTCCGTTACTGAGATAAGGAGTTTTCTAGGACTAGCAGGTTATTATAGGAGGTTCATTGAGGGTTTTCGAAGTTGGCTCTGCCGTTGACCCAATTGACTTGCAAGGGTAAGGCTTTTGTGTGGGATGACCGATGTGAAGAGAGTTTCAGTGAATTGAAAAGGAGGTTGACTACGTCCCCAGTGTTGACCCTACCCAATCCGGTTAAGCCGTTTGTGGTTTATTGCGATGCTTCCAAGATGGGTTTGGGTGGTGTGCTTATGCAGGATGGGAAGGTGATCGCTTATGCGTCGAGGCAATTGAGAATTCATGAAAAGAATTACCCTACTCACGACTTAGAACTTGCTGCTGTGGTTTTCGCACTGAAAATTTGGAGACATTACTTGTTTGGATCGAGATTTGAGGTGTTCAGTGATCACAAGAGCTTTCGGTATCTGTTCGATCAGAAAGAGTTGAATATGAGGCAGCGCCGGTGGTTAGAACTATTGAAGGATTATGATTTTGAGTTGAGTTATCACCCGGGAAAAGCTAATGTGGTTGCAGATTCTTTGAGTAGGAAGACCTTACATATGTCGGCATTGATGGCTAGAGAGCTTGAGTTGATTGAGCAATTTAGGGACCTGAGTCTAGTTTGTGAAGTCACACATCAGAGTATCAGACTGGGTATGTTGAAAATTGGCAACGATTTTATAGATAGTATCCGGGAAGCGCAGAAATTGGACGTGAAATTGGTTGATCTGATGGGTGGGATTGATCAGTCTGAGAATAAGGATTTTGAGATAGATGCGCAGAATGTATTGAAATATCGTGGAAGAATTTGTGTTCCCGAAGATGAGGAAATGAGAAAGGCAATTCTCGAGGAAGGCCACAGAAGTAAGTTGAGTATCCATCCTGGAGCGACAAAGATGTATCAAGATCTGAAAAAGATGTTCTGGTGGCCTGGGTTGAAGCGCGACGTAGCGCAGTTTGTGTATTCATGTTTGACCTGTCAGAAATCGAAGGTCGAGCATCAGAAGCCTGCGGGGATGATGCAGCCGTTGAATGTTCCAGAGTGGAAGTGGGATAGTATTTCCATGGATTTCGTGACTGGGTTACCCAATACGGTGAGAGGGCATGATTCGATTTGGGTGGTTGTGGATAGATTGACGAAGTCTGCTCATTTCATTCCTATCGGCATTAAGTATCCGGTGTCAAGATTGGCAGAGATCTATATTCAGGTGATTGTGAAGTTGCATGGCGTTCCTTTGTGCATTGTGTCGGATAGAGACCCAAGGTTCACTTCGGACTTTTGGAGTAGTTTGCAGAAGGAGTTGGGTTCGAAATTGAGGCTGAGTTCAGCTTATCACCCTCAAACTGATGGGCAGACAGAGAGGACGATTCAATCGTTGGAGGATCTGTTGAGGTCATGTGTTCTAGAGCAGGGAGGTGCGTGGGATACTCATCTTCCATTGATCGAGTTTACCTACAACAACAGTTATCATTCCAGTATCGGTATGGCGCCGTTTGAGGCGTTGTATGGTCGGAGGTGTAGGACTCCGGTGTGTTGGTACGAGACTGGGGAAAGTTTAGTACTTGGACCTGAGCTAGTCAGAGAGACTACTGAGAAAGTAAAGATGATCCGGGAGAAAATGAAAGCGTCACAGAGTAGACAGAAGAGTTACCATGATAAGAGAAGGAAAGATTTAGAATTTGAAGCTGGTGACCACGTTTTCCTGAGGGTCACACCTATGACTGGTGTTGGGCGTGCGCTGAAATCAAAGAAGTTGACTCCTCGATTCATCGGGCCGTATCAGATTACGGAGAGAGTTGGAAGTGTTGCATATCGGGTGGCTGTCATACCCCAATTTTGTCCGGCTTAGGTCCAAACCCTAATTTTCCCCACAAAAATAAACTATGCATTTTGGGTCCTAGAAACCGCTCCAAAGTTTTTGAAATCATTTTTAGGGTCAGAATGCACTTTTTAAGAAATTAGGGTTTTGAAAATATGTTATGCATGCATGGCAAGCTTTGAAGAATATTTTATGCATGCATGGCAAAGCATTTTTTGGAAAGCAAGAATTGATTTCTATTTTGTTCCAAAGGCCAAGAATCGATTTATAGTATATTGCATAGGCCTTGAAATCGATTTTCAGGCTCTTCCATAGGCCATGAATCGATTCCTAATTGTTTTAACTAAGTGAAGAATCGATTTTCACCTATTTGGGATGTCCTGAAAATCGATTTCCCTCTTCTTGCATAGGCCTTGAAATCGATTTTCAAGCTCTTCCTTAGGCCAAGAATCGATTCCTCATTGTGTTAACTAAAGCAAGAATCGATTTTCACCTATGCAAAAGGTCCTGAAAATCGATTCCTCTTGTTTTCAAAGGAACCAAGAATCGATTCTTTATTATTTCCAAAGGCTCAAGAATCGATTCCCACTATTTTAACTAAAGCAAGAATCGATTTTCACCTATGCAAAAGGTCCTGAAAATCGATTCCTCTTGTTTTCAAAGGAACCAAGAATCGATTCTTTATTATTTCCAAAGGCTCAAGAATCGATTCCCACTATTTTAACTAAGCTTGGAATCGATTCATGTGACTTTTCAAAGGCAAGGAATCGATTATGCACTTGTTACACTTCATCAAACAATCGATTCATCCTTGCAATAAATGTTTTTAAAAATTCACGAAATCAGAACGGACACACATCTCACGAGATCAGAGAAACACACACATTTGCTCCAGACATTTTTCACGAGATTTGAGAAGACAACTCTTGCAAATCTCATTTTCCAGTTCTACGCTTCATTTTTGCTCTATTCGCGCCGTTGGTCCGTCTGAGTTGATCTCCTGCAAGGGTTAGTCGGGATTTGCGTTCTTCAGAGTTGTAATATCTGCCTTCATCAGAGGTATTTTTGTTTTTATATTTGTTAAAATTCAATCATTCTGATCCATGCCAAAATTGCCCTATGTGATTCAATTTAGCTGTAGCGTCCTTGTTGATGATGAACCACATGATTCCCACTTATGCCTAGTGCATCATTTTCTAAGTGGTGAAGATGGTCTCAGATGATTCAACCTCCCCCCTTTTTAACTTCTTAATGAATAAAAGATAGTTAGGTTTGTGGTTTAAGGTCCATGGGGTATTGCAAAGGATGGGTTTCCCAAAACCTTGATGCTCCCTCCTCTTTGATTGTGTTACTAACCTTTGGGCACATATTCATGAATGCAAAGGATAGGCCTACCTTAGCCTTGATGCAATTTCCCCTTTTCTCATGTTATTGAGAAATCATTGTTCATATGTTCCTTAGTTTAATTAAGATCATTCTATGCCTATGATCAATTGCTTGCTTGTTATTGGATGCATTTTAAATGTCTTGATTCAATGTGCCATTCCATCCATGTGTATGACCTCCTAATGAAGACGTAAGTCTACATGCCTGTTGTAGCATAGAGTCATTAGGGTAAATACACTCCCTCCTACACGCACACTTGCTTTGAGAACTTTTACCTTGCATCCCTGATAGGTGGGTCTCTTGATCATGTCGGCATGTTTAGTCTTGATTAAATATTCAACATATGCATGATTTCGTGATAATTGAATGTGTTTAAACTTTGTAATCAATCATTGATAGTGCCTTCACCCTTTCTTCCAAAAATCCTTCAAACCTTTTTCCAATTAACGCGAGTTATTAGTGACTATCACTCAAAGCCTTGGCTTGTTTGATTGTCGTGAACGCCATCAAGGGTTATTAGTAATGATCGCTCAAAGCCTTTGCTTGCTCGATCGTTATGAAAGCTCTTCCCCTTTCAAACCCTTTCAAAAACATTCTCATTAGAACTACGTCGCTTTGATTCCCGTTCGGGATACGTAGGAGCGAGTCACGTTCTCGTCAAGCGCAACAAATAAAAATCCTTTTTCAACCGTAAACAAATCATTTTCACAAAACAAGCAAAAATGATCATTTTCAAACCCATTGTTGCTAGTAGCTCATCAGAGCCTTTGTTCGTTTAGCTATTAGTAGCAATGTCCTTTCCTCATAAGAATAATAAACGATGATCCATCATAACCTTTGTTAGTTTGATCATCGTACAAATCAATCTCTTTCCAAAATCATTTTCAAAAAGATAATAAAAACGAGTTGTTATCAATAGTCCATCAGAACCTTTGCTCGTTTGATTAGCGGTACAACTCTCTCTTTTTGAGCATTTAGTAGTGATTCATCATAGCCTCTGCTAGTTTAATCATTCACTAATGTTCGTCCTATTTCAAAAAACTCACCAAAAAAAAGATTAAAAGATAAAAACCTCTTTCAGAAAAACAGAAGAACTACGTAGCTTTGAATTCTCCATCGCACCGGGAGATACGTAGGAGCGGGACACATCCCGTCAAGCATAACAAATAAAAATCATTTTCACAATAAGTTTTCAAACAATTATTTTCAAAAGAGCCTAGAACTACGTCGCCTTTGATTCTCCACCCGGAGATACGTAGGAGCAGGGCCACGCCCCTGTCAAGCGCAAAAATAAACAATTTCTAAATTAAAAAATACCAACACATCTCTTTCATTTCAAAAACCAAAAATCCTATTTTTAAAGTAGGGGATTAAGTCGGTCGTACGGCCGGGTTAGTCATCGTTTTAGGATAAGTGAACTGTGGTCCTCCAGAGCCCCAGCGCTCCTTCAGCCCTCAGCGGCCCTTCAGAGCCCCAGCGCTCCTTCAGACCCCCAGTGCTCCTTCAACACAGATCACACAGTCTTAAAACCCCTACATTAAAAAACACCAACCAACCACCATTTTCAAAACCAAGAACTACGTAGCTTTGAATTCTCCATCGCACCGGGAGATACGTAGGAGCGGGCCATGTCCCGTCAAGCACTTTTTTCTAAAAAACCCTTTTTCCCCCAAAAATAAAATTTTTGTTAAGTTTTCCCATTCATCCTTCCAATAAATAGGCAAACCTAGATATTTTTCAAATCAAGTGTTAAAACCACACATTTAATTAGAGGTTCCCTTTCGGTAGAAAGGACGTGCGCGGTGCTAACACCTTCCTCGCACGTAATCGACCCCCGAACCTATATCTCTAGTTTTCAAAGACCATCCGCCTTGTCCAAAAGACCTTTTTTCAATGTTTTGGTCTTAAAATTAAAATATTGGTGGCGGCTCCAAAAATTTTTCCACGTTGTACATTGAGAAACCCAAATGGGGATTTTTCGGGGTGCAACAGCTGGCGACTCCACTGGGGACACTTTTTTTAAAAGACGAGGGTCAAGCCTAACTAATTTAAATGTGTGGTTTAATGTATTGTTGATTTGATTGAAACCTTATTTGCCTTTCCTTCTTATCATTGATTGTGGGCATATGCATTTGTTTTCTTTGTTGTTCCCTATCTCCTCTTCTACTCCTTTTCTTTTATCACTTATGCCCATGCATTTCCCCAATCCCAATCATATCCCCTTCTTCTTTGCTCCCTTTCTTCAAGGTAAGCTCATGCATATCCCCAATTCTATCATGTTCCCTCTTCTTTGCTCCCTTTCTTGAGGTAAGAAGTGCATTGTTGTTGGCACCCTAGATTAGTTGTATTTAATTGGTATTGAACCCTAGGATAGACGACATGTTATTGCTTTCTATTGTCTGGATTTTCATTTCAGGTGGGGGTAGTACTAAGGAAAATGCCCTTAACACACACTACACTTATACCCTGTGACTATGTGTTTTGAGTGGGACCATAACCCAGGTCTGCAAAAACTTAGGAGAGTGGATTCGAGTAGTGAGAGCCCATCAGGACCTTTGTCCGTTTGGCTACTTGCGAAAGTTTCAACCAGAGTTGTGCTCTTTCATGATGCCTCACACCTAGCAGTTTGCTGCATTTGTGGGGAATTTTGTGAAAGGGACTGTAGCTCTGGTGGCCTTGTGAGGGAGTGAATAGAGCTACATGGAAGGATTACCCTTTAAATTGCCCTAGATCGTAGGTCTCACCTCTTTTTTTTTTTAGGTCACAAGGGCTTTTCCAAAATTGTGTGTTGCATTATTACATCTAGTTTAGTTCATTTCCGCCAACATTTTTTTTGAAAAAACAACAAAATCAAAAAAAAGGAATATGTTTTTCCTTCTCTTTCATGAATACCTGTATGAGGTGGCATATAGGGTATACCGCCCTAAATTTTCAAAACCCCACCTGTAAATATCTGTCTTTATAACAAGCATCCTCATCGTCCGCATTTTACATCATAACAGCATGCATTACATAAGCAAAATTCTGAAAAATTCATACAGCATTCCTCATGCATCTAAATACAAAAATAACATAAAACCATATGCATTGCATTCATTTACGCATTCATACTTGTACTCATAAAAAAATGTTCTATCATCAGAGAGAAACAAAAGGCAAGCTGGTTCACCAACACCGATACTCCACCCTTCTGCAATCAAGGTTGATGGCTAGTAATCGGAATCTTAAGAATAAGGGCCGCCGGAGCCAAGAGGAGTTAGTTGCAGAGGTTCTTAATCCTGAGCAGCTGGATCGGGAGAGTCAAGCTCCGAAGACTAAAGCTGGAGAAGCACAGATAACCGAGGAAATAAGTATGCTGCAGAGGGGTGAGGCCGCTGTTGGGGCTATCGCTGTTGAAAATCCTGAAGGAGTTGTTACTTTCATTCCTCCTAAATTCAAAGTACCTGACTTTGATCAATATCACGGCACTGGGTGTCCATCTAACCATCTGAAGATGTATGTTAGGAAGATGGCAGCTTATGCCAATGATGATAAAGTGCTGATCCATTTCTTTCAAAACAGTCTGACTGGAGCGTCTCTAGACTGGTATATGCAGCTGCCATCCTCCGATGTTCATAGTTGGAAGAATCTCTTTAAAGCATTTCTGAAGTACTACCAGCATAACTTGGACCCAGCTCCAGGCCGGTCTCAGTTACAGTTTATGAGCAAGAAAGATCGTGAGTCTTTTGAGGAATATGCCCAGCGGTGGAGAAGTGTAGCTGCACAAGTGAAGCCCCCGTTGACTGAGAAGGAAATAGTGTCTATGTTCATGGATACCCTCCCAGCTGTTTTCTACAAACGTCTGATCGGAAGGGGACCTTCAAGCTTCTCAAATGTGATCAGAGTAGGGGCAAGACTCGAAGTCGAGATAAAAAGAGGAAGAGTCCCCTGCAATCCTATTGGCGCCAACAATGCTATAGGGGAACGAAGAAAGTCGCGTCAGTTTGACTCCATCCCCATGCCATACACAGATCTCTTTAACTACCTCATCACAAGCAAGCTCATTTCCACAAGACCAATGAAACCCGTCCGACCACCATATTTCAGAGGATACAACCCTAACAGTACCTGTGCCTTCCATGAGGGAGCGGTGGGGCATGTCGTGGAGAACTGTGAAGCCTTCAAGCATGTAGTGCAAGACCTAGTAGATGCTAGGTGGATCTCGTTCAAACAGGACAGCCCAAGCACAACAACTGATCCAGTGCCAGATCATCAAAGGCCAGCCATCAATGCTTTAGAAGGTTCTGTCGGGCAATTGGTAAAGGACGTGAAGAAGGTTAAGACCCCGTTGGATGTTACCTACTCTGAGTTATGTCATGCTGGAGTGGTTAAAAGGGGGAGTTGCCATGAAGAAGGATGTGCTGATTCCGCATGCGTGAGGAATTGCGAAAGCTTTAAGGTGATCCTGTAAGACCTGGTAGATCGGTGCGTGGTTCAGATGGGGACCCATGATATTGAAGATGAAAAAGAAATCAATGAGGAAGTAATAGCGGTGCCTATGAAAGAGAGATGTTGGGATACCCTAGGGGAGTCCAGCGGAAGGTTTGACTACTTGGTCAGATATGACGCTCCCCAGAGTGCTCAAATCCGAATGGAAGACATCCAGCCCACAGGATGGGATGAGGAAGAGGAACAACACGATCAAATTGCTGTCATCAATGATGGTACTAAGTCAGAAGAGGGTGGTGCAAACCTGGTTTGTCGCTGCAGTGTTGGTGAAAGAATTAAAGAATTGAAAGACTGTTGATCCTCCTGGGACCTTTGATTTAAAGTAGTCATTTGTAATGCAACCCTGTGGCTCTGCCCAAGGCCACAGGACCAGTTGTTAGGGGCGCACATGTTTTTATTTTCTAAATCATCATCATCAATAAAAACGTTGTTTTTGAATTCCAATCAATAAAAATCAATTCCTGTTCATTTCATGTGTCTCTTCTTTTCTTTATTATTTTTGCTTGCATGTCTCACCTTCCATTCTGCTTTTTCGCCTCGGCAAAAAGCAAATCCACAGCAATTGTCTCTCAAAATAACAGTGCCAACGGTCCATATTTTGACTTTGATCACCTTATCAATCAAGCAGAGTGGGACGTTGAGAAAGACCGGAAAATCCTCCAGAAGGTTAATGAAGCAAGGAAAAAGGATTATTCAGCATCACGGGGAATCCACTGAAGTGATCAACTTGAGGACCGCTGAGAACAAGAAAGAGGTCAAGATGGGTACTTCAATAAAGGAAAATTAGAGCTCAAAAGGGAAATAAAGAAGAAGGGCAAGTGCATGAAAATAAGTGAATTATTGTCCCAGAGTTAATTTTTGAGGAAATAAGCAATCGTGATTTGAAATGAAGTCGGACTACCATTCCATATCCAAAAACAAAATCCTCTCCTAACCACCTTAAGCCAAGAAAATCCCAAAGAGAAAAACAAAATCCCTCCTACCCACCGTAAGCCAAGAAAATCCCAAAGAGAAAAACATAATCCTTTCCGACCCATCTTAAGCCAAGAAAAAGCCAAAAATCCAAAAGTCACCTTAGACAAGGATCACCTCGGAAAAAACGGTGCATCGTTCTTTATCAGTTCACCCAAGCTCAAGAAAAAGAAGAAGTCAAAGAAGGAAAAATCATTCAAAAGGAAAATCCCAAAACCAAAAGAAAAATACAAAAGAGATGTAAATAGTGAGTTGATACATGTTACCACAAAACCCAAGAGGTCCTCGTCTCAATAAACCTTCAAACACTTTCTCATTTCCATGCACCCCTCCTCTCATAAACCGCAAACACTCTCATTTGACCGCGATGACCCGCCTTCCACAGACCCTTAGCCAGGAATAAAATTTCCTAATACCTCATCAAGCCAGTTAACCATCATAAATCATCGATCGACAGCCAACACCGAATAAAAACCATCCTGCCATTAGCCCCAAATACCTCATTAAGCCTACTCATCTCTCCTCCACAAAACACCACAATCCCGAAAGGTCCATTCCGATCAATGATTGATTGCTGTTGTTTTCTCAAAGTTTTAGCTCAAGGACAAGTAAATTCATTTGTTTACAATATGCCAAGTGGGGCAATCCTGTCGCTCTTCACCCCTCCTACAACTGGGGAAATTGACCTTACACCTATCTCATCCCTTGTCGCACTCACATTCATTGAAATCATACAGGGGCAACCCCCTTTCTTCTCTAGTGTATGGGTCAGAAGCAGTTTCTTCTCATCAATGTTGAAATACCCTCTCTACGAGTAGTCATGGAGGCCAGGTTAGAAGAAGCAAAATAGATCAACTGAATCTCATTAAAGGGAAAAGAATTGCTGCCCTGCGCCATGGCCAGTTGTACCAACAAAAGATGAAGGCAGCTTTCGGCAGGAAAGTCCGCCTTCGAGAATTCGGCGAAGGGGACCTTGTACTCAAAAAGATCCTACCTATCCAGACTGACTCCGTGGGAAGTTGATACCCACTTATGACGGTCCATATGAAGTCAAGAAAGCTTTTTCCAGAGGAGCGCCGATACTCATAGACGGCGAAGATCTCGGGAATCCAGTCAATTCAGATTAAGTGAAGAAGTATTATGCCTGAAAGAAATATAAAAAAAGACAAGCCAAGTAAGAATTAGCTCGCTAGGTTGAAAACCCACAAAGGGCGGCCTAGGCAAAATCAGAGCGACCCGGTGGATTGAAAACCCGCAAAGGGCGATCCAGGCAAAAATTAGGGTCTAAAAACTTAGGCATGGAAAGTAAAGAAAGGCATACAACTCTCCTACAAGCTTGGATGAGGGAGTGATCAAGGTCAAGGACATAGATGTTTGGCACTGTTCCACAGAGACGGACAGTCAGAATTTAGTTTCTCCCTTTTTTCGTGTCTTTTTATAGTTTAAACTCTCAAATGCAATAAACAATCGGCATAACTTCTTGTGCGACCGGTTTCCGCATTAATAAAGTTCAAATTTCTCGTATCTGTTCACTCTTTTATTTTCTGCTTTTTCTGCTCAAAATAAACGTTTTATGATGATGATGGTCCTGAACTGTAAAACATGTGTATATATCATAGAGCATTGCAAATCATTATGAGATTCTTAAGAGTCCTGAGAGAAAGCACACCCTCAAAATCAGTCAATCATGCAAGAGAAAGCAACTACATCCACGATTGCTTCAAACCAGCAAAGTCAAGACCAACATGCACTCGGCCCATGAGCCCCGCAAGTCCAACAGGTTCCTCAGTCTCGTGTCATGAGTGTCGCGGGTTGGCTGAACCAGCAAAAATAAATAAAAAAAATATAATAAGCAAAAAAAAAAAAGGGCAATAAGCAAACACAGTCATGCATTACATTCATCATGCATAAAATCATGCATTTATCAGACATAAAAATAATGATAATAAAGTAAAGAAAAAGAGAAATTCAGGCATTTGCATTCATCATAAGAGAAAGAAAAAGAAAATAGCAATCATGGCATTTGCATCATGCATCTCATAGAAAAAACAAAACGAAGCCTTCCATTGCATACACTGGCATTCCATGCGGTCAAATCAGACCTTTGTGTCCTTAAGCCAGACCTTTAGGGTCCATAAATCAGACCAGTATGCAGACACATATTGCTCCATAAACCAGGCTTGTCGGCCCATAAACCAGACTCGTTGTGATCCTTAAATCAGACTAATGTCGAGTCCATAATTTAGCATTCCATCAAATAAACCAAAGCATTTCACAATTCTCAAGCATTGCATTTGCATACCCGCGCTTCATAAATAAAAAAAAAGGCAACCATCAAGGAAAGCCAAAAGAGAATATCAAAAGCGTCCAGCATTGCATGCATCAGCGTCACATGCATACATCTGCATTACATTTGCATAACCGCATCTTGCACATTCATCATTACACCAAAATCATAGCATTGCATGCACATGCATAACATGCCCCTTGCATAACATGCACCCAAACTCCATGCACCATTCCTTGCATCAACTAAACGTATGCAGGTACCTCAATCTAATACAGCAGCAGCAGCATCGGTCATTTCAAATCAACCAACGGAATTTGTGAGCCCTCTGTGCTCCTCCTGAGCCCTCCGCGCTCATCCTGAGCCCTCTGTGCTCCCCCTGAGCCCTCTGTGCTCCCCCTGAGCCCTCTGTGCTCATCCTGAGCCCTCTGTGCTCATCCTGAGCCCTCTGTGCTCATCCTGAGATCTCTGTGCTCCTCCTGAGCCCTCTGTGCTCCCCCTGAGCCCTCTGCGCTCATCCTGAGCCCTCTGTGCTCCCCCTGAGCCCTCTGTGCTCATCTTGAGCCCTCTGTGCTCCCCTGAGCCCTCTGCGCTCATCCTGATCCCTCTGTGCTCCTCCTGAGCCCTCTGCGCTCATCCTGAGCCGTCTGTGCTCCCCCTGAGCCCTCTGTGCTCCTCCTGAGCCCTCTGTGCTCATCCTGAGCCCTCCGCGCTCATCCTGAGCCCTCAGCGCTCCGTCCTTACTGCTTTCTTTACCGCTTTATTTCCTGCTTCTCCACGCCAAGTGCCCATTTTACTTTTCTGTTTGCACGCCAAGTGCCCATTTACTTTTCTGTTTGCACGCCAAGTGCCCATTTACTTTTCTGTTTGCACGCCAAGTGCCCATTTTACTTTTCTGTCTGCTTTAGTTGAACATTTCAATCAATCAACCAACAGGATTCGTGAATCCCTTCAGGACCCAAGTGTCCCTTCAAAAACAGACTTCACCTCGTATTCGAGCTGCGGGTAAGTCCTTTAGACCCCGAGTGGTCCTTCAGACTAGTTGTGTCAGCCTAAGACACAATGGACGTCCTTCATGGTCAACATATCAGTTTCGAATCTGATCTTGACCCATCCTGGCCGCTCGGAAAAGGCCACCCCCCCCAAGCAGACCGTTTTACTAGTACCGTTGCTAGTTTGCGCTCCATCAGACCCATTGGTCCATCCGGCTTAGGCATGCCCTTCAGACCTCGTCGGTCCTTCAGTTTAACTCCAATCAATGCGCCAAGCATCGACTGCGAATTAGACCTTCAGAGCCTTAGTGCTCCTTCAGACCCCGAGTGGTCCTTCAGAGCCTTAGTGCTCCTTCAGATCCCGAGTGATCCGTCATTTTCTCTCTCGGTTAATGCGCCAAGTGTTAACTGTGACACCCCAAAAATAATAGAATAAAATAATAGAATAAATTATTTTAATTAATTAAAAAGAGATTTTGGTGGTAGAGTAATAATATAATAATTATTATTTATTAAAATAATTATGAGGTGCTTTAAATAAAATGGGGAGTGGTATTGTAATTGGAGGTGGTGTTTTAATTAAATTGGGCTTAAGCTGCGGGGAAAGCCCGCAATCCAAGCCCGCTAGTCTAAGCGCATATTTAAAGTGAAAAATTAGATTTTTAGCTCATTTTGTAAAAAGAAAGAAAAGAGGCGAATTGAGAGAGTGAGGAGAGGGTGGAGGCGGCGCTCATGAGAGAAGAGGGAGAGAAGAAGGGCGCGCCCAAGAGCAAGAGAAGAGGGGATCGTGTTGCGGTGATCTTAGGAGCTCACGTATACGGAGATAGCGTGTTCGTCATAACCTAAGGTAAGGGTGGGTCTCATCTTCTTTATAATCGGGTTTTATGATGGGGATTATGTAGGGGCTAGGCTCTATGTATGCATTTTTATGTATTCTTAGTGATTTTTGATGAACCCTAGGCATATGAAGACTTGTTGTTGGAAAATCATGTTGTGCGTGCCAAGTGTTTGAGTAATTGTTGATGAGTATTGTGATTTATAATGATTGGGGATGATTAAGATAATTTGATGTTCGTATTGTTGGATTGAGCCTGGATGATGGAATTTAGTGTTTAATATGTTAATGTGATCATATAAGTGAATTTTGATGAATTTTGGTGTTGCTTGAAAGTTTTTTGCTCCACGGTTACTGTAGCAGGGCGCCATGGGCGCCAAACTGCAGTGTGTGTGCGTGTGTGCTAGGCGCTGGGCGCCAGGCGCCAGGCGCTGGGTGCCAAAGGCGCCAGTGTGTGTGTTGCGTGCGTGTTGCTGGGCGCTGGGCGCCAAGGGCGCCAGTGTGTGTGTTGCGTACGTGTTGCTGGGCGCTGGGCGCCAGGCGCCAGGCGCTGGGCGCCAAGGGCGCCATTTTGCAGGATGTTCCCAAACTTTTTGAAAACTGTTTTCGCAATATCTTTTGACTCGGATGTCCGTTTTACGTGTTTCAAAAAGCGTTGTGAAGCCTTTTCAGTTGTCTATCTGTGTGTCCCATTTTTAAAAATAAAAACTTACCATTTCTGAAGGTTGCTGGGCGTCCAAGTGGCTGTTCCCGGTGGTCGTCGCTGTGACGTTGAAAAATCGTTTTGGTGTCTTTAAAAATCCCCTTTTCGCGTATAACCAATGGTTTAACGTTTTAAGTGTCAAAAGTGATGATTTTGACGATGATGCCCTTAGTGGCTAGTTAAATGACCTTTTTGCCCTTAGTGGCTAATATTATTTATAATGATGTGTAAATGACTGTTTTGCCCTTGGTGGTTAATATTATTTATAATGATGTGTAAATGACTGTTTTGCCCTTAGTGGCTAATATTATTTATAATGATGTGTAAATGACTGTTTTGCCCTTAGTGGCTAATATTATTTATAATGATGTGTAAATGACTGTTTTGCCCTTTGTGGCTAATATTATTTATAATGATGTGTAAAAGACTGTTTTGCCCTTGGTGGCTAATATTATTTATAATGATGTGTAAATGACGATGATGCCCTTAGTGGCTAGTAAATGACGTTTTTGCCCTCGGTGGCTATAGTGTGAGTTGATGATGTTTATGAATGAGTGACGATGAAAACCCAGTGACGTTTTGAGGCCCAAAAAGGCTAAGTGATGTTAAGGCCTAAAAGGCTAAGCGACGATGATAATAAGCGACGATGAATTATAGCGACGATGTTGTGTGTAGTTATGAATTGACAAGTGCTGTGCCCTTTTTGGCAAATTGGTAAGTGACGGGTCACATTGTTGACTGTGTTTGTGTGTGTTTGTGTGTGATGCATATCGTAGTGTCCCATGCATCCCATGTGCATAATGTGAAGAATAGGCTTCGGCCTCTTGTGAAGAATAGGCTTCGGCCTCCTGTGAAGAATAGGCTCGGCCTCTTAATTGTGATGAATATGGTACCATCATGCATATGCCCGCGAGTGGGTCGCACTTCATATACTTACATAACATTGTGATGAGCTTTGGTAGTGATTGAATTGATGTTTGTGATGTGGTCTATATAGCTGGCGTTGCGACGAGTTGTTGTGGTGATTAATATATTGATGATTGATTTGATAATTCGTGACGCGGTTGATATAGTGTCATAACCCTAGCATAGTGCTTATCATAAGCTTTATTATATTGCTAGATGAACTCACCCCTTCTGTTTGAATGTTACCCCTATGCGGTAACGTGCAGGTGATCTCGAGTGAAGGCTTAGGTATCTTCACTAGCTGAGTCGGGTCGTCTGCTCTGATTATGTAACACTAGGGGGAAATGATGTTGTTTAAGTTACTTATGGTTGTTGTTGTTGTTGGATTTTAGTATTGTCAGCCTTGCCTGGTTGCAATGCCTATTACAATTAAATTTGTTGGATTTTCCGCTGTGAGGTTATATTTTAATTTACAAGGACGTTTTGTAAGTATTGTAAGACTGTTTTCGAAAAGCTAGTAATTTGGCGCGTAGTGTTTAACGAAGTAAGTGTGACATCCCTTGTGGTGTATTTAAAATTTGAAAACTCTGATTTCCATGCAAATAAATTAATGGGTAGAAAAGGGGTGTTACATTAACCGTTCCCCGTTTGTTCTCAAGCCCATCAATAAAAACAAAAAAAAAATGAGAAAAGAAAAAGGGGAAAATTCGGGTTTTCCCCAAAGAGGACAAAATCGGTATAATTTCTGAATTCTTTATCTTCATTTTGCCTTGGAATATGTTTCGGCCAATTCATATTCCTCGTTAAAATTCAGATAAAGAGGGGCAGCTGTCATACCCCAATTTTGTCCGGCTTAGGTCCAAACCCTAATTTTCCCCACAAAAATAAACTATGCATTTTGGGTCCTAGAAACCGCTCCAAAGTTTTTGAAATCATTTTTAGGGTCAGAATGCACTTTTTAAGAAATTAGGGTTTTGAAAATATGTTATGCATGCATGGCAAGCTTTGAAGAATATTTTATGCATGCATGGCAAAGCATTTTTTGGAAAGCAAGAATTGATTTCTATTTTGTTCCAAAGGCCAAGAATCGATTTATAGTATATTGCATAGGCCTTGAAATCGATTTTCAGGCTCTTCCATAGGCCATGAATCGATTCCTAATTGTTTTAACTAAGTGAAGAATCGATTTTCACCTATTTGGGATGTCCTGAAAATCGATTTCCCTCTTCTTGCATAGGCCTTGAAATCGATTTTCAAGCTCTTCCTTAGGCCAAGAATCGATTCCTCATTGTGTTAACTAAAGCAAGAATCGATTTTCACCTATGCAAAAGGTCCTGAAAATCGATTCCTCTTGTTTTCAAAGGAACCAAGAATCGATTATTTATTATTTCCAAAGGCTCAAGAATCGATTCCCACTATTTTAACTAAAGCAAGAATCGATTTTCACCTATGCAAAAGGTCCTGAAAATCGATTCCTCTTGTTTTCAAAGGAACCAAGAATCGATTCTTTATTATTTCCAAAGGTTCAAGAATCGATTCCCACTATTTTAACTAAGCTTGGAATCGATTCATGTGACTTTTCAAAGGCAAGGAATCGATTATGCACTTGTTACACTTCATCAATCAATCGATTCATCCTTGCAATAAATGTTTTTAAAAAATTCTACGCTTTCCTAAGCCTATAAATAGGCAGCCTCAAATCACATTTGGGGGGGGGGAGACTTCACGAGATCAGAGGAGATTTCACGAAATCAGAACGGACACACATCTCACGAGATCAGAGAAACACACACATTTGCTCCAGACATTATTCACGAGATCTGAGAAGACAACTCTTGCAAATCTCATTTTCCAGTTCTACGCTTCATTTTTGCTCTATTCGCGCCGTTGGTCCGTCTGAGCTGATCTCCTGCAAGGGTTAGTCGGGATTTGCGTTCTTCAGAGTTGTAATATCTGCCTTCATCAGAGGTATTTCTGTTTTTATATTTGTTAAAATTCAATCATTCTGATCCATGCCAAAATTGCCCTATGTGATTTAATTTAGCTGTAGCGTCCTTGTTGATGATGAACCACATGATTCCCACTTATGCCTAGTGCATCATTTTCTAAGTGGTGAAGATGGTCTCAGATGATTCAACCTCCCCCCTTTTTAACTTCTTAATGAATAAAAGATAGTTAGGTTTGTGGTTTAAGGTCCATGGGGTATTGCAAAGGATGGGTTTCCCAAAACCTTGATGCTCCCTCCTCTTTGATTGTGTTACTAACCTTTGGGCACATATTCATGAATGCAAAGGATAGGCTTACCTTAGCCTTGATGCAATTTCCCCTTTTCTCATGTTATTGAGAAATCATTGTTCATATGTTCCTTAGTTTAATTAAGATCATTCTATGCCTATGATCAATTGCTTGCTTGTTATTGGATGCATTTTAAATGTCTTGATTCAATGTGCCATTCCATCCATGTGTATGACCTCCTAATGAAGACGTAAGTCTACATGCCTGTTGTAGCATAGAGTCATTAGGGTAAATACACTCCCTCCTACACGCACACTTGCTTTGAGAACTTTTACCTTGCATCCCTGATAGGTGGGTCTCTTGATCATGTCGGCATGTTTAGTCTTGATTAAATATTCAACATATGCATGATTTCGTGATAATTGAATGTGTTTAAACTTTGTAATCAATCATTGATAGTGCCTTCACCCTTTCTTCCAAAAATCCTTCAAACCTTTTTCCAATTAACGCGAGTTATTAGTGACTATCACTCAAAGCCTTGGCTTGTTTGATTGTCGTGAACGCCATCAAGGGTTATTAGTAATGATCGCTCAAAGCCTTTGCTTGCTCGATCGTTATGAAAGCTCTTCCCCTTTCAAACCCTTTCAAAAACATTCTCATTAGAACTACGTCGCTTTGATTCCCGTTCGGGATACGTAGGAGCGAGTCACGTTCTCGTCAAGCGCAACAAATAAAAATCCTTTTTCAACCATAAACAAATCATTTTCACAAAACAAGCAAAAATGATCATTTTCAAACCCATTGTTGCTAGTAGCTCATCAGAGCCTTTGTTCGTTTAGCTATTAGTAGCAATGTCCTTTCCTCATAAGAATAATAAACGATGATCCATCATAACCTTTGTTAGTTTGATCATCGTACAAATCAATCTCTTTCCAAAATCATTTTCAAAAAGATAATAAAAACGAGTTGTTATCAATAGTCCATCAGAACCTTTGCTCGTTTGATTAGCGGTACAACTCTCTCTTTTTGAGCATTTAGTAGTGATTCATCATAGCCTCTGCTAGTTTAATCATTCACTAATGTTCGTCCTATTTCAAAAAACTCACCAAAAAAAAGATTAAAAGACAAAAACCTCTTTCGGGAAACAGAAGAACTACGTAGCTTTGAATTCTCCATCGCACCGGGAGATACGTAGGAGCGGGTCACATCCCGTCAAGCATAACAAATAAAAATCATTTTCACAATAAGTTTTCAAACAATTATTTTCAAAAGAGCCTAGAACTACGTCGCCTTTGATTCTCCACCCGGAGATACGTAGGAGCAGGGCCACGCCCCTGTCAAGCGCAAAAATAAACAATTTCTAAATTAAAAAATACAAACACATCTCTTTCATTTCAAAAACCAAAAATCCTATTTTTAAAGTAGGGGATTAAGTTGGTCGTACGGCCGGGTTAGTCATCGTTTTAGGATAAGTGAACTGTGGTCCTCCAGAGCCCCAGCGCTCCTTCAGCCCTCAGCGGCCCTTCAGAGCCCCAGCGCTCCTTCAGACCCCCAGTGGTCCTTCAACACAGATCACACAGTCTTAAAACCCCTACATTAAAAAACACCAACCAACCACCATTTTCAAAACCAAGAACTACGTAGCTTTGAATTCTCCATCGCACCGGGAGATACGTAGGAGCGGGCCATGTCCCGTCAAGCACTTTTTTCTAAAAAACCCTTTTTCCCCCAAAAATAAAATTTTTGTTAAGTTTTCCCATTCATCCTTCCAATAAATAGGCAAACCTAGATATTTTTCAAATCAAGTGTTAAAACCACACATTTAATTAGAGGTTCCCTTTCGGTAGAAAGGACGTGCGCGGTGCTAACACCTTCCTCGCACGTAATCGACCCCCGAACCTATATCTCTAGTTTTCAAAGACCACCCGCCTTGTCCAAAAGACCTTTTTTCAATGTTTTGGTCTTAAAATTAAAATATTGGTGGCGGCTCCAAAAATTTTTCCACGTTGTACATTGAGAAACCCAAATGGGGATTTTTCGGGGTGCAACAGTGGCCTTGCCACCTAATCTTTCGAACTTGCACGACGTGTTTCACGTGTCGCAGCTTCGAAAGTATGTTGCGGATCCGTCTCATGTGATTCAACCAGATGATGTGGAGGTGCGGGATAATCTCACTGTGGAGACTATGCCTGTACGAATTAAGGATCGTGAAGTGAAGACCTTACGAGGTAAGGAGATCAATCTGGTGAAGGTCGTCTGGTTTGGGGCAGCTGGTGAAAGCCTGACATGGGAGTTGGAGGATAAGATGCGAGAGTCGTATCCGGAGTTGTTTGAATCAGGTATGTTTTCGAGGACGAAAAATCCTAAGTAGGGGAGAGTTGTAACACCCCGAAAAATAATTTAATTAATTTAATAAATTTGATTAGTTGAATTATTCATTTTTAGTTGAAGCGTGATTTAATTAAATTAAGGGAAATATCATGTTTGTGTAGGAGTGGGATCGAGTAATAGCGGGGGTGTAGCGGTGGGCCCATCGCGTGAAAGGCCCATAGCTTAAACCCAAGGGTATGCGAAACCCTCACTCTCATTTTTCACTTGAGAGAAATCGAAATTTGAGAGAGGGTGAGAAGCAAGAGGGGTGCGGCGAAGATAGGAGAGGGAGAAGAGAGGGTTTCGAGATTCTCAAGGCTTTGGCTCGTTGCGTTGCGGTGGTTCTCGTAGTGCCTTCAATCATCTTCTACGGAGCCTACGTTTAAGAGGTAAGGGTGAGCTTTTCGATTCAATATAATTGGGTATGTGATTGGGGTTTTGTGGGGTTTTGGTGTTGTGGTGATTTCGAGATGCATATGTTAGAATTGATAAAGGATTGGCTTAGTTGTTGTGTTTTCTTTTGATGAATTGTTGGTGATGACATGCGAATTACCCTATGAGATGATGAGATGAATTTCGATTTCTTTTTGGTGAATTTGGTGTGGTTGGCAGCGATTTCATGGGTATAGTGATGGGAATATATGAATGAATGAATTGGGATTAAATTTGGAGATGTTATAATTTAATTGATATGCTTATAATTAGTTGAATAATACCATGAAATTGAGAATGAAATAGTGTTGTTGTTGCTGTTTACCCAAATAAACTGTTGCTGTTTACAAAAGAAAATGTTGTTGTCCACCAATTGATAGTGTTGCTGGTTGCTGTTTGTCAAAATAAACTCTTGTTGTTTGTGAAATAAAGATGTTGCTGTTTATCAGTTTGTAGTGTTGCTGTTTGCTGTTTATCAACATAAAATGTTGCTGTCCTGCTGTTATTTTTATACATGAGTTGTTGTTGTTATGAAGAAAATGTGCTGCTGTTTTATAAAAAATGAAGCGTTGTTTTCTTTTATGTGTAATCGTGCTGTTTTGCTACTGTTGCCCGCCTTCTGCCAGTTTGCGCCCCATTGGCGCCCCAGTCGCGCGCCACGCGTGAAGTCACTGAGAAATTCGGCCATCCCGCGCGCCAGTTGCGCGTAAGTTGCACGCCACGCGTGAAGTCACTGAGAAATTCGGCCATCCCGCGCGCCAGTTGCGCGTAAGTTGCACGCCACGCGTAAAGTCACTGAAAGACTCTGCCATCCTGCCCGCCAGTCGCGCGTAAGTCGCGCGCCGCGCGCAACCCCTATTTATTACTGTTCTTGCAATTTAAAATGTGATGTTTTTCCACTTTGTAAAGATGATGTTTTTTTATTTAAATGTGATGATTCCTAAGCATGAGAATGAGATGTTTGTCCCAAAAAAATTAAATATGTCGTTACTCGAATTTTAAAGGGGTTGCCTCTTAGATTTTTAATGTGTTGTTACTTAAAAAAATTTAGAGGTGTTGTTACTTGAAAGCTAAAGGTGTTGTTACTCCAATTTTGAATGTGAAGTTTGTGATGATGTTGTAATAATATCGTGATGGTTATGACGAGTACACTCTATGAGTGTTTTATGACGACGATGACGAGTACTCCAGGTGAGTGATTTGGTGATTGCACATGTGTCCATAGTGTCTCATTGCATGTGCATATTATGACGAATAGGCTTCGGCCTCTTATTGACGTAAAACAGTGACGATGTGCCCATAGTGGCTTATTTATGACGAGAATGGTACCATCATGCATATACCCAGGCGTGGGTTGCATTTTCATGCGCATACATGTTTATGACTGGTGATATGATTTATGACTTGGGTTCGCGTGTAGTGACGATGAGGTTGATGATAATGATGACGTTGTGTGACGGCTTACTCATATTTCTCAATTATATGCTTGATTATATTTTGTTGAAATTCTCACCCCTTCTGCTTGGAATGTTGCTCTGTTGTGGCAACACTGGAGGTAACCGCGAGTGAAGGTCCTGCTGCCTTCGTTTATAGCCATTGGGATGTCTGTCGAGTCGCTCTCTGATACTGTGACACCTAGGGGGGTAATTGAAGTTGTCTTTTAAATAATAGTTTGTTTAGTGTTTGTATTGATGACGTGAAGCGTGTTTGAGTGGTACTTAGTGAGTGTTGTTTTGTTTTCCACTGTGACGTAACTCTTGGAGTTTAATTTTTTTGACGGGTGATGATGTTGCCAAACCTTAATGAGTGCAAGTTGACGGGTTTTGTTAAAGACGATGTGGCATTTCCTTTTTATCATTTAAATTAATTTTTGCGAAAAAGATTTACTCTGATAAGTGACGTGTAAATTATGGGGTAGAAAGGGGGTGTTACAGCTTCTGGTTGGCAGTATAAAATTTGGTGCATCACGCACGGGTCGTGCGCCCTTGGGCACGGGTCGTGAGTGAGCTACTGTTACCGGACTCCGATTTCTCATTTCGTCGCTCCTTTCGATCCCGAATCACTTCTAGTCTTCTTCCCAACCAATTTTAAGGATATTGCCTTACTGACAACCGTATTTTGAACTTGTTCAACTCATGTTTTTGAAAAGAGCTTCGAAAGCATAATTGATTGAAAAACTGAAACCCTAGTATACGTGTGGGTACACCGTCTGACGGACTGACTGAATATATATATGTTTATATATGCCACTTGAATATGATTATAATGCCGGAGTACAAATATATGAATTCCTCAAAACGGATTATAGATCGATATGGATATTGTTTATCCAACTAATATGTGATTGATCCTTTGGTGATCGAAAAAGATATAAATTATCTAACTCTCGAGAATTTGATGCGTATTATCATATGTATCGCGTTGGGTGACGACCCGACAAGTAGCATACTAGGAAGGGAAGTCATGAGCCCTCACCCTAGGCCCTGTATACGTCTTGGCGTGGTCAAGTCGTGGGTTACCGGGATTAGCAAATTGTTGTGCGGCCGGATCATGTTAAGTTCAACTCACGACTTGCCGGGATTAGAAATTGTCGTGCGGTCGGCATTTCGAATAATAAATTAAGAACATGAATTGCCGGGATTAGCAATCGTTGTGCGGTCGGCAATTCGATTAGTAAATAAGACATTGTTATGTCAGCTTTTGTTGTAACGGTTTAATTAATTGAACCGAGTGTCAGTGAGGGGGCACGGTAGGACTCACTGAGATAATGTTATCTCACCAATCCATATTTGATGTTTTTCAGAGAAGTAGGGAAAAAGGAAGACTATTGTGCACGAGTAGTTGATATACTCTCGGAGGTGCGGAAGACTTAGTCATATTTATCCTTTGTCCTTTTGTTGTTCTTTTTGGTTGTATAACTTGTATTGGTTATGAGTTTTACGAACCGGTTTATGTTTCTGTTGGTATTTGGACTTGGATATTGTATTCCGTTCGGTATGGAACCGATGAACTTCTATTTTATGAAGTAATGTTATTTCCGATTGTGTTTTTATTTCGGAAAAAGTTTGAATGTCCAATACTTAAACAGGAACTGTGTCCTCTGAACTTCCGCATCTGTGCATCTCCGGTCTCTCTACATGTTAGAAATACCGGGGTGTTACATAGTGGACCGATTGACTAAATCTGCTCACTTTATTCCCGTTCGCTCGACTTATAAAGTTTCCAAGTTAGCAGATGAATATGTGAAGAACATTATCAGACTACATGGAGTTCCAACGAGTATCGTGTCAGACCGAGATCCCAAGTTTACTTCTAGATTTTGGAAAGCATTGAATGAAGCTTTGGGAACTAGAGTGCTGGTTAGCACCGCTTATCATCCTCAGACTGATGGTCAGACGGAGAACACTATTCAGACTCTGGAGGACATGCTTCGAGCTTGTGTGCTCGATAGCGGGAGAAAGTGGGAGGACCATCTTCCATTAGTAGAATTCTCCTACAACAACAGTTACCACTCCAACATTGGAATGGCACCGTTTGAAGCACTTTATGGTAGGAAGTGTAGAACTCCGTTGTGTTGGTGGGAGATTGGTGAAGATAAGTTTTTGGGACCGGATATGGTTCGCGAGACTACTGAGAAGATCAAGTTAATCCGAGAAAGGATGAAGGTTGCTCAGAGTCGGCAAACAAGCAATGCTGACAACCGAAGGAGACCATTGGAATTTGAGGTTGGTGATCATGTATTCTTGAAACTCTCTCCTACCATAGGCACTGGAAGAGCTTTGCGAGCGAAGAAGCTCAGTCCTCGATATGTTGGACCTTTCCAAATCATCGAACGAATTGGGCCAGTTGCCTATCGCCTCGCATTGTCTCTGGCCCTATCAAATCTCCATGATGTGTTCCACGTGTCTCGGTTGAGGAAGTATGTTCCCGATCTGCATCAACCATTGAGTGTTGATACGATTGACCTGCGACCGGACTTGTCATTTCAACCTTATCCTAGCCATATCTTAGAGCGCGGTATGAAGACTCTGCGTTCAAGGACAATTCCGATTGTCAAAGTAGTCTGGGATGGCTTTTCAGCCGAAGAGGCTACCTGGGAACTGGAAGAAGACATGCGGACTCGATATCCATATCTCTTTCAGTAAGGTACGTCTTGTAAATCTTGAGGACAAAATTTTAAAAGTTGGGGTGATTGTAACATCCCTAATTTTTAAAGACTCATACTACGATACCTAAGACCGAGTAATTATTTGTGGGAATAATTGGTCGCGTCTCGGGGATTAATATGTCGAGGAATTTGTCTAGAAATCCTACTCTTCTTTAAAGTGTGGCTTATTCATAATTTAAATGAAGAATTGGGGCTGAAGGGCAAATCTGTCTTTTCGCATCCCCAGTTTATAAAACTCGAACTACGAAACCAAGGACCAATGTGATCATTCTTTAAGGACAATTAGTCGTGTCTCGGTGAAGGATGGTCGAAGGAAAAATCAAGGATTAGTATTTCTCCATTGGATTATGGCCTAGTCACAATTTAAATGAAGAAACTAAGCTGAGGGCAAAATGGTCTTTACGCCCTTTAAGTGCTTCAGCCTAGTAGCTGAACCCACAGCCTCTCTCTCTCACACTTAGCTCATTTTGAAAAATCAGAATTGAAGAGAAAACTGAAAACAGAAGAAAGGGAGAAGAGGGGGGCGCAAGGAAGAAGGAAGGGGAAGGAGGAGGTCCACCCAAACCTGATTGCATGTGAGTATTCAGAGCTCCTTTCCACTCCATTTTCAATTCTCTTTCTATTAGTATAAGTTTCAGAAGCTAATTCTCACTCTTTCTCTCAACCCCACTTTTGATCTTGGTGCTTCAAGGGTGAAGAGGGTGGAGCTGTGAATTGCCAAAGACCATCTTGGTGCTTCAATGGTCTTTACTAATCCTTGATTTGGAAATCTTCTGAGTTTTAGGTGTTTGGAATTAGAAATCGAATTGGGCAAAAACGGAGAGCGAAAATGAGGAAAACTGGGAAAATGGTAACAGACACAGGACGCACGGACCGTGCGCCCCTGGGCACGGATCGTGCGTCCCAATCTAATGGGTCTTGTTGGCAAAGAAACGAGACGCACGGGTCGTGCGCCCCTGGGCACGGATCGTGCGCTTCTTTCTGATAGAAGGGTTCTATGTAGTGCACCACGCACGGGTCGTGCGCCCCTGGGCACGGGTCGTGCGTGAGGTGCCGATGCCAGTTCCCGTTTTCTCGTTTTGTCGCTCTGTTTGATTCCGAACCTTTTCTAATCTCTTTCTCAATCATTTAAAAAGGAATTGCCTTACTGACAACCGTATTTTGAACTTGTTCAATACATGTTTTTTAAAAGAGCTTCGAAAGCGTAATTGATTGAAACACCGAAACCCTAGTATACGTGTGGGTACACCGTCTGATGGACTGACTGAATATATATGTTTATATATGTCAATTGAACAAGATTATAATGCCGAAGGTCTAATTTATGAATTCCTCAAAACGGATTATAGATCGATATAGATATTGTTTATCCAATTCCTATGCGAACGATCCTTTGGTGATCGAAAGATATAAATTATCTAATGAGCTTATATGACTGATCCTTTGGTGATCAAAATGAAAAAGAAGATATAAATTATCTAACTCTCGAGAACTTGATGCGTATTGTCATACGTATTGCGTTGGATGACGATCCGACAAGTAGCATACTAGGAAGGGAAGTCATGAGCCCTCACCCTAGGCCCTGTATGTGTTTTGGCGTGGTCAACTCACGGGTTACCAGGATTAACAGTGGATTGCAGCCGGTTTATGCTAAGTGGACACCCGATTACCGGGATTAGCACTGGATTGCAGTCGGTACGTGTTAAATAAATTCACGAAGTGCATGGCATTTCGATTGATAAATAAGACATTGTTATGTCAGCTTTTAATAGCGGTTTAATAAATTGAACCATGTGTCAGTGAGGGGGCACGGTAGGACTCACTGAGATAATGTTATCTCACCCAATCCATATTTGTTGTTTTTCAGAGAAGCAGGGACAAAGGAACACTATTGTGCACGAGTAGTTGCCATACTCTTGGAGGCGCTGAAGACTTAGTCTTATTCATCCTTTGTTCTTTTGTGTTCCATATGGTTGTACAAACTTGTATTGGTTATGAGTTTTTACGAACCGCTTTATATTTCTGTTTGGTATTTGGACTTGGATATTGTATTCCGTTCGGTATGGAACCGATGAACTTCTATTTTGTGAAGTAATGTTATTTCCGACTATGTGTGTATTTCGGAAAAAGTTTTTATGTCCAATACTTAAACAGGAACTGTGTCCTCTGATCTTCCGCATCTGTGCATTTCGGTCTCTCTACATGTTAGAAATACCGGGGTGTTACACCTAAAATTATGACAATACAATAATAACACAAAGTTAAATGAAGCCAATTAGTAAAGCATTTTCTTATAGCAAAGAATGATGCTACCGGATACAAATGGCATTAAAATCACTTGCATACAATCAGGTTTCAATATTGTGCATAGAAATGCACCAACTATAGATGGAATATTGTGCAAATGGCATTAGACAGAATGAAGCCACTGTTGGCATTAAAATGAAGCCACTGTTGGCATTAAAATGAAGCAACTCTAGATGGAATATTATGCTCATCATACTCAGAAATTTTAAAGGAAGATCCCGCTTAATAATTAGCGCAGCACTTTTTCACGAGATATCAAATTATCAATCCTTATGGATTTTAGCTTTCCTTGCATGTCTAACATCATCTGACCAACATCTCCAAATTTAACATTGTTACAAACTTTAAGATGACATTGTAGAGATTTGGTCCCATATAGTCTTCCTCCCGCTGCATATGATGTACCATAGGCATTGCCTTTCGTCACTATCCAACCCTTCTTCACGAGTAAAAAACTTCCACACAATGGATTTCTCCTTACTCTTATTCTTCTTGATTTCACTTGGTTCCACTGACTCACACTCTTGTTCAACAGTTAGGTCCAAATCTACATCATCACTCTCATCAATTGGAGCCAAGAAATCCATATCAAATCTGTCCTAAAACACAATAAATTCAATTTTAATTACCAAAAAATATTCTAATAAACAGTATAATAAATCTCCAAAACAGAGACCCTTAAAGTGATTTTAGCTTTCCTTGCATGTCTAACATCACCTGACCAACATCTCCAAATTTAACATTGTTACAAACTTTAAGATGACATTGTAGAGATTTGGTCCCATATAGTCTTCCTCCCGCTGCATATGATGTACCACAGGCATTGCCTTTCGTCACTATCCAACCCTTCTTCACGAGTAAAAAACTTCCACACAATGGATTTCTCCTTACTCTTATTCTTCTTGATTTCACTTGGTTCCACTGACTCACACTCTTGTTCAACAGTTAGGTCCAAATCTACATCATCACTCTCATCAATTGGAGCCAAGAAATCCATATCAAATCTGTCCTAAAACACAATAAATTCAATTTTAATTACCAAAAAATATTCTAATAAACAGTATAATAAATCTCCAAAACAGAGACCCTTAAAGTGATAAAAGAATGTTTCCATCAATTTCCAGTTTGATATCACATTTTGGTATTTCACAGTGAAGATAAATGCAATTTGGCCAAAGTGTTGTTCAAATCAACACTGAGGTGAATACATTTCAATTTTTGTAAAAGAAAAAATACATAAAGGAAACGATAGAAATGTGAGAAGGATACTGAATCAAGATTCAAGATCAAATAATATTTTTTGCAGCATATGCTAATAATCTAATATGGATTTTATTGAATTAAATTATATTGAAAACTTTAAACAACAAAGCCAAAGCACTTTGTAGTAGTGTTTCAAATGCCAATATATCTCAATGTCATACAGTAACAGTATTTCTAACTTATTCCAGCTGAAGATACAACAAATAAAAGAGAGAAATAAAAAAGGGAAATACCTGGAAGTCTGGAACGCGCACAGGTAGAATAGAATCGCTGATGTTGAACGCGCACAGGAAGTCTGGAAATTAAACTTTTGTGATTAAAACTGAAAACAGAAAGTGAAAATCAAAAAGTGAAAACAGAAACTGAAATACCTGAGAACGGAGAAGTGAGAACTGATGTTGAATCGCTGATGAATGAGACGGAGAGAATGGTTGATGGAGAGAATCGCTGAATCGCTGAAGTGAGAAGTACTGATGTTGCTGAATCGCTGATGAGCTGATGTTGATGAACGCACACTTTCTAGGTCACTCTCTTTCCATTTCTATTGTCTAATATCGATTTATCTATTTATACAAACAAACCTCTTATGAAATTACCAATTTGGATTTTTTATTAACAAGACACATATCTAATTTAAGGGTAAGAATTTCATTATCCTCTCTTTCTTTCTTTTTCTTCTTACATTCTCTTTCTTCCTTTTTTTCTCTTCCTTCTTACACTCTTTTTCCTCCTTTTCACTTTTCTCTTACACTCTCTTTCTTCCTTTTTTCTTTTTTCTTTACTTTTAATTTTTCCATAAACAATTCTTCTATTTCTCTTATCACTTCACTTCATTTTTTTTAACTAAATTTCTAAATTTATACAAACACTACTCTACTAAAATTACCTAAAAAAATGTGAATGAGCCACACTAAAAAAAATAAAACTATCACCTTTTTGGAAAAAGTTATCACCTTAAAATTTTAATTTTTCTCTTCGAAATCTGTTTACACTCTTATTGATAATCTACTATCACCTATTATTAATAATCTACTATTTATCTTTTACTATCTACTATAATCTACTAATCAATTAAAATAATCAATTGAAACTACGAGATAACTGCAAGGATATATAAAAAAACACGGGATAACTGCACTGATATATAAAAAAACACAGGATTAATATTTGTCATTGATAGTTAAATTTTTTGAAGACTACTATAAACCTACTATCTAAAAAAGAAGAAGATTTAATGACTATTTAAAGTACTGATTAATGATTAAAACAAATATTTCTTATTGATAATCTACTGTCTCTCTTTTACTATCTACTATAGTCTACTAATCAACTAAAATAATCAATTGAAACTACGCCCCGAGTTCCATACAGATTACTTCTCAATACAATTTCTTTCAAATTCATTGAAATTTCATGTATTGATTCTTGAATACCTACTATGGTGGAATATTCATGTGGTATTTTCTCAGATTTTGCACGTGTGATACATGTTCCCTCTATTTCTCCGAGCAAAATACACGGGATAACTACACTGATATATAAAAAACACGAGATTAATATTTGTCATTGATAATTAAATTTTTTTAAGACTACTACTACAAACCTACTATCTAGAAAACAAGAAGACTTAATGACTATTTAAACTACTAATTAATATTTAAAACAAATATTTCTTATTGATAATCTACTATCAAACTTTTACTATCTACTAATCAACTAAAATAATCAATTGAAACTACGTGATAACTGCACTGATATTTATCAAACACACGGGATAACTGCACTAATATATAAAAAAAATACAGGATTAATATTTGCCATTGATAATTAAATTTTTTGAAGACTACTATAAACCTACTATCTAAAAAAGAAGAAGATTTAATGACTATTTAAACTACTGAATAGTATATAAAAGAAACTTTTCTTATTGATAATATACTATCTAACTTTTACTATCTACTATAATCTACTAATAAACTAAAATAATCAATTGAAACTACGAGATAGCTGCACTGATATTTAAAAAAAACACGGGATAACTGTAATGATATGTAAAAAAACACGCGATTAATATTTGCCATTGACAATTATAATTTTTGAAGACTACTATAAACCTACTATCTAAAAAAACAAGAAAGCTTAATCATTATTTAAACTGAGTAATATTTAAAATACAGGTGACAAATATTTGTCACTAATACCTAAAAAAGGATAAATAATTGTCAGTGATATATAAAAAACACGGGATAAATATTTCTTATTGATAATCTACTATATATCTTTTACTATCTACTATAATCTACTAATCAACTCAAATAATCAATTGAAACTATGAGATAACTGCACTGATACATAAAAAAACACGGAATAACCACTGATATATAAAAAACACAGGATAGCTGCACTGATATAAAAAAAACACGGGATAACAACACTGATATATAAAAAAACACTGCACCGGTTGTTGTCGTCAAACTCTTTGGTCCTAACCGTGGTTTTGGCCAGGGGTTTGGACAGTCTTTGATTCCTCTGTTCTTCGAACGATTGCGTTGAGGAGGGAACTTTGCTCCCCAACTGTGGGTTTCCTAACTCCTCCAAAGAGTGCCAGGTTGGGTAAAGGGGACGCGAGTAAAGTAAAGTAAAATGCGATGAAGATAAATTGCGAGAGAAAAATAAGTTTTGTATTGATTGATTGTGTGTCTGTACAAGTTACTCTTCTCTCTATATATACATAGACCCTCGTCGGCCACTAAGCGAGCCAACATTTGCCTACCGTTGGATCAACTGAAGATCAACGCCAAATCTGGCTTCTAGCCATAAGAAGTCGGAGCCACTACCCACTAGCACAGTTAGTGGGGTGCCAAAACCTCTTCGCTACACTCCTCAAGGCTTCTCTCGTTCGCTTAACCTTCAACTGCTCCCGCATTCTATCCACGTGCCCTTCCTTGTCTTGCAAGCAAGTCTTCTTTGCCTCGGTCATATACCCCCTCGACTGACCCTTGTCCACGGCCTGTAGTAATCAAGCTTAGGCTAACCGAGCAATTGTGGCCGAGGCACTCTATCCGTTGAGACCTGCTTCAGCTCTATCTGATGTCCCTCGAGCTTAATCCCTCCTCGGGGCGTCTACATTGTATCTTGCCTCGAGCTTCATCCATTATCCCTCGAGCTTAATCTCTCCTCGGAGCATTTATACTGTCTTTCACCTCGAGCCCTTCTTTTGAGATTGTTCCTTCGGCAAACATCCTCTGTAAATTGTCAGGTGACTCGCCTCGGTGTCCTGCTCTCCCCTAAATTCTATTTCTCAGCCCTCGACCTACGACTTAATTTATTTTTGGGTGTTAACACTGGTATATAAAAAAACATGGGATAATGCACAGATTATTTTTAAATGATACATTTACATTTTTAGATTTTAATATTTATCTATTTTTTATTTGAAACTCCTTTTTATCTACTTTAAATTTGTCTTTATTTTCACGGGGAAAAGTTCAGACTATTTAAATACTGTCTAAGTTCATTCATAAAATCAACAGGACGGCACCCGTGCGTATGCACGGGTATCCTACTAGTTGAGAAGTCAAAAGTGAAACTGTAAAAACCTAATGTTATTGTTACATAACCAGACAACAAAACGGGTTGGTCTTGGGGTGGGCTGAATTTTAAATCTTTTTTAGTAAAATGGACTGACACTGTTGGTCAGCTTGGTCTGATGTTTGTTCTATTTTTTTTTCAAGAAAAAAAGGCTTGCGGGCCAACCCGCCCCGTTCTTGTCTTTAGCCCGCAGTTTTTCTCCTTTTGGCGATGCGGGTTCAGCGAGTCAGCGATATCAATATCCCAACCCAACCCGCCTTTTTTCCGCGGATCCGCGGGTCGACCTGGCAGGCCAACCCTGTTTTGTGTAACACCCTAATATTTCTAACAAGTAGAAATACTAAGATGCACGAAATGACATACACCAGAGTAGGATTTCCTGTTTCAAATATTGAACAAAACTAAAACACTTATCTTAACCCAAAATCAAGAGTTATACCTAGCTCAAGACATCCAACTCTTTATCAAGTACTATGTTCTTCTTGCTAACAACTCCTGTTGTTCAATATCCAACAAAAAGAAAATAGCGGAAACGATCATTAACTAGTAGCTAGTACAAATCATCAAATCGAAGTAAAATCACTAGGGGAAAAACAACATAAACATAAGTTTAAAACTTCATGCTCTCTTTAAGGTCTCATCAACCATGCTTCCTTGCCTTGTTCTTTTCCTGAGTATCTGTAAAACAACAACAAATAAAGGGTGAGATAAACATTATCTCTGTGAGTTCTACCGTAACCCCTCGCAATGACTCTCGGTCCATTTATTCTTGTTCATTTAATCGTAGTCCATTTAGGTCCTACGTGCATATACATCTTTACATGACATGACATAACATAGTACATCTCCGGTCATGACCACGCCGTTACCATCGAACCTCTCCACTAGCTTACACTAGCTTCAAAAACTCGTGAGGTCTAGGTTCTAGGGCTCATGACTTCCCCTCCCCTAGTATACTAATTAACTGGGTCGTCACCCACACTTGATATAATTTATACATCATTACCTTGCTTGAACATTTTGTTCCATGACCTTAAACAGTTTCTTGAATATTTGGTTCCATGACATTAAACATAACACATGTTCGCTCACGAGTACTACTTTACGGTTTTTGAAACATTTATAACTTCCAAAAACAATTCACTTTAAACCTTGCAATCATGTTCAAAAACAGAGTATCATTGGTCCAATTACATGAGGGATGGTTGGGAAGAAGATTAGACGAGGTTTGAAATCGAAAGGAGCGACAAAACGAGAATTCGGTGTTCCCTAGGCGCACGACCCGTGCACACTGAATATCCTTTTTAAACCCATTACCGAAACTGGCGCACGGTCCAAGTGCCATAGGCGCACGACTCGTGCACTTCTATCAGCACACCAATTCGTTCTGCTTTTCTCGTTTCGCAATTTCGTTCGAGTCCAATCCGTAACCCGATCAAAATCCAACATAAACACAGTCATTCAACACACAATATCAGACAATGCAATATCAATATCATTTCGCAAACTCGAGTGACATTCGTTCCGAGACCCAAAATACACATTTTCGAAAATACGGTTTTCGACTCTTAAAACTTTTTTGAAACGAAAGTACACCTCATGACCAGCATTTCAAAACCATCACAGTCGAAATATAAAAGCCTAAACGTGAGTAAAACTCACAGATCGTGATAAAAATCACGAAGCACCGAGACTTCTCGCAGTTTAACCGATCCGAGACCTCACGACCATGATTCTAACACGTCCACTCGCTTCCTAAACTGAACCCAAACCACTTCACCTCCCTTCCTCTTGTCCAGCTCAAATCAACCACAATGTAGCTTGCTATTGACCTCTAGAACTGAACCTTGCACCTTATGTACCACCTACAAGCTTCCATTGACAACATGCAAGATAAAACTTGAAGGTTTGCCCATGATGGAGCTTCAAGCTCGAAAATGGTAGAATGAGAAGGATGAGGAATGAGTTGCTGAAATTGGTGTCAATAGAAAGAGGATGAAAAAAGAAAGAGAATGGTGCTATTTTTAGTTACATGCAAGGGACATTGGTGGAGCTTTGAGCCTCTTCTTCTTCCTCACCTCTCGCCCTCTCTCTCTTCTCTCACTACTCTCAGTTTTCTGATTTTTGATGAAATGAGGGTGCTGGCTGTGTGGTTTCAGCTGAGGGTTGCTTAAGGATAGGAAAATACATACAATTAGCAACTAAATGTTGTTTTCACCCTCTTAACATGTCCATGACTCGATTTATTATTTTATCGAATAATAATTAGCTAGTTAATTTCATAAAACGAAATTAACCGAAATTCAGGGATGTTACATTTTGCCATCCCTACAGGAAACTATGGCCAACTGTTTACTCTACAAAACCGTCATAGATAAAGGGAGTTCACACAACGTCATATCTCTCAACTCGCTCACCACATTGGGAATCTCAAGAAGGGACCTCAAACCCTATCAAGGGGAAGACCTGCTCAGCCAGGACGGTACCCCGATGACCTTGGATGTACGCACTTGTTAGTAACTTTCGGGAAAAATACACTATGTCAAACGGTCGACGTCATCTTTTTGGTCTCACCATGCCTGATAGCATGTGACTGCATGATAGGGAGAGCAACCTTAGGAAGACTAGAAGACGTCACCTCTACAAACCACTTGAAGATGAAATTCTATTCCAACAAAGGCAAAGTCGTGATCTTAGATGTCGACAGATGGGTAGCACAGTCTTTCTACTCAAGGGCCATCCTTACAGAGCAGATCGCCTTCAACACCAAGGTCTACCTGGATGCTCGATATGAACCACAAAACTGAAATGACAATAAAGAAGAACCAAGGCAGTCATCCCAGTCGAAGTAGGAGAACTTTCTTGGAGAACAGCTCACCCCAAAAGACCCTTAGAAAACACGCAAGCAGTCTGAGAAGAGTTGGACCTAGTGGAAGAAACCCGGAACCAAGCTTCCCTTTGAGAGAAGCCGTGGTCAAACAGAGAATGGCAACACGGTTCAACAAGAAGGTGATCCCAAGAGAATTCGATGTTGGCGACCTCGTTTTAAGGTGAGCCGGTGTTGGACAGAAAAATGCTAGATAAGGAAAATTCGCCCCTAATTGGGAGGGACCATATCGTGTAGTTACTAAAACAAGAACAAGATCTTACTCTATTGAAACACTGGGAAGATAATCCATTCCGAGAACATGAAATACCACCAAGCTCAAGAAATACTATAGTTAAAGACATTGATGCATGTATGGGCAAAATGTAATGAATATGGTCTCATCTTTTGCTCCAACACGGTGACAGCGAGCTTACATCCTCAAAACACTCTTGTCTACCTAAGCCTACACTGCCCCTCGGTTCAAAGTCAACTTGAGTGAGCTCTCACAAGGCGAACCAAAGGGTACCGGACCAGCCTATAGCCTTAAAAGGCTCTCTATTTTGGCCTACTCGGCCCCTTGGTTCAAAGCCGACCTAAGCGAGCTCTCAGATGGCGAACCAAAGGGGACCGTGTAACACCCCTTTTCTACCCATTAATTTATTAGCGTAAAAATCAGAGTTTCAAATTTTAGTTACGTCACAAGGGATGTCACACTTACTTCGTTAAACATCACATGCCAAATTACTCGCTTTTCGAAAACAGCCTTATAATACTTTCAAAACGTCATTGTCATTTAAAATACAACTTCACAGCGGAAAATCCAACAAGTTTAATCATAATAGGCATTGCAACCAGGCAAGGCTTACAATACTAAAATCCAACAACAACAACAATCATAAGTAACTTAAACAACGTCATTCCCCCTAGTGTTACATAATCAGAGCTGACGACCCGACTCAGCTAGTGAAGATACGTAAGCCTTCACTCGAGATCACCTGCACGTTACCGCATAGGGGTAACATTCAAACAGAAGGGGTGAGTTCACCTAACAATATAATAAAGCTTATGATGAGCACTATGCTAGAGTTATGACACTATATCAACCACATCACAAACATCAAGTCAGTCATCAATATTAATCACCACAACAAATCATCGCAATGCCAGCTATATAAACCACATCGTAAACATCAATTCAATCACTACAAAAACTCATCACAATGTGATGTAAGTATATGAAGTGCAACCCACTCGCGGGCATATGCATGAGGTACCTTTCACAAACGTCGCTTAGCCTTTTGGGCCTCATCGTCACTTAGCCTTTTGGGCCTCAAACGTCACTGGGTTTATGCACATGGGATGCATGAGACACTATGACATGCACCACGCACAGACACACACAAACACGGTCAACTATGTGACCCGTCACTTACCAGTTTGCCTACTAAGAGGCACAGCATCTGTCAATTCATGATCACACATAACAACGTCACTTAGCCCTTTAGGCCTCATCGTCACTTATTTTAATTCATAATTACACATAACAACGTCGCTTAGCCTTTTGGGCCTCATCGTCGCTTATATTCATCGTCGCTTATTATTCATCGTCGCTATTAGCCGTTATGGCATCGTCATCATTTAGAATCATCATCATCAATATAACATCCATCGTCAATCAAAAGCATAGCCACTAAGGGCATTACCGTCATTTACACATCATTATCATTAACGTTGGTCTCTAAGGGCAGAAACGTTATTTAGAACATCATCATTGACAACAAAAAGGTTTTAGACACCGAAAACAGTTTTGCAACGCAACAACAACGACCATCGGGGCAGCCACTTGGGCGCCCAGAACTATCAGAAAATAATAAGTTTTCGTTTTTAAAATAAGACACACAGATAGACAACGAGATGGGCTTCACAACACTTTTTGAAACGTTTAAAACGGACACCCGAGTCAAAAGTTATAGCGAAAACAGTTTTTATTAAAAATCGGGAACGTCCTGAAAATGGCGCCCAGCGCTCGCAACACGCAACACACACAACACACACACACACGCACGGCGCCCTTGGCGCCCCGCAAGCACAATTCAGCAACACAAACTTTAGCTCATGCGACCTGCACAAGGGCGCCAATTCCTGCAATGGAAAATTCAACCAAAAACGCAACAACTTGGCACGGGGCGCTCAATCACAAGGACGCCTAATTTCGTGGCCAAAATTCCAGCAACAACAATGCTTGGCACAGGGCGCCCCACTCAAGGGCGCCTAATTCTGCACCTAGACAACAAAATCCAGCAACATCATAAACACAAAAGTGGCGCCCTATGCGCCTATGACACCAACAACAACGAATTCGAGCAACGCAAATTCCTCAAAGCACATACAACATATTAAACACCAAATTCCATCATCAAGGCTCAATTCAACAATACGAACATCAAATTATCATAATCAGCCCCAATCATCATAAATCACAATATCATCAACAATTACTCAAACACTCGGCACGCACAACATGATTTTATTAACAACAAGTCTTCACATGCCTAGGGTTCATCAATAATCACTAAGAATACATAAAAAGGCATACATAGAGCCTAGCCCCTACATAATCCCCATCATCAAAACCCTATTATAGAGAAGATAAGACCCACCCTTACCTTAGGTTATGACGAACACGACATCTCCTTATACGTAAGCTCCAAGGAACCCGCAACACGACCCCTCTCCTTTTCTCCTTGGGGTTTTTGCGCGCCTCTCCTCCTCCTCCTCCTCTTCTCATGGGCGCCGCGCCCTCCTTCCCTTCCCTCTCTCTCCATTTCGCAAATTCCTTTCTTTTTCCCAAATGAGCCAAAACCTAATTTTTCACCTTAAATATGCGCCTAGGCTAGTGGGCTTGGATTGCGGGCTTTCCCCGCAGCTTAAGCCCAATTTAATTAAAACACCACCTCCAATTACAATACCACTCCTCATTTTATTTAAAGCACCTTATAATTATTATAATAAATAATAAATAATTATATTATTATTTCTACCACCCAATTTCATTTAATTAATTAAATAAATTAATCTATTATTTTTGGGGTGTTACACACTGGACCAGCCTACAGCCTCAAAAGGCTCTCTCTTTAGGCCTACTCGGCCCCTTGGTTCAAAGCCGACCTGCTTGGCAACTACAAAGCCGACCTGATTGTAACATCCCCAATTTAGCTAATTTCATTTATTGAAATTATCAAGAGGTCATGTTTGATTAATTAGCATAATTTAATTATTATGAGATAATTGCCATGGGTTTAAGTGAGGATTAGTAAGTCAATGGTAGTATGGTCATTTCCTCTCATTTTAAACCTCGGCTCATTAAAACACCACAAAACACACACATGCATTATTTATTTAAGTGTGTGGGTTATTGTGTGTTTGAGTGAGTAAAATTGAGTTAAGTTAGAATTAAAATAAAAAGGGGCAATTTGGTCATTTTTCCTTTCCTTTAAACTTCCAGCTGAAAGCCATAAAACACAACACAACAACATTCTACATTATTTTCAGCAAAAACAGAAATAGAAGATTGAGAGAGAGTGGAACCCGTGAGTGAGGGAAGGAGAAGAAGTAGGGGTAACTCTCCAAACTCTATGTGCATGTAAGAGTTTTCCATACCTTTCTTCACCATTTTTAATTCTCTATCCATAGATACAAAAATCATCACCTGATTCCTTCCCATTCTCAATTTGCCATTTTTGGAGCTTGAAGCTCAAACATTGACCAAAACTTGATGTTCTTGGCTTGCATGTTGAATTGGAGCTAATCACTGAAGATAGGAACTTGGCATTGTGTAAATTGAACAAAATCCAAGGGTTAGATTTAGGTTTTTGGCTGCTGGGTTAAAGAATTTGGAGCTCAAATTCGTAGTTATTAATGGTTGAGGTTGAAGATACAAGTTCAACAGAAAATCTGCAGGAAACCCGTTTGAACTATCTTCGGTGTTTACCTTATATCTCTCTGTACACAACTCATCTGAACGTAATTTTTGCTTATTCAGAAACTAGACACAAATTTCTTCAACATAGACACAAGGATCATCTGATTTCATTAGGTATGGAGGGAGATATCGTGTCCACAAGTTTTGTTTCTAAATTTGTCACAGTTTTGACCAAGTCCCCTTATTTTCGTTATAACTCTCTAAATACTGGTTGCATCCGTTTGAAACCTTAACCCTCAGAAACTAGACAAAATTACCCACACAATAGACACTGGTTTGAGTGGTTTTGGTTAAGAATTGATCTAGATACACTCGTTACAAATCTACATGCTGATGCTGTAAAACAGAAGTGGAGCTTGGAATGTCGGCTCGTCGAGTTTCAGCTTCGAGTCGTCAAAGTTTCGAGAGACATCGATTCCGTAGATAGGAAGGAAGTTCAATAGCAAGAAAGAGTGTTTGAGTTACTGGATTCGAGTTGGAGCTAGTTTTGGAGTGATTTCGAGTTCGTGGGAACGTTAGAGTCATTCGGGGACCGTTCGTGTGATTTCGATTATTCGTGAGCTTCATGGATACTCGATTTTACGTGATTTTCATCACGATTGGTGAGTTCTATACTCGCTTAGGGAATTAAATTTCGTGTCAATACTGAATATGACTGAAAATATACGTTGGATTTAATTTCGTTAATTTTTGAATCAAAAACTGTAATTTATGAAACTGTGTTTTGTTTGAATCACTATGAATGAATGGTTTGAATGATTGCTATAATTTGTTTGTACTGGTTGTGGTACTGGGATAATGCAGGTTTCAAATTGGGTATCGATCGGAACGGACATTGGAATCGAACAGAATGGTAAATTTCACGAAAACTAGAGTTTGGGGTATACTGTGGCACATGCACGGACTGTGCACGGGTCGTGCGCCCTGTTCGCAAAACTGTTTTAAAATATGCACGGGGTGTAAACCTTTCGGCGACTCTGCACTATTATTTAAAAAAATGCACACGGGTCGTGCGTCTTAACGCACGGACCGTGCGTCCACTTCGTTTTCCCTTTTTCAAAACATGTTTTTAGTCACTCCAATTGATTCCAAGTCCCTTCTAATCACTCCTCCAATGTTGCCCATGATTAGATACATGAATTCCATGAGTTTTGAGATGATTATATGAGATTATCTTAAGTTATAAATGTCAAGATAAACCGTACCTTAGTACAAGCGAGTGCACACAAGCTATATTAATATACAAGCCATGTTAACATCCAAGTTAAGTTTCAGATTAATGTTTGATGTTTACAAGTTAAAAGAAATAGAACCTTATGTTAATACAAGTCAAGTTATTTCCTTAAAGAAAAGAAAGATGGCATACATATAATTATATATGTATATCAAGGGTGACGACCCCAGTTATTAGCATACTAGGGCAGGGGAAGTCATGAGCCCCGAACCCTAGGCCCCTTCCATGTAGCCCGCTTTCCAAGGTCAGCGGGATTAGGTGCACCGAGAATCATGAAAATAGAAAGTGATTCGACATGACGTGCTAAGAAAAGACAAGACATGATATGTAGTCGCTTATTAGGGCTACAAGTTAAAAAGAATTGTACCACGTAGTCGCTTATTAGGGCTACAAGTTAAAAAGAAAATATGTTCACGTAGTCGCTTATTAGGGCTACGAGTTCAAAATACAACCATAATGAATCGCTAGTGTTAGTAAGGGGTCTCGATAGGACTCACTGAGATAATGTTTATCTCACCCTTTATAATTGTGGTTTTTACAGAGAAACAGGGAAAGGCAATGGCGACGAAGCACGGCTAGACGGTATGCCTCATGGAGTTACTGACGATTCAGTTTTATGATTATGCCATTTTCCCTTTGTTGTCTTTGTATTATCGATTGTATAACTATTACTAGCTAACAGTTGTAAATCGTTTCCGCTACTTATGTTTTGGGATATCGAACACCGGGTTGTAAAAGTTTATAAGTCATGAGACTTAGGTACTTTATGTTAAGTTAATGAAATTGATTGACTGTTTGGATGTCCATTCAAAAAAAGTTTGAGTTGTGTTCAATATTCTAAACAGGAAGCTATGTCACATCCTAATTTTGTCCGGCTAATTTCAAGTAAATGAAAAAACAATATCAAAACTTTTGGTGTTGTGGATACCCAATTTTAACCGGTATTTTTCACCTTTTAGAAAAAATAACAAAAATATGTTTTTTCACGTAGATTCGATTTCTAGTCCCTCGAAGAGGTCGTTTCGCGCTCATATACCGTTTTTGCGTCGTTATTTGGTTTTTTTAGTGGTTAAACAAAAACTGAAATTATTACAAAAATGTCCATGTACATGACTTGGCCCAAAAATGCCAAAGTTACAAGAAATATAAAAATAGACCAAAATACCCAAAACTGCAGCTACTTTGCGAATGCCATTTATCTCTTCTCAGATCTCGTTTCGACGATCCTAACGGTGAAAGTGAAGAGATATGTCTAACGAACCTATCATCAAAAGATGAAGACGATCCAACGGTTAACAAATCCGAAATCGCATCGTCAAGGTGACTGGTTTGAGAAAAAACGTGAGTTGTTTTAAGCTACTTTGGAAATGCCATTTCTCTCTTCTCAGATCTCGTTTCGACGATCCTAACGGTGAAAGTAAAGATATATGTATCACGAACCTTCTGTCAAAAAAGGAAGACGATCCAACGGTTAACGAATCTGGAATCGCACTTTCAAGGTGGCTGGTTTGAGAAAAACGGGATTTGCTTTCTCAAACTTGTTTTAGTCCCACATTGCTTTGGAGAAACAAGGACTACCTAGCCTTTGGCTATAAAAGAGGTTGAGATGCAAAGACTATGTAGATGGGCAATTGACGGGGTAAGTGATCTTCTGGGCTAGCCTTTGCAGTCCATTAGATTAAAAGCCTGTCTTTGATTCTTTTGGGCTAGCCTTTGCTGTCCATTAGACTAAAAGCCTGTCTTTGATTATTTTTGGGGCTAGCTTTTGCGGTCCATTACTTGGCGATTTTCGGGCCAAAATGGACCTGATAGGATTCCGGTTCGCGGTTGACCTAGTCAGACTACTCGGTCCAGGTCGGCGTTGATCGCGTTGATCAGCTTGAGGTTAGTTTTGTATTTATTTATGTACATATTTATTATTTATTTATTTATTTATGTGCATATTTATTTATTGTTTATTTATTCATTTATGTACATATTTATTTATTGTTTATTTTATTTATGCATATTTTAAGTACACATTTACACACAATTATGAGTGGGGCCCTATACCCGGGTCTGTTTTGAATTTTAGGGCGAGTGGCGATTATTAGTGATAGTCATTCTGGATTTCTGTCTGACTATCATGAGAATCTCATTCAGAGTGTGCTCTTTCGTGATATTCCACACCAGATAGTTACCTATCGTTGTGGGTAATATTACTAAAGAGACTTTAGCTCTGGAGGCCTTTGGTGAGAAAGTGATTAGAGCTACCAAAAGAATATTCACAGTGTGACCTTTAAATCACTAGGATTTAATAAAAAAGCAAATAGGGGGTTTAGCCAACTGGACAGACGGGTTAGCCATCGTTTTGGGATAAATGAGTTGCACGGCTCAAGAGTCCTGAAATACCTATTCAAATAATCTCAAATACTTTTTAAGAGTCATGTTTGCAAACAAACATTTTCAAATAATCAAACACTCAGTCACAAATCAGTTATTTACAATGGTCACTCTGAGTTTAACTCGTTTGAACATTGTGAAGGGGGTAATTTGCCAACATCTTGGGCCACTTTTGGCACCAAGGGGTATTTTGGTCAATTCTGGCATTCAGGTTTACTGGTTTTTCTCTCTCTCTCTCTCTCTCTCTCTCTCTCCGAATATGTGAAACACGTTTCACTACTTCCCTGTCATTTTCTCTGCTTTCTTCTCTGTTCCCTGTTTCTTCTTCTCTTTCCTTCTCTCTTCTTTTCTCTCTTTCTCTCATTACGGACGAGCTTCTTCCCTTTCTTTCATCGTCTCTTTCCTTCTCTCTTTCTCTCTATTTTTTTCGTGAAATTTCAAAAAAGGGGAGAGAGAGAGCTTGGTTGAGAGAGCAAGAGAAAAACCTGCGAGCGAGAGAGAAGGAAGACGACGGAGGGTGGTTAGCGAAGGGAGAGGGACGACGTCGCCGGAGGGAGGGCCGTGGTGCGGCGCCGGCGCCGGTGAGGGCGAGAGAACGAAAGGAAGGCTGGTTTTCGTGGCTGACGGCGGTGGAGTGGTGGTTCGCGGCGGTAGGGAGAAGGTCACGATGTTCACGATGATGATGGTGGAAGGAGCGACGCCGGATGTGGAACCGTGGTGTCAGCGCCGGCGGTGGCTACGGTGAGCGGTAGAGAGGCGACGGTCAGAAACTAAAGGAGGAGAACCGCGTGAGGTGAATACTCCCATGACCGGTTTTTCTGGATCGCGGTGAGGGAGAGAGAAGTCCGGCGACAACGGCGGTGGTGCGCGACGACGCAGTGGTGGTAAGGTGAGAATCCTCTCTCATTTTTCTACTGTTTTCTCTTCTTCACATCTCACTATGATATTTCTCTATGGTTGTGATAGTGGTGTTTGGTTGTTGCGGTGGTTATCGTTTATAGCTTTGTTAACAATGACTTCTTCTGAGAATTTTTAGTTGCTTGCATGCAATAAAAAATGCTAATATTCTCAATCACATGTACAGCTCCTCGCATGACTGGAATTTTCACTCATTTATTGGAATTTCCATTTATTGGAACCTTGTTGCTTTACATTTTGAAAGGAAACAATCTCATTCACCAGGTATGCATGATCCCACAATCACTTGCTTATTTAAGTGCTTTTTACAACACCTCTTAACAAGCGCTTTTGCAGCTTATTACAAATGCAGAGTCAGAAGAGTCACCACTCTATGTTCCCTTGCATCGTTTTGAAGGTTTGAAAGAGATTATGGACATTCACATTTTTTTTGATAATAGAAAGTAGATCACTGATTTTGGTTTATCCTTGCAGACAATGAAGAAAAAGAAGTCAAATGCTTAGATCCTTTCTTTATCTCCACCTGAGAAAGTTCAACATGCAATAGATTGCTTGCCTATATCTCAAGCAAAAACATGCAATGGAATACATCATTCATTCCATCGCTGGACAATAATGGATTATTCCAAAGCTTATAGATCAGGGGAAATAACACCGCGTTTGGTATTTCATTTTTTCATATTCTTTTCAATATGCTTACTACTTAGCATGCATGGATAAAGTTATGGATAAAGATTAGTTTATACAGGGTGCAGAACGGTTTGTTGCTGCTATTGATGAATCCAGAAAAACTCCACTTCAAATGGGATTCTTGATTCACTGTGATGTTGATGATATACTAAGACAAGCAATTGAATCAACTCTTCGATATCAAAGAGGTACTTTATAACAACTCAAGTTTCAATTCAAAATCAGAAGGCTTCTTTGAACCTTTAAATGGTGCCTGATGGTGTTATTAAATCTCATAATCATGAATATTTGTATGCATGCTACTTACCTTTCTCATACTCAGTTCAGAATTCAGATACTCAACTGATGCAATACTATTTTTATATAGGGCAACCAATCTCGGTGCTAGATGGAGTTCCTTTTGCTGTCAAGGACGAGATAGATTGTTTGCCATATCCGACAACAGGTAGTGTAACATGTTATTGTTTTCTCAGGTGTGATCTGTTTGTATGATCAATGTTTCATAATTCACTTGAGCATAAAAATATGTTGTCCTCAAGGAGGTACAAAGTGGATGCATAAAGAAAGGCCTTGTTCTCTCTCGTCCCTCCTTGCATGTGTTTTCTTACTCTAGCAGTGCCCCTTCTCATATTTCAGGTCACATTTGCACACAAAGGAAGAGAAAGCGGTATACGTAGGGAGATGCGGTGGCGCTGGCAAGAGATGGAGGAGGATGTGGTGCGATGAAACTGTTGGGGAAAGATTAGGGTGGATTTCAATTTGGGGGTAAAGAAATTTGGGGCACAAAAGCTATTGGAAGCCTTGAACGACTTCAATCTATTAGGTAAGTATATTATTTCGATTGTCCCAAATGATTTAAATTTGATTTGATCCCCTTTAGTTGAGTTTGAATGTGTAACACCCCGATTTTCATATTAATACGTTTTTGCTTTATGCGCGAATATAATAGTAATTCTAGTGATATATTGTGCGTCGTAGTAATTACGTATTTTCATAATATTTAGTAACTTAATCGATTTTATATTTACATATGTTTGAATTATCAAATATGTCTAAAGCATATTAAACCATATTTTTATACTATGTTGGTACTATATTATTGTTAGTATTAATTTATGTTGTTTATGGAATATTTATATTTGAAATATGATTGTTTTAGTTAATTATTTTATTTTATAAAATAGTAGTATTTTAGATGTTATGCGTTCTAAAAATTATTTTGGGCTATTATTGTTAAAATACAAGTCGTAGTGAAATTGAGCTTTAAAAATGAATTAAAATGGATTTTGGGTCTTTTTAAACACAACCATGTTTCTTTAGTTATACAACACCCTAATTTCTGTTTCCTGCACCCCCTGTCCACTACTCAAACAAGGCCCTGCGAACCAAACCAGTCCAGCGCCCAAGCCCATAAGCGCTGCCCAGGTCCAGAAACGCGACCCGACTCGCCTGCGTTCCGTCTTCTTCCTCAATGCTGCGGTTGCAGAAAAACCTAGCGACTCCCTCTCTCTCCTTCGCGTTTTCCCCCTCCAGACCATGGCCACGCCTGAAACTTTGCCGAACCACTTGAAATTCACTTCTGGTTTCGATTATGGCCTTTGTTTCACAGATTGCTCTGTCGTTCACCACCACAAAGTCGCACCCAACAACCACCGTGAAACCTCTCCTCCTCCATTTCGTTCTCCGCCCATAGACCACGGCTTGCTCCGAAAACCGACTCACCCACTCGAAATTGGCCGCTGGTTTCAATTCTAACCTTAGTTCCACCGTTTGTGGCTTCCTTTCGTTGATTTCAGTCTCGCTCCACCGACCCAAGCAAACGGTTTCCGCCAACGGTTTCCACCGACCCAATTCTAACCTCAGTTTCGAAATCCCTTTCAATTCAAGTTTTCCCCTCACTAAACAATAACAAAATTTGTGCATGTTCTCACCGGAACCGTGACAGTTTCGTACCTTGTTCAAATCCGGTCGTTTGATCATTCGATTTGCGATTTCAAACCGTGGTCATCATAGGTAATTCTTTTCGAAAAACACGACTAATTAATTAAAGAATATATTTCTATTTTTCTTTTATACATTAACTAATAACTAATTGAATGTTCTTGTTGGCTAATTATATGTGCTCGAGTCGCGTTCGCGTTGTCAAATTTAAAGCATGCCTGGGAGCTCGTGATAATACTCTTCGGCCCCTATTGGAATATGATTCGTTATCAGGTAAGGGTGGGATTCTATCTATCTAATGGGTTCTATGAATTGTTGTATGTATGGGGGTTAGGGTTTGATGATTTATCACATGTATGATTATATGTTTGTGTTGCCCTGTTGAACCAATTGTTGATGTTTGAGATCACTTGTTGATGTTTGAATATGTTGTGGAGGTTGGAAATCAATTTGGGGTTTTTAATTCGCAAAAAAAACTGGGTATATGTTCGGTTATACAGTAACTGGGAGCAACATAGCGGTCCAAAAATTATGTGGTTTACCTTTTCAGAAACTAGATTTACTGCTTGTTAATTTGGCACAAGTTTGGTTGCATTTGGAGTTGTATAGCTCGAGTTATAGGTGTCACAAGTTAGGTTAAAATTCTGGAAACGATCTGGATGTAGGTTCGGTTATACAGTAACTGGGAACAATCTAGCGGTCCAAAATATATATGGTTTACCTTTTTAGAAACTAGACTTAATGCTTGTTAATTTGACACTAGTTTTAGTTATTGTGGTTACCGTTCGGTTTTGGAGTTTTGCAAAGATGTTATAATTTTTTTATTCGAATTTTACTTTAATTCCGCTGCATGGTGAACAAAGTCATTGTTGGCTGAACAGGTGTTTTGGGTTCGTCCCAGTTATATTGTGCTATGTATTCGTACTACCTTAATGAATAAATGTTGTCATTGGCGTGTGATGAAAATTGGTGTAAATGTGACATCCCTTGTGGGTGTAGTGAAAAGAAAAATGTTTTTGAAACTCTGATATTTTAATAATAATTTTCCGGGTAGAAAAGGGGTGTTACATTAGTGGTATCAGAGCAAAAGTTCGGTCTGTCCCGCCAAGTTGTCCAGTCGTAGTGTCAATTGACAATGGTGTGTTGTCAATTATATCTAACTGTTGTTTGTTTTGTAGCAAGTGAGTTGAAATGGCTGGGAGGAACGATGCTGCTATCGCTGCTGCTTTGGCGGCTACGGCTCAGGTCGTGTGTTATGTGTCTATTCTGTTTTCTCTGTGTGAACTCTGTGATTTTCTTTTATTTTGTATTTGTTGTTCTCTGAATTCTAACTTCATTAGTCCGAGCTTCTAGGATTTGACATTGTAGTTGTCATAAAATTATTGGTGTTGTGTGCTCTGAGTTCGTGCATGACTGACTAAGTGCTTTATTGAATTGTTATGTTTGAATTTCTTGCTACTTATAAATTTGAAAGATTGTAGTTCTGTTACCTTAATTAATTGGTTATATGAGTAGGAGGAACTGATCACCCCAAGCACTCACAACCAATGAAAAAGGCGACAATAACCCTTTGTTATTATCACTATTTTGGATGTGAACTAATTTTGTCAAAAAAAAAAATATAATTATATTTTGATTAGCTAAGAAACGTGTTCATCCTTGATTTTATTTTTATGAATTTCTTATATATAAGTGTTCCTAATATACAATGTTGTGAACATGCCTGGTTATGAAATAGCGTGTACTACACGTGTAAATAATTGGAAATTCATTTCTTTATAACAGATTATTGTAAGTGCTCGTAAATTAAAGAAATAGTTTAATTAATTGTGTAAGGTGTTCTAAGTGAGTTAATAAGATTAAATATGTGCATTGTATAAGTAAATTGTCTATGCATGATTCTTATTTCATTCTAATAAGAAACTAGGACCGTTGTAGATCACTTGGCTCCTTCAATTAGAATTTTAATGCTTAATTTGCAACTTCCAATGTAGTAGTATCAACCTTATTAAGATTGAGTTGTTTTCTTGTGTTCTCTAATTTGTTTTACAAAACTATGATTTACTCGTTGTTCTTTCTATTATATTGAAATGTACTTGAGGTAACTGTTTTCTTTGTTTGTTTGGAATATGAATTTCTCTATTCTTCTCTCATTCAATACACAACCATGATATATGATTCTCATCCACTTAAAAAAAAACGGGGGAGATATAGAACAACTAGAGTAAATTAAACCTTGTACTTTGCACTTGTATTCTGTTGATACTCTATATTATACAAATAATTGTCTTCGTAGAATTACGTGTTCCATTTTATTTTCCACGAAAAATAGTAAAAACCACATGTTAGATAAATCTTTTGGATAGAAAGATTGAAAACGATACCTACATGTTTAATTCTTTGCTTTCGTGTTTGTTTTACCGAGTTGCCTCAGTTAGCATGGTTAGGTCATTAGGTTCTAGAACAATGTTTAAATTAGCATGAACTGAGAATTTAATTATGATATGCTGTCTAAGAGTCATTTGCGAGTTTCACTATAATTACATTTTTGTTGACTCTTTAGTTATAGATAATCATGTGTTTTACGAATGTTTATGTGTGATTCTATGTGTAGCCTTTTAAGATAGGAATTTATCTTAATTGTAGATTTAGTGCTCATGTACTTGTCGAACCACTAGTAGTGTTTTGTGCTTAGATTTGAAGTAAATAGTTGAGGGACGTAAGAGATGAGAATTCGAACCTTAAGTTGAGACTCACAAGAGTAACAAAATCACGCCTTTGTTGGAAAGATTTAAGAAATGCGGCTTTTATTAAGTTTCGTATGGATAATTTATTATAGTGAGAAGTAGATCAATTTTTTTTCTTTTTTGTATGAGAGATAAAGTAACCTTTAAGATATTGGAATTAATTAGTGGAGTTAACCCATAACAATTGTCACTAAGAGTATAGTATCCTAATAGTGGATTGTCGTGTTTGGGTAGTCGAGTAAAACTTTAGGGACCTTGAGAGTAGAATATTGATTTAGGAGTAAAAATGTAGAGGTGTGTGTGTCGTTTGTTGTTCGGTATACAAAAGGACCTTAATGGAAATTAGGAATAAGAACTGGATTTAATTTCGATCTCATTGATTTTGACGGAAATTTCGAGGACCAAATTTTTTTTAGGGGGGTTGAGTTGCAACACCCTGATTTTCATATTAATACGTTTTTGCTTTATGCGCGAATATAATAGTAATTCTAGTGATATATTGTGCGTCGTTGTAATTACGTATTTTCATAATATTTAGTAACTTAATCGATTTTTATATTTACATATGTTTGAATTATCAAATATGTCTAAAGGATATTAAACCATATTTTTATACTATGTTGGTACTATATTATTATTAGTATTAGTTTATGTTGTTTATGGAATATTTATATTTGAGATATGATTGTTTTAGTTAATTATTTTATTTTATAAAATATTAGTATTTTAGATGTTATGCGTTCTAAAAATTATTTTGGGCTATTATTGCTAAAATAATAGTCGTAGTGAAATTGAGCTTTAAAAATGAATTAAAATGGATTTTGGGTCTTTTTAAACACAACCATGTTTCTTTAGTTATACAACACCCTAATTTCTGTTTCATGCACCCCCTGCCCACTACTCAAACAAGGCCCTGCGAACCAAACCAGTCCAGCGCCCAAGCCCATAAGCGCTGCCCAGGTTCAGAAACGCGACCCGACCCGCCTGCGCTCCTTCTTCTTCCTCAATGCTGCGGTTGCAGAAAAACCTAGCGACTCCCTCTCTCTCCTTCCCGTTTTCCCCCTCCAGACCATGGCCACGCCTGAAACTTTGCAGAACCACTCGAAATTCACTTCTGGTTTCGATTATGGCCTTTGTTTCACGGATTGCTCTATCGCTCACCACCACAAAGTCGCGCCCAACAACCACCGTGAAGCCTCTCCTCCTCCATTTCGTTCTCCGCCCATAGACCACTCGAAATTGGCCGCTGGTTTCAATTCTAACCTTAGTTCCACCGTTTGTGGCTTCCTTTCGTTGATTTCAGTCTCGCTCCACCGACCCAAGTAAACGATTTCCGCCATCTCCGACCGCTGTAAGGACTCTTTGCGTGAACCAAGCATCAACTCGAGTTCTCCTCACCAGAATCGACATTCTTGCGTTTGATTTTGCCTAAATCTCCTCAGTTTCGAAATCCCTTTCAATTCAAGTTTTCCCCTCACTAAACAATAACAAAATTTGTGCATGTTCTCGCCGGAACCGTGACAGTTTCGTACCTTGTTCAAATCCGGTCGTTTGATCATTCGATTTGCGATTTCAAACCGTGGTCATCATAGGTAATTCTTTTCGAAAAACACGACTAATTAATTAAAGAATATATTTCTATTTTTCTTTTATACAATAACTAATAACTAATTGAATGTTCTTGTTGGCTAATTATATGTGCTCGAGTCGCGTTCGCGTTGTCAAATTTAAAGCATGCCTGGGAGCTCGTGATAATACTCTTAGGGCCCTATTGGAATATGATTCGTTATCAGGTAAGGGTGGGATTCTATCTATCTAATGGGTTCTATGAATTGTTGTATGTATAGGGTTTGATGATTTATCACATGTATGATTATATGTTTGTGTTGCCTTGTAGAACCAATTGTTGATGTTTGAGATCCCTTGTTGATGTTTGAATATGTTGTGGAGGTTGGAAATCAATTTGGGGTTTTTAATTCGCAAAAAAAACTGGGTATAGGTTCGGTTATACAGTAACTGGGAGCAACATAGCGGTCCAAAGTTTATGTGGTTTACCTTTTCAGAAACTAGATTTACTGCTTGTTAATTTGGCACAAGTTTGGTTGCATTTGGAGTTGTATAGCTTGAGTTATAGGTGTCACAAGTTAGGTTAAAATTCTGGAAACGATCTGGATGTAGGTTCGGTTATACAGTAACTGGGAACAATCTAGCGGTCCAAAAATTATGTGGTTTACCTTTTTAGAAACTAGACTTAATGCTTGTTAATTTGACACTAGTTTTAGTTATTGTGGTTACCGTTCGGTTTTGGAGTTTTGCAAAGATGTTATAATTGTTTTATTCGAATTTTACTTTAATTCCGCTGCATGGTGAACAAAGTCATTGTTGGCTGAACAGGTGTTTTGGGTTCGTCCCAGTTATATTGTGTTATGTATTCGTACTACCTTAATGAATAAATGTTGTCATTGGCGTGTGATGAAAATTGGTGTAAATGTGACATCCCTTGTGGGTGTAGTGAAAAGAAAAATGTTTTTGAAACTCTGATATTTTAATAATAATTTTCCGGGTAGAAAAGGGGTGTTACAGAATGCTTGCTTGAAATCACCTCTTTTGAGTATGAAGCCAATAATTAGAGTTTTGTAATTTTATTTCAACCTCAGATTTTCATCAAGAACAAATCTTAGTAGCTTCCCCTCAATTTTGATCCTGAACTGCTTAGGTTCATTTTTCCACCTTCTGTTGGGGTTTTATTTGTTTTTATTTATCATTCCCTTTAGTTTCTTAATTCAAATTCTAATGCTGAAATTCCTTTCTTTATTCACTGAATGGCGAAGGAATAAGCGTAGAAGGACACAACTTCTTTTATGCATGTTCCAACCTATAAGCTTTCAATCTCGAACTTCACGGGAAGAAATACAAGCTTCATGTCTCCGGAGATTCGTTTGGTATGTGATTTATGCATGTTCTTCCTCCCATCTAATGTGTTTCGATTATGTTTTGTGTGTTTTCGATTTTGGAGTGTATGATTATGTTTTGTGTGTGTTTCGATTAAATTAATTATGTTTTTACATAAAAAAATACATATATTATGGTTTGTCAAGTATATTGTTTAAGTGACAAGGTAAGCCAACCATCTGCCCTTCTCTTGATTTTTTTTAAATATTCCTTTGCTTGAAACTCATTGAAACTCACCTGTTTATTTTGGGTTCAACCTCTTCTCGTTTAGGGATTTGCACTATCTAAAAAGCACCACAGCGGTGGCTGCGACGAGAAGTGGCGATGGTGGTTGCGATGGTGATGGAGAGATGCGGTGGTGAGAGGACGATGGCGGCGCTGGCGGAGATAAACTGTGCAACTCCGTATTATCATATTATAATTTTTATTATTATCTTGTATTACAGGGGAAGAAGAAGGAAGGAAATGCTGCTAAATTTGTAACCAGATCACAAGCACTCAAACAGCTTCAAATCAGTTTACCCCTTTTTAGGTTTTGTATGCAGAGACACATGCTCATATTTAAACCAAATTAAGTTGCTTTTGTTGTAAATTAGTCAAGGATCCACTTCATCGTTCCACACTTTGGAGGAAAAATCATTTATGATTTATATCATTACCAGACCCTCTGTGTTGAATTCTGAAGCTTCTCATTTGGCTGAGTCAGAACAAGTGGAGTCAAAGCAAAATGTTGCAGAGCCAGAGAATGAAAACGAAAAATCTGAACTAAGACTTGCTCAAATTCAGCATCAGCTTCCTTCTAATGAACCTGGTGCACTAATGCACCTTGTTGAGGAACCACAAGTTCCCTGTACAACGGATTTTTAACTCTCGGATTGCATTTCATTTCAAACTTTCCCGTATTTTTTTTCGATTTAACATTTTTTTATTTTTTCTTTCTCTGTTTCTCTATGTCTTACAAAGAAAGATTGAGAGAATCCAAATGTTTGGTTATGTTTGGCAGGAGAGGGTTGCAATTGCTGTCACGGTGGAGAGAGGAGAAAGGAGAGATACTAATAACGTAAAGAAAGGAAGCAGGTGGTACGAGTGCAGCGGAGCAGCCATCTGTGCTCACATTGGGGTTTGCGACGGTTAGAGCGGAGCTCCGATAACAAGGGTAAGATTCAGTCCCTTTTTCCTTTATCTTATTTATCAATCCTTTTATCTATACTCATAATTTCTGGCTCAATTTCCTCCAATCTAATTTTATTACTCAGTTTTTTTCTCTGATATATTTTACTGCTCAGTTTTTCTCTAATTTGATTCTGTTATCCCCTTTTTAGCATGTTATGAGTTTCACTCTTGCTTTGTGTTTGTAATTTTCTACCTATTAATTTAATTCTTTTTTTTGATTTTTGTTTGCTCAGTTAAATTGATTTGCTTGCTGCTAAATGTCAATATATGATTTATCCACATTGTTCTACCACACCAGTTTATTTTGAGGTGATCACAGTAACACAAAATAGTATAAGGTTGTGATGATGCAAATATGGAGGACTAAAAAAATGTGCAACTTTTTTTTTGGTAACAATGTGCAAGTTTTTGGTTTTGATTTACTTTTTATCTTCGTAATTGGATTTGCGTGCTACTACATAGGTGTCATACCCCAATTTTGTCCGCCCAAGTTTTAACACCCCGGTATTTCTTTAACAAAGAAACACCTAAAATATTCAATTTGGTATAAATCAGAGTATAAAAATTCATGTTCAAATATACATCTTTACAAGAAACAGCGGAAACTATAAAAATATAACATGATACAAGTTCGAGTCATAAGACCAAATACAGAGACTACATCAGAAGAATCCAAAACACAGATGGAAGATTTCATCTCCAACTTCTCCTTGAGCCTGACGACTAAATGTGCCGCCTGCTGTCCTTATAACCCGTTCTCTATAAAAACAACAAATATGGATTGGGTGAGACAACTTGTCTCAGTGAGTCCTACCGTGCCCCCTCACTGACACTCGGTTCAATTATTAAACCGTTACAACAAAATCTGACATAACAATGTCTTATTTATTAATCGAAATGCCAAGCAAATCGTGTTCTTATATTAGCTTAACATGAAACGGCTGTACAACGACTACGAATCCCGAATCATAAGCTATAAATCGAAATGCCGACTGTACAACGACTACGAATCCCGGCAAATCGTGTTTTCATTTTAGTTTAGCATAAATCGGCTGTACAACGACTACGAATCCCGATAACCCACGAATTGACCACGCCAAAACATATACAGGGCCTAGGTAAGGGGTCATGACTACCCTCCCTAGTATGCTACTTGTCGGGTCGTCACCCAACGCAATACATATGACAATATGCATCAAATTCTCGAGAGTTAGATAATTATATCTTTTCGATCACCAGGTGGATCAATTACATAATAATCGGATAAACAATATCCATATCGATCTATAACCCGTTTTGAGGAATTCATAAGTTAGACCTCCGGCATTATAATCATTTTCATTTGACATATATAAACATATATATTCAGTCAGTCCATCAGTCGGTGTACTCACACGCGTACTAGGGTTTCGGTTTTTCAATCAAATGGGCTTTCAAAGCTCTTTTTCAAAATCATGAGTTGAACAAGTTCAAAATACGGTTGTCAGTAAGGCAATATCCTTAAAATTGGTTGGGAAGAAGATTAGGAGTGATTCGGGATCGAAAGGAGCGACGAAATGAGAAATCGGAGTCCGGTAACAGCAGCTCACGCACGGTCCGTGCCCAGGGGCGCACGACCCGTGCGTGATTTACCAAAACCACACAGCCAACCCGAAGAGGGCGCACGGTCCGTGCCCAGGGGCGCACGACCCGTGCGGCCTGTTCTGTTACCGAATTCTAGTTTCTCATTCCGTTTTCCATTTCTCTTCCAAATCGAATTCCGATCGTTCTCCAACCTAAAAACGGATTTAATAAACAACATTCCAGACCATATTCCAGTGAAAGCACTAAAAATCACAATTTCGTAAATTGTTCAACAATTCAATAAAAACCGTAAAAACGCAACATTTCTCAAAAACGGTTTTCGGTTCCAAAATCTTTCGAAAACGGATAATGCCTTATGACTCAAAACCGATATGTTTTCAAGACACATAATTATATCCCTATCCATGAGTAGAACTCACCCGGTTGACGAGTCCCCGAGAAGTCGCGTCCTCGCTCGAACAACCGAACCGTTAACCACTCGAACAATCCCCGTAATCACGAACACGCTCCGAATGCCTCCGCAACTGAATTCCGCAACCAACACCCCTCTTGATACTGACTTCATCTCCGGTGGATAGAATTGACGTCTCGCGCGACTTGACAATTCGAATCCCAAATCCGACGAATCACATTTCCAGCATTCTTCTTTCTGTTTTCCAGCAACATGACTCTGTTTTGCAACAGGCATAACTTGGTCAATCCGTGACCAAAACTATTCAAACCGGTGCTCATTGTGAAGGTAATTTCGTCTACTTTCAAATGGTCAAGGATTCACACGCATGCATCCAGTGGTTTGGGAGATATCATCAAGACAAGGTGACTGGTCCAGGACAGTGTTTGATTCTGAAACCGAAACTTGTGAACAGAATCTCTCTTTCATTTCCCCATGAAATCATACGGTTCTTGTGCCCAAAATGAAGAGCTTTGTGTCTAGTTTCCATAGGGACAAGAATCACGATCATCGGAGTAGTGTAGAGCGAGATACGATGAAAACAATGAAGGTGGTCCATACGGGTTTTACCCAGAATTTCTGATGAACTTCAATCATCATCCTCCATCATTTGCAACTTCAACTTGAGTTTCCATTCTCTGCACCAGCAGCTACTCAGACACTATAACACCTTCCAATTCACAAATACAAGGACAAGGCTTCTTTATTGGCAGCCATTCAGAACATGCAAGAGGTTAGGGGATCAAAACTCCATTGTCTTCAACCTTGAGACTTTAAATCCGAAAATGGTGCAAGTTGAAAGAGGGAGAGTTTGGTTCAGAAAATAGGCTCAATAGAAAGAGCATGAAAAATAGAGTGGAGGGGAGGTGAGAGAACTTACATGCATGGAGGTTCAAGAGAGCTCTCCTCCTTTCTCCTTCCTTCTCCCTTCCCCCACCCTCTTCTCTCTATTCTCTTTTTCTTTCAGCTTTTCTTTTGTTTTAGTTGCAGGAAGTGATGAATGAGAAGGAATGGTTCAGCTAGGGTAAGAATAAGGGCTGAGGGTTAAATGGTGAGGAAATGACCATTTTGCCCTTGGCCCTTCTATTCACGGTTTTTGGTACTAGAACCCCTAAAATCTTATGGTTTTTTACTCGGCAAAGGTTCTCGACTATCTCTCTTTCGATTTGCGATTAATCATTTCGTTCAATTGATAAATCTTCGATGTGAGGCGAAATGACGATTTTACCCTTCAGCTGAATTGTTCAATTAAATTATGACTAAGCCACAATTAAATGTAGGGTAGGATTTCTTTGGATTTTTCCTCGACTATTAATCCCCGAGACACGACTAATTATTCCCACAAATAATTACTCGGTCTTAGACATCATAGTACGAGTCTTTAAAAATTAGGGATGTTACACAAGTCAAAACCTTTGTTTTTCAAACAAAAAAAAAGCATTTTTATTAATTTTTGAGAATTTTAAGGAATAAAATAGTGCATGTTTCAATATCTCTAGGCATTCAAATGAGAGCAAGTTAATTATTTTTGAACTAAACCAAGTCAAGGATGAAAAATACAATTTATTCTATCAAGGATAACTTTCGTATAATTTTTTGGAAGAAAATCCTAGTTCAAAATAATTAAAAGGCATTTTTCCCATTTTTATTGCACAAGAAAGCTGAAAAGGGACCATTAAATATACCCCGATTATTAAATGACAACATTTATTGTCATGAATAATTAGAGGGATATTTTTATAGTGCCCAAAAATATGTGACACATTTTCAATAGGTGCACTATCATTTGCATGCCCAAAATTTCAAAATTCAAATAGAAAGTACAAAGTGTCCTCAATAAGGCAAAAGACCAAAAAGGAGAAGCAATTTTCCCTCCCCATTTTTGTTGCCTTGGCCGAATTTCCTCTCTCTCTCTCTCTCCCTCCACAATTTCGAATTCCCTCTCTCTCTTTCTCCACAATTTCTTCCACACTCTTCTATTGTACAATTATTCCTTAAGAATATTCTTGTACTATCCTTAATCCTACCCATTTCATACACATCCCTAATTCCCACACACTCTCATACCCTTTTTTGTAAATGACACCATCCTCTCACACTCACTCCTTCATAAGAAATTGCAAACTTACTTAAAATAGAACATCCCATTCCTATTCTACCCTTAACCCTAATTTCAACCAAGACCCTATATAAGCCTACTCTCCCAAAATACAAGAACAAGTTCATTTTTTTGCACAAAAACCTCTCCTCCCTCCTCTCCTATGCGAATAGCTCCTCCTCTCCCTCACCTCATTTTCTTCAATTCCTTCACTCAATCATCCACTAAAACACCTTTCCTACACTAAATCTTCCATCCTTCTTGCATTCTTCTCAAAGATTCACCTTCAAATTCAAGGATCAAGTTCAAAGTTGAAGTATGAAGAGTAGATTAAAGGGGTTTTGCATTCATTCATCTTATTTCCTTCCTTATTCTAGCTTGGAGTTGAGGTATACTTTGAAACCTAGCATCATCTTCCAATTTTAGCTTCAAAGATGTAAATCATCACTTCATTTTGGCATCCCATTGCATTTTAACGTCATAATGTTAGCATAGTTGTTGTTGTTGAGTGAGAGATGTATTTCAAGTATTTTGACAAACACTTCGGGAGGTTTGGGTGCGTGGAATGCTTCTCTCCTTTAGAATAAATTGTGTGTTGTTGTTATTTCACTCATTTCTTGTTGTTTTCATGAATAAAGTGATGATTTGAAGCTTATTTCATTTCGCATATTAGAGGAAAATTAGGGTTTGTGTGATTTTTATGCATTTCTTTGCTTGATCATGTGAATCCTTGCCAAAAGCTTAATCTATGTTGTTCTCTTGCATTATCTTGTGTTTCCAAGAATAAAATCAGATTTAGGGTCTATGTTCATTTCGCATATTAGAAAGAAATTAGGGTTTATGAGATTTTTGATGAGTTGGTTGTCTAATCTTGTAATTACTTGGAATTGAACCTTGATTATGATGTTTGTTTGCTTAAAACTTGTTGTTCTCATGAATTTGCTTGCAAATCATGCCCTATGTTGATGATTGGCAAGAGGACTCTCACTTGTGCTTTGATGCACACTTTAAGCGTTGAGGATTGCCTAAGAAGATTCAATTTCTTTTGTGATTCCTAGTGAACAAGAATGCAAATTTAGGTTTCCTTTCCTTACCAATTGCTTTGATTACCAAAAACAACTTATAAATCATTTTGAAATGCTCTTGGTCTTGCAAATGCCTTTGCCTATTCACATATTGTGTCATAAATGCCTAGTTAGGTTCATCCCATTGCCTAGCATCTTCAATAAGATGTGCAACTTAGGTTCATTTTCTTGCCCATTCATGCATTTTTGCCAAAATGTTCAACTTGGGTTCATTCCTCGCCTATCTATGCATCGTGTCATAATGTGTGTAGTCTAGGTCCACTTTCAATCAAAAGCTTTTTCAAGCATCAAAATCATTCCCTAAACAAGAATCAATCCAATTGCGAAAACTTTTCAAAATCAAACTTTGTAAGTAGTCTTGCGAAGCCTTCGCTTACATGAGTATTAACAATGAGGTACTAGTGGTGATCACTTCGAGCCTTTGCTCAATTGATCATCATGAATGCCTAATTTTCCTAAAGATTTTCACTAAATCAAAAACTTTGTTAGTAGTCTTGCGAAGCCTTTGCTTGCATGATTATTAACAATGGAGTGCTAATGGTGGTCACTTGGAGCCTTTGCTCAATTGATCATCATGAAAGCACAATTTTCACAATTAAACAAGATAAAAAACAAAAACCTTTTTCTAGACAACCCAGAACTACGTAGCTTTGAATTCTCCATCGCACCGGGAGATACGTAGGAGCGGATACTCTCCGTCAAGCACAACAAACCAAAAACATTTTTCCTTTCAAAAACCAAACACTTTTCCAGAATAAAACATTTTTCAAAAACAAGAACTACGTTGCTTTGAATTCTTCATCGCACCGGGAGACACGTAGGAGCGGATCTCCTTCGTAACTCTCTCCATAGTTATCCATTGAACGCGATTCTTGTTTCTCTGGAAAGTAGACAAAAAGCTCTTCATTTTGGGCACAAGAACCGTATGATTTCATGGAGAAATGAGAGATATATCATGCTCACAAGTTTCGGATTTAGAATCAAACACTATCCTGGACCAGTCATCTTGCTTTGTTAATATCTCCCAAACCATTAGATGCATGCGTGTGAATCCTTGACCATCTGAAAGTAGACGAAATTATCTTCTCAATGGGCACTGATTTGAGTAGATTTGGTCTCGGATTGACCAAATTATGCCTGTTGCAAAACTGAGTCATGTTGCTGGAAAACAGAAAGAAGAATGCTGGAAATGTGGTTCGTCGAATTTGAGTTCGGTTCGCCGAAGTCTCAAACGCCATCAGTTCGATATACTGAAGTGGGGTTCAGTAGCAAGAATTTGATCGAGTTACTGGTGGTGCATGTGGGACCCATCGAGTTCAGATGCGGAGGCACTAGGAGCGTGTACGTGACTACGGGGATTGTTCGAGTGGTTACAATCCGACCGTCCGTGTTCCAGCGTGAATTCTCGCGAGATCGTCATCCGGGTGAGTTCTACTCACGGATAGGGATATTTTTACGTGTCATGAAAATATATCGGTTCTGAGTCATAAGGCATTATCCTTTTCGAAAGATTTTGGGAACCGAAAACCGTTTTTGAGAAATGTTGCGTTTTTACGGTTTTTATTGAATTGTTGAACAATTTACGAAATTGTGATTTTTAGTGCTTTCACTGGAATATGGTCTGGAATGTTGTTTATTAAATCCGTTTTCAGGTTGGAGAACGATCGGAATTCGATTTGGGCGAGAAATGGAAAACGGAATGAGAAACTAGAATTCGGTAACAGAACAGGCCGCACGGGTCGTGCGCCACTAGGCACGGACCGTGCGTCCTCTTCGGGTTGGCTGTGTGGTTTTGGTAAATCACGCACGGGTCGTGCGCCCCTGGGCACGGACCGTGCGTGAGCTGCTGTTACCGGACTCCGATTTCTCATTTCGTCGCTCCTTTCAATCCCGAATCACTTCTAATCTTCTTCCCAACCCACTTTAAGGATATTCCCTTAATGACAACCGTATTTTGAACTTGTTCAACTCATGTTTTTGAAAAGGGCTTCGAAAGCATAATTGATTGAAAAACCGAAACCCTAGTACGCGTGTGAGTACACCGACTGATGGATTGACCGAATATATATGTTTATATATGTCAAATGAAAATGATTATAATGCCGGAGGTCTAATTATGAATTCCTCAAAACGGATTATAGATCGATATGGACATTGTTATCCAATTACTATGCGAATGATCCTTTGGTGATCGAAAGATATAAATTATCTAATGAGCTTATATGACTGATCCTTTGGTGATCAAAATGAAAAAGAAGATATAAATTATCTAACTCTCGAGAACTTGATGCGTATTGTCATACGTATTGCGTTGGGTGACGACCCGACAAGTAGCATACTAGGAACGGAAGTCATGAGCCCTCACCCTAGGCCCTGAATGTGTTTTGGCGTGGTCAACTCACGGGTTACCGGGATTAGTGGTTGTTGCACGGCCGGTTTATGCTAAGTTAAACACACGATTCGCCGGGATTAGTGGTTGTTGCACGGTCGGCGTTTCGAATTATAACTGGACATTTCTTCCTAATTAATGTTGTAAACTGGGATTAGTGGTTGTTGCACGGCCGGTTTATACTAAGTAAAAACACGACTCGCCGGGATTAGTGGTTGTTGCACGGTCGGCGTTTCGATTAATGAATTAAGAATACGAATTGCCGGGATTAGTGGTTGTTGCACGGTCGGCATTTCGATTAATCACTAAGACATTGTTATGTCAGATTTTGTTGTAACGGTTTAATAATTGAACCGAGTGTCAGTGAGGGGGCACGGTAGGACTCACTGAGACAAGTTGTCTCACCCAATCCATATTTGTTGTTTTTACAGAGAACAGGTTATAAGGACAGCAGGCGGCACAGTTGGTATGTCGGGTTCGAGGAGAAGATTGAAGAGTGATTCAATTGTAGTTGTCCTTGTTCTTCTGTAGTTGTATCTGTATTCGGTCGTATGACTCGAGCTTGTATTATTTTATTTACTAGTTTCCGCTGTTTCTTGTAAAGATGTATATCTGAACAGGAATTTTTATACTCTGATTTGTACCAAATTGTATATTTAGGCATTTCTTTGCTAAAGAAATACCGGGGTGTTACAGTTGATGCAACCGTTAGAGATTCTGGAATGGAAGTGGGATAGCATTTCCATGGATTTTGTGACTAATTTGCCTAATACCGTAAGAGGATTTGACGCTATTTGGGTGATTGTTGATAGATTGACGAAGTCTGCTCACTTTTTGCCAGTCAGTATTACTTATCCGGTTCCGAAGTTGGGAGAGATTTATGTTAAGACGATTGTGAAGCTGCATGGTGTTCCTTTGAGCATTGTATCTGATAGGGATCCTAGATTTACTTCTGAGTTTTGGAAGAGTTTGCAAAAAGCCTTGGGTTCTAAGTTGAGGTTGAGCTCAGCGTATCATCCGTAGACAGATGGTCAGACGGAGAGGACTATTCAGTTGCTAGAAGATTTGTTGAGGGCTTGCGTTCTTGAGCAAGGAGGGTCATGGGATTCTCATCTTCCATTAATAGAGTTTACTTACAATAACAGTTTTCATTCTAGTATTGGGATGGCGCCTTTTGAGGCATTGTATGGTAGAAGATGTAGGACTCCTCTGTGTTGGTATGAATCGGGAGAAAGTGTGGTACTTGGTCCTGAGATTGTCCGTGAGACTACGGAGAAAGTGAAGATGATTCGTGAGAAGATGAAGGCTTCCCATAGTAGACAAAAGAGTTATCATGATAAGAGAAGGAAGGATTTGGAGTTTCAAGCCGGTGATCATGTGTTCCTGAGAGTCACTCCGGTGACTGGTGTTGGTCATGCCTTGAAGTCTAAGAAGTTGACTCCTCGCTTTATTGGTCCGTATCAAATTTTGGAGAGAGTTGGGAAAGTTGCTTATCGGGTGGCTCTGCCACCTAATCTTTCGAACTTGCATGATGTGTTTCATGTGTCTCAGTTGCGGAAGTATGTTCCTGATCCGTCTCATGTGATTCAAATGGACGATGTGGAAGTGAGGGAGAACCTCACTGTGGAGACAATGCCGGTTAGAATTGAAGATCGCGAGGTGAAGGTGTTAAGAGGTAAAGAGATCAATTTGGTGAAAGTGGTTTGGTTAGGAGCTGCTGGAGAGAGCATGACTTGGGAGCTGGAGAGTAAGATGAGGAGGTCTTATCCAGAGCTGTTTGAATCAGGTAAGAATTTCGAGGACGAAATTTTCTAAGTGGGGGAGAGTTGTAACACCCAAAATAATTTAATTAATTATTTAATTAAATTATTTAAGTGTTGCACTATTATTGTTATAATAACTTATTAATATATTGTTTTTATTTAAATTGAAGGGAGTGATGTTGGTAATTCCGGGGTAGTAGGATTGGCCCAAGCCCAAGCCCATTGACTTAGGCCAAGGCGCAGGGAGGAAGGATTAGTGAAGGGGGCTCATTCTCGAATTGGAAAGGAAAAGAAAAGAAGGGATCGTAAAATAGAGAGAAGAAAAAGAAAGGAAGTCGCAAGTGAGAAGAGTGAGAGAGAAGAGGCGCGACGTGTTCTAGGGCAAGGGAGGGGGTTTCGCGTGCAGCTTCAAGGGAGAAGAAGCTTGGGTCGTTGGTGTCTTTGGTGGCTTGCTAGAAATCTTGTTGAACTCTTCAATTAACAAAGGTTAGGGGGCTCTCTCTTACATTCATAATAGCCTATAGGATTGGTAATCGTATGAGTTAGGATTTAGGATGTTTAATGGATTGATTTGATGTGTTGTTGTTGGTGTTTATATTATGTTGAAATTTAAATTGTTTAATCTATGGTGTTGATGATGAACCTATGTTGTTTGGTGTGGAATCCATGATTGATTTGTATTGAGATGTATATAATATTAATTATGCACGTTAGGTGTTTGTTGTATTGATTCAATAAAATTGAGAATGAGAATATGATGATTGTTAGGTGCTTGTTGCATTGCATGAATAATTTGGTGTTTGAAGTGTGTCAAAGGTGTTGTTGTGTGATGTTGTTGGTGAGTGCCTACGGGCCTAGGCGTGTTGTGCGTGTATGTGCTAGTCATGGGCGCCAAAAAGTGGCTGCCCATGCGTGTTGTGTGTTCGTGTTGTCGGTTAGGCGTGTGGCATGATGCTTGATTTTGTACGTGTGTGTGTGTGTTAGGTAGGTGGGCGCCAAAACGTGGCTGCCCATAGGCGTGTAATGTTGCTGTTTTTGTTTTAGAATGTTGCTGTTTGCTGTTTATATTTGGTGCTGTTTTAGTCCTTTCACTACAACAAAAAGTAGTTTAGGCAACGGCCGAAAACCGTGGCCAGAAGTGAAAAAACCGTGGCCTAAACTTTAGGCCACGGTTTTTGAGGCGTTGTGTAGGTGGCCGTTGCCTATTCCTTCAGGCCACGGTTTTTTCACATTAGGCCACGAAATATCAAAACCGTTGCCGAAAGTATTAAAATAGGCCACGGTTTATTAGTCTAGTTTCCGGCCACAGTTTTCAATTGGCCGCACATAAATACCCGTGGCCTATAGGTTTAAGCCACGGTTTTCAATTGGCCACACATAAATAACCGTGGCCTATAAGTTTAAGCCACTATTTTTTAAATCCAGTTTTTTTCTTTATCATGCATTTGTTTTCCAAACATTTAAATCACAATTAGCCGACTTTAAAAACATGCATAGACAATACTTTTGGACTTTGGTGTTTATAATTTAAGAACACTAGAATAACTATATATAATCAAAACTATTTAATTATAAATCAACTTCAAGATATACACCAAGTTCAATATTTCAAGTTCAAAATACCAAATGGCCACATCACCTAGCACCTGTACAATATGAAGCCAAAAAAAAAACATCCCCTACTGATAAAAAGGGGACAAAGAAGAATAAAAGTAAAAGGAACAACTAATAAAAGTAAAACAAACATAAGTGATCCTTTGAAACTAATCTCCTAGGCCAATGTGTAACTAAGATAGTAATGATAGAATGAAAATCCAATCAGTAACTGCCCAATGAGCTTTTTAAGCCCTTCTCATTTAAATCGAATGTGCAAGTTAGATAGTAAATTAACATCCTTGCCATTATGTCTTTGATTGTTGTAGGCCTTGTAGCAACTTATCATCACGATTCCAAAATGAGACAATACCTGTAATTCATCACAATGGAATAATAATGCTACACGGTCAAATTAAAGCAAGCATAAAAGGGAATTAACAAAGAGTCGACATGAATTGGTTGAGTAATGTCTAAAAACAGAACCGAATATGCTTACTTTAATATGCAACAGTAACATTTTCACAAGCAGCAAATACAAGGATGCATTAGATCAAGAAATGAAGTTGTCTGCCATGAATTGGAAATTAATAACCAAATAACAGGTAACTGCAATATTGCATACACCCGAATTGAAAAACAAATTAGTTAACAAATATGAAAAAACAACCCTGTTCCTTATAACTGCTTAACTGTACTGAAGCTATGAACTCAGAATTTGGGAAACAGATTCTGTTTCATTTCATCACAACTGAATTGTAGAAAGAGCGAATTGCTATATTTACAACTACACATTTTGTACTTTGGTTATAAAGAAAACAACAGATTCTATACAACTATCTAACAGAATTGATCAAGAAATAGCTTTTCCTAACAATAATAGTACCTAAATTTGGAACTAACTAAATGACTGAGAACTGACTAAATACATGCAGAGGACTGTAGCCCAAGACAGAAACAATACATTATTCTCTGCAGATCACTGTAACCCTCACACACATGCATTGAATCTTCAATCTGTCTACAATCCATCTATAAATTAGTCTACCATTAACCCACCAGATATCACAGACTCAATCTGTCTCTTAGGTAGGAAAGCATTCTGGACAAGTATAAATACACAAGATATATACTATTACTGAAAGTGGTATTTATTTATTATATATGCAAGTCCCATATGCATTTTCATACATACCTATATGCAAGTCCCATGTTATAGTTTGATATTGATTTTTTAAAGAATAGCCCTGCTCTGTTTCCCATTCAATCTCTTCAGTTAGTTAACCAATTTTCTGTCAAAAGAAACTATGGCTTCTTATTTTTTCTGGAAGACCCAACAACCTGGCACAATGCCTAGAACCAAATAAAAATGTTCATCCTCTATAGCTCAGACACAGTTAGACTTCCTTCAATCAGGCTTTCTCATTCAAACTATAAAGTCCAAAACAAGTGTCATGACATAAGAAGTTTTCAAAATAGGCATAACAACATACACTTATAATGCTAATAAAGGATTACCGTGGCAGCATGCTTCTCAGTGAGATTACCTCTTTTCCTAAGCTCCTTGGGTCAAGAGCCCTTAAGCAATTGTTGACGATGGGAAGATAGCACCTGAAAACAAGCACAGACACCACAAAACATCCATCAATGACTCATCCACACAGCATCCTTCCTTTTCAAATTGAAGAAACAAAATAGCCATTTATTCGAGAAATTAAGTTCCTAAAGTTTCTTTAATGAAAAAGTTACATTTTCATTAAACCTAGAATCAACCAAAATCAAAGAAACAAAATCAAAGGAAGAAGGAAAAAATTTGGATAACTCATCCCAATGAGAAACAAAAGAGATACACTAAAAATTACAACCATATATCATTTTCAAAGTCAATAAGCTAATTTCTACTAAAAAAGAAAAAAACAAAACTATATAGTACAGAAAATTAGAAGTACAAGACATTAATTTCATGATGAATGAACAAACAAAATTAAGAGAGAGAAAGCATCTTGTGATTGAAAGTAACAGCAACATAAAAAGAGTCAAACTTTACACAAAATAACTAACTAGATCAACAAAAAATCACATAAAGAAGAAAAATACTCACAGCCCATAAAGGAAGAACAGGAACTCGACGAGTAGAGAAATCAAACGAGAGAGTAGATAAACTAAGTAAAACAACACAGTCAATTTGGATGAGTGATTCCAAACCAGAAAGTTAGGGTTTTAGGATCTACCTGTGAAATTATTTGAGAAACGTGATTCCAATTTGGATTAGTGATTCCAAACCAGAAAGTTAGGGTTTTGAAGAAGTGTTTGGTACTCTCGATTCTTTCTGTGAAGTCTGCGAAGAAGAAGAAGAATAGCCCGGGATCTGATTCAAGAACCCAGTCGCTGCTTGTGTTCCATCAACGTCCCTCTGCATTCCTTGCGAGCAAGCGCCAGTAGCGACCCGAAGTCCTATTCTCGTTCAACGTGGTGATTGCCCAGGTTTCATCGTTCTCACCGGCGACAGTGGCTTGTGTACTTACCACGGCAGATGATCGACAGTGGCTGGTGTACAACCACTACAAATCTCTTGAAATTAGGGTTTTCTTGTACAGAGAAGTGGAAGGGGTAGGGATGAGCGATGCGTTTCAGAGTGAAAGGGGTAGGGACGCGCGATGCGTTTTAGAGTGAAAGGGATAGGGACGATTTTGCGTTTCAGAGTGAAAGGGGTAGGGAAGATTTTGCGTTTCAGAGAGTGAAAGGGGTAGGGACGATTTTCCTTGAAATTGGAAGGTTTCAGAGTGGAAAGCGCTGAATATTTTGGTGAATTTTGGTGAAATTTTAGATGAAAATTTTGGCGGAGTACGGGTACTGGAGGAGGCAACAAACTAAATTTTGGTGAAATTTTCAACGCGTACTGAAATGTAAAGAAGCGAAGCGAATGGAATAGTTGATATATTAATTAATTATTTTCTTATTAATATTACGAAGGCAACAAACCAAAGGCCACGTTTGTTTCTTAAATTTTTAAAGGCCACGTTTGCATAAACGTGGTATTATATATCTACGGTTTTTACCCGTGGCCTATGTCCTTTTAAAATGTGGCCTGATATAAACGTAATGAAAACGTCGCCTATTGTCTACCTTATTGCCACGCTTTTAGAACTATGGCCTCTTCCAGGTTTAAGCCACATTTTTTTAGCCGTGGCAATGTTTGGCGTGGCCTAAAACCAAAAATGTTGTAGTGTTTGGTGCTGTTTTGGGCCTCATGGTGTAGTTTTAGTCTCTTGTGACAATTTAGTCCGTATAATTAGTTGGTTATTGGCGTAACTGGTGTGCTGGCCTTAGGACAATTAATTGGAGATGTAATGTAACACCCCGATATTTTTATCTACTGAGAATACCCAGGTGCACATTAGTAACACATCAGAGATATATTTCCTGCTTAGACACTGAATATCACTATAAATTTTTCGCTGAATATAACCCAAACAGTCTTATTTACAACAAGACAATATGGTTCTCAGACCATATACCATCAGCAATTATAGTATTCAGTATCATACAAGAAAGCGGAAGAAAGATATACCTTAAATACATAATGTCTTAGTATACAGACAACAGAAGGGAAATAAGCTTAAACATAAAGCTAGGCTATCAGCAACCAGTCCGAGCTCAACCTACTCGTGCCTCTTGGATTTCCGCTGTCCCTGTGTCTCTGTAAATCAACAACAATTAAACAGTGAGATACAATCTCAGTGAGTTCTACCGAGACCCCTACTAACTCTCTCGGTCCAATTATGAAATCGTTTTAATTCAATACGGCATCGGCTGCACGAACGCTACCCCCGATGGACCGCATAAAACATTTTAACAGATTACCGCTGACGCGAACGAAGAACCCGGTAACCTATTAGTTTAGTACGATACCGCTGACGCGAACGAAGAACCCGGTAAACGTACTACAAACAACATAACACCGCTGACGCGAACGCTGCAAGGCGGTGAACCCCCCTACCAATAGTACCTTCTCCTATTGGCATGGAGCCTAGGTAAAAGGATCATGACTGCCTCCCCCTAGTATGTTAAATAATGGGTCGTCACCCAACTCGATATACTTTATACGTATATCTACAATACTATGAACCCACGGTCCATCAAATCAAACAATCAATGAAACACTTTAATCCACATTTTATAAAATCCAAGTTCACACTCGCACTCTAGTTGACCGCTTTTCGACACAATTTTCCATATCAAAAACAGTTAATTTTTCCTTAAAAATAGAATATTCAGTTAGGCCTCTGAATAAGCTTTCCAACGCATCTTAGAACACCTCAATCGGGTTCCGGAATCAAAAGATATCGCGAAAACAAAATCAGTGAAAAACTGTTGAAAATCTGCAAAGTGGCGCGCGAGTGGCGCGTGGCGCGCAAGTGGCGCGCGAGCTGACAGTAGGTTCTGTCAAGTGGCGCGCGAGTGGCGCGCGGCGCGCAAGTGGCACGTGGACTGACAGTAAGGGGGTCTGTCAAGTGCAGAATTTGGCGGTTTCGCGCGAAAACCGCGATTCTGTTTAATTCTGATTCTCGTTCCGATTGAAAACAGTCCAGACAAACAGAAAAACAGATTCAACCAATATCACACAATCATTCAAATCAATCAATGTCTCAATCAAAACGGTTTTTATCAAAAATGACATAATTTCCCATTAACGGTTTTTAAGTCAAAATCTTTCGAAATCAAATCACCAAAAATTCTGTTTCAACACGACACAACTCGAGACTCGCCCCGATCGATTCCTAACCCGAAACAGACAATATCAAGTAATATTCCAGACCAGTGAAAGCGATAAAACGAGTAATCAATTAATTCGAAAACAAAAATCCTAAACGTGAGTAGAACTCACCCTTGACGCGTGATCCACGATCGAGCCGAAATCACCGAGTAGCCACACGAACGCTCCCCGCTCCGGCGACACCCAATCCGCTTCCAAAGCTTCCCACTCGATCACGAAACCTCTTTTGACCGAAATACCAAATTCCTCGAAATCTTCCATTGACACTATTCATTGTCTTCAACCTCCAATCACCACTATTCACATATAAACCCAATTTTGAACCCTAACCTTCAATTCTTCAAAAACTCCAAATCGGACTTCAATATTCGCGTATTCCACCTTGAGCTCGCTCCTAACCACCATTCTAGGCTTTCCTTTGAGCTTGAACCACAAAACCTCCATTTTTCCTCTAAAATTAGAAAATGGCAAAGTGAGAGAGAGAGAGTTGATGATGAAGATCTTGGTACCAAATCGAAGAGGAAGTAACGCTGGGCATTTTTCGTGTTGGAAGGAAGTCGTTTTGTTGAGCGGAAGTACCCCCTTTTTCCTCTTCTTCTTCCTCCCCCTTTCTTTCTCTCTTCTTTTCTTTTTTCTCTTCTCCTCTCTGTTTCTCGCCTCCTCTTTCTTTCTTTTCTTTCTTCAATTAATTCTTTCCTTTCTTTTACACACACACACACACGGTTACATATATATATATATATATTTAGTATATAATTAGCAACGCGGTCCAATTACCATATTGATCTAATTCTCCTATTTCGATTTCGAAACTTCCTTGATCCGTATTATCCGGTTAACGATCCGATGACAATCAATAAATAATTTTAGCACTCAGTAAATTTACCCGTCGAGTACTAAATTAATTTAATTGGGTTAACATCCAAATAATCCCATTAATTATTTTGCGGATGTTACATTCTCCCCAACTTAAAAGAATTTTGTCCTCAAAATTTCGTCAAGTTTTTCATCCGACTAACCGAGGATCGATATCCTCAGAAAGGTCTTAAATTGCTGGAAACAATCTCGAACTAACGAAATGAGCGTAGGAACTCTTCCCAAGTTGGCACGTCAATCTCCAAGTATGATTCACTACTACTTTGATACGAACTTTCTGGTCACGCATCTACACGAGAAACCCATCATTCGCCTACATAGGCTCGGCACCGCGTTTGAAAACACTTCCGAGGCTTCATTCCAATAATCCTCGTTTACTCCCCAACTTTGATTAATCTAAATCAAAGGGTGTAATATAAGACACTTGATAGACATACAGGTTGAAAATGAGATCCACAACTGGTACTCCTCGGTAAGGGTAAAAACAAACACGATTTCCTCGAAGGGTGTAAACACTTTCTCAATAAATCTTCTAAAATCCATAACAGTTTTCGTACACACCGACAATGTGACGAAAAGTCGATTGTCAAACTTCTTGACTCGCCCCCAAGATTTCGAGATAATACTTCTCGAAAGAAGGTGAAATGAGGATTTACCAGAAACGTTTATCTTAAACGTAGAAATAAACCACGGGGACATCAAATAAATTGAACGTAATGAAAATCACCTCAGTTGTTCTCCAAACAACTATCAAACAGAACTCAGAGCTCCTTTCCGAATTAGTCAATAGCGTTGAGAGCTTCCCCTCAACCTAAGTGCGCCTCCTATGATTTTCTTCAATCAGGTCCTATTAGCCTCTTGATTCGTTCCCAAAATTAACCTTAGCATGCGGGTTTTCACAACAACGATTTTTCAAAACTATTATACCGCACGCCAAGCTTCACTTCGGAAATTTCAGTCACTTACAAGCAAATCCATCAATTAATCCTTTGATGGTTATTCGCAACGTGAAAACAGTCAGCAGTTACCTCACCTACATATTCGTGTTCACGTTCGACTTGTCAAACAGAATCTCATAATACTATCTCATTGTTAACTTTCACAAAGGAGAGGTTAACAGACTAATACCTCGGCTTTATATTCTGTACACCCTGGAACAGAATATAAACTTCGGTGTGCTTCCTCTAACACTTGCCTTTTATTGTTCTCATCATCGGCCGCACAGATTCTACCGTTGAAACAATTGACTCCATCACTATCCATGGTAAAATCTGGAAATACCTTTTGTGATTGTAGCTTCACATCAACTTCCTAGGCTAAGCGTATAGAATCCCTTAGGGAACTAGAGATCCTCATATGGCTCAACACTAACAGGTTCCTCTCGATCTTGAATTTAGATCTAAGTCTCTATCAGACTCTAATAATTCCATCTAATGCATCATAATTCTGCCGTGTGGAGCGATTCCCTATTACTCGCATCAGCTACAACATTGGAATTTCCTGGATGATACTTCAACCCGAAGTCATAATCCTTCAGAATTCTACACACTTCTCTGCCTGCTATTCAGTTCTTTCTGATCAAACAGATACCTTAAACTCTTGTGACCACTAGAGACTTCGAAACGAGACCCACACAGGTAACGTCTCCAAATCTTCAGTGCATACACAATAGCTATTAACTCCAATTCATGAGTTGGATAATTCTCTTCACGAGACCTTAATTGTCTGGACGCCTAAGCTACCACTTGTTGATCTTTGCATTAGAATACATCCTAAACCCTTCCCTGAAGCGTCATCGAAAATTTAAAATTCTAATGACGGATCCGGAAGAATCAGGATTGGAACAGAAGTCAAAATCTTCGACTCTAGAAAACATCCTTCACCATCGGCATTCCACGTAAACGGATGACCCTTACGAGTTAACCGAGTAAGTGGAAAGCTAACTGTGAGAACCCTTGAACAAATCTCTTATAGTAACCAGCTAGACCCAAAAACTTCTGATCTCTGTGACTGATGTTGGTCACTCCCATTCAACACCGCTTCCTTCTTACTGGGATCTACAGAAATTCCCGACTTGCGAAATCACATGTCCCAAAGACTTTACCTCTGGCACCCAAAAATCACACTCCGAAGGTTTCAAGTACAACTTATTTTCTCGGAGTACTTTCAGAACAATGCGGAGATGTTGGACATGCTCCTCAATGGTCTTAGAGTACACCAAGATATCATCAATGAAAACCACAACGAACTGATCCAGATAAGCGTGGAACACTCGGTTCATGTAATCCATCAATACCGCTGGAGCATTAGTCAAACCGAAGGGCATCACTACGAACTCGTAATGTCCATACTTAGTACGGAAAGTTGTCTTCGGAATATCTAAGGCTTTAACTTTTAATTGATGATAACCTGACATCAGATCAATTTTTGAAGACACCACGGCACCTCGAAGTTGATCCAGCAATTCGTGTATCCTTGGCAAAGGATATTTGTTCTTGATTGTCACTTTGTTGAGTAGTCGGTAATCAATACACAATCTCATGCTACCATTTTTCCTTTCGACTAACCACACCAGAGCACTCCTTAGAGAAGCACTCGGTCGAAGGAATTTCTTTAACGTCGACTCTTCAAGTTGAGACTCCATTTCCTTGAATTCTAAAGGAACATTAAATAAGAAACAATGGATATTGATCCCGTGCCAGGAACCAATTCTACCGTAAACTCTACCTCTCGCTCAGGAGGTTCAGAAGAAACTTCATCGGGAAAACATCCAGAAAGTCATTCCCAACCTGAATGTTCGCCAAATCTAAACTAGTTTCAGTGGATGCCGATAACATACTAACATGTGCTTCCGCACCTTGGAATGAAGATTGACCGTCTAAGGTGAACTAGGTAACCGCTTCGGAATTTGTCCTAGACGATTCAACTGATTCTGAAGCGAAGCTGATAGTTGATTAACACAGTCGATTGCAACATGATTTGCGGTCATCCAATTCATACCCAACATGGTGTCCACTCTTCTCATAGGCAAACAATAAATTCTACTACGAAATTTCTGTCTCCTATGACAAGTAGACAATTCTGACTCAAGGATTAGGTCTGGACACGTTCTTCAGCAGCAGTAAATATAGTTATTGGCTCAGACAGCGGAGACAATGCTAGTCCCAACCGATCCGCACATGATTGTGCTATTATACAATGGGTTGCACCCGAATCGTGTAATATACTAACGGATTTACTAAAAACTGATCTCATACTCCTCAGTAGATTGTCTGCAGTCGTAACTGTCTAAACATCCAGAATGTTGACTCGTCCTTGCCTTAGAGCTGCTTGTAACTTCTTGAAACTCTTCCTTACAGGGCACTATTTACCATAGTGACCCTCTACATTTCTATAATAGCACTGATTAGATCTTCGCTTGCAATCACCGCTGTGAGGCTTTCCCCAGTTAGAACATCTTCTGACCTTTGAAGAATCAAAGAATTGCATCTGCTTTTCCTTTGATGAAATTATCTTAGGACTTTGCATTCGGAGTTGATAATTCAACTACCATCTCCTTTCCCATACTTCCTATGAGGTCATCCTCGGCGACACGGGCTGACTGCACTAAGGCAACAAAATTGGTAACAGTATAAGAACCGAGACCATAAGTCATAAAAGCACTAAGGCCCTTCTTATACATCTGCATTCTCCATTCGTCATTCGAAACATACCTTACCATTCGGTAAAACTGAGACAACTTCTCGAACTTAGCGGTGTATTCTTCCACCGTCATGTCACCTTTCCTGAGGATGCACCGGTTGGAGACTCCGGTCTTGGTCGAGGATTGCATCTTGATCATCCAGTCATAATTCCGCTTATGATGCACTAAGTATTAAGTTGATCAGGCTCAATGTCTCTTAGCATCACAATTGTAATTACAACCAGGACTAACAAGGAATCGACTCAACCCTAAACTAAGTCCGACTAGGTCGAACTGCTCTGATACCAACTGTAACACCCCGATATTTTTATCTACTGAGAATACCCAGGTGCACATTAGTAACACATTAGAGATATATTTCCTGCTTAGACACTGAATATCACTATAAATTTTTCGCTGAATATAACCCAAACAGTCTTATTTACAACAAGACAATATGGTTCTCAGACCATATACCATCAGCAATTATAGTATTCAGTATCATACAAGAAAGCGGAAGAAAGATATACCTTAAATACATAATGTCTTAGTATACAGACAACAGAAGGGAAATAAGCTTAAACATAAAGCTAGGCTATCAGCAACCAATCCGAGCTCAACCTACTCGTGCCTCTTGGATTTCCGCTGTCCCTGTGTGTCTGTAAATCAACAACAATTAAACAGTGAGATACAATCTCAGTGAGTTCTACCGAGACCCCTACTAACTCTCTCGGTCCAATTATGAAATCGTTTTAATTCAATACGGCATCGGCTGCGCGAACGCTACCCCCGATGGACCGCATAAAACATTTTAACAGATTACCGCTGACGCGAACGAAGAACCCGGTAACCTATTAGTTTAGTACGATACCGCTGACGCGAACGAAGAACCCGGTAAACGTACTACAAACAACATAACACCGCTGACGCGAACGCTGCAAGGCGGTGAACCCCCCTACCAATAGTACCTTCTCCTATTGGCATGGAGCCTAGGTAAAAGGATCATGACTGCCTCCCCCTAGTATGTTAAATAATGGGTCGTCACCCAACTCGATATACTTTATACGTATATCTACAATACTATGAACCCACGGTCCATCAAATCAAACAATCAATGAAACACTTTAATCCACATTTTATAAAATCCAAGTTCACACTCGCACTCTAGTTGACCGCTTTTCGACACAATTTTCCATATCAAAAACAGTTCATTTTTCCTTAAAAATAGAATATTCAGTTAGGCCTCTGAATAAGCTTCCAACGCATCTTAGAACACCTCAATCGGGTTCCGGAATCAAAAGATATCGCGAAAACAAAATCAGTGAAAAACTGTTGAAAATCTGCAAAGTGGCACGCGAGTGGCGCGTGGCGCGCAAGTGGCGCGCGAGCTGACAGTAGGTTCTGTCAAGTGGCGCGCGAGTGGCGCGCGGCGCGCAAGTGGCGCGTGGACTGACAGTAAGGGGGTCTGTCAAGTGCAAAATTTGGCGGTTTCGCGCGAAAACCGCGATTCCGCTTAATTCCGATTCTCGTTCCGATTGAAAACAGTCCAGACAAACAGAAAAACAGATTCACCCAATATCACACAATCATTCAAATCAATCAATGTCTCAATCAAAATGGTTTTTATCAAAAACGACATAATTTCCCATTAACGGTTTTTAAGTCAAAATCTTTCGAAATCAAATCACCAAAAATTCTGTTTCAACACGACCCAACTCGAGACTCGCCCCGATCGATTCCTATCCCGAAACAGACAATATCAAGTAATATTCCAGACCAGTGAAAGCGATAAAACGATTAATCAATTAATTCGAAAACAAAAATCATAAACGTGAGTAGAACTCACCCTTGACGCGTGATCCACGATCGAGCCGAAATCACCGAGTAGCCACACGAACGCTCCCCGCTCCGGCGACACCCAATCCGCTTCCAAAGCTTCCCACTCGATCACGAAACCTCTTTTGACCGAAATACCAAATTCCTCGAAATCTTCCATTGACACTATTCATCCTCTTCAAACTCCAATCACCACTATTCACATATAAACCCAATTTTGAACCCTAACCTTCAATTCTTCAAAAACTCCAAATCAGACTTCAATATTCGCGTATTCCACCTTGAGCTCGCTCCTAACCACCATTCTAGGCTTTCCTTTGAGCTTGAACCACAAAACCTCCATTTTTCCTCTAAAATTCGAAAATGGCAAAGTGAGAGAGAGAGAGTTGATGATGAAGATCTTGGTACCAAATCGAAGAGGAAGTAACGCTGAGCATTTTTCGTGTTGGAAGGAAGTCATTTTGTTGAGCGGAAGTACCCCCTTTTTCCTCTTCTTCTTCCTCCCCCTTTCTTTCTCTCTTCTTTTCTTTTTTCTCTTCTCCTCTCTGTTTCTCGCCTCCTCTTTCTTTCTTTTCTTTCTTCAATTAATTCTTTCCTTTCTTTTACACACACACACACGGTTACATATATATATATATATATATATTTAGTATATAATTAGCAACGCGGTCCAATTACCATATTGATCTAATTCTCCTATTTCGATTTCGAAACTTCCTTGATCCGTATTATCCGGTTAACGATCCGATGACAATCAATAAATAATTTTAGCACTCAGTAAATTTACCCGTCGAGTACTAAATTAATTTAATTGGGTTAACATCCAAATAATCCCATTAATTATTTTGCGGATGTTACATGTAATGATGGCGATATAAATAAAATGGTGTGAATAATTATTGGTGAGCTGATTAACTATTGGTGAGTGGGGTCTATGACCTTCGTTGGTGTTGGTGAAGTTTTTGAAGTCTTGATGGTTAGGAAATGTCTCGGGGTCGAATAGAAAGTGAAACGGTACAAAACAGGTTTCAAAATGCTGTTTTCAGCCAATTCTGGCTTCCATCGCGACGCGGCCCGTGGCCATCGCGTCGCGACCCCAGTAAATTTTGTAACGCAAAAGTTTCTGTCAATCTTCGCGTCGCGACGGTATCTTTTCGCGTCGCGACGGTTTGCAGTTTTCACTAAAAAGTTCCCGAACTTGTTTTTCCAATAACTTTTGATCCGGGAACCCGATTGAGGTGTTCTCAAATGCGTTGGAAAGCTTATTAAAAGACCTAATCAAATATGTGGTTTGAATTATAAAACACTCGGTTTTTGAAGGTTTAAATTATTGAAAAAAAAAAACCGAAACTTAGACCGCATGTGAGATAATGTTTTTGGCATAACAAACCGGATCGTGGATCCTTCTCGATTGGTGAGCATGCTACTGCATAATTATGGTGATTTTGGTGTGTATGGTGCATGGTTCATGGCGTCGCATAATCATGTGCATTATTGGTGAGCAGGAGACTTCGGTCTTATTGGTGAGCAGAAGACTTCGGTCTTATTGGTGATGTGCCCTCAAGGCAAATTATTGGTGATGATGGATCCACATGCATATGCCCTAGAAGTTGGGTTGCATTGCATGCATTATTCATACTTTCGGTGTTGTTTTCTGATTGATGTAAAGTAACGGTGTATGTTGTTATTGCTGTGATTTGGTGTTGTTAGTTGCCTTTCTAATATGATGTTGATCTTATTTGTTATTATTTATGTAAAGAGACTCACCCTACTGCTTTTATGTTGCTTCTCATGTCGGCAACGTGCAGGTGATAGCGAGTGAAGGTGATCTAGTACCTTCTTTCTAGTTGGTCGAGTCGGCTCTGATACGTAGCACCGGGGGGGCGTTTTAGCTTACCGTTTTATTTAATTGATGTTATTAAACTATTTACTTGGTGATGTAACCTAATGTGTTGAGATTTGGTGTTCTCCGCTGCGATGTTTTTATACTTATGTTGACGTAAGCTAAACCGAATATTATGTTGACTGTGGTGCTATGTATTATGCACTTTATGACTTTATATATTAATTTTGGAGATATCATACGTTGTTGTTTGTTTAAATGTGGCACCCTCTTGCGGCTGCACTGAAAGGTTTTTGGAAACTCTGATTCTAATTAATTAAATAGTAGTTATCAGAAGGGGGTGTTACAGTATTCGTACTGCTCTACATGTCTACTAAACAATGCTTCAAAGAGAGAGAACACAAGTTAATAATGTGACGCTGAACACTCGCTCTGTTAACTTTGTGGACCTAAAATTCAATCAATCATGGGACACCGTAAGGGAAGAACAAACGTGAACGAGTCTGTAAATACAGTCAAGTACGGTTGGACATCAGTGACTGTAAATAACCACATTGAGATTGTCAGAGCTTCAATTCAAATCAAATCCAATTTTTTTTCTTTCCAAGGAACAATTATTGCAAAATATTCACTTCTGTACCTCTTGCATCAAAAGCCTCATCTCTCATCTTTACACAAATCGTTTTGCATCATCAATAAAATCATAGCATAAATCATCCCGCCATACAACCATGCATCCAATAAGTGATGATTCCAAAGCATCCACTTCTCAATTTCTCGCAAAAAAAAATCCTTTTCTCATCTCAAAAACCGCAAAAATGCATCTTCAATAAATCATACCATACATTCCACCATGCAAACATGCACCTACCATGGATCCTGCATCAAACCATTACATTTACATTTGCACGTCATCGGCACTCACATATACTATTTATCAATTTTTTTCTATCAGGTTCAGCGTCCACAGTTCATGGGCCTTTGTGGTTTATTTGTCTCCACATTGCACATACATGACATTTCATGCATGCACACACACGACATTTTTACTTCGATAGACATGCCAAGTGTTGGTCTCGTCGTTGCTAAAAATATTTCTACATAACTAATTATGGCATTGTACCATGCATTCACGTGTCTTCCTTTATCCACCATCGCAATCGCATCAAAGCATTACATATGCATCATTCGCATTTCATACATTTATCATGTGCCAAGAGAAGAAGCAAAAAAGGAAAAGAAAAAAAGCAAAAAAAAGTAAATAAGAAGAAAAAATCTCATTACATTCATTCATTCCACTTAAAATCAATCACTGCCTGTGCATACATTACATGCATGTCATATACATAACATCTATTGTTCTTCAATCGACTTCAAGTGTCGATGTAACACCCCTGTATTTTCATTGACTAAAAATCCCCGGGCGCACATTAAAGACACATCAGAGATACACAATTCCTGCCTAGATACTAAATATAACAATATAGTTTCAACCGAATAACAACCGAAACATTCTTAACACACATAAGATTGTGATAAGGTCTCAGACCAAAGTATTCAGCAACTACATCATTCAGTACCGTACAGGAAAGCGGAAAGAAAGCACGAAACACACAAGTCATGGAGTTATGATACATGGACAACAAAGGGACAATAAGCTGTAAACATAAGACTGAGTCGTCAAACATCTCCCGGAGCCACCTACTCGTGGCTCTGAGGTTTCTTCTGTCCCTGTTTCTCTGTAAAATCAACAACAATTAAACAGTGAGATACAATCTCAGTGAGTTCTACCGAGACCCCTACTAACACTCTCGACTCAATTATGAAATCCGGTATTAATTCAATACGGCATCGGCTGCGCGAACGCTACCCCCCATGGACCGCATAAAACATTTTAACAGAGTACCGCTGACGCGAACGCCGAACCCGGTAACCTATTAGTTTAGTACGATACCGCTGACGCGAACGAAGAACCCGGTAAACGTACTACAAACAACATAACACCGCTGACGCGAACGCTGCAAGGCGGTGAACCCCCCTACCAATAGTACCTTCTCCTATTGGCATGGAGCCTAGGTAAAAGGATCATGAATGCCTCCCCCTAGTATGTTAAATAATGGGTCGTCACCCAACTCGATATATATATAAACATATATCTACAATCATATGAACTCAAGGCCCATTTACATTCATACCAATACTCAAACATTCATTTTTGATTAAGAAAGGTTAAGTTCTCTCTCGAGTACTAATTTACCGCTTTTCGAATCCAATTAACAACTCCAAAAAGTTCAGTTTTACCTTAAAAATAGAATATTCAGGTAGGCCTCTGAATAAGCTTTCCAACGCATTTTAGAACACCTCAATCGGGTTCCCGGATCAAAAGATATCGCGAAAACAAAACAGTGTACAGTTGCTGAAAATCTGCAAAGCGTCGCGACGCGAACTGCTACCGTCGCGACGCGAAAAGCGACAGAAACTTTTTGCGTGACAAAACTGGGCCAGGTCGCGACGCGATGGGAACGGGTCGCGACGCGACCCTCTGCAGAAAAGTGCAGTTTTTCCGTTTTCTTGTGAAATTCGCTATTCCGCTCAATTCCGATTCTTGTTCCGACTTAAAACAGATTTAACAACCAGCAAAACAAACTCAAGCAATACCACACAATCAATCAATTCAATCAAAAACTCAATCGAAACGAATTTTATCAAAAACGACATATTTTTCCAAATAGCGGTTTTCAAGTCAAAATCTTTCGGGATCAAATCACATAAAATTTATCGAGACACAAAAACATCCTAAGCGTGAGTAAAACTCACCCTTGAAGCGAGAGTCGTTGCCGAGCCGAAATCACCGATGTGTCAAAATCACCGAACCGAACCCAAACAACACCGAACCGCTCCTAACTTTGTTTCGAACTCCCAAACGCGTTCCACCGCTCTTGTCTTCGATCCTAACCATGAATCAATCATTAATTCCAGCTCACAACTTGAGATTTCAACAAATCAATTCCAAAAGCCCTAGAAATTCGTAGGTCATGAGAAAAGGGGAAAAATTGAGGGGAATCTTACCAAGCTATAGGGTTTTGTAGAGGAAGATGAGGGTATGATGGTGATGAAATTTGAGAGGTTGGGCTGGAGTGTGATGATTCCTCTTCCTCTTCTTCCTTCTTCTCCCATTTCCCTTTTCTTCTTTCTTTCCTTCTCTTCTTTCTTCTCTGCTTCACGTTTCTTTCTCTCTTTTCCCTTCTCTTCTTTCTTTTATTTTCTTATTCAACACACACACACACACATATTTAATTAATAAATAAGTGGTAGCGTGGTCCAATTACCATATTGATCCTAATCCCTTAATTCGATTCCAGAACTTCCTTGATCCGTATTATTCGGTTAACGATCCTGTGACAGCCAATAATTAATTTTAGCACTCGATAATTTTACCAATTAAGTACCAAATTAATTCAATTGGGTTAACATCCAAATAATTCGATTAATTATTTTGAGGATGTTACATTCTCCCCAACTTGAAAGAATTTTGTCCTCAAAATTATACACAACGTACCTCAAGAAAACAAATACGGATACTGAGTCCGCATATCGTCCTCCAACTCCCAAGTAGCTTCCTCGACGGAAAAACCATCCCAAACCACCTTGACAATGGGAATTGACTTCGTCCGTAGCGTCCTCTCGCCACGTTCCACGATGTAATTTGGGTGAGGTTGGAAAGACAAGTCCGGTCGAAGGTCAATCGTTTCAAAATCTAACGGTTGACTTGGATCGGGAATGTACTTCCGCAATTGAGACACATGGAACACATCGTGCAGATTTGACAATGGCGGAGGTAAAGCAATACGGTATGCAAGAGGCCCAACTCACTCGGTAATTTGGAAGGGTCCAATATACCGAGGACTGAGTTTCTTCACTCGTAATGCCCTACCAGTGCCAATTGTCGGTGACAATCTCAAAAACACATGATCACCTGACTCAAACTCTAACGGCCTTCTCCTTTTGTCGGCATAACTCTTTTGCCTACTCTGAGCAGCTTTCATTCTTTCTCTGATCTGGCGGATCTTTTCAGTAGTGTCATGGATCACCTCGGGTCCTAACAATCGGTTCTCACCGACCTCCCACCAACATAATGGAGTTCTACATTTCCTACCATACAAGGCTTCAAAAGGTGCCATTCCGATACTGGAATGATAACTGTTGTTATATGAGAATTCCACCAATGGGAGATGATCCTCCCATTTCTTTCCGTTATCAAGTACCGAAGCCCTAAGCATATCTTCTAATGTCTGGATAGTTCTCTCAGTCTGACCGTCTGTCTGTGGGTGATAAGCGGTACTAAGAAGTACTTTAGTTCCCAATGCTTCATTCAGAGCTTTCCAAAATCGAGAAGTGAATTTCGGATCTCGATCCGACACTATACTGGTAGGAACCCCATGTAACCTTACTATGTCCTTCAAATACACTTCTGCTATTTTGGATAGCTTACTGCTCGAACGAACTGGAATAAAATGGGCTCATTTAGTTGACCGATCCATGGTGTGGTTTATTATATGCAAGTATACATACTCACACAAGTAATAAAGTGATAAGAAAGGTCGAACCCACAGGGATTATGTATTGTAAATTTTTGTAGTTCAAAGTGTACACTTAGTGTGTCTACACTATTCAGTATTTTTGGTTTGGAGTTTTCAAAGTAAGTAAAATAATAATAAGCAATAAAATGTGTGAGAAATCAGTTGGAAAAAAGCAGTTGAGATGTTTTTACCAAGTACTTTACTTCTAAATGTTTTAATGGAGTATGTAGTGTGGGAACACTGGATGTAGGCGCATCAGTTTGTGCCTTTCAGCACTTCTCTTCATAGTTTCATTACAAGCTCTTATGATCTTTGTTTTCTACAGTAAAGAGAGGTTTGTCAATTCCTCCCTTGCCTCCTAACAATGATCCAAGTTGCTAAATAGGTTCACTCTTGTAATTTTATTATCCTAAGAACTATGCTATCCTATGTCTAGGTTTTAGCATATATTTAACAAGGTTTCCTTTATTAAATACTTGTCCTTATTAACTCTTGAGTTCATAAATGTAGCCCATGTCTGCTGCTACAAGTTTTTACCTATTCTAAAGTGATCAATTCCAGAATAAGTTGAAAGAAGTATTATGCAAGAGTTTAAAGTGTTTACACTACATAAACCAAAATAACATATTTAGAAGTTCATTACAAGGTTAGAACATCTCAACTTAAGGGAATTTAGCTCATGTTACTCATGTTATAAAGCAAAGAATATGCAAAGAACATAAGTAAATGAATAATAAGGCAAAAGAACTTAAAAGAGTAGAGATTACTTGAATAGAAGATCTTTTGCATTAAGTTCCCAAGTTGAAGTACAATAAAGATTTCTTACACGAATTTCTTCAAAGTAGAAGTGAAGGGAATGGTTGTCAAGTACTTCCTCACCTTCCTCTCCTTAGAAACTTAAAATGAAAATAAACTAAACCTAAACTAAACTGAAAGATAAAGGATTTAAAGATGTGAAAGATGATATATTATAGGATGATGGATTTGGCTTCTATTTATAGGTTTGAAAGCTTTCCTCTTGCAAGGGGTTTCCTTTGGCGCGAAAGATCAGCTGAGGGGACCGAACATGGTTAGTTTGTTGACAACCAATCAAGCAAGCTGCACAGTTTTGGTTGCTTGCATGCATAACAAAAGAAGAGGTCCATTGGAGAAGTGCCACATGTCTTTTAGATAAGTTTGAGTCTTGCAACTTGATTTTTATGTGTATCGCCGACTTCAGCAAGTGGCTCAGCTCCAGGTGACTAGGCATGACGTCACTAATCAAGTGTGGTAGCATTGAAATGGTCTTTGGATGTTTTGGTATTAACTGCAGAATTTTAGCAGGTGTTGGCAGTGTTTCCACTCCTAGTGTTTCCACTCCTGGTGTTGGCAGTGTTCCCACTCCTGCAGTAGCTGCACTGAACAAAAACATCAAACCTAACAAGACTTGTGCATTTTGCCTAGATCATTTCCCTTTATCCATTTGAATATTTAGAATGTTGTTCCTTGATAAATAAGTTATAAATATATATAAATGTTCTTGAAAATAAGCAATAACTCAAGCTTAATTGTATGAATAACTCTATATAAAATAGAGTTATCACACCCCCAAACTTAAATTGTTGCTTGTCCTCAAGTAACGACAAGAAACAAAAGCACAAGATTTATATAATTATGAAGACATCTCAACTCATGTCTTTCAAGAAGTGTTTGAAGTGTATTGATGAGCTTTTCTCTTTTGGTGCTTTTTCTTCCATGCCTTTGCTTTCTTTAAAACATTCAGAGTTATAGAAACTCATTTGTGTGAGTGTGTGGCCCATTGAGTTTCTAATTGGTTCCATAACTGAAAAGACTTTTTCTTTAGCTTTTTGAAAAAGATGGAACTCTTTTGGTCACTCTTAGAGATTTTTCAAAATATTGCCGAGACTAACAATTTCTTCAAGTAATTAGGGGACTCTTAAGCACAACAAAGGGCTTTTGGTGTTCCAACTTGCTGAGCCAATACCTTGGTGTTTGATTTTTTTTTTTTTGATGATGTAATGCAGTGAGTGCAAAAACATCATTTTTTGGATTTGTAGGCTCACTTTATTTTGAGTGTAGGTGCCTTTTGATGTAGATGGTGTTGGCACACTAAATGTTGCCACACTTGAAACTCTTTGAGTATTTTTGGTAGCGTACACTGCCCTCCTCACTGACCTCCACATGCATTTTCTTTTTTTTCTTGGTTTGTTTTTCTTTTTCTCTTTGAACTTTGTTCATATATTTCAAACCAAATTGCACTTAAGGGACAGGTTCAGTTTATATGACTCGGGTAAGTGTAGCTCTTTTTTTGGGATATTTTTGGTATTTTTGAGTGGTTTTGACACTTGTGGCTTGCACTCTTCAAGCTGTCACATTTTGGCCTTTGTATTCATGGACTTTCCCCCAAACTTAAGTCTTTATGCTCTTCTAAATTTTTAATGAAAATCTAATTTTGACCTCAAATTTCCAAAATTTTCTTGGCTTTAGATAGCTCTTGATCTAGCATGGTTCTTTTCAAAACTCAATTTTGTTGTGTCAAAGTTTTTATAAAACTGATCATTTCTAGAAAACAAGGTTTTTTTTTTCATCATTTAAAAATTGACTCATTGACACACTTCTTCAATTTTGTTGAGAAAAAATATGAATTGATCATGTTTCATAATCATTTAAGTCTAAAAACAAGTTGATGCACTTAATTCACCATGTTAACAAATTATCATGCTTTGTTAAGTACATCTAAAACTTAAAACATACTAACACTACATACTCAGATGCTATAAATACTTATTCAAACATATTTCTATAATTATACATATATATTAGTACTAGGTTCAAAACATGCTGCAAATATAGTGCATACACAAAAAATATATACTATTCTCCACTCTCCCCCCCCAACTTAAATATGAGCAGTGTCCCCACTGCTCTAAGTTTAGGAAACAGGGGAGTACTAATGTTGGGAGAAACAAACAAAAGTTTTTAACACATAGTAGTAAGTTAACACATAGTATTTAGCACATAGAGTATACTACTAAAGCATATTATAAATACTGGAAACAACATTAAAATGTATCTTTTTACTCTTTCTTCAGGAATCTGGGGCTGGCTCTCAGAGCAGGGCTTTGCTTGGCTTTTGTCTTCTTTGATTTCTTAGTAGTGGCCACATCAGAGGTAGGCACACCAGGATCATCTACAGCAGCCTCAGGCATTTCTGCCTCTTCAGGTGTAGCTTCTGCAGGAACATCTGGTGTAGCCAGTGTTTGGACTTCAGGTGCAGGTACACCACTCTGCACTGGAGTTTTCTCAGATTGCTGCTCAATTCCCTCTTGATGTTGCTCTGCTACCTTCTCAGCTTCTTTCTCTCCTTCTTTGGGTGTAGCTTCCTCAGATATTTCCTTCTTACCAGCTTGTATCCCTGTACCCTGTGTACCATAGAGTGAGCTCATTGTCCATTTCTTCTTTGTTGGAGCAGGCTTCATTGTTCTCCTTGTGTATCCCATCATCTGCTTCTTCTCTGCTAAGGCCTTCAGAACTGCAGAGATTGTTGCTGCAGGACTAGTTGCCATGACTGTTGATTTTGAAGCTTCTGCAGTTGGTGTGGGAACACTAACAGACTCCTTGACAGTATCTGCCTGCATCTTCAACTCTGAACTTCCTTTGCCTTTCTCTTTCTCAGGTTCTTCAATGAGTACCTGCATTTGAACTCTAACCTTGGAGAAAAATACAGTACCTCCTCTGTTATTCTGAATTCCTAAGTAGAATTCTCGCACCAATTGCTCCAAGTAGTAGGCTCGAGTTTGAGCAAATCTTTCCCAATGCATGTTGTTGACAGTGGAGAGGAATGAATGATGAGCTTTAGCGAAGTTGAAACCACGCTCAGGCAGAAACTTCATGTTCCAAAAGTGCTCACATCCAGGGATTGCTTCCAATGATGCTAGTACTCCTGATTTTCCCTTTTTCGCCTGAGTTTCCACACCAGATCCTTTCCCAGTGTTTTTAGAGGCAGCTTGTTTCTTAGCCATTGTTGATTTTGAGCGTTTGAGACAAAAATAACTGTTTGTGAGTGGAGAGTGGAGAGGATTTTTAATCGGTTTTGTGAGAGGGATGAAAGAAATTGAAATTTTTAGGGTTAGTGGGATTTGGTAGTTGAGGGTTATAGCCGTTAAGTTGTGTGGCCTAACATGCAAGCCAACACGTGGAAACTTAGACTTAACACGCCACTTTCTAACCCTTGATCAGAGATGATTCCGCTAAGTTGATGATTTGTCAAGTGACAGTTTTCTTCTAAATTATTCTAACACCAGAGTAGGTAGTGTGGCTGCATTAGGTGTGGAAACACCTAGTGTGGGAACACTGGCTACTCTGTTGTCCTGTTTTTCCTGCAAAATAACAAAACATGAAATTGCACAAAATAATAATTTTAACTATATAGTGATGGATTGCCTCCCTCAAGTGTAACATCCGCAAAATAATTAGTAGGAATTATTAGGGTGTTAACCCAATTAAATTAATTTAGTACTTGACTTGTAAATTTACTGAGTGCTAAAATTATTTATTGGTTGTCATCGGATCATTAACCGGATAATACGGATCAAGGAAGTTTCGGAATCGAAATAGGAGATTTCGATCAATATGGTAATTTGACCGCGTTACAGCTTATATATTAAATAAATATATATATATATATGTATACGTGTGTGCATGTGAGAGGAGAAGAAAAGAAATTAAATGAAAGAAAGAAGAAAGAAAGAAGAGAGGAAGCGAGAGTTACAGAAAGAAGAGAAGAGAGAAAAGAAGAGAATGGCGTGAGGGAGAAGAGAAGAGGGAGAGAGAAGACTTCACCGAAACGACTTCCTTCCAACACGAAAAATGTTCGGCGTTCCTTCCTCTTCGTTTTGGTACCAATTTCATGACGATCAACTCACTTGGCCATTTTTGTGTTTTGGAGGTTTTGTGGGAAATCCGATTTTGGGTTGGTTTTGAAGGTTTAAGTTCGGTTAGGAACGAACCCAAGGTGGATTGCTCGAGTATTAGAGTTCGATTGGATGATTGGGAGCTAGTTGGGTGAGTTAGGTTGAAAAATCAAAATTATTGGGGTTATGTGTGAATAGTGTCATGGAGGTTAGAGGAGGAAGATGATGAATAGTATCCGTGGAGAATTTCGGGGAATTCGGTATTTCGGTCAACAAGAGGTTTCGCGATCGAGTGGAAAGCTTTGGAAGCGGATTGGAGGTCGCCGGAGCGGGGAATGTTCGTGTGGCTACTCGGTGAATTCGGCTCGATCGTGGTTCACGCTTCAAGGGTGAGTTCTACTCACGTTTAGGATTTTTGTTTTCGAATTAATTGATTAATCGTTTTATCGCTTTCACTGGTCTGGAATATTACTTGATATTGTCTGTTTCGGGTTAGGAATCGATCGGGGCGAGTCTCGAGTTGTGTCGTGTTGAAACAGAATTTTTGGTGATTTGATTTCGAAAGATTTTGACTTAAAAACCGTTAATGGGAAAATATGTCGTTTTTGATAAAAACCGTTTTGATTGAGACATTGATTGATTTGAATGATTGTGTGATATTGGTTGAATCTGTTTTTCTGTTTGTCTGGACTGTTTTCAATCGGAACGAGAATCGGAATTAAGCGGAATCGCGGTTTTCGCGCGAAACCGCCAAATTCTGCACTTGACAGACCCCCTTACTGTCAGTCCACGCGCCACTTGCGCGCCGCGCGCCACTCGCGCGCCACTTGACAGAACCTACTGTCAGCTCGCGCGCCACGCGCCACTCGCGCGCCACTTTGCAGATTTTCAACAGTTTTTCACTGATTTTGTTTTCGCGATATCTTTTGATTCCGGAACCCGATTGAGGTGTTCTAAAATGCGTTGGAAAGCTTATTCAGAGGCCTAACTGAATATTCTATTTTTAAGGTAAAATGAACTGTTTTTGATATGGAAAATTGTGTCGAAAAGCGGTCAACTAGAGTGCGAGTGTGAACTTGGATTTTATAAAGTGCGAATATGTTTTATTAATAATAAAACGGTCTATGATTCACGATATATAAATTATATCGAATATAGGAGTTAGCCCAAATGCGGGTGGATATATATATATACTAGATCGAGTTTGGGTGACGACCCATGAGGTTGACATACTAGGCGGGGAAGTCATGATCCCTTACCCTAGGCCCGTATGCCATTAGGGAAAGTACTATTGGTAAGGGGGTTCACCGGGATTACCAAAGCTGGGGTCGGTGTTATGTCACAGTTATAAAACAGTTCACCGGGATTACCAAAGCTGGGGCCGGTACCGTGTTAAAGTTATAAAGAATGGTCACCGGGATTACCAAAGCTGGGGCCGGTACCGTGTTAAAGTTATAAAGAATGGTCACCGGGATTACCAAAGCTGGGGTCGGTGTCATTCTAAAGATATCAATAGTATGGTTACCGGGATTACCAAAGCTGGGGCTGGTATCATACTATGTTGACTAGTACGAGTCACCGGGATTACCAAAGCTGGGGTCGGTGTCGTGCTAAATTAAAAGAATGTTGTTTATAAAGTAAACTACGAATGTATAAAAATTTATAATGGGACCGAGAGTGTTAGTAGGGGTCTCGGTAGAACTCACTGAGATTGTATCTCACTGTTTATATGTTGTTGTTTTACAGAGAAACAGGGAAAGTGGAGATCCAAGAGGCGCGAGTAGGTCGTACTTGGATGGTTGCTGAAGACTTAGCTTTATGCTTAAGTTTATATTTCCTTTTGTTGTCTTCGTACTACAACTCTATGTATCGGTATTATAATTTTATTCCGCTTTCTTGTATGATATTGAGCACTATAGTTTGCTGAAGATTATGGTCTGAGAACCTGTTCGGTCTTATTTGTATTTAAGACTGTTTTGGTTGTTATTCAGCGAGAACTATATTGCATTGTTCAGTATCTATGCAGGAATTTTATATCTCTGATGATTTAGGGATGGTGCACTTGGGTATTTTTACATGTTAAAAATACCGGGTGTTACAGTTGGTATCAGAGCAGTTCGACCTAGTCGGACTTAGCTTAGGGTTGAGTCGATTCCTTGTTAGTCCTGGTTGTAATTACACTTGTGATGCTAAGAGACATTGAGCCTGATCAACTTAATACTTAGTGCATCATAAGCGGAATTATGGTAGGATGACCAAGATGCAATCCTCGACCAAGACCGGAGTCTCCAACCGGTGCATCCTCAGGAAAGGTGACATGACGGTGGAAGAATACACCGCTAAGTTCGAGAAGTTGTCTCAGTGTTACCGAATGGTAAGGTACAATCAGCCTATGTCGCCGAGGATGATCTCATAGGAAGTATGGGAAAGGAAAGAAGGTAGTTGAAATTATCAACTCCGAATGCAAAGTCCTAAGATAATTTCATCGGAGGAAAAGCAGGTGCAATTCTTTGATTCTTCAAAGGTCAGAAGATGTTCTAACTGTGGAAAGTCTCACAGTGGTGATTGCAAGCGAAGATCTAATCGGTGCTATTATTGTAATGTAGAGGGTCTCTATGGTAAGGAGTGCCCTGTAAGGAAGAGTTCCAAGGAGTTACAAGCAGCTCTAAGGCAATGACAAGTCAACGCTCTGAATGCTTAGACGGTTACGAACGCTGACGGTATACTTAGAAGGATGGGAGTCCTATTCAATAACTCAATCAGTATATTATATGGTTCGGGTGCAACCTATTGCTGTATATCCCGATCGCGTGTGAATCGGTTGGGATTAACCTTATCTCCGCTACCCGAGCCAATAACCATTTTAACTGCTGCTAAGGGTCGTGTCCAGACCTAATCCTTGTATAGAATTGTCTACTTGTCATAGGAGGCAGAAATTTCGTTGTAAAAATTTATTGTTTGCCTATGAGAAGTGTGGACACCATTTTGGGTATGAATTGGATGACTGCAAATCATGTTGCAATCGACTGTGTTAATCAACTATCAGTTCCTCTTCAGAATCAGTTGAATTGTCTAGGACAAATTCTGAAGCGGTTACCTAGTTCACCTTAGACGGTCAATCTTCATTCCAAGGTGCGGAAGCACGTGTTAGTATGTTATCTGCATCCACTGAAACTAGTATTAGATTTATCATCTGTACAAGTTGTGAATGACTTTTTGGATGTTCTCTGGATGTTTTTCTGGATGAAGTTTCTTCAGTACATCCAGAGCAAGAGGTAGAATTTACGGCAGAATTGGTTCCTGGCACGGGATCAATACCTATTGTTTCTTATTGAATGTTTCTTTAGAATTAAAGGAAATGGAGTCTCAACTTGAAGAGTCGATGTTAAAGAAATTCATTCGACCGAGCGCTTCTCTATGGGGTGCTCCGGTGTTGCTTGTCAAGAAGAAAGATGGAAGTTGGAGATTGTGTATTGATTATCGACAACTCAACAAAGTGACGATCAAGAATAAATATATCCCTTACCAAGGATAGACGAATTGCTTGAGCAATTTGAGGGCTGCAGTGTTTTCAAAAAATTGATCTGAGGTCAGGATATTCCTCAATTACCTAGATCAATTTGTAGTCGTTTTAATTGATGGTATCTCGATGTGCTCGAAGACCATTGCGGAGCATGTCCAACATCTCCGCATTGTTCTGAAACTACTCCGAGAAAATAAGTTGTACTTGAAACCCTCAAAGTGTGATTGTTGGGTGTCAGAGGTAAAGTTTTTGGGACATGTGATTTCCCAAGTCGAGAATTTCTATGGATCCCAGTAAGGTGGGAGCTGCGTTGAACTGGGAATGACCAACGTCAGTCACAGAAATAAGAAGTTTCTTGGGTCTAGCTGGTTACTACAGGAAGTTTATCGAAGGATCCTCACAATTGGTTCTTCCACTTACTCGGTTAACTCGTAAGGGTCAACCGTTTACGCGGGATGCTGATTGTGAAGAATGTTTTCAAGAGTTGAAGATTTTGACTTCTGCTCCAATCCTGATTCTTTCGGATCCGTCTTTGAAATTCCAAATTTACGACGATGTTTCTGGAAAGGGTTTGGGATGTGTTCTCATGCAGAATCATCAAGTGGTAGCTTATGCGTCCAGACAGTTGAAGATCCGTGAGGAGAATTATCCAACTTATGATTTGGAGTTGGCAGCTATCGTGTATGCACCGAAGATTTGGAGACATTACCTGTATGGGTCTCGTTTCGAAATCTTTAGTGATCACAAGAGTTTAAAGTATCTATTTGATCAGAAAGAATAGAATAACAGGCAAAGAAGGTGGGTAGAATTTCTGAAGGATTATGACTTCAAATTGAAGTATCATCCGGGAAAGGCTAATGTTGTAGCTGAAGCACTAAGTAGGAAATCCATCCACATAGCAGAGTTGATGCTGCAAGAAATGGAATTGTTAGAGTCTTTTAGATCTAAGTTGGAGTACATCCATAAGTTTCCACTTTGGTGGCGAAGTATTAGTTTGTTAACCTCTCCTTGGTGAAGGTTAACAATGAGATTGTCTTACGAGATTCCATTTGACGAGTCGAACATGAAAACGAATATGAAAGTGAGGTGGCTGTTGACTGTTTTTCACATTGCGAATAAGCACCAGAGGATTAATTGATGGATCTACTGCAAGGAACTGGAATTTCCAAAGTGGAGTTTGGCGTGCGGTATGGTAGTTTTGAAAAATCGTTTTGTGAAAACCCGCATGCTAAAGTAAATTTTGGGAACGAATCAAGAGGCTAATGAAATCTGATTTAGGAAAATCCTAGAAGGATTACTTAGGTTGAGGGGAAGCTCTCAATGCTATTGATTAATTCGAAAAAGGATCAGGTGCGTCGTTGGTGAAAACCTCGTGAAGAGGTTGCAATATAATAAAAAGGAGCTCGGAGATCTGTTTTTATAGTTGTCTTGAGGACAACTGAGGTAATTTGCAATACGTTCAAATTTATTTGATGTCCTCGCGATTTATTTCTACGTTAAGATGAACGTTTCTGGTAAATCCTCATTTCGTCTTCTTTCGAGAAGTGTTATCTCGAAATAAAGGGGGCGAGTCAAAAAGTTTTACAAGTGATTTTTTCGTCACATTGTCGGTGTATACGGGAACTGTTATGGATTTTGGAAGATTTGTTGAGAACGTGTTTACACCCTTCGAGGAAATCGTGTTTGTTTTTAACTCTACCGAGGAGTACCGGTTTGTGGATCTCATTTTCAATGTATATTTCTATCAAGCGTCTTGTATTAGACCCTTTGATTTAGATTAATCAAAGTTGGGGAGTAAACGAGGGTAATTGGAATGAAGCTTCAGAAGTGTTTTCAAACGCGGTGCCAAGCCTATGTAGGCGAATGATGAGTTTCTCGTATAGATTCGTAACGAGAAAGTTCATATCAAGGTAGTAGTGGATCATACTTGAAGATTGACGTGCCAACTTCGTGAAGATTTCTACACATTTCGTTAATTCAAAAATGTTTTCCAGCAAATTTGGACCTTTCTGAGAATATCTGTTCTCGGTTAGTCAATCGTAAGACTTGACGAAATTTTGAGGACAAAATTCTTTTAAGTTGGGGAGAATGTAACATCCGCAAAATAATTAGTAGGAATTATTAGGGTGTTAACCCAATTAAATTAATTTAGTACTTGACTTGTAAATTTACTGAGTGCTAAAATTTTTTATTGGTTGTCATCGGATCATTAACCGGATAATACGGATCAAGGAAGTTTCGGAATCGAAATAGGAGATTTCGATCAATATGGTAATTTGACCGCGTTACAGCTTATATATTAAATAAATATATATATGTTTACGTGTGTGCATGTGAGAGGAGAAGAAAAGAAATTAAATGAAAGAAAGAAGAAAGAAAGAAGAGAGGAAGCGAGAGTTACAGAAAGAAGAGAAGAGAGAAAAGAAGAGAATGGCGTGAGGGAGAAGAGAAGAGGGAGAGAGAAGACTTCACCGAAACGACTTCCTTCCAACACGAAAAATGTTCGGCGTTCCTTCCTCTTCGTTTTGGTACCAATTTCATGACGATCAACTCACTCTCTCTCACTTGGCCATTTTTGTGTTTTGGAGGTTTTGTGGGAAATCCGATTTTGGGTTGGTTTTGAAGGTTTAAGTTCGGTTAGGAACGAACCCAAGGTGGATTGCTCGAGTATTAGAGTTCGATTGGATGATTGGGAGCTAGTTGGGTGAGTTAGGTTGAAAAATCAAAATTATTGGGGTTATGTGTGAATAGTGTCATGGAGGTTAGAGGAGGAAGATGATGAATAGTATCCGTGGAGAATTTCGGGGAATTCGGTATTTCGGTCAACAAGAGGTTTCGCGATCGAGTGGAAAGCTTTGGAAGCGGATTGGAGGTCGCCGGAGCGGGGAATGTTCGTGTGGCTACTCGGTGAATTCGGCTCGATCGTGGTTCACGCTTCAAGGGTGAGTTCTACTCACGTTTAGGATTTTTGTTTTCGAATTAATTGATTAATCGTTTTATTGCTTTCACTGGTCTGGAATATTACTTGATATTGTCTGTTTCGGGTTAGGAATCGATCGGGGCGAGTCTCGAGTTGTGTCGTGTTGAAACAGAATTTTTGGTGATTTGATTTCGAAAGATTTTGACTTAAAAACCGTTAATGGGAAAATATGTCGTTTTTGATAAAAACCGTTTTGATTGAGACATTGATTGATTTGAATGATTGTGTGATATTGGTTGAATCTGTTTTTCTGTTTGTCTGGACTGTTTTCAATCGGAACGAGAATCGGAATTAAGCGGAATCGCGGTTTTCGCGCGAAACCGCCAAATTCTGCACTTGACAGACCCCCTTACTGTCAGTCCACGCGCCACTTGCGCGCCGCGCGCCACTCGCGCGCCACTTGACAGAACCTACTGTCAGCTCGCGCGCCACGCGCCACTCGCGCGCCACTTTGCAGATTTTCAACAGTTTTTCACTGATTTTGTTTTCGCGATATCTTTTGATTCCGGAACCCGATTGAGGTGTTCTAAAATGCGTTGGAAAGCTTATTCAGAGGCCTAACTGAATATTCTATTTTTAAGGTAAAATGAACTGTTTTTGATATGGAAAATTGTGTCGAAAAGCGGTCAACTAGAGTGCGAGTGTGAACTTGGATTTTATAAAGTGCGAATATGTTTTATTAACAATAAAACGGTCTATGATTCACGATATATAAATTATATCGAATATAGGAGTTAGCCCAAATGCAGGTGGATATATATATATATATACTAGATCGAGTTTGGGTGACGACCCATGAGGTTGACATACTAGGCGGGGAAGTCATGATCCCTTACCCTAGGCCCGTATGCCATTAGAGAAAGTACTATTGGTAAGGGGGTTCACCGGGATTACCAAAGCTGGGGTCGGTGTTATGTCACAGTTATAAAACAGTTCACCGGGATTACCAAAGCTGGGGCCGGTACCGTGTTAAAGTTATAAAGAATGGTCACCGGGATTACCAAAGCTGGGGCCGGTACCGTGTTAAAGTTATAAAGAATGGTCACCGGGATTACCAAAGCTGGGGTCGGTGTCATTCTAAAGATATCAATAGTATGGTTACCGGGATTACCAAAGCTGGGTCTGGTATCATACTATGTTGACTAGTACGAGTCACCGGGATTACCAAAGCTGGGGTCGGTGTCGTGCTAAATTAAAAGAATGTAGTTTATAAAGTAAACTACGAATGTATAAAAATTTATAATGGGACCGAGAGTGTTAGTAGGGGTCTCGGTAGAACTCACTGAGATTGTATCTCACTGTTTATATGTTGTTGTTTTACAGAGAAACAGGGAAAGTGGAGATCCAAGAGGCGCGAGTAGGTCGTACTTGGATGGTTGCTGAAGACTTAGCTTTATGCTTAAGTTTATATTTCCTTTTGTTGTCTTCGTACTACAACTCTATGTATCGGTATTATAATTTTATTCCGCTTTCTTGTATGATATTGAGCACTATAGTTTGCTGAAGATTATGGTCTGAGAACCTGTTCGGTCTTATTTGTATTTAAGACTGTTTTGGTTGTTATTCAGCGAGAACTATATTGCATTGTTCAGTATCTATGCAGGAATTTTATATCTCTGATGATTTAGGGATGGTGCACTTGGGTATTTTTACATGTTAAAAATACCGGGGTGTTACATCAAGCGCTTGTTTTAAGAGTCTTACAGCCTGACTTGTACCTTGGTCTAAGGTTTTGTAAAGTGGGTGGTGATCTTGTCTCTCTCTACATGCTCTCCATAGTACATTTTCACTCTTTGTCCATTTACTTTGAAAGTGGTATCAGTGGTTGCATCATATAGATCAACTGTACCATGGGGGTAGATTTTAACTAATTTGAATGGTCCTGACCATCTTGATCTCAGTTTTCCAGGGAAAAGTTTCAACCTAGAATTGTACAACAGAACCATTCCTCCTTCTTTAAGTTCTCTCCTTTGGATTTTCTTGTCATGCCATACTTTGGTTTTAGCTTTATAAATTTCTGCATTCTCATAGGAGAAATGCCTAAATTCTTCTAATTCATTTAGCTCAAGAAACCTTTTCGCTCCTGCCTTTTTGAGATCAAAATTCAACTTTTTGATAGCCCAATATGACTTGTTTTGTATTTCAATAGGGAGATGACATGGCTTGCCATAAACTAACTTATAGGGGGACATTCCTAATGGAGTTTTAAATGCAGTCCTATATGCCCATAATGCTTCATCTAAGTGTAAGGACCAATCTTTTCTGTTTGGTCCAACCATTTTCTCAAGCATTCTTTTTATTTCCCTATTTGAAAGTTCAGCTTGTCCACTTGTTTGTGGGTGATAGGCAGTAGCAATCTTATGTTTCACTCCATATTTTGCAAGAAGATTTTCAATAAGTTTGTTGCAAAAATGTGAGCCTTCATCATTGATGATTGCTCTTGGAGTACCAAATCTTGAAAAAATATTTCTTTGGAGAAATTTGCTAACAGATTTAGCATCATTATTTGGCAGTGCTACAGCCTCAATCCATTTAGACACATAGTCTACAGCCACTAAGATGTATTCATTGCCAAAAGAAGGTGGAAAAGTACCCATGAAATCCATGCCCCAAACATCAAAAAGTTCTATTTCTAAAATATTAGTCCTAGGCATTTCATGTCTATTAGATATATTACCACTTCTTTGACATTTATCACAGGTTTTGACCATATAATAAGCATCTTTAAATAGAGTAGGCCAGAAATAACCTGATTGAAGTACCTTAGCTGCTGTTCTTCGGCTTCCAAAGTGACCTCCATATGGTGCAGCATGACAATGCAGGAGCACTGCTTGTTGTTCTTCTTCAGGAATGCATTTTCTCATGATTTGATCAGGACATATCTTGAATAGGTAAGGGTCATCCCAATAGTATTGTTTTACTATGTGGAAGAACCTTCTTTTCTGTTGATAGTTCATGTCACATGGTACAATTTTGCTTACAAGGAAGTTTAGTATGTCTGCATACCATGGTGTTGAAACATGACGTGTGGCCACACTGAGTGCAGAAACACTGGCTGTATTCATGGTAATTTCTAGTAATTTCTCATCAGGGAAAGTTTCCTTGATTTCTTCAATTGTACCTGCATTATTACTTTCAAGTCTAGAGAGGTGATCAACCACTTGGTTCTCTACTCCTTTCTTATCTCTTATTTCAAGATCAAATTCTTGAAGTAATAGAACCCATCTTATTAGCCTAGGTTTTGCATCTTTTTTTGAAATTAGATACTTGATGGCAGAATGGTCAGTGTACACAATTACTTTGGTGCCTACCAAGTATGATCTAAATTTTTCAAAAGCAAAAACCACTGCTAATAGTTCCTTCTCTGTCACAGTGTAGTTCATTTGAGCCTCAATTAGTGTTTAGCTAGCATAGTATATGGTATGAAACACTTTGTTATATCTTTGCCCTAGGACTGCTCCTACTGCAAAGTCACTAGCTTCACACATGAGTTCAAAAGGCTTACTCCAATCTGGAGTGACTACAACTGGTGCTGTAACTAAGGCCTTTTTTAGTTTTTGAAAAGCTTCTACACAAGATCCATAAAAATTAAAAGGTACATCATGTTGCAAAAGCATACACAATGGTTTTTAAATTTTTGAAAAGTCTTTGATAAGTCTCCTATAGAATCCTGCATGACCTAAAAAACTTCTAATCCCTTTGATTGTTGATGGAGGTGGTAGTTTCTCAATTACCTCTATCTTTGCCCTATCCACTTCAAGACCTTTTTTAGATATTTTATGACCAAGCACAATACCTTCTTTTACCATGAAATGACATTTTTCCCAATTAAGCACTAAGTTAGTGTCTTCACACCTTTGAAGAATTTCTTCTAAGTTTGAAAGACACAATGAGAATGTTTCTCCAAAAACAGAAAAGTCATCCATGAAGACTTCCATTGATTGCTCAATGAAGTCAGAAAAGATTGACATCATGCATCTTTGAAAGGTAGCAGGAGCATTACAAAGTCCAAAAGGCATCCTTCTAAAGGCAAAAGTGCCATAAGGACAAGTAAAGGTGGTTTTCTGTTGATCCTTAGGTTCAATTGCTATTTGATTGTATCCTGAATAACCATCTAAGAAACAATAGAATTCCTTCCCTGCTAACCTATCTAACATTTGATCTATAAAAGGTAAGGGGAAATGATCTTTCTTAGTGGCCTTATTGAGTTTTCTGTAATCCATACAGATTCTCCACCCTGTTACAGTTCTAGTTGGGATTAATTCATTATTTTTATTGGCTACAACTGTGACTCCACCCTTTTTAGGAACACATTGCACAGGACTAACCCATGCACTATCTGAAATAGGGTAGATAATACCAGCATCTAGCCATTTAATTATTTCCTTCTTAACAACCTCTTTCATTACTGGATTTAATCTTCTTTGCCCTTCTATGCTATTTTTAGAATTTTCTTCTAAAATTATCCTATGCATGCATGTTGAGAGGCTAATCCCCTTAATGTCAGACATTTGCCAACCTATAGCTTTTCTATGTTTTCTCAAGGTGTTAATTAAATCAAGCTCTTGTTCTAAAGATAGATCAGAAGCTATGATTACAGGAAGGGTATTATCCTCACCTAGAAAAACATATTTTAAATGCTTAGGTAGTTCTTTTAATTCTAGCTTAGGAGGTTGTTCAATAGAAGGTACATTTTCTTTAAGGTTGGGATCTTCTAAATTAAGAGATTCATAAGTTCTAACCCATACCTTAGGTGTAGCTTGTTCCTTGGGCAATATGCTTTCTTCAATAAATTTCTCAGCAGGCAATGCAGAAACATCAGGTGCTAGTGCATTGGTAAGGTGATCATACTGCTTGTGGAACTGCTTCTCTACCAAATGATCAAGTGAGATTGATCAACACTCTTCACTCTCCTCTGCAGGATACTTCAAAGCATTCAAGACATTAAATTTTACATCTTGATCATTCACTCTCATGGTTAGCTCTCCTCTTTGCACATCTATCAGTGTTTTCCCTGTTGCCAAGAATGGTCTTCCAAGTATGACTGGCACTTCTTCATCTGCAATAAAATCAAATATAACAAAATCTGCAGGAAACACAAATTTGTCAACTTGCACCAATATATCCTCAATAATTCCTTCTGGATATGCAATTGATCTATCTGCCAAAGATAGTGTCAATGTGGTAGGTTTTGCATTTCCAATCCCTAGCTTTGTGAAGATAGATTTGGGCATCAAATTGATGCTTGCACCTAAATCACATAATGCTCTTCCTGTATAGTACTTACCTATTGAAAAAGGGATTGTAAAGCTACCTGGATCCTTTAGCTTCCTTGGAATTTTGTTTTGTAAAATCAGACTACATTCTTTTGACATGACAACAGTTTCAAATTCCCCTAATCTTCTTCTTTTAGAAAGCACATCTTTCATGAATTTGGCATAGTTTGGCATTTGTTGAAGTGCCTCTATCAAGGGAACATTGATATGGAATTGTTTTAAAACATCTAAAAATTTACTGAATTGCTTCTCCTCATGTATTTTTTTTAATCTTTGAGGAAAAGGAGGAGGAGGGTATTCTGGTACTAACCTTGGAGTGGGAGATGTAGGAACATCAGGTGTTTCTGCATCTTGAGAATTTTTTTCATTTTTATTTTTTTCTCCCTTCTCTGTACCTTCAAGCTCATATGGTTCTGTTAGATCCTTGCCACTTCTCAAAGATATGGCTTTAACCTGTTCCTTACCTTGCCTTTGTGAGGGTGAAGCTTCTGTGTTTGATGGCAAAGTACCTACCGGTCTTTGCTGCAAAGCAGTTGCTAATTGCCCTACTTTGTTCTCTAGGTTCTTAATTGATATATCATGAGCTTGCCTAGTAGTTCTAGTTTCACTAATGAATGATCTAAGCAATTCTTCTAGAGAGTTGGCACTGGCAGGTGGGTTTGATCTTTGTTGGCTTTGAGGTAGGAATCCAGGAGGAGTACTTGGTGCAGGTGCACTTTGTGCAGGTGCATTAGACTTTTTCCACCTAAAATTTGGGTGGTTCTTCCATCCTGGATTGTAGGTATTAGAGTAAGGGTTGTTATTTTTATTGTAACCTACATAATTGACAGAGACAGGGTTGCTAGGACATTCTTCATATAGATGGCCTCCTCCACAATACACACAACTTGTAGTTCCTGGAGGGGCTTGTTCTATAGCTGCTGCAGTGTTTTCTTTAGGTGTTGCTACACTAGATGTAGGTGCACTAGTGCACTGTTTGATTAGATTGGTTAAAGTGGCTACTTGAGCAGATAGGGTTGATATATCATTAATCTCATGTACTCCAGAGGTTCTCTTTTGAGCACTTACCCTCTCAGTAGGCCAACTTGAACCATTTGTAGCAATTTTGTCAATAAGATCACATGTTTCATTATAAGACATATTCAAAAGAACACCACCAGCTGATGCATCAAGCATCACTCTGGTTTGTGGTTCTAGACCATTGTAAAAAGTTTCCATTTGTATAATGACAGGTAAACCATGATGTGGACATTTTCTTAAAAGTTCTTTCCATCTCTCCCATGCTTCAAACAATGATTCAAATTCTTTTTGCTTAAAAGATGTAATATCATGTCTCATCCTAGCATTTTTAATAGGAGGAAAATATTTGCTTAAGAATTTTTCAGCTAATTCATTCCATGTATGAATAGAATTGGGCTCCATAGAATTTAGCCATGATTTTGCCCTATCTTTCAAAGAGTATGGAAATAACTTAAGCCTAAATGCATCCTCACTAATGCCAGGAATGATAAAGTTACTACAAACTTCTATGAATTGTTTTAAATGTTCATGGGGATCTTCATGTGGAGATCCACCAAATTGACCAATTGTTTGCAACATTTGAAACATCATAGGTTTAAATTCAAAATGAACAGCATCAATTTGAGGTCTAGCAATACTAGTTTGTATGTGCTGCTGGTCATATTGAGCATAGTCTCTCATAGGTCTATCTCTATCATTAATCATACCTATTGGTCCCATTTGAATGAATTGTTTTCTGTGATCTGGTCCACCTTCAGTTTGTTGATGTGAATTAGGTCCTCCTTTTACTGAGGCATCTTCACTGTGGTGAGACATTGTTCTGCAGTCTTGTTGTCTTTGTCTTTGTTGTCTTAGCAATCTCCTAAATCTTCTCTCAATTTCTGGATCACAATCAAATTCTGGTGGTCTATCTCTGGGCATAAACTAGTGTTTCCACACTGAGTGTTTCTGCACTAAGTGTTTCTGCACAGAAAACAGAATACCAGTAGTACTAATAAAACACTAAATTAACAATCTAAACAACAAAATTTTACTATAATCCCCGGCAACGGCGCCAAAAACTTGGTGTGGTTTATTATATGCAAGTATACATAGTCACACAAGTAATAAAGTGATAAGAAAGGTCGAACCCACAGGGATTATGTATTGTAAATTTTTGTAGTTCAAAGTGTACACTTAGTGTGTCTACACTATTCAGTATTTTTGGTTTGGAGTTTTCAAAGTAAGTAAAATAATAATAAGCAATAAAATGTGTGAGAAATCAGTTGGAAAAAAGCAGTTGAGATGTTTTTACCAAGTACTTTACTACTAAATGTTTTAATGGAGTATGTAGTGTGGGAACACTGGATGTAGGTGCATCAGTTTGTGCCTTTCAGCACTTCTCTTCAGAGTTTCATTACAAGCTCTTATGATCTTTGTTTTCGACAGCAAAGAGAGGTTTGTCAATTCCTCCCTTGCCTCCTAACAATGATCCAAGTTGCTAAATAGGTTCACTCTTGTAATTTTATTATCCTAAGAACTATGCTATCCTATGTCTAGGTTTTAGCATATATTTAACAAGGTTTCCTTTATTAAATACTTGTCCTTATTAACTCTTGAGTTCATAAATGTAGCCCATGTCTGCTGCTACAAGTTTTTACCTATTCTAAAGTGATCAATTCCAGAATAAGTTGAAAGAAGTATTATGCAAGAGTTTAAAGTGTTTACACTACATAAACCATAATAACATATTTAGAAGTTCATTACAAGGTTAGAACATCTCAACTTAAGGGAATTTAGCTCATGTTACTCATGTTATAAAGCAAAGAATATGCAAAGAACATAAGTAAATGAATAATAAGGCAAAAGAACTTAAAACAGTAGAGATTACTTGAATAGAAGATCTTTTGCATTAAGTTCCCAAGTTGAAGTACAATAAAGATTTCTTACACGAATTTCTTCAAAGTAGAAGTGAAGGGAATGGTTGTCAAGCACTTCCTCACCTTCCTCTCCTTAGAAACTTAAAATGAAAATAAACTAAACCTAAACTAAACTGAAAGATAAAGGATTTAAAGATGTGAAAGATGATATATTATAGGATGATGGATTTGGCTTCTATTTATAGGCTTGAAAGCTTTCCTCTTGCAAGGGGTTTCCTTTGGCGCGAAAGATCAGCTGAGGGGACCGAACATGGTTAGTTTGTTGACAACCAATCAAGCAAGCTGCACAGTTTTGGTCGCTTGCATGCATAACAAAAGAAGAGGTCCATTGGAGAAGTGCCACATGTCTTTTAGATAAGTTTGAGTCTTGCAACTTGATTTTTATGTGTATCGCCGACTTCAGCAAGTGGCTCAGCTCCAGGTGACTAGGCATGACGTCACTAATCAAGTGTGGAAGCATTGAAATGGTCTTTGGATGTTTTGGTATTAACTGCAGAATTTTAGCAGGTGTTGGCAGTGTTTCCAGTCCTAGTGTTTCCACTCCTGGTGTTGGCAGTGTTCCCACTCCTGCAGTAGCTGCACTGAACAAAAACATCAAACCTAACAAGATTTGTGCATTTTGCCTAGATCATTGCCCTTTATCCATTTGAATATTTAGAATGTTGTTCCTTGATAAATAAGCTATAAATATATATAAATGTTCTTGAAAATAAGCAATAACTCAAGCTTAATTGTATGAATAACTCTATATAAAATAGAGTTATCACACCCCCAAACTTAAATTGTTGCTTGTCCTCAAGTAACGACAAGAAACAAAAACACAAGATTTATATAATTATGAAGACATCTCAATTCATGTTTTTCAAGAAGTGTTTGAAGTGTATTGATGAGCTTTTCTCTTTTGGTGCTTTTTCTTCCATGCCTTTGCTTTCTTTAAAACATTCAGAGTTATAAAAACTCATTTGTGTGAGTGTGTGGCCCATTGAGTTTCTAATTGGTTCCATATCTGAAAAGAGTTTTTCTTTAGCTTTTTGAAAAAGATGGAACTCTTTTGGTCACTCTTAGAGATTTTTCAAAATATGGCCGAGACTAACAATTTCTTCAAGTAATTAGGGGACTCTTAAGCACAACAAAGGGCTTTTGGTGTTCCAACTTGCTGAGCCAATACCTTGGTGTTTGATTTTTTTTTTTTGATGATGTAATGCAGTGAGTGCAAAAACATCATTTTTTGGATTTGTAGGCTCACTTTATTTTGAGTGTATGTGCCTTTTGATGTAGATGGTGTTGGCACACTAAATGTTGCCACACTTGAAACTCTTTGAGTATTTTTGGTAGCGTACACTGCCCTCCTTACTGACCTCCACATGCATTTTCTTTTTTTTCTTGGTTTGTTTTTCTTTTTCTCTTTGAACTTTGTTCATATATTTCAAACCAAATTGCACTTAAGGGACAGGTTCAGTTTATATGACTCGGGTAAGTGTAGCTCTTTTTTTGGGATATTTTTGGTATTTTTGAGTGGTTTTGACACTTGTGGCTTGCACTCTTCAAGCTGTCACATTTTGGCCTTTGTATTCATGGACTTTCCCCCAAACTTAAGTCTTTATGCTCTTCTAAATTTTTAATGAAAATCTAATTTTGACCTCAAATTTCCAAAATTTTCTTGGCTTTAGATAGCTCTTGATCTAGCATGGTTCTTTTCAAAACTCAATTTTGTTGTGTCAAAGTTTTTATAAAACTGATCATTTCTAGAAAACAAGGTTTTTTTTTTCATCATTTAAAAATTGACTCATTGACACACTTCTTCAATTTTGTTGAGAAAAAATATGAATTGATCATGTTTCATAATCATTTAAGTCTAAAAACAAGTTGATGCACTTAATTCACCATGTTAACAAATTATCATGCTTTGTTAAGTACATCTAAAACTTAAAACATACTAACACTACATACTCACATGCTATAAATACTTATTCAAACATATTTCTATAATTATACATATATATTAGTACTAGGTTCAAAACATGCTGCAAATATAGTGCATACACAAAAAATATATACTATTCTCCACTCTCCCCCCCCCCCAACTTAAATATGAGCAGTGTCCCCACTGCTCTAAGTTTAGGAAACAGGGGAGTACTAATGTTGGGAGAAACAAACAAAAGTTTTTAACACATAGTAGTAAGTTAACACATAGTATTTAGCACATAGAGTATACTACTAAAGCATATTATAAATACTGGAAACAACATTAAAATGTATCTTTTTACTCTTTCTTCTGGAATCTGGGGCTGGCTCTCAGAGCAGGGCTTTGCTTGGCTTTTGTCTTCTTTGATTCCTTAGTAGTGGCCACATCAGAGGTAGGCACACCAGGATCATCTACAGCAGCCTCAGGCATTTCTGCCTCTTCAGGTGTAGCTTCTGCAGGAACATCTGGTGTAGCCAGTGTTTGGACTTCAGGTGCAGGTACACCACTCTGCACTGGAGTTTTCTCAGATTGCTGCTCAATTTCCTCTTGATGTTGCTCTGCTACCTTCTCAGCTTCTTTCTCTCCTTCTTTGGGTGTAGCTTCCTCAGATACTTCCTTCTCACCAGCTTGTATCCCTGTACCCTGTGTACCATAGAGTGAGCTCATTGTCCATTTCTTCTTTGTTGGAGCAGGCTTCATTGTTCTCCTTGTGTATCCCATCATCTGCTTCTTCTCTGCTAAGGCCTTCAGAACTGCAGAGATTGTTGCTGCAGGACTAGTTGCCATGACTGTTGATTTTGAAGCTTCTGCAGTTGGTGTGGGAACACTAACAGACTCCTTGACAGTATCTGCCTGCATCTTCAACTCTGAACTTCCTTTGCCTTTCTCTTTCTCAGGTTCTTCAATGAGTACCTGCATTTGAACTCTAACCTTGGAGAAAAATACAGTACCTCCTCTGTTATTCTGAATTCCTGAGTAGAATTCTCGCACCAATTGCTCCAAGTAGTAGGCTCGAGTTTGAACAAATCTTTCCCAATGCATGTTGTTGACAGTGGAGAGGAATGAATGATGAGCTTTAGCGAAGTTGAAACCACGCTCAGGCAGAAACTTCATGTTCCAAAAGTGCTCACATCCAGGGATTGCTTCCATTGATACTAGTACTCCTGATTTTCCCTTTTTCGCCTGAGTTTCCACACCAGATCCTTTCCCAGTATTTTTAGAGGCAGCTTGTTTCTTAGCCATTGATGATTTTGATCGTTTGAGACAAAAATAACTGTTTGTGAGTGGAGAGTGGAGAGGATTTTTAATCGGTTTTGTGAGAGGGATGAAAGAAATTGAAATTTTTAGGGTTAGTGGGATTTGGTAGTTGAGGGTTATAGCCGTTAAGTTGTGTGGCCTAACATGCAAGCCAACACGTGGAAACTTAGACTTAACACGCCACTTTCTAACCCTTGATCAGAGATGATTCCACTAAGTTGATGATTTGTCAAGTGACAGTTTTCTTCTAAATTATTCTAACACCAGAGTAGGTAGTGTGGCTGCATTAGGTGTGGAAACACCTAGTGTGGGAACACTGGCTACTCTGTTGTCCTGTTTTTCCTGCAAAATAACAAAACATGAAATTGCACAAAATAATAATTTTAACTATATAGTGATGGGTTGCCTCCCTGAAGCGCTTGTTTTAAGAGTCTTACAGCCTGACTTGTACCTTGGTCTAAGGTTTTGTAAAGTGGGTGGTGATCTTGTCTCTCTCTACATGCTCTCCATAGTACATTTTCACTCTTTGTCCATTTACTTTGAAAGTGGTATCAGTGGTTGCATCATATAGATCAACTGTACCATGGGGGTAGATTTTAACTAATTTGAATGGTCCTGACCATCTTGATCTCAGTTTTCCAGGGAAAAGTTTCAACCTAGAATTGTACAACAGAACCATTCCTCCTTCTTTAAGTTCTCTCCTTTGGATTTTCTTGTCATGCCATACTTTGGTTTTAGCTTTATAAATTTCTGCATTCTCATAGGAGAAATGCCTAAATTCTTCTAATTCATTTAGCTCAAGAAACCTTTTCTCTCCTTCCTTTTTGAGATCAAAATTCAACTTTTTGATAGCCCAATATGACTTGTTTTGTATTTCAACAGGGAGATGACATGGCTTGCCATAAACTAACTTATAGGGGGACATTCCTAATGGAGTTTTAAATGCAGTCCTATATGCCCATAATGCTTCATCTAAGTGTAAGGACCAATCTTTTCTGTTTGGTCCAACCATTTTCTCAAGCATTCTTTTTATTTCCCTATTTGAAAGTTCAGCTTGTCCACTTGTTTGTGGGTGATAGGCAGTAGCAATCTTATGTTTCACTCCATATTTTGCAAGAAGATTTTCAATAAGTTTGTTGCAAAAATGTGAGCCTTCATCATTGATGATTGCTCTTGGAGTACCAAATCTTGAAAAAATATTTCTTTGGAGAAATTTGCTAACAGATTTAGCATCATTATTTGGCAGTGCTACAGCCTCAATCCATTTAGACACATAGTCTACAGCCACTAAGATGTATTCATTGCCAAAAGAAGGTGGAAAAGGACCCATGAAATCCATGCCCCAAACATCAAAAAGTTCTATTTCTAAAATATTAGTCCTAGGCATTTCATGTCTATTAGATATATTACCACTTCTTTGACATTTATCACAGGTTTTGACCATATAATAAGCATCTTTAAATAGAGTAGGCCAGAAATAACCTGATTGAAGTACCTTGGCTGCTGTTCTTTGGCTTCCAAAGTGACCTCCATATGGTGCAGCATGACAATGCAGGAGCACTGCTTGCTGTTCTTCTTCAGGAATGCATTTTCTCATGATTTGATCAGGACATATCTTGAATAGGTAAGGGTCATCCAAATAGTATTGTTTTACTATGTGGAAGAACCTTCTTTTCTGTTGATAGTTCATGTCACATGGTACAATTTTGCTTACAAGGAAGTTTACTATGTCTGCATACCATGGTGTTGAAACATGAGGTGTGGCCACACTAAGTGCAGAAACACTGGCTGTATTCATGGTAATTGCTAGTAATTTCTCATCAGGGAAACTTTCTTTGATTTCTTCAATTGTACCTGCATTATTACTTTCAAGTCTAGAGAGGTGATCAGCCACTTGGTTCTCTACTCCTTTCTTATCTCTTATTTCAAGATCAAATTCTTGAAGTAATAGAACCCATCTTATTAGCCTAGGTTTTGCATCTTTTTTTGAAATTAGATACTTGATGGCAGAATGGTCAGTGTACACAATTACTTTGGTGCCTACCAAGTATGATCTAAATTTTTCAAAAGCAAAAACCACAGCTAATAGTTCCTTCTCTATCACAGTGTAGTTCATTTGAGCCTCAATTAGTGTTTTGCTAGCATAGTATATGGTATGAAACACTTTGTTATATCTTTGCCCTAGGACTGCTCCTACTGCAAAGTCACTAGCATCACACATGAGTTCAAAAGGCTTACTCCAATCTGGAGTGACTACAACTGGTGCTGTAACTAAGGCCTTTTTTAGTTTTTGAAAAGCTTCTACCCAAGATCCATCAAAATTAAAAGGTACATCATGTTGCAAAAGCATACACAATGGTTTTGAAATTTTTGAAAAGTCTTTGATAAATCTCCTATAGAATCCTGCATGACCTAAAAAACTTCTAATCCCTTTGATTGTTGATGGAGGTGGTAGTTTCTCAATTACCTCTATCTTTGCCCTATCCACTTCAAGACCTTTTTTAGATATTTTATGACCAAGCACAATACCTTCTTTTACCATGAAATGACATTTTTCCCAATTAAGCACTAAGTTAGTGTCTTCACACCTTTGAAGAATTTCTTCTAAGTTTGAAAGACACAATGAGAATGTTTCTCCAAAAACAGAAAAGTCATCCATGAAGACTTCCATTGATTGCTCAATGAAGTCAGAAAAGATTGGCATCATGCATCTTTGAAAGGTAGCAGGAGCATTACAAAGTCCAAAAGGCATCCTTCTAAAGGCAAAAGTGCCATAAGGACAAGTAAAGGTGGTTTTCTGTTGATCCTTAGGTTCAATTGCTATTTGATTGTATCCTGAATAACCATCTAAGAAACAATAGAATTCCTTCCCTGCTAACCTATCTAACATTTGATGTATAAAGGGTAAGGGGAAATGATCTTTCTTAGTGGCCTTATTGAGTTTTCTGTAATCCATACAGATTCTCCACCCTGTTACAGTTCTAGTTGGGATTAATTCATTATTTTTATTGGCTACAACTGTGACTCCACCCTTTTTAGGAACACATTGCACAGGACTAACCCATGCACTATCTGAAATAGGGTAGATAATACCAGCATCTAGCCATTTAATTATTTCCTTCTTAACAACCTCTTTCATTACTGGATTTAATCTTCTTTGCCCTTCTATGCTATTTTTAGAATTTTCTTCTAAAATTATCCTATGCATGCATGTTGAGGGGCTAATCCCTTTAATGTCAGACATTTGCCAACCTATAGCGTTTCTATGTTTTCTCAAGGTGTTAATTAAATCAAGCTCTTGTTCTAAAGATAGATCAGAAGCTATGATTACAGGAAGGGTATTATCCTCACCTAGAAAAACATATTTTAAATGCTTAGGTAGTTCTTTTAATTCTAGCTTAGGAGGTTGTTCAATAGAAGGTACATTTTCTTTAATGTTGGGATCTTCTAAATTAAGAGATTCATAAGTTCTAACCCATACCTTAGGTGTAGCTTGTTCCTTGGGCAATATGCTTTCTTCAATAAATTTCTCAGCAGGCAATGCCGAAACATCAGGTGCTAGTGCATTGGTAAGGTGATCATACTGCTTGTGGAACTGCTTCTCTACCAAATGATCAAGTGAGATTGATCAACACTCTTCACTCTCCTCTGCAGGATACTTCAAAGCATTCAAGACATTAAATTTTACTTCTTGATCATTCACTCTCATGGTTAGCTCTCCTCTTTGCACATCTATCAGTGTTTTCCCTGTTGCCAAGAATGGTCTTCCAAGTATGACTGGCACTTCTTCATCTGCAATAAAATCAAGTATAACAAAATCTGCAGGAAACACAAATTTGTCAACTTGCACCAATATATCCTCAATAATTCCTTCTGGATATGCAATTGATCTATCTGCCAAAGATAGTGTCAATGTGGTAGGTTTTGCATTTCCAATCCCTAGCTTTGTGAAGATAGATTTGGGCATCAAATTGATGCTTGCACCTAAATCACATAATGCTCTTCCTGTATAGTACTTACCTATTGAAAAAGGGATTGTAAAGCTACCTGGATCCTTTAGCTTCCTTGGAATTTTGTTTTGTAAAATCAGACTACATTCTTTTGACATGACAACAGTTTCAAATTCCCCTAATCTTCTTCTTTTAGAAAGCACATCTTTCATGAATTTGGCATAGTTTGGCATTTGTTGAAGTGCCTCTATCAAGGGAACATTGATATGCAATTGTTTTAGAACATCTAAAAATTTACTGAATTGCTTCTCCTCATGTATTTTTTTCAATCTTTGAGGAAAAGGAGGAGGAGGGTATTCTGGTACTAACCTTGGAGTAGGAGATGTAGGAACATCAGGTGTTTCTGCATCTTGAGAATTTTTTTCATTTTTATTTTTTTCTCCCTTCTCTGTACCTTCAAGCTCATATGGTTCTGTTAGATCCTTGCCACTTCTCAAAGATATGGCTTTAACCTGTTCCTTACCTTGCCTTTGTGAGGGTGAAGCTTCTGTGTTTGATGGCAAAGTACCTACTGGTCTTTGCTGCAAAGCAGTTGCTAATTGCCCTACTTGGTTCTCTAGGTTCTTAATTGATATATCATGAGCTTGCCTAGTAGTTCTAGTTTCACTAATGAATGATCTAAGCAATTCTTCTAGAGAGTTGGCACTGGCAGGTGGGTTTGATCTTTGTTGGCTTTGAGGTAGGAATCCAGGAGGAGTACTTGGTGCATGTGCACTTTGTGCAGGTGCATTAGAATTGTTCCACCTAAAATTTGGGTGGTTCTTCCATCCTAGATTGTAGGTATTAGAGTAAGGGTTGTTATTTTTATTGTAACCTACATAATTGACAGAGACAGGGTTGCTAGGAGGGGCTTGTTCTATAGCTGCTGCAGTGTTTTCTTTAGGTGTTGCTACACTAGATGTAGGTGCACTAGTGCACTGTTTGATTAGATTGGTTAAAGTGGCTACTTGAGCAGATAGGGTTGATATATCATTAATCTCATGTACTCCAGAGGTTCTCTTTTGAGCACTTACCCTCTCAGTAGGCCAACTTGAACCATTTGTAGCAATTTTGTCAATAAGATCACATGCTTCATTATAAGACATATTCAAAAGAACACCACCAGCTGATGCATCAAGCATCACTCTGGTTTGTGGTTCTAGACCATTGTAAAAAGTTTCCATTTGTATAATGACAGGTAAACCATGATGTGGACATTTTCTTAAAAGTTCTTTCCATCTCTCCCATGCTTCAAACAATGATTCAAATTCTTTTTGCTTAAAAGATGTAATATCATGTCTCATCCTAGCATTTTTAATAGGAGGAAAATATTTGCTTAAGAATTTTTCAGCTAATTCATTCCATGTATGAATAGAATTGGGCTCCATAGAATTTAGCTATGATTTTGCCCTATCTTTCAAAGAGTATGGAAATAACTTAAGCCTAAATGCATCCTCACTAATGCCAGGAATGATAAAGTTACTACAAACTTCTATGAATTGTTTTAAATGTTCATGGGGATCTTCATGTGGAGATCCACCAAATTGACCAATTGTTTGCAACATTTGAAACATCATAGGTTTAAATTCAAAATGAACAGCATCAATTTGAGGTCTAGCAATACTAGTTTGTATGTGCTGCTGGTCATATTGAGCATAGTCTCTCATAGGTCTATCTCTATCATTAATCATACCTATTGGTCCCATTTGAATGAATTGTTTTCTGTGATCTGGTCCACCTTCAGTTTGTTGATGTGAATTAGGTCCTCCTCTTACTGAGGCATCTTCACTGTGGTGAGACATTGTTCTGCAGTCTTGTTGTCTTTGTCTTTGTTGTCTTAGCAATCTCCTAAATCTTCTCTCAATTTCTGGATCACAATCAAATTCTGGTGGTCTATCTCTGGGCATAAACTAGTGTTTCCACACTGAGTGTTTCTGCACTAAGTGTTTCTGCACAGAAAACAGAATACCAGTAGTACTAATAAAACACTAAATTAACAATCTAAACAACAAAATTTTACTATAATCCCCGGCAACGGCGCCAAAAACTTGGTGTGGTTTATTATATGCAAGTATACATAGTCACACAAGTAATAAAGTGATAAGAAAGGTCGAACCCACAGGGATTATGTATTGTAAATTTTTGTAGTTCAAAGTGTACACTTAGTGTGTCTACACTATTCAGTATTTTTGGTTTGGAGTTTTCAAAGTAAGTAAAATAATAATAAGCAATAAAATGTGTGAGAAATCAGTTGGAAAAAAGCAGTTGAGATGTTTTTACCAAGTACTTTACTACTAAATGTTTTAATGGAGTATGTAGTGTGGGAACACTGGATGTAGGTGCATCAGTTTGTGCCTTTCAGCACTTCTCTTCAGAGTTTCATTACAAGCTCTTATGATCTTTGTTTTCGACAGCAAAGAGAGGTTTGTCAATTCCTCCCTTGCCTCCTAACAATGATCCAAGTTGCTAAATAGGTTCACTCTTGTAATTTTATTATCCTAAGAACTATGCTATCCTATGTCTAGGTTTTAGCATATATTTAACAAGGTTTCCTTTATTAAATACTTGTCCTTCTTAACTCTTGAGTTCATAAATGTAGCCCATGTCTGCTGCTACAAGTTTTTACCTATTCTAAAGTGATCAATTCCAGAATAAGTTGAAAGAAGTATTATGCAAGAGTTTAAAGTGTTTACACTACATAAACCATAATAACATATTTAGAAGTTCATTACAAGGTTAGAACATCTCAACTTAAGGGAATTTAGCTCATGTTACTCATGTTATAAAGCAAAGAATATGCAAAGAACATAAGTAAATGAATAATAAGGCAAAAGAACTTAAAAGAGTAGAGATTACTTTGAATAGAAGATCTTTTGCATTAAGTTCCAAAGTTGAAGTACAATAAAGATTTCTTACACGAATTTCTTCAAAGTAGAAGTGAAGGGAATGGTTGTCAAGCACTTCCTCACCTTCCTCTCCTTAGAAACTTAAAATGAAAATAAACTAAACCTAAACTAAACTGAAAGATAAAGGATTTAAAGATGTGAAAGATGATATATTATAGGATGATGGATTTGGCTTCTATTTATAGGCTTGAAAGCTTTCCTCTTGCAAGGGGTTTCCTTTGGCGCGAAAGATCAGCTGAGGGGACCGAACATGACAACCAATCAAGCAAGCTGCACAGTTTTGGTCGCTTGCATGCATAACAAAAGAAGAGGTCCATTGGAGAAGTGCCATATGTCTTTTAGATAAGTTTGAGTCTTGCAACTTGATTTTTATGTGTATCGCCGACTTCAGCAAGTGGCTCAGCTCCAGGTGACTAGGCATGATGTCACTAATCAAGTGTGGAAGCATTGAAATGGTCTTTGGATGTTTTGGTATTAACTGCAGAATTTTAGCTGGTGTTGGCAGTGTTTCCACTCCTAGTGTTTCCACTCCTGGTGTTGGCAGTGTTCCCACTCCTGCAGTAGCTGCACTGAACAAAAACATCAAACCTAACAAGATTTGTGCATTTTGCCTAGATCATTGCCCTTTATCCATTTGAATATTTAGAATGTTGTTCCTTGATAAATAAGTTATAAATATATATAAATGTTCTTGAAAATAAGCAATAACTCAAGCTTAATTGTATGAATAACTCAATATAAAATAAAGTTATCAATCCACAACTACCCAAATGGAGTCGTTACCGGCTTGAGACCTTGGCAATGCCAATACAAAATCGATGGAAATGTCTTCCCACTTCCACACTGGCACGTCCAGTGGCCGTAACAGACCACCAGGCTTCTGATGTTCTATCTTAACTCTTTGGCAAGTTAAGCATTGAGATACGAATTCAGCAATCTGTAACTTCATTCCTTGCCACCAATACATTTGCTTTAAATCTCTATACATCTTGGTAGATCCAGGATGTACAGAAAATAAACTCCGGTGTGCTTCTTCTAGCACTTGCTTTTTAATATCTTCATTATCGGGCACACATATCCTACCGTTGAAACAAATAACTCCATCACTATCTTCAGTAAAATCTGGCAACAATTTCTGCGACTGTAGCTTTACATCGATTTCCTGTGCTAAGCGAATAGAATCCCTTAATGAACTGGAGATCCTCATATGGCTCAACACTAACCGGTTCTTCCTTGTTCTTGCATTCATATTTAAGTCCCTAAAGGACTCCAACAATCTCATCTCATGCATCATATATTCTGCTATGTGAATGGATTTCCTACTTAGTGCATCAGCTACAACATTAGCCTTTCCCGGATGATACTTCAATTCGAAGTCATAATCCTTCAGAAATTCCACCCACCTTCTCTGCCTGTTATTCAGCTCCTTCTGATCAAACAGATACTTCAAGCTTTTGTGATCACTGAAAACTTCGAAACGAGACCCATATAGGTAATGTCTCCAAATCTTCAGTGCGTACACAATAGCTGCCAACTCCAAATCATGAGTTGGATAGTTCTCTTCATGAGTCTTCAACTGTCTGGAGGCATAAGCTACAACTTGTTGGTTCTGCATGAGAACACATCCCAAACCCTTCCCAGAGGCATCGCTGAAAATTTGAAAATCCAAAGACGGATCTGGAAGAATAAGGATTGGAGCAGAAGTCAACCTCACCTTCAATTCTTGAAAACATTCCTCACAATCGGCATCCCATATAAACGGTTGGGCCTTACGAGTTAACCGAGTAAGTGGAAGAACCAATTGTGAAAAACCTTGGATAAACCTCCTGTAGTAACCAGCTAGACCCAAGAAACTTCTTATTTCAGTGACTGATGTTGGTCTTTCCCAGTTCAATACAGCTTCCACTTTACTGGGATCCACCGCAACTCCCGATTGAGAAATCACGTGTCCCAAAAACTTCACTTCGGGCATCCAGAAGTCACACTTCGACGGCTTGGCATACAATTTCTTCTCTCGGAGTACGTTCAGAACAATGCGGAGATGTTGAACATGGTCCTCAATGGTCTTAGAGTACACCAAGATATCATCAATAAAAACTACTACAAACTGATCGAGGTACGTGTGAAAGACTCGGTTCATGTAATCCATGAATACCGCTGGAGCATTAGTCAAACCGAAGGGCATTACTACGAACTCGTAGTGTCCATACCTCGTACGGAAAGCTGTCTTCGGAATATCTAGGGTTCGTACCTTTATTTGATGATAACCCGACCTCAGATCAATTTTTGAAAATACCACGGCGCCCCGAAGTTGGTCAAGCAAATCGTCTATCCTTGGCAATGGATATTTGTTCTTAATCGTCACCTTGTTGAGTTGACGGTAGTCAACACACAATCTCATACTCCCGTCTTTCTTCTTAACTAATAACACCAGAGCACCCCATGGAGAAGCGCTCAGTCGAATGAACCTCTTTGAGATCAATTCTTCAAGTTGAGACTTCAATTCCTTCAATTCTAAAGGAGACATCCTATAAGGAGCAATAGATATTGATCCTGTACCAGGAATCAATTCTATTGAGAATTCTACCTCTCTGTCAGGAGGTAAGGATGAAACTTCTTCTGGAAAGACATCTAGAAATTCATTTACCACTTGCACAGATGATAAATCTAAACCCGTTTCAGTAGATGCAGACAACATAATAAGAATAGCTTCCGCACCTTGGAATAATGACTGGCTCGCTTCGGTGTAAGAGATCATTACTTCAGAATCTGCCTGTGTCAAGCCTACGGATTCGGAGGCGAAGCTAATGGTTCGATCGGCACAGTTGATTGTTACATGATTTTCAGCCATCCAATTCATACCCAGAACAATGTCCATACTTCTCATAGGTAAGCAAATAAATTTCACAACAAAATGTCTGTCCCCGATGACAAGTAGGCAATTTTCACACAATGATTGGGTCTGGACACGACCCTTGGCAGCAGTTAAAATAGTTATCGGTTCGGATAGCTCAGATAATGCTAAACCCAACCGATCCACACACGCTTGTGATATAAAACAATGAGTTGCACCGGAATCATATAAAATATTGACTGAGTTATTAAAAAGAGATCCCGTACCCCTCATAAGATTATCATTCGGTGTGATGGTCCGAGCATCCAAGGTGTTGATCCTTCCTTGTCCAGAGGCATTTGGTGCCCCATGGAAGCTCTTCCTTTTTGGGCACTTATTTGCATAATGGCCTTCCTCATTACAAACATAGCACCGATCAGGTCTTGACGGACACTCGCCACGGTGATGCCTTCCGCACTTGGAACAATTCCTAAACTTCATTTGGTCGGCTGTTTGCACCTGCTTCCCCTTATAATTACTTCCTTTGCCAAAATCACGCATGGGGCCAAATTGAGAACCAGATGGTCCAGCACTCCTCTTGTTCTGTTGGAATCCCTTCCTGCTCGCATACAATCTTGACAAATCACTTTCAGCAATATATGCTTGTTGTACCATAGCTGCATAGGTGGTCTTCGAAAAAGAACTAAGACTCTGAGCAATATCCTCTCTCAACCCATATTTGTACCTGTCAGTTTTCCATCGGTCATTGGGGGCATATCCAGCTAAACCGAAGAATTGATACAACTCTTCAAATTTAGCCGTGTATTGGCCCACGGTCGAGCCTCCTTGTGTGAGAGCTAAGAACTCATTTTCTTTATCAAACCTCATAGCCGTGGGAAAGAATTGTTCCAGAAATGATGTCCGGAAATTCTCCCAAGTCTGGGGAGTTCCCATGGTTTCCATCATGGCTCTAGCATTCACCCACCAGTTATTGGCCTCTCCCTTCAGCACATGGGATGCCAATCTTAGCTTATATTCATCTGTCACTTGCATTGTTAGAAAGATCTTTTCAATGTCATCTAGCCAATGTTGTGCTCTCATGACATCCGGCCCACCCCTGAACTCGGAGGGTTTCATCTTCAAGAATTCTGTGAAAATTCCCCTTGGGTTCACTTGTGGCTCCTGAGCTTGTTGCTGCTGAGCATTTTGCTGTTGGATCTGTTGCTGCTGATGCATAAGCATCATATCTTGCATCATTTTCTGTTGGTTCTCAATGACATTCTGCATCCACTCAAAGTTCGGATCAACAGGAGGAGGAACGCCTCTACCTCTTCTGGCCATGATTCTGCGAAATATGCACAAAGTATTAAGTTGATCAAGCTCAATGTCTAATAGCATACTAAGAAAATCACGACTGGAGAAAGCAAAGACCCTAAAAGCTAAGTCCGACTAGGTCGAACCGCTCTGATACCAACTGTAACACCCCTGTATTTTCATTGACTAAAAATCCCCGGGCGCACATTAAAGACACATCAGAGATACACAATTCCTTCCTAGATACTAAATATAACAATATAGTTTCAACCGAATAACAACCGAAACATTCTTAACACACATAAGATTGTGATAAGGTCTCAGACCAAAGTATTCAGCAACTACATCATTCAGTACCATACAGGAAAGCGGAAAGAAAGCACGAAACACACAAGTCATGGAGTTATGATACATGGACAACAAAGGGACAATAAGCTGTAAACATAAGACTGAGTCGTCAAACATCTCCCGGAGCCACCTACTCGTGCCTCTGAGGTTTCTTCTGTCCCTGTTTCTCTGTAAAATCAACAACAATTAAATAGTGAGATACAATCTCAGTGAGTTCTACCGAGACCCCTACTAACACTCTCGACTCAATTATGAAATCCGGTATTAATTCAATACGGCATCGGCTGCGCGAACGCTACCCCCCATGGACCGCATAAAACATTTTAACAGAGTACCGCTGACGCGAACGCCGAACCCGGTAACCTATTAGTTTAGTACGATACCGCTGACGCGAACGAAGAACCCGGTAAACGTACTACAAACAACATAACACCGCTGACGCGAACGCTTCAAGGCGGTGAACCCCCCTACCAATAGTACCTTCTCCTATTGGCATGGAGCCTAGGTAAAAGGATCATGAATGCCTCCCCCTAGTATGTTAAATAATGGGTCGTCACCAAACTCGATATATATATAAACATATATCTACAAACATATGAACTCAAGGCCCATTTACATTCATACCAATACTCGAACATTCATTTTTGATTAAGAAAGGTTAAGTTCTCTCTCGAGTACTAATTTACCGCTTTTCGAATCCAATTAACAACTCCAAAAAGTTAAGTTTTACCTTAAAAATAGAATATTCAGTTAGGCCTCTGAATAAGCTTTCCAACGCATTTTAGAACACCTCAATCGGGTTCCCGGATCAAAAGATATCGCGAAAACAAAACAGTGTACAGTTGCGGAAAATCTGCAAAGCGTCGCGACGCGAACTGCTACCGTCGCGACGCGAAAAGCGACAGAAACTTTTTGCGTGACAAAACTGGGCCAGGTCGCGACGCGATGGGAACGGGTCGCGACGCGACCCTCTGCAGAAAAGTGCAGTTTTTCCGTTTTCTTGTGAAATTCGCTTCAATTCCGATTCTTGTTCTGACTTAAAACAGATTTAACAACCAGCAAAACAAACTCAAGCAATACCACACAATCAATCAATTCAATCAAAAACTCAATCGAAACGAATTTTATCAAAAATGACAAATTTTTCCAAATAGCGGTTAATTCCAGCTCCTAACTTCGTTTCGAACTCCCAAACGCATTCCACCGCTCTTGGCTTCGATCCTAACCATGAATCAATCATTAATTCCAGCTCACAACTTGAGATTTCAACAAATCAATTCCAAAAGCCCTAGAAATTCGTAGGTCATGAGAAGGGGGGAAAAATTGAGGGGAATCTTACCAAGCTATAGGGTTTTGTAGAGGAAGATGAGGGTATGATGGTGATGAAATTTGAGAGGTTGGGCTGGAGTGTGATGATTCCTCTTCCTCTTCTTCCTTCTTCTCCCTTTTCCCTTTTCTTCTTTCTTTCCTTCTCTTCTTTCTTCTCTGCTTCACGTTTCTTTCTCTCTTTTCCCTTCTCTTCTTTCTTTTATTTTCTTATTCAACACACACACACACACACACATATTTAATTAATAAATAAGTGGTAGCGTGGTCCAATTACCATATTGATCCTAATCCCTTAATTCGATTCCAGAACTTCCTTGATCCGTATTATTCAGTTAACGATCCTGTGACAGCCAATAATTTATTTTAGCACTCAATAATTTTACCAATTAAGTACCAAATTAATTCAATTGGGTTAACATCCAAATAATTCGATTAATTATTTTGAGGATGTTACAGTCGATCCCTATATACTTTCATTTCTCAAGTCAGCACGACGAGTGTTGAATTCTTTGTCACAAACCAGATCGCAATGTTAGCATCGTGTGTAGCATAGATCCTTCAGACTAAGTTGGTCCTTTAGTTAAGTTCGAGTCAACCTGTCAAACGCCGACTCCGAACTGCACCTTCAGATCTTAACGCTGCCACTGAGCGCGGCGGATCCTTCAGACCCCCAGAGGTTCTTCATATTAGCTGTGTCTGCCTAAGACATAGTGGACATCCTTCGTGGTCAACATATCAAGTCTAGATCTGATCTTGACCCTCACGGCCGCATCGACGTAGGTCACCCTCAGACTGTTTTATTAGTACCATAGCTAGTTGCAATCCATCAGACCATTTTGGTCCATCAGGCCCAGGCAGCCCTTCAGACCCACTGGTCCTTCAGTTTAATTCAAATCAATGCGCCAAGCATCGACTGCGAACTAGAACCTCAAATCATTATGCCGATACTTCAGGGCATCGATCCTTCAGACCCGCAGTGGTCCTTCAGAGCCCCAGCGCTCCTTCAGACCCCCAGCGGTCCTTCAGAGCCCCAGCGCTCCTTCAGACCCCTAGCGGTCCTTCAGAGCCCCGGTGCTCCTTAAGAGCCCCAGTGCTCCTTCAGAGCCCCAGTGCTCCTGCTTTATTCCTTTCCCGTCGGTGCCCCGAGTGTTAATCGTTCTCTGTTAATTCTCAAACTCTACACTTTTCGGCTAAGAGGACAAAATTAGCATTTGTCTTATCTTTATTCCTACTATGAAAACCTTTCAGTTTATCTACGGAATATAAATAAAGGGGGGCAGCTGTCATACCCTAATTTTGTCTGGCTAATTAAAAACAAATCCAAAAAAAAAGAGCAAAAGAGCAATAAAACAAATAAAATTCATGCATTGCATTCATCAAACATCGAAAAAAAATTCATGCAAGCAAAAAGAAACTCCTGCATCACATCACATTCATCCCATCAAAAAGCAATCATGGCATTTGCATTGCATGCATTTGTTCATCTCACTTGCAGGTACAAGGACGGATAAGTACTACGATGTTAATCTTCGCACTCAGTTCCCAGAAAATGCCCTCTTAGTTCGGAGTTCAAATGCTTTTCAGTTCGGCGCTCAAGCGTGCATTGCAGTTTGGAGTTCAAATCGCTCTTATCAGAGTTCAGTGCTCCCTTCTGTTCATGGTCTCACATCGTGTACGAGCAACGCGATGGACCGCAGCCCCATGTGAGGTTCAACGGAATAGTTGTATCAGCCTAAGATAGAGTGGACGCCGTGCATTGATCAGTATATCAGTTCCAGAGCTGATCACGATCCCCCCGGTCGCTCGAAAGACCAGAGATTCTCAGGACGCGTGCTCCTCAAAGCCACGTGCAAACTCGGATTCGCAAAGGTTCGTTTACAGGTTTTAGGCAGTCTGGCATTTTACCGCTTTCTTTATCGCTTTCTTCATTTAGCGCTTTGCTTGCCTTTCGCAATTAGCGTGCATGTTGTTAACCATTTCGAGTGTTGATTCAAAAAAAAAGAAAAAAAAGAAAAGAAAAAGGAGAAAGGAGAAAAAGAATAAACAGAAAAAGAAAATTCGGGTTTCTCCAAGTAGACAAAATTGGTATAATTTCTGAATTCTTTATTCCGATTTTATCTTCGAAATATGCCTCGGCCAAATCATATTTCTTGGTAAAATCCAAATAAAGAGGGGCAGCTATCATACCCCAATTTTATCCGCCCAAGTCAAAACCTTTTTTTTTCAAACAAAAAAAAAAAGCATTTTTATTAATTTTTGAGAATTTTAGGGAATAAAATAGTGCATGTTTCAATATCTGTGGGCATTGAAATGAGAGCAAGTTAATTATTTTTGAACTAAACCAAGTCAAGGATGAAAAATACAATTTATTCTCTCAAGGATAATTTTCGTATAATTTTTTGGAAGAAAATCCTAGTTCAAAATAATTAAAGGGCATTTTTCCTGCACAAGAAAGCTGAAAAAGGACCATTAAATATTCCCCGATTATTAAATGACAACTTTTATTGTCATGAATAATTAGAGGGATATTTTTATGGTGCCCAAAAATTTGTGACACATTTTCAATAGGTGCACTATCATTTGCATACCCCAAAAATTCAAAATTCAAATAGAAAGTACAAAGTGTCCTCAATAAGACAAAAGACCAAAAAGGAGAAGCAATTTTCCCTCCCCATTTTTGTTGCCTTGGCCGAATTTCCTCTCTCTCTCTCTCCCTCCACAATTTCGAATTCCCTCTCTCTCTCTCTCTCCACAATTTCTTCCACACTCTTCTATTGTACAATTATTCCCTAAGAATATTCTTGTACTATCCTTAATCCTACCCATTTCATACACATCCCTAATTCCCACACACTCTCATACCCTTTTTTGTAAATGACACCATCCTCTCACACTCACTCCTTCATAAGAAATTGCAAACTTACTTAAAATAGAACATCCCATTCCTATTCTACCCTTAACCCTAATTTCACCCAAGACCCTATATAAGCCTACTCTCCCAAAATACAAGAACAAGTTCATTTTTTTGCACAAAAACCTCTCCTCCCTCCTCTCGTATGCGAATACCTCCTCCTCTCCCTCACCTCATTTTCTTCAATTCCTTCACTCAATCATCCACTAAAACACCTTTCCTACACTAAATCTTCAATCCTTCTTGCATTCTTCTCAACGATTCACCTTCAAATTCATGGATCAAGTTCAAAGTTGAAGATTGAAGAGTAGATTAAAGGGGTTTTTCATTCATTCATCTTATTTCCTTCCTTATTCTAGCTTGGAGTTGAGGTATACTTTGAAACCTAACATCATCTTCCAATTTTAGCATCAAAGATGTAAATCATCACTTCATTTTGGCATCCCATTGCATTTTAATGTCATAATGTTAGCATCGTTGTTGTTGTTGAGTGAGAGATGTATTTCAAGTATTTTGACAAACACTTCGGGAGGTTTGGGTGCTTGGAATGCTTCTCTCCTTTAGAATAAATTGTGTGTTGTTGTTATTTCACTCATTTCTTGTTGTTTTCATGAATAAAGTGATGATTTGAAGCTTATTTCATTTCGTATATTAGAGGAAAATTAGGGTTTGTGTGATTGTTATGCATTTCTTTGCTTGATCATGTGAATCCTTGCCAAAAGCTTAATCTATGCTGTTCTCTTGCATTATCTTGTGTTTCCATGAATAAAATGAGATTTAGGGTCTATGTTCATTTCGCATATTAGAAAGAAATTAGGGTTTATGAGATTTTTGATGAGTTGGTTGTCTAATCTTGCAATTACTTGGAATTGAACCTTGATTATGATGTTTGTTTGCTTAAAACTTGTTGTTCTCATGAATTTGCTTGCAAATCATGCCCTATGTTGATGATTGGCAAGAGGACTCTCACTTGTGCTTTGATGCACACTTTAAGTGTTGAGGATTGCCTAAGAGGATTCAATTTCTTTTGTGATTCCTAGTGAACAAGAATGCAAATTTAGGTTTCCTTTCCTTACCAATTGCTTTGATTACCAAAAACCACTTATAAATCATTTTGAAATGCTCTTGGTCTTGCAAATGCCTTTGCCTATTCACATATTGTGTCATAAATGCCTAGTTAGGTTCATCCCATTGCCTAGCATCTTCAATAAGATGTGCAGCTTAGGTTCATTTTCTTTCCCATTCATGCATTTTTGCCAAAATGTTTAACTTGGGTTCATTCCTCGCCTATCTATGCATCGTGTCATAATGTGTGTAGTCTAGGTCCACTTTCAATCAAAAGCTTTTTCAAGCATCAAAATCATTCCCTAAACAAGAATCAATCCAATTGCGAAAACTCTTCAAAATCAAACTTTGTTAGTAGTCTTGCGAAGCCTTTGCTTGCATGAGTATTAACAATCAGGTACTAGTGGCGATCACTTGGAGCCTTTGCTCAATTGATCATCATGAATGCCTAATTTTCCTAAAGATTTTCACTAAATCAAAAACTTTGTTAGTAGTCTTGCGAAGCCTTTGCTTGCATGATTATTAACAATGGAGTGCTAACGGTGGTCACTGGGAGCCTTTGCTCAATTGATCATCATGAAAGCTCAATTTTCACAATTAAACAAGATAAAAAACAAAAACCTTTTTCTAGACAACCCAGAACTACGTAGCTTTGAATTCTCCATCGCATCGGGAGATACGTAGGAGCGGATAATCTCAGTCAAGCACAACAAACCAAAAACATTTTTCCTTTCAAAAACCAAACACTTTTCCAGAATAAAACATTTTTCAAAAACAAAAACTACGTTGCTTTGAATTCTCCATCGCACTGGGAGATACGTAGGAGCGGATCCCCTCCATCAAGCACGAAAACTAAAGATTTTTCATTAAGTCATTCATCAACAAAAGAGGTAAAAACAAAGCATTTTTCCGAATCAACTTTGCAAATCACATATTTAGTTAAGGTAACCCTTCTTTGAAGCGACGTCATGGGGTGCTAATACCTTCGCCATACGTAATTAGACCCCCGAACCCAAATCTAATGGTTCCAAAGACCATTGCTTTCCAAAAAAGGTTTTTTCAATGTTTTACCTTTAAAAAATATTGGTGGCGACTCTAAAATCCCGTTGTGCGAAGAAAAATCCCGCCAAGGATTTTTCGGGGTGCGACGTACATTGGTATGCATTGGATGTCAATGTGGAGAGGTAGAAGATTTTCTCGCTCATAAGAGATTGCTCAAGTTGGCAGAAAGCCCTGCTAATTGACCAGCATTTCAAATTCGCTTAGTGCAGGGAAGTCACAGAAATAGAGCACTAATAATTTGTTTAAAGCACGCCTTTAAGAACTGCACTGTTTATAGTTGTTTGCTGTTTGTAGTGTTTGTTTGCTTCGTGAAATGAAGAAGGAGAAGAAAACACAGTACTCGCAGAAGAGGGTTTAATGGAAGTTCGCTTGTAGAGAAGAAGAAGAAGAAGATGAAGATTCTGAAAAAGAGAAGTGAAAGGGCGCAGTTTCCTTTTATAGCCGTTCTTACCATGTTTTTTTTTTAAAAAAAAAAAGATAATAATAAATAAAATATGTTGGTAATCGTGGCTTTAGTGGGAAACGTGGGATTGTGGAAAATCTCAACAGTTAACTTTGCGTACGTGGCGCACTCTCGTTGGAAGAAGGTGCCAGCAAGCTGTATTTTTGCCCAGAGATGTCCCTTCATATTCTGAGAAAAGATATGAAATGATAACATAATATTTCATGGGATAGTCGAATGAAATTTACAAAAAAAAGCCATTTTCTATCTTCATTCAAGAATTCTGTCGAAAATGTCTTTTTGGGGGCAATTTGTTAACCTGCATTTTCGACAGGCTCAATTAAATGCAGTCAATAATGTTGACTTTTTGTTTTAAAGAAGAGATGTTGATATTTGACATTGAGAAAGGTGTTGTGAAGAGTAATTTCGACTATGCCTAAGGCTTGATGAAACAGAGTTTAAAGACAATGCTTTCGACGGGAAAGACGTTAAAGAGTTTAGTCGAAGACAGGGTGGTATTGTTGTCGAAAACGCGGGCATTTACATGTCAACAAGGTTTGACTCGTTGCGTTCAGGAAGAAGGCTTGATATTTCGACAACGAGAAGTTGTGTACAGGGAGAATCAGCATAGCACATAACTTAGCGAAAATTGGAAAGCTGAAGTTAGTATTTTCGACAGAAAAATGAACAACATTCAGAAAACAGGTTAAGTCAAAGAATGCTGGTAGAAAGCAATGATGTGGTCGAAAAATGGAGCAGTTATCTGATCTTATCTAGTCGAAATGGCAGTTATTTTGTTTAGAAAAACCGCTGAGCAGTTATTGTTTTTCTTTTATTATAAATAGGAGTTTTCTCGTAGAGAGAATGGTCGCAATTTCATTCTATACAAACGTTCAGAAAACACTCATACTTCCGCATAAGAGAAAAACGAGTTACTGAAGAGCAATGTATGTGATTTGCGTACCAAGCCTTTTACATTCAGCAATCCATTTACTATTTCTTTAAAGATTCCTGCAGTTTACTGGTTCTTCTTTACTAATTTCTGCAATTTACTGTTTTTTCGATTTCTTTTCCTTTATTTACACTTACTGTACTTTATTACAATTCATTGCATTTCTGCATTTCTTCTAAAACACATGCTTTTCTTCATTGTTTTACACCAATAAAACAGTTATCTTCACAAACATCAATAACTTTAATAAAATTTTAATTCACAAATGTTCTGAGATGTTTCTAGTTGATCTCGCAAGCAAGACACACGTGTAACTAGCGGTGTTTAATGCTCAGTCATGGACTCAGACATATGCCACATTCTATAACTGTCATGTTGGAAATGCATTTGTGCCCTATGTGAAGTTACTAAACAAAATTATGCTATATATTCTTTATTTGGTTTACATTTCCATTAACAAAGTGTGGTGCCAAAATTTCGTCATAGTCATACGGAGCTAAATGTGCTCTTCTCTACTAAGAATACATCTCACAAGTTTCAGAAGGAAAAAGAGCCCGAGGGTCCTCTATGCCTACTGGTGGAAACAATGATGTGTAGGAGGAACGTGAAGAGGTTGTAAGGCAGAGAGTTAGGAAGGCATGGGCTGAGATGATAGGTAATTGTTCCTCAGGAACTGGTACAGTCCCCACCACTTTTAATTGCAACAATAGTGGTCTTAAAATAAGAGACATCTCCTTTGAGGAATCCTTAAGAAACACCCCTGATGGTGACTACCCAATGCCCTTTGAAGCTCACCTTTCTGATTTTGAGCTGGGTGAATTTAGGAGATTTAAAAATCAATTTGAACTCACTAGCAGTAGCTTGGATGATAAAGAAGGCCCTGAGTACCTTTGGAGACAAAAAAGATTGAGAGAATTATTTGATGACAAGAGGCAAAGAGCTGCTAGAGAGGCTGAATTACTTATGTAGGAAGTTAGATATCAAATTGGGAAAGGAATACCTATGCAATTAAACATAGTTGTCCACATGGAAGAGGGGACACGAGAAAGCTCTAATGAAGTTGTAGTTAATGTTGTCCCTCCAGGGCATGCTACAGCAATGGAATGTTTGCCACGGGCTCCATTGAACCCTATGATAGATAGTAAGCTTTCATCAACTACCCCATTAGGATCCAGTGAAGTATCTCTCTCACTCCACTGTGCTTCATCTCTCTCGCCAGTAACTAGCTTCAGCCCACATCCACAACAAACCCTCCAGTCCTTGTGCAGACCCTCCTTTCCAGTAACCCTTACGCAGTATGCACTACAACAACACGCCGCCGGACTCCGACCCTCACCCACCCTCTGTTAGTCCGACGTCCACCACACGCCGTCGCCTCTGCACTGTGCTCCGTTGCTGTTTCTTCTCAAGGTTCGTTTTGTTTTCCTTCTTCATTTTGTTTTCCTTCCCTCTTTGATTTCGTTTTCTTTCTTGTATTATTTCGTTTTCTTTATGCTGATGGTGGTGGTGGTGTTTCTGAAACATTGATAACTTAGATGTGCTATATATTGAGGTCTACTTATACCAACTGATACCACTTATACCACTTATATGCCTTGATATACCAACTGATATGCACTTTCACTTTTACTTAGGCTCAATTAATACCACATATATCACGTTTTCTTGCAGGTTTTTAATATTTTGGTAGGTTGTTCCTGTTGCAGGTTTTCAATTACTTTGGAAGGCATACCAAAGAACATTCATGGCAGGAATTACTTGCACTAATGCCTTTGAATTGACCTTGCTAATTTATTGTCCAAGAGTGCATTTCCTGTGAACTATCCATTGTGTGCCATGCATTTTCTTGCAGTTGTCCGCCAAGGATGTTTCTCTTGTGTTATCATACTCAATTATATAGCTTAATACAGATCAATACAATGTGCAATTAAAAAAGAAGATGACAGAAGAGGATTTTATCAGAAATAATAGGCACATAAATGGCGGCAGTGATAAAAAAGAAGATGATCTTATCAATGTAACCGATTGTGCTCATAATGTAAAAGCAATAGAATAGATAGATAGAATATTTTATTTACTCTGTATCAGATTGTAACATTTGATCTTTATGATCTTGTACTTTTAGATTGCGATCAATGTAACATACTCATTTTTATACTTCCAATTGTGATCAGTTTTGAGTAGTGAATTATGTACTAATTGTGTGACTTCTTTATACTAACGGGCAATCATTATCCACAACACTTAGCAACATTACAAAACTAGCAACAGGACCAAATACAAGCTTTGTGTGATTAAATACAAGCTTATTAAGATGGAACTTATCAGTTCTTACAAGATCATAAAAATCAATTGCTGCAATCTTTTACAAGTTAAATAAAATTAAGTAATAAAGCTCACACAATTTGCGACAATGGATTGATAGGGTATGTCTGAAGACATATTAGATACCTGACTAGCTTTACCATTATATATTGACAGGGCATGTGTGAAGACATATTAGATTGAGAAGTTTTCCCCATTAAGTATGTCCAAGAAATGCATTTCAAAAGAGTGGTAATGGAGAAATAAGAAATATCTTCTACATTTATTCTTTATGTGTTATGATCTTTGAAATAAAGTCAGTATACATTACCAATGTTTCATATTATATTTAGAAGTTCACTTTCATTTAGGGTTCTGATTTATACATATTAATTATTTCTGTTTACGGTTCATTTGTTTCTACATTTACCAAATATAAGATATGTGACTCTTTAATTGTGCTTTTCTAATGCTTCGAACTTTTCAAGTGAATGTTCTTGGTTTTGTAATACTATTATGACTTATTGGTGGTGTGCTTATCTATTAGTTGAAAATTTTCAAGTATTTCTTAATATGGGATCTTCTTAGTTTTGTACTCCACTTTTTGATATGTTATTTTAGTCGCTAATTAAAACGATTAATTTAATCGATACTAGCTCTCCCCGTGCATCGCACGGGTGATGAGGCTAATAGAGGAGAAGGAAGTAGCATTTCACTACTTCACTCACTTATCTGAAAATTATTTCTCATTACAATCTCATCTCATTTTCTCATTAGAAATCACAAATCTGACTTCCATTGATCCAAAATAGAATTGGGCGCTACCCTTCAATCACTTCATTTTTCGTCTTGCATGTGAGTGTAGGAACTTGGATATGAAGTTTCAGAGGTTGGATTTGAGTTAGAGGTATTCAATTGAGGGTTTTGAAGATAGCAAATCTGTATTGAAGCTTTGGGAGTGTAATTCCCAAAATAATTTTTATTATTTTGATTACTACTTTGTATTCTTAAGGTTTATAATGGGCATTTTACCTATTTTGATTAAATTTGAGGTTTAAATGAGCATGTTGGGTGAATTGATGTTTGATAGGGTTATTCCATTAGTAGTAAAAAGGAAAGGTGCAGATAACAATTTGACCTTATTACATAGGACCAAATAGCCTTTAGTTCAGTCCATTAGGGACATATGACCAGCTGAAGCCCTAAATTCCATTTCATTTTACACTCTTCACTTCAGTTTTTTTTAAAAAGAGAAAGTGAACTAGAGAGAGGGAAAGAGAGTGGATGCGAGAATGTGAGGGAGAATGAGAAGAGAATGGGTGTTGGCATTTTGGCACCTCCATCTTCAATCAAGTTGAAAACTCAACTTCTTTCACCTACATTTACTTCAAACATTCCATTTCTTCCTCCTCTAAAAACTCTTCACAACCAGAAACATAAAAAGATGCACTCTTCTACTCCTCTTTTGAAATGCATGTGGTCTAGAGCTAGAGTTGGTATACTAGCTACTTGCATGTTAGCTTAAAGGCTAGAATGAGAAGCTTTGGAAGCTACATTGATGCTAGATTCGTGATAGAAGAGGTTTTAGAGCTGGAGATGTTGCTTGAGGGTTTTAGTACATTGTGGAGTTAGTGGGATTTTGCATTTTGCTTGCTATTGTGGTATTCTACTTCGATTGTGAGTTACTTTCACTCTCCTTGTTAATACTCTTAGGGTTTGATGTCCACACATGATTGATACTGAAATGTTGAGTTGCATGTTCAGTTTTGGTTCTTGAAATGCCATGAAATGCTAAAATAGTGAATACATGGTTTTGGGGCTTGAAGTGTTAATTATGTGATGATTTAATTGTGTAATTATTTAATTTGGAGGTTTGAATTTGATGTATTGATGTTGGTTGGGTTGAAATTGAGTGATTTATAATGTTTAAGTTGATTGTATGTTAGTTAGGATAGGTTGGAAGCCCTTGAGATTTGCAGCACACACACACAGTCTATGCTCTTTCACGCACGGTCTGTGCTTGTTTTCGAGTTGGGACACGTTTCGACAAGTGATAATACCATGCACCATTCGCAAGATAATCATAACGTATCATTGAATATTCAAATGGTAAACAATTGCACTTGGGTCATTAAGGAAGAATTTTATGTCGAGAAACCAGTACGGCGCAAAGGTCGTGCTCCCAGGCGCACGAGTTGTGTTCCCATGCGCACAGATCGTACTCCTTCAGTTGCATTAATGCAGAGGCAACCAGAAGCCAGCACGGGTCATGCTCCTGCTACAGAGTGCAGAAAAACGTATTCCAAGTGATTTTTGGCACTCTTTTGGTTCCCAAATCTTCCCAAACTCCATAATCAACACAACCACAACATTACCACTATCATAACAAATCAAAATCATCATTATACCATTAACAACTAGTATCAAAGCATCAAACATTCAATCAAACTTAATTTACTCTTTTTGAGCTTAATGCTCAAACACCCAAATTGAAACTATGGGTGGGGTGGAACATCATCAACCAACAATCTATCAAACATCATTAATGTGTTCCAAACCCTATATTATGTAGGCAAAGGGAAGGAAACTCAATTGATTGAAGAGCATACAAGAAGTAGACAGGCTACTTGAGTTCCAAAACCACAAAGCAAGCCTCTAAACTACCAACACCACCACACAGCTACCAACCCTCTACTTTGGAACTTGAATCAACAATGTCAACCTTGAAACCCTATCTTTGGTGCTCCTTCAATGTAGTTCTACTAGCTCGTTCTTCATGTTTTTGTTAATAGTATAGTTACTCTCAATGGGTGTCTCCAAATTGCACAAGGATTCATATGCTAGCCCCAAAATCTGAGCTTGAGAGTTCTCTACCCCAATGTGAGCTCCAAATAGTGGAATTCTACCAGCTAAACTCACATGCAAGACCAAAGGAACAATCCTAGCTTTCATAAGGAACATGCAACACGATTTTGTTTCAAGATGAAAAGGAAACTAGAATTTTTAGACTTTGGAGCTCAACTTGGTAGCTCCATATGAAAATGTGGTGAGGAAGAAATGAGGAAAGTGAGGGAACATCTAAGCTCAATAAATAGCGAGCTAACTCTTCCTTGGTCGCAACCAGGTCAGCATACGTGACTTGTTGAGATAGAGGGGGAGAAGGAATGGTGGCTTCCTCATTTCGTAGGATTTGAGGGGGTTATGATGGTACCCCTCGGTGTGATCCTAAAAAAAGGGACATTTCTCAAATGCAGCGAGTATGTAAGAACAAACGAAGCTGTGAGAAGGGTCACACACGAAATTTAGATTTGAGCTGTGATGTGGCTAAGGGGAAGAGGTTGATCCCAGTGGAGGATGAGCTTTCTGTAGTGCATTGCAATGGTTAACAGAAAGTCAGAATAACAAAATGATCAAACACGTGGGTGGAAAAGCTCACCCTTAGCTTCTTAAACTGGGGAGGCTGGTCATCGGCGGCTGGAGATGGTGGAGCCAGTAGGCTTCCAGTAAGTTTTCGTTGAAGGATGGGGACATTATGTTCTTCATCCTCGTGATCTTCATCGTCAATGTTGATGATTCATGGTTCTTGGGCTTCATGAAGGGAAGTCGTTAGCCGAAGATATTAAAGAGTATTGAAAGTAAGAAACGATAGGGGGTTCGGCCATCAGTGAACTTACTAGGAGAAGATCTTAGAGTGGAGATGAACCTCACCCGAGGCATCGAACTTTGTGGGGGTGAAGGATTAGGGATTGCCTTCTTCTTCTTTTTCTCTCTCTTACTCGCAAGAAGGGTGGCAGCCACAATAGGCGGTGGACTAGTAGTGGCAGCCATCGAAGTTGGTTGGGCAGGGAGGCCCTTAGTAGCGCCCATATACCGGTTGATATAATCAGTTGCAAGGCTTGGAAAAATGCAGTTCCTTACCAGCGACCACCAATTCACATTGCCGCTCGTCTCGCCAATATCCCCGTAGTAGGCGCCCCACGTGAAGGTGAGGAACTTTACTTCATGGTCCATTAAGATTCTCTTGAGGTCCATCAAGAACAACTTTCTTCTTTGATGTGTGGGGGCTAGCAAGTCGTGAAGAGTTGGAATGTGTTGACCAAGGCCAAACTGTCTGGTAGCAAAATTGTGATGATAAGGTTCAACAGTGAGATAATTGTTGGAGGAAGAGAGGTTGGCGCCGGCAACCAAGTCTCGGGCCACGAGCACTCGGCCCTAATGGGCTGCCATGCGGTGACGCTCGGTATCTTAGAGAGTTTCTTTGAGAGGGTAGAAAAACCATGAGGGCCCAATCTTCCTTTCCGAAATGGGATACCGGTTGAAGTTTCTGGAGTCTATTTCAAAGAGGGCCCGAAGGACTTTTAGACGCTCCATGGGCAAGGAAGGAGTTGTTGCCAAGATGGAACCGAAGACAGGGGTTGGTTCTGATGATGGTAGAGAAGGAGCCGCCGAGGAGAAACTAGGGAAATAGTGTTGGGCCCACAACTGTAAGAACAATATAGGACCTTCGACTTTGGAATAATATCCTTTTTTCCTTGATTTGCTTCAGGATGCTCTTGAAGCGTATTCTTGGCCAAACATCAGCTTGTGGTCGAAGGAGAAGAGCTCTTTGACTACCCCGAAGGATTTGGTGTTGTAGAAAGATTTATTTTAGAAGTACATAAGGAATGCATGGTGCTCTACATCCGTAACATCCCCTGATATCTTGGAGTTCCACGCCATGAGGTGGCAAAAGCGGAGGCAAAGGTGTATTCAAGGCCAGTTCACAAGAAGTCCGGGTCAGCATGGATGTCGCGCTGCCTATAACGCCCAAATATTTAATTAAATTATTTAATTAAATATTTAGGTATTCAATTATTTATTTTATTTATTTTAATTGGTGTAATTATATTAATGTTGGATTGAGAGGTGTGTGATTGGGATATAGGTGATGGCGTTAGTAATCGGGCTTAAGCTGAAGGAAGACCCGCGATCCAGGCCGAATATCCTAGGCGCATATTTAAACCCAAAAATTAGGGTTTTGGCTCATTTGTGCAAAAGAAAGGAAAAGTGCGAAATAGAGAGAGGAGAAGAGAGAGGGAATTCGGCGCTCAAGGAGGAGAAGAGGAGGGTTTGCGAATCAAGGAGAAGAAAAGAGAAGCTGTGTTGCTGTGTTCTGTTGGTGACTTCCTCTCCGAGGTCTTCTAATCCTATCAATTAAGGTAAGGGTGAGATCTCTCTTTCACTATAATGGTGGGTATGATGGGTATTAGGGTGGGGACTTAAACCTATGTTTGCCATGATCTTGTTTGAATTGTTCGAATTAGTTGTCGATTGAAATCTTTGATTGATGGTGGTTTGGTGAAATTCTAAAATAATTGGTGCTTGAGGATGATTTGTAAAGATTCGGTGTCTTGATGATGGTTATAAAAAAAATTGGTGTTTTGATGTTGTCATGGTCGTACATGCGGTGTTTGATAAATTTGGTTGCGTCGTTGTTCAAGTCCTAGGCGCCACGAGCGCCATTGTTGTTGCCATTGTCCATGTGTTGTTGCTGTCTGGGCGCCGGGATCCCCCTGTGTGTTGCGCTGTTCTGGCGCTGGGCGCCATTTGCTGGGCGTCGGGATCCCTGTTGTGTTGCTGTTGTGTCTGGGTGTTGCGCGCTGTCTTGGCGCAGGGCGCCAAGGGCGCCTAATTTTGGCTGCCCGTGTTGCGTTCCTAAGTTGTGTTTCCGTATAGTTATGTTGCCTGGATGTCATTGGTGCTGAGTTTTGGTCGCTAAGTTGCGTTGCTCACCTGGGCGCCAGGATCCCCTTCCTGCGCCAGTTTCTGTGTTGCTGGGCGCCAGGATCCCCTTCCTGCGCCAGTTTGTGTTGCTGGGCGCCAGGATCCCCTATGGGCGCCAATGTTGCTGCCCGCGCCAGTTTCTGCTTTGTGTTGCTTGTGGGCGCCATGGACGCCAAATCTTGTGTCTGGTTGCGTTTTGGTGCTGCCTGGGCGCCAAGGGCGCCAGTTCCTGTTGCTGGCCAGTTTCCAGCGTGTTCCCTGCTAGACGCCCAGTGCTTGGGCGCCATTTTCAGGATGTTGCCCAAATGTTTCCCGGTTTTGTTTTTGACGTATCTTTTGACTCGGGTGTCCGTTTTAAGTGTTTCAAAGTGCGTTGTGAAGCTTATTCAGTTTCCAACTGGTATATTCTATTTTAAGGTATAAATTATTATTTTTCTGATGGTTTTTGGGCGCCTCAAGTGGCTGTCCCTGGTGGTCGTTGTTGTTGGCGTTGTAAAAATTATTTCGGTGTCTAAATCCCTTTTTGGTGTCGTGAGCTGGAGTAAAACCTTTTGGTGTAATCGGTAATATTAGTGTCCCGGTGTCAATAATGATGTGTTGATGTTTTTGACGTTAATGCCCCTAGTGGCTATTACTTTGATTGACGATGGTATTGATGGTGAATAAAAGTTGTGGTTTTATAAGTGACGATGATGCCATAAAGGCTATTAGCGACGATGATGTTAATGACGATGAATGTTAGTGGCAAATGTTTGTGTGACGATAACTTGACAGGTGATGTGTCTTTCATTGGCAAATTGGTAAGTGATGGGTCGTTAAGTTGACTGTGCTTGTATGGGACTGTCTCTGGTGCATGTCATGGTGTCTCATACATCTCATGTGCATAAACAAGTGACGATAATGCCATAAAGGCTATTTAGTGACGATGATGCCATAAAGGCTATTTAGTGACGATGAGGACAGGTACCACATGCATACGCCCGTTGTGATGGGTTGCATTGCATACATGTTTCATGCCATTGTGATGACTTGCAGTGATGACTGTTTTGATGTTGCGATGTGGTTTATGTAGCGTTGTAGTCCGAGCATAATACTTATCATATGCACTATTATATTGTTAGATGAACTCACCCCGTCTGTTTGAATGTTACCCCTATGCGGTAACGTGCAGGTTATCTCGAGTGAAGGCTTAGGTACCTTTGCTAGCTGAGTCTGGTTGTTTGCTCTGATACGTAGCACTCAGTGGGGAGGGAATGAACCTTAGTTTTTATAATTATTTGATTTCCGTAGTTGCTGTTTTATGACTTTCCGCTGCGTAGTTGCTGAGTTTTACTTATGTTGGTTGAATTGAGCGTTTTGAGCTCACCCCAGTTGTGATGTGCTACGTATCGCATTATTATCGATGATGAGAACTATTTTATACCGATGCATGATTTTTGTGTGGATTTATGTGTGACATCCCATGTGGTGAAATATGACTTTTAAAAAAAAAAAAGACTCTGATTTTTAGTAATTAAATTACCGGGTAGAAAGGGGTGTTACATTAGTGGTATCAGAGCAAAAGTTCGGTCTGTCCGGCCAAGTTGTCCAGTCATTGACAATCTAGTATTGTCGACTTATTCTAACTGTTGTTTTTGGTTTCAGCTTCAGTTGATATGGCTGGGAGGAACGACACTGCGATTGCTGCTGCTTTAGCTGCCATGGCTCAGGCCATGCAGAATCAGCAGAATGCTGGAGAGAACGCTGGGTTTCGGAGTCTGACTACATTCCAGAGAGAGAATCCGCCCACTTTCAAGGGCAAGTTTGATCCAGACGGCTCCATGGCCTGGTTAAAGGAGATCGAGAGAATTTTTAGGGTGATGGACTGCACTGTGGAGCAGAAGGTCCGTTTTGGTACACACATGTTGGCAGAGGAGGCCGACGATTGGTGGTTGGCTACTAGGCAGAGGTTAGAGTCTGTTCAGGAGGAGGTTACTTGGGAGGTGTTCAGCAGAGAGTTTCTGAGGAAATATTTTCCGGAAGATGTCCGAGGGAAAAAGGAGATAGAGTTTTTGGAGCTGAAGCAAGGTGGCATGTCTGTGACTGAGTATGCGGCAAAGTTCGTGGAGTTGGCGAAGTTCTATCCGCACTATAGTGAGGCTACAGCTGAGTTCTCAAAATGTATTAAGTTCGAGAATGGTTTGAGGCCTGAAATTAAAAAGGCAATTGGCTACCAGATGATCCGTGTGTTCGCTGACCTGATAGATAGCTGCAGGATTTTTGAGGAGGACAGTACTGCGCACTACAAAGCTGTGACTGAGAAAAAGGGCAAATTTCCGAGTCGAAGCAAGCCGTATGAGGTTCTTGCGAGTAAGAGTCATCATAGAGCTGCTGGAGGCAAAAAGGCTAGTGGGGGAGATGCTCCTGCTGGTATTGTATGTTTCAAGTGTGGCAAGGCTGGCCACAAGAGTTTCAAGTGCAAGTCTGATGAGAGGGTTTGTTACCGTTGTGGTAAGGCGGGTCATGTAGCGGCTGACTGTGGGCGCAAGGACATGGTGTGTTTCAACTGTGGTGAGTCTGGGCATATCAGCGCGAAGTGTTCAAAGCCGAAGAAAGAAAGGTCCAGTGGGAAAGTGTTCGCATTGGCAGGAGAGGAGCCTGCTGGGAATGATGGTCTCATTAGAGGTACGTGCCACATTCATGGTACTCCTCTGAAATATCTTATTGATACTGGTGCTACCCTCTGTTGATTGCTGCAAAAGATTGGGCCTTGTTTTGTCTGCTTTGTGTGGAGATATGGTTGTCGACACTCCTGCTAAGGGGTCGGTGACCACTTCCTCGGTGTGTTCTCTGTGTCCCTTGTCGATCTTCGGCAGGGACTATGTCGTCGATTTTGTTTGCTTGCCGTTGAAAGGATTGGACGTAATCTTGGGCAAGGACTGGTTAGAGCATAACCACGTCCATATCAACTGCCGTAGTAAATCGGTTAGTTTCGGAGAGGAAGATTCTGTTTTGTTATCTGCTAGTCAGTTGAAGAAGTTGATGAAGGAAGGAATTCAACTATTTTCGTTGACGGCATCGTTGTCTGCTGAGAGTCGGGCTGTCATTGAAGAATTGCAGGTGGTGTGCGAATTTCCAGATGTTTTTCCTGATGAGATCCCTAGTGTTCCACCTGAGAGGGAAGTGGAGTTTTCCATTGATCTTGTGTAACATCCGCAAAATAATTAATAGAATTATTTGGGTGTTAACCCAATTAAATTAATTTAGTACTTGACTGGTAAATTTACTGAGTGCTAAAATTATTTATTGGTTGTCATCGGATCGTTAACCGGATAATACGGATCAAGGAAGTTTCTGAATCGAAATAGGAGATTTGAATCAATATGGTAATTTGACCGCGTTACAGCTTATATATTAAATAAATATATATATATATATATATATATATATATATATATATATGTATACGTGTGTGCATGTGAGAGGAGAAGAAAAGAAATTAAATGAAAGAAAGAAGGAAAAGAAAGAAAGCAGCGAGAGAAGAGAAACAGAGAGGGAAAAGAGAGAAAAGAAAAGAAAAGAGAAAGAAAGGGTGAGGAGGAAGAAGAGGAAAACGGGGAAGGTTAGGCTCATCAAAACGACTTCCGTCCAACACGAAAAATGCTCAGCGTTACTTCCTCTTCGATTTGGTACCAAGATCTTCATCATCAACTCACTCTCTCTCACTTTACCATTTTCGAATATTGAAGGTTTTTGGGAAGGATTTCGGTTTTTGATGATGATTTGATGGTTTACGGATGATTAGAAGGCAACCCGATGAAGGTGGAAAGCGGATTGATGTTCGATTGGAAGGTTGGGAGAGTTAGGGTTTGAGAATCCAAATTGGGGTTTTTGGTGAATAGTAGCTTTTGGAGGTTAGGGATGATGAATAGTGTTCGTGGAAGATTTCGAGGAATTCGGTATCTCGGTCAAAAAGAGGTTTCGCGATCGAGTGGAAAGCTTTGGAAGCGGATTGGGTGTCGCCGGAGCGGGGAATGTTCGTGTGGTTACTCGTGAATTCGGCTCGATCGTGGTTCACGCTTCAAGGGTGAGTTCTACTCACGTTTAGGAATTTTTGTTTTTCGAATTAATTGATTAACTGTTTTATCGCTTTTGCTGGTCTGGAATATTACTTGATATTGTCTGTTTCGGGTTAGGAATCGATCGGAGCGAGTCTCGAGTTGTGTCGTGTTGAAATGAAATTTTTGGTGAATTGATTTCGAAAGATTTTGACTTAAAAACCGTTTATTGGAAAATATGTCGTTTTTGAAACAATCCGTTTTGATTGAGTTTTTGATTGGATTGATTGATTGTGTGGTTTGTATTGGGTCTATTGTATTGGTTGTCAAATCTGTTTTTAACCGGAACGAGAATCAGAATTTAGCGGAATCGCGGTTTTCGCGCGAAACCGCCAAATTCTGCACTTGACAGACCCCCTACTGTCAGTCCACGCGCCGCTTACGCGCCGCGCGCCACTCGCGCGCCAGTTGACAGGTTTTACTGCCAGTTCGCGCGCCGCTTGCGCGCCACTCGCACGTCACTTTGCAGATTTTCAGCAACCAAACACTGTTTTTTGTTTCGCGATAACTTTTGATCCGGGAACCCGATTCATGTGTTCTAAGATGCGTTGGAAAGCTTATTCAGAGGCCTAACTGAATGTTCTATTTTTAAGGCAAAATGGACTGTTTTTTATATTGAAAATTGTGTCGAAAAGTGGTCAACTAGAGTGCGAGTGTGAACTTGGATTTTATAAAATGTGGATTAAAGTGTTTCATTGATTGTCTGATTTGATGGACCGTGGGTTCATAGTATTGTTGATATACGTATATAGTATATCGAGTTGGGTGACGACCCATGTGTAACATACTAGGCGGGGCAGTCATGATCCCCTTTCCTAGGCTCCATGCCAATGGGAGAATGTACTATTGGTAGGGGGGTTCACCGGGATTCAGCGGTTACGCAGTCGGTGTTATGTTAAGTTAATTGTTGTGCGGTCCACCGGGATGTAGCGGTCACGCAGCCGGTGTCGCACTGAGTTATAGCAGATTCCCCGGGATGTAGCGGTCACGCAGCCGGTGGAATGTTATGTGTAAAATAATGCGGTTCACCGGGATGTAGCGGTCACGCAGTCGGTGCCGTGTTGAGTTAAAAGGAAAAATGTTTTTAAACTGGTACCGAGAGTGTTAGTAGGGGTCTCGGTAGAACTCACTGAGATTGTATCTCATTGTTTATATGTTGTTGTTTTACAGAGAAACAGGGAAAGTGGAGACCGCAGAGGCACGAGTAGATTGAGCTCGGATGGTTGCTGATAGCCTAGCTTATGTTTAAGCTTATTTCCCTTTTGTTGTCTGTATACTAAAACATTATGTATTTAGTGTATATCTTTCTTCCGCTTTCTTGTATGATACTGAATACTATAGATGCTGATGGTATATGGTTTGAGAACCATATTGTCTTGTTGTAAATAAGACTGTTTGGGTTATATTCAGCGAAAAATTTATAGTGATATTCAGTGTCTAAGCAGGAAATATATCTCTGATGTGTTACTAATGTGCACTTGGGTATTTTTAGTCAATAGAAATATCGGGGTGTTACAGTTGGTATCAGAGCAGTTCGACCTAGTCGGACTTAGTTTAGGGTTGAGTCGATTCCTTGTTAGTCCTGGTTGTAATTACACTTGTGATGCTAAGAGACATTGAGCCTGATCAACTTAATACTTAGTGCATCATAAGCGGAATTATGATAGGATGATCAAGACGCAGTCCTCGACCAAGACCGGAGTCTCCAACTGGTGCATCCTCAGGAAAGGTGGCATGGCGATGGAAGAATACGCCGCTAAGTTTGAGAAGTTGTCTCAGTTTTACCAAGTGGTAAAGTAAGCTTCGGATGACGAATGGAGAATGCAGATGTATAAGAGGGGCATAAGTGCTTTCATGACTTAGGGTCTCAGTTCTTATACTACTACCAATTTTGTTGCCTTAGTGCAGTCAGCCCATGTCGCCGAGGATGACCTCATAGGAAGTATGGGAAAGGAAAGAAGGTAGTTGAATTATCAACTCCGAATGCAAAGTCCTAAGATAATTTCATCAAAGGAAAAGCAGATGCAATTCTTTGATTCTTCAAAGGTCAGAAGATGTTCTAACTGCTTGAGAAGATGTTTGTTAGGCCAAGTGTATCGTCGTGGGGAGCTCCTGTGTTGCTAGTAAAGAAGAAGGATGGAAGCATGAGGTTGTGTGTTGATTATAGGCAGCTGAATAAGGTGACCATTAAGAACAAATATCCATTGCCAAGGATAGACGATTTGATGGATCAGTTGGTGGGTGCTCGACTGTTCAGCAAGATTGATTTGAGATCAGGTTATCATCAGATCAAGGTGAAGGTTGAAGATGTTCAGAAGACTGCTTTCAGGACGAGGTATGGGCATTATGAGTATTCGGTGATGCCGTTCGGTGTCACTAACGCGCCGGGTGTATTTAGGGAATACATGAATCGTATATTCCATACTTACTTGGATCGGTTCGTAGTTGTGTTCATTGACGACATCCTGATTTATTCGAAGTCCGAGGAAGAGCATGCAGAGCATTTGAAATTAGTATTGGAGGTCCTGAGAGAGAAGAGGTTGTATGCCAAGTTGTCTAAATGTGAATTCTGGTTGTCAGAAGTGAGTTTTCTGGGTCACATCATTTCTGGTAGTGGTATTGCTGTGGATCCTTCTAAGGTTGATGCTGTGATGCAGTGGGAGAGTCCGAAGTCAGTTACGAAGATTAGAAGCTTCTTAGGGTTGGCTGGTTATTACAGAAGGTTCATCGAAGGTTTTTCTAAGTTGGCCCTTCCGTTGACTCAGTTGACTTGTAAGGGTAAGGCTTTTGTGTGGGATGCTCGTTGTGAGGAAAGTTTCCTTGAATTGAAGAAGAGGTTGACGACGTCTCCTGTTTTGACGTTGCCAAAATCGGAAGAATCGTTCGTGGTGTATTGTGATTCTTCGAAGATGGGTCTAGGTGGCGTGCTTATGCAAGATGGGAAGGTGATTGCTTATGCATCGAGGCAATTAAGGGTTCATGAGAAGAATTATCCAACGCATGATTTGGAGTTGGCTGCAGTGGTTTTTGTGTTGAAGGTTTGGAGGCTCTATCTGTATGGTTCCAGATTTGAGGTGTTCAGTGATCATAAGAGTTTGAAATATCTGTTTGACCAGAAGGAGTTGAATATGAGGCAGCGAAGGTGGTTGGAATTGTTGAAGGACTATGATTTCGGTTTGAACTATCATCCGGGTAAAGCTAATGTCGTGGCTGATGCTTTGAGCCGGAAGTCTTTGCATATGTCGGCGATGATGGTCAAAGAGTTAGAGTTGATTGAGGAATTCAGAGATCTATGTCTGGTTTGTAGGACGACACCTCATAGTGTCAAGCTGGGAATGTTAAGGATCGATAATGATTTTCTGGGCAGCATCAGAGAGGCTCAAAAATCAGATGTTAAGTTGGTGGATTTAATGAATGGGATTGGTCAATCTGAGAATGAAGATTTCAAGTTGGATTCCCAAGGTGTGTTGAGGTTTCGTGGTAGGATCTGCATTCCGGATGATGTAGAAATGAGGAAAACAATTTTGGAAGAGGGTCACCGAAGTAAGTTGAGTATTCATCCTGGAGCGACAAAGATGTATCAAGACCTGAAGAAGATGTTTTGGTGGTATGGTATGAAGAGGGATGTAGCAAAATTTGTGTATGCCTGTTTGACTTGTCAGAAGTCGAAGGTGGAGCATCAGAAGCCTGCTGGATTGATGCAACCGTTGGAAATTCCAGAGTGGAAGTGGGATAGCATTTCGATGGATTTTGTGACGGGATAGCCAAATACAGTTAGAGGTCACGATGCTATTTGGGTGATCGTTGATAGGCTAACGAAGTCTGCTCGCTTTGTTCCGAAGAGTATTGTTTCAGATAGAGATCCGAGGTTCACTTCAGATTTCTAGAAGAGTTTGCAAGAAAAGTTGGGGTCTAATCTGAGGTTGAGTTCAGCGTATCATCCTCAGACAGATGGTCAGTCAGAGAGAACAATTCAGTCATTAGAAGATTTGTTGAGGGCTTGTGTTTTGGAACAAGGAGGTTCGTGGGATTCCTACCTTTCGCTGATTGAGTTCACGTACAACAATAGTTACCATTCTAGTATCGGGATGGCACCTTTTGAGGCATTGTATGGTCGGAAGTGTAGAACCCCGCTGTGTTCGTATGAGTCTGGAGAGAGTGTGGTACTTGGACCTGAAATCGTTCGGGAGACAACCGAGAAGATAGAGATGATCCGTGAAAAGATGAAGGCTTCGCAGAGTCGTCAGAAGAGTTATCACGACAAGAGGAGAAAAGATCTAGAGTTTCAGGAGGGTGAGCATGTATTTTTGAGGGTCACTCCAGTGACCGGTGCTGGCCGCGCTTTGAAGTCGAAGAAGCTCACTCCTAGATTCATTGGTCCTTATCAGATTTCCGGGAGAGTTGGGAACGTGGCGTATAGAGTGGCTTTACCGCCAAATCTTTCGAATTTGCATGACGTGTTTCATGTGTCGAAACTTCGGAAGTACATTTCGGATCCATCTCATGTGATCCACATGGATGATGTGGAGGTGCGGGATAATCTCACGGTGGAGGCGATGCCTGTACGGATTGAGGATCATGAGGTGAAGGTGTTAAGAGGCAAGGAAATTGCATTGGTGAAGGTGGTCTGGTTAGGAGTTGCCGGTGAGAGCATGACTTGGGAGTTGGAGAGTAAGATGCGGGAGTCTTATCCAGAGCTGTTTGATTCAGGTGAGTTTTCGAGGACGAAAACATTCTAAGTGGGGGAGAGTTGTAACGCCCAAATATTTAATTAAATTATTTAATTAAATATTTAGGTATTCAATTATTTATTTTATTTATTTTAATTGGTGTAATTATATTAATGTTGGATTGAGAGGTGTGTGATTGGGTTTTAGGTGATGGCGTTAGTAATCGGGCTTAAGTTGAAGGAAGACCCGCGATCCAGGCCCAATATCCTAGGCGTATATTTAAACCCAAAAATTAGGGTTTTGGCTCATTTGTGCAAAAGAAAGGAAAAGTACGAAATAGAGAGAGGAGAAGAGAGAAGGAATTCGGCGCACAAGGAGGAGAAGAGGAGGGTTCGCGAATCAAGGAGAAGAGAAGAGAAGCTGTGTTGCTGTGTTCTGTTGGTGACTTCCTCTCCGAGGTCTTCTAATCCTATCAATTAAGGTAAGGGTGATATCTCTCTTTCACTATAATGGTGGGTATGATGGGTATTAGGGTGGGGACTTAGACCTATGTTTGCCATGATCTTGTTTGAATTGTTCGAATTAGTTGTCGATTGAAATCGTTGATTGATGGTGGTTTGGTGAAATTCTAAAATAATTGGTGCTTGATGATGATTTGTAAAGATTCGGTGTCTTTATGATGGTTATAAAAAAAATTGGTGTTTTGATGTTGTCATGGTCGTACATGCGGTGTGTGATAAATTTGGTTGCGTCGTTGTTCAAGTCCTAGGCGCTACGAGCGCCATTGTCGTTGCCATTGTCCATGTGTTGTTGCTGTCTGGGCGCCGGGATCCCAGTTGTGTTGCTGCTGTGTCTGGGTGTTGCGCGTTGTCTTGGCGCAGGGCGCCAAGGGCGCCTAATTTTGGTTGCCCGTGTTGCGTTCCTAAGTTGTGTTTCCGTATAGTTATGGTGCCTGGATGTCATTGGTGTTGAGTTTTGGTCGCTAAGTTGCGTTGCTCCCCTGGGCGCCAGGATCCCCTTCCTGCGCCAGTTTCTGTGTTGCTGGGCGCCAGGATCCCATTCCTGCGCCAGTTTCTGTGTTGCTGTGTTGCTGGGCGCCAGGATCCCCTATGGGCGCCAATGTTGCTGCCCGCGCCAGTTTCTGCTTTGTGTTGCTTGTGGGCGCCATGGGCGCCAAATCTTGTGTCTGGTTATGTTTTGGTGCTGCCTGGGCGCCAAGGGCGCCAGTTCCTGTTGCTGGCCAGTTTCCAGCGTGTTCCCTGCTAGGCGCCCAGTGCCTAGGCGCCATTTTCAGGATGTTGCCCAAATGTTCCCCGGTTTTGTTTTTGACGTATCTTTTGACTCGGGTGTCCGTTTTAAGTGTTTCAAAGTGCGTTATGAAGCTTATTCAATTTCCTACTGGTATATTCTATTTTAAGGTAAAAATTATTATTTTTCTGATGGTTTCTGGGCGCCTCAATTGGCTGTCCCCGGTGGTTGTTGTTGTTGGCGTTGTAAAAATTATTTCGGTGTCTAAAACCCTTTTTGGTGTCCTTTTTGGTGTTGTGAGCTGGAGTAAAACCTTTTGGTGTAATCGTTAATATTAGTGTACCGGTGTCAATAATGATGTGTTGATGTTTTTGACGTTAATGCCCCTAGTGGCTATTACTTTGATTGACGATGGTATTGATGGTGAATAAAAGCCGTGGTTTTATAAGTGACGATGATGCCATAAAGGCTATTAGCGACGATGATGTTAATGACGATGAATGTTAGTGGCAAATGTATGTGTGACGATAACTTGACAGGTGATGTGCCTTTCATTGGCAAATTGGTAAGTGATGGGTCGTTAAGTTGACTTTGCTTGTATGGGACTGTCTCTGGTGCATGTCATGGTGTCTCATACATCTCATGTGCATAAACAAGTGACGATGATGCCATAAAGGCTATTTAGTGACGATGATGCCATAAAGGCTATTTAGTGACGATGATGACAGGTACCACATGCATACGCTCGTTCTGATGGGTTGCATTGCATACATGTTTCCTGCCATTGTGATGACTTGCAGTGATGACTATTTTGATGTTGCGATGTGGTTTATATAGCATTGATGTCCGAGCATAATACTTATCATATGCACTATTATATTGTTAGATGAACTCACCCCTTCTGTTTGAATGTTACCCCTAAGGGGTAACGTGCAGGTGATCTCGAGTGAAGGCTTAGGTACCTTTGCTAGCTGAGTCTGGCCGTCTGTGTAACATCCCTAATTTTTAAAAACTCATACTATGATGCCTATGACCGAGTAATTATTTGTGGGAATAATTGGTCGTGTCTCGGGGATTAATAGTCGAGGAAAAGTCCAAAGAAATCCTACTCTACATTTAATTGTGGCTTAGTCATAAAATAAATGAACAATTCAGCTGAAGGGTAAAATCGTCATTTTGCCTCACATCGAAGACGTATCAATTGAGTGAGCAATTAATCTCGAATCGAATGAGGATTAGCCGAGAAACCTATGCCGAGCGGAAAGCCATAAGATTATTGGGGTTTTAACCTCAAAACCAAGACTTAATGGGCCAAGGGCATTTTGGTCATTTCCATGTCCCTTAAGCCCGTAACCCAAATTACCCAACACCAAATACACTTCTCAGTTCCACAAGACCATAACCATGATTGTTAAGAGAAATTATAGGTTAGTGGTTATTTAGAAGTGTATCAAAGTAGTAAAATGGACTAAGGGTAGTATGGTCTTTTCATGCCCTTAAATGAGCTTCAGCTGAAAAGCCCCAGGATCAGGCCTCACTCCCATACACCTCACTTTCTGAAACTCAGAAAATAGATTAGAGAGAGAGGAGATTGCGAATGGAGAAGAGAGAGGAGAAGAAGAGGAAATCTCAAAAGTTAGGTGCATGCAAGTGATCTTCATGCCATCCTTCACCATTTTTCTTCCTCTACCCTTTGATGCCACTGTTTCTGATCATCCTCCCCTATATCTCCATCCACCATTTTCGAGTAGAAGAAGGGTGGAGCTGGGATTTCCATGTTAGAGGGTGAAGATGCAAGTTCAACAAATTTCTGGGTAAAACCCGTATGCACCACTTTCATTGTTTTCATCGTATCTCGCTGTACACTACTCCGATGATCATGATTCTTGTCCCTCTTGAAACTAGACACAAATATCTTCATTTTGGGCACAAGAACCGTATGATTTCATGGAGAAATGAGAGATATATCCTGTTCACAAGTTTCGGATTCAAAATCAAGCACTATCCTGGACCAGTCATCTTGTTTTGTTAATATCTCCCAAACCACTGGATGCATGCGTGTGAATCCTTGACCATTTGAAAGTAGACAAAATTATCTTCACAATGGGCACTAATTTGAGTAGATTTGGTCACGGATTGACCAAGTTATGCTTATTGCAAAACTGGGTCCTGATTCTGGGAAATGGAAATGGAAGCTAGTATGCCCGTTCGTCAAATTTGAGTTCGATTCGCCAAAGTCTCGAGCGCCATCAGTTCGATATACTGAAGTGGGGTCCAGTAGCGAGGATGATTGACTTAGTTACTGGTTGCGCAAGTGGGACCCATCAAGTTCAGATGCGGAGGCACTTGGAGCGTGTACGTGACTACGGGGAGTGTTCGAGTGGTTAACGGTTCGGTTGTTCGAGCGAGGACGCGACTTCTCGGGGACTCGTCAACCGGGTGAGTTCTACTCACGGATAGGGGTATTTTTCGTGTCTTGAAATTATATCGGGTTGAGTCATAAGGCAATTATCAATTTTCGAAAGATTTTTGAACCGAAAACCGTTTTTGAGCAATATCGCGTTTTTACGGTTTTTATTGAATTGTTGAAAAATTTACGAAAATTGTGATTTTAAGAGCTTTCACTGGAATATGGTCTGGAATGTTGTTTATTAAATCCGTTTTCAGGTTGGAGAATGATCGGAATTCGATTTGGGCTAGAAATGGAAAGCAGAATGAGAAACTAGAATTCGGTAACAGAACAGGCCGCACGGGTCGTGCGCCCCTGGGCACGGATCATGCGCCCTCTTCGGGTTGGCTGTGTGGTTTTGGTAAATCACGCACGGGTCGTGCGCCCCTAGGCACGGACCGTGCGTGAGCTGCTGTTACCGGACTCCGATTTCTCATTTCGTCGCTCCTTCCGATCCCGAATCACTCCTAATCTTCTTCCCAACCAATTTTAAAGATATTGCCTTAATGACAACCGTATTTTGAACTTGTTCAACTCATGTTTTTGAAAAGGGCTTCGAAAGCATAATTGATTGAAAAACTGAAACCCTAGTATACGTGTGGGTACACCGACTTATGGACTGACTATATATATAGATCGATGTGGATATTGTTTATCCAATTACTATGTGAATGATCCTTTGGTGATCGAAAGATATAAATTATCTAATGAACTTATGTAATTGATCCATTTGGTGATCGAAAAGATATAAATTATCTAACTCTCGAGAATTTAATGCATATTGTCATATGTATTGCGTTGGGTGACGACCCGACAAGTAGCATACTAGGAATGGAAGTCATGAGCCCTCACCCTAGGCCCTGAATGTGTTTTGGCGTGGTCAATTCACGGGTTACCAGGATTAGTGGTCGTTGCACGGCCGGTTTATGCTAAGTTAAACACACGATTCGCCGGGATTAGTGGTCGTTGCACAGTCGGCGTTTCGATTTATAGCTGGACACTTTTTCCTAATTAATGTTGTAAACCGGGATTAGTGGTCGTTGCACGGCCGGTTTATACTAAGTAAAAACACGACTCGCCGGGATTAGTGGTCGTTGCACGATCGGCGTTTCGATTAATAATAAGACATTGCTATATCAGCTTTTGTTGTAACGGTTTAATAAATTGAACCGAGTGGGGCACGGTAGGACTCACTGAGACAAGTTGTCTCACCCAATCCATATTTGTTGTTTTTACAGAGAACAGGTTATAAGGACAGAAGGCGGCACAGTTGGTTGTCGGGTTCGATGAGAAGATTGAAGATTGATTCATTTATTATTATCCTTGTTCTTCTGTAGTGGTCTCTGTATTCGGTCGTATGACCCGAAGTTGTAAAATATTATTTTTATAGTTTCCGCTGTTTCTTGTAAAGATGTATATCTGAACAGGAATTTTTATACTCTGATTTATACCAAATTGTATATTTAGGTATTTCCTTGTTAATGAAATACCGGGGTGTTACAATCTGCTCTGATACGTAGCACTCAGTGGGGAGGGAATGAACCTTAGTTTTTATAATTATTTGATTTCCGTAGTTGCTGTTTTATGACTTTCCGCTGCGTAGTTGCTGAGTTTTTTATTTATGTTGGTTGAATTGAGCATTTTGAGCTCACCCCAGTTGTGATGTGCTATGTATCGCATTATTATCGATGATGAGAACTATTTTATACCGATGCATGATTTTTGTGTGGAGTTATGTGTGACATCCCATGTGGTGAAATATGACTTTAAAAAAAAAAGACTCTGATTTTTAGTAATTAAATTACCGGGTAGAAAGGGGTGTTACACTGCCGACGAGGAGACCTAGAATGGAGGATAGGTCAAGGAGTGTGGGAGGCAAGATGCCTCAAGGGATACGAAGGCATTGGGGATAGTTGACCAAAAGCTCATTAGCGGGAAGAGGAGATCAAAGTTGTGGGAGACCTCTTTTGTTGACACCTGGATCATGTCATAGATACCCTAGGATTTCCATGCCTCCTCTTTGGCTTCGGCCACCCGATCGACCCATTCGGTATAGCCGGGGGAGCATTTGTCCCAGTCTCAAAGATCTTGAATTTTGTCCTCCGTCGTGTACCAAGCGTTGGTAATCGGGAGGTTTTCGGACCCAAACCGCCTTTGGAACTTGTCGAAGCCATAATCCGCGTTTGAGATATAAGGGAAAACGGTAGTCAAGGAGCAGGGAAGTGGAAAATATGCTGAACGGGACCACGACGGGGGACGATGTTTGTTGGCAGTGGCCAAAGGAAAAAGCGATTTAATTGTGGCTAGAAATAGTTGTGTTTAGAGAGGGATGGAGAATGAGAGAAAGTTCGCAAAAAGAAATGGTTGAGTTATAGAGGCAATAAGAGCGAAAGTAACCCCGACGTGGTTGACGAGATGAGTATTTATAGCCTTCGAAAGCAATGATTAAAACGCCTAGGGAATTATCGCATCGCCATTTCGATTCGCAAGAAACGAGCCGTGACGCGTCTAATCAATGACGTAACGGTTTGTCACCGCCACTGACAAGGCGTGTCGTTTCAGTTTTGGCGCCGTTAGTCCCAACCACTCGACTGGACAACAACGCAAAAAGGGGGCATTTGTTAACACCCAAAATAAATTGTTGGGCGAGGAGAAAAAGTAGGAATTCAAGGCTGAGGCTATCATAAAGGCACTAAGGCACATGTAATGCAATACTTGCCATAACACGGGGAGAGTTCAGTCCGAGGACATGAAAGAAAATATCTTGGAGAGACTGAAGCGCAAGGGAATGAGAAGGATCACCGAGGCACAATAAGACTCGGTTGGAGGGCACCTCGACCACGGGGTGACACGGCTGAGGCATCAACGGCCGAAGGCCAAAAGTGAGATATGGCGGAGGAGGGCTGTGGCCGAGGCGAGGAATACTTACTTAGAGTGCAAGTATTCAATGCATGTGGACATACAACGTTGGAGCAGTTAAGGTCAAGGAATAGAAGACGCCGTGGAAACAGGAGTGACTAGGGTTTACCCCACTAGCCCGTGCTAGTGAGGTCGTGGAGAAGAGACTCTGAGTTTCTAGGGAGTAGGTTAATTACAACTGTTGATCTTGGGAGTACGTTAATTACAGCTAGGAAGATGTAGGCTCGGATAGTGGCCAACAGAGGCTCATGTATGTATATTTTTAAGACACGCATCAATCAATACACAAGTCTTTACTTTACTTTATCTTTCCTTTATCGCTTTTCTTTATGTTTTCTTAGTCTCGTAGATAATCCAAGTCACACGTTCCTCTCACATCCAACCTAAAACTCTCTGGAGGAGTTAGGGAACCCATATTTGAGGAATCGAGTTTCTTTCTCGACGCAATTGTTTGAAGAAAAGAGGTATCAGTAATTGTCCAAGCCTCTGGCCGATTATACGGCTAGGATTAAAGTGTTTGACGACAACATATATATATATATATATATATATATATATATATATATATATATATATATATATATATGTATGTCTCATAAAAAAAAACTTATATATGTAACGTTTCTTTACATGCACATTACCCTTTGCTAATTCTTTATCTTTATTTTATGCCTTCTTAATACACTAGCAGGTCATTGTTACCCTTTAACCTACTCAATAGATAAAAAAAGTTATTAATCATTACATATTTGAAGGGAATTTGAGAAGGTTAAAGGGGGCAAAAATGACCCGTTAATGTATTAAGAAGCCCAAAAATAAAGATAAAGAATTAGTAGAAAAAGGTAATGTGCTGCATAAGAAATTCTACATAAAATGGACCCGTTGTACAGCTATTTTTTCCTATGATATATATACAACTTGATCATCGTAATATATACAAATTCTTTTTACATTATAAAACAACCAATCCATTTTGGGGTGATTTGAAATAGACGTGGAAAATAATGGATATAAGTCTCAAGTCTACTTCTACACTAATCTTCTTCTTTTTACTATTGATCCTCTCTACAGGTGAAGATCAAAGTATAAAATGTTCTATTGTTCCTTGTGAACATGATAGTGATTGCGAGGCACTTTGTTCTGAGCATCAGGGGCGCTTTTAAAAAGCGCCCCTAAAGGCCCTGCGTGTTCTGGGCATCAGGGGCGCTTTTTAAAAAGCGCCCCTGATGCCCAGAACACGCAGGGCCTTTAGGGGCGCTTTTTAAAAAGCGCCCCTGATGCTCAAAATACGGAGGGCCTTTAGGGGCGCTTTTTAAAAAGCGCCCCTAAAGGCCCTCCGTATTTGGGCATCAGGGGCGCTTTTTAAAAAGCGCCTCTAAAGGGTGCGCCCTTTTTTTGCAGTTCTGTTGTAGTGTGCGCTGTCCATGGAAGTTATGAAGGGTGCATGGACAATGCGTGCCAATGCATCGGTTGCACTATTGAAGTTTAAGTTAAATAATTACTTTACCGCATCGACATAATTGATTACTTCTACTATTTCAATGTCTCTCATTATTATTCCTATAACATTTCCATTTTTTTTATAGCTTTATATAAATATTATTATATGCATCGGTTGTTTTCCCTTTTCGACATTGTTTGATATTTTGATAAAATGACCAAAGTTACAACCTTTCTGTTAACATAATTTGCAGCTCGACCTTTGAGTACTATTCACTACTAGAAATCTCGATATTACCTGCGGAATTTCCTGTGGACATTTTCCGCAGGTATTTCCTGAGAATTGATCTATTTGGAAATTTTGCTGCGAACGTTAAGTTGGCAGGTAAATCCGCAGGAAAGTTTTAGATTTCCTGCGAAATTTTCCTAAAAACAGTGTACCACGGGAAAGTTAAAAAATCTGAAAAGTTTTTTGTATTATTCTTTTTTATATCTTCTTTTTTACATATTTAAATCTTATTTTTAATATTTTTTTAAAAAAAACAGATGAATTTTTTTTTTTAAAATAAAATTGAAATTGATCGAAAGAGAACCTTCTGTAATCAAAAAAAGAAACGAAGCAGAAATCCCTCTTTCTCTCTCAAAATCTCTCACACATGGAACTCTAACGTTTCATCTTCTCAGTTTCTCTCTCAAGTAGAAATCAACAATGTGAACCTTCAAAACCTAATCGTGTTCTCAGTTGGCCGCCGTCTTCTCAAGTCATCGCCGTCTTCGTCGTCTTCTCATTTCGCCGTCGTTTTCTCTGATTCTCGTGCGTTACATCTCTTCTGTGAAGGTATAGATCGTGTTTCAATTGTCATCTCAGTTCGCCGTCGTCTTCTCAGTTTGCTGTCGTCTTCTTTGCTTCTGTGTGTTCCTCTCTCTTCGCGGAGTATCATTTCCTCCATTGAACTGGAGGAGGAGAGTAGGGGAAATAAACACCATGTCGCTCTTATAAAGGAGTACAAGTATATACATATGCATATGCCTATTACTATAGTTAGTTGTAATATGAATTAGCATCAGTTCTTATATCATATATCTTTGCGCAGAATATATGAATTCTAAGATCATGTGTTATTGGTACGTTGCTTCTTCATATTCAAAAAGCCCGAACCTAAAATGCACACCACCTGTTTGATATTATGTTTATTCTACCTTTCTTAGGACAAGTTTTTCTGAAATACTACTATATACTAATATACAACTAATAAGTGTCAGGATAGTGTCTAATTTTTGCAAAATAGGTGTTGATTGTGTTTTATCTGAAACGACAGAACCTAAATTTGATGTGGAACAATATCATGGCTTTGTGAATTGTTCTGCATGGGACCATTATTTGAATAAAATTGGTTCACACCCTAGCTGACAAGTAGACAAAGGAAACAGCGTTAAAACTATGGGCCATTATTTGTTAATTTCTGTTTAGAGTTTACTAACTTGAATTAATGAAACTATATTTAGTAGGAAAAGGGTAATAATATGTTTTATGTGTACCTTCACTCTTGGTAGTTTTTGTTCTTCATTTCTACAAAAGCTATAGGAGATATTTATACACAAACATTCATATTATTCATCTAGTTCCAGATTGATAAATGAAGCATATTGTAAAGATTTTGACGTTGGTGATTGCCAACACTGCTTTATGGGTTGGCCTTCTACAAACTTCTATGATTCCACGAAGTCACGTATGGTTGGTAGGTATCTTGTCATCATATGCTTTGTTTTAAAAATTTTGTTCTTTATTTGTAGTGACAGAACAAGTGCATTATTGCCCCAGATAATTGTATTCGTGGTAGGAATATGCAGAGATCTCAACCTGAATGTTCTGTTATTCCTGGTGGTAATCTCAATTGTTTTAGAATCCCTACTCCAAGACTTGTTTGTGGTTCCCTTTTGGCAAAGGACACAGATTTTGCTGAATTCTAACACTGAATTCTAACAAGTTCAATGGAAATATTCCACGTTCTCTGCCAGGCCTTACCGGAATGAATAGTCTCATCTACGTGTAAGTAGTATAATAGGGATATTCTGTTATATTTTCTGAATTGCAATTTGTATCTAAGTTTAGGAGATCAAATATGTAATTTTAATCATACAACCTAGAAGAAATTCTTCCATAGACATTTCATGCCACAACTATATGTAGAACATAGGCATATAAATTAATTCATACATTATACAATGATTTTAATCTGCATATTTTTATGGAAAACTATCTGCTGGGATCTGAGCATTTGGTCTGATTTATGCAGAATGCACTTCTGGAATTTGCAAGGGTGATAAGTGCATTCTTAAGAAATTGCTTTGGAGTTGATAGAGCTTGAGATCTTTATGGTTATCTGATGCTTCGGTAATGCAAATTGGTTGTGCCACTTTTCTTTTCAGTGAATGTTTAATGACATTGATATATATGTTTTATTTTGCAGCATATTGAGCTGGTTTCCCCTGCACCAGAAAATGCCGAGACAACAACTTTTGATGTAATCGACCCTGTCTGTGAATCTGCAGACTTCTTAGGGAAAGAAAGAGGACTTTCAACTCCTGCCAAGGTACTATGATGTATTGATATTGTATTTTAATAGTAGCATTAATAACATACTTGCTGGAATAACTATGATGATGATGATGGCAGCAATGCAAACTTATTATAATGTAAGTTTCACTTGTAGGGTACTGGTCTAGTTGTTCATGATGCTGGTGCTTATTGCATGAGTATGTCATCAACCTACAATCTAAAGATGCGGCCTCCAAAGTACATGAGATTGGGTATGGAGCATCCTTTCTTCATTTACTAATTTAGTCTGGCAGGCTTCTCTATAGTACACGAGAGTGGTTTTGGTAGAAAATATGCCTTATGATCATCAATCAAAATGAATGTATTATTAGTAAAAAGCATTTAGAGAGGGATCTTGCACAAGAAGCTACAACTATTGCTTGTTAATTTATACTTGGAAATTAATAGATCACATAACTCATTTTTTCTTAGCAATGGTTTGAGAGTTCCACCTTGTATAAGTTTTAAGCTTGCACTCCTATCATGTAAAATGTTTCAGGTTGAAGATGATGGATCGGTGAGCTCTTGGGGCTTGCCCTTCTCCTCGACAGCTAAAGCATGTAAGTTGTTGTCTCTTTTTTCCTCCCTTCCCTTAATGCATGTTACAGTTTACTTCTTGAGTTATTTTTAATGATTTATAATTGAATGCATATTTTGAACTGTTCTGCTGGTTTGATCTTTAATTATTACTTGATTTAGTCCATAGGCATGTGCTACAATCTTGTGGAAGAGTGCTAAAGCTGCTCTAAAGGTATATACAAGACTGGGAAAAGACATTGATGAGGTTAACTTGCAAGAGAGAGATGATGAAGACGAAGATCGAGAGGATGATGATTTCATTGAATAACTGAATGGTTTTTCTTGGTTTTTCTTTAAAAATATTTTAGTTTAATGATATGACTAAGCTGGAAGTTTCTATGCAATGTAAGTTTTCTGATATAAATGCCTTTTGCTACAAACTATGAAAAATGAAGATGCCATCATTTAGATTTGTAATTACATGTGTCTCTTAAGTGGCTGTAGTATCTGTTGGTTCAACACAGTATGTTTTATTCTCTGATGACAACTTTCACAGATTTTGGCTTTCCTGCGGATTTTATGTGGAATTCCTTTCTGTGAAATTTCGTGCGGAATTTCGTGCGGGATTGAATTCCTTTCTGTGGAATTTCGCGCGGAATTTCGTGTGGGATTCCTGCAGAACTTTCTGCGGGATTCCTGCGAAACTTCCTGCGGAGATTTCCTGCGGAATTTTCTGCGGACTTCCTACGGAATTTTCTGCGGACTTCCTGCGGAATTTCCTGAGGAATTTCCCGCGGAAGTTTCCTGCCGATTTAAAAATCCGCAGGAAACAATTATCCACGAACCAAATAACTGGGAACCTTAATCCGCTGAAAATTCCGCAGGAAAGCCGTTTCCTGCGAATTTTTAATGAATATCCGCAGGAAATTCTGCAGGAAATGACGAAAATTCTAGTAGTGATTTCAACCATAATTCTCTACCCAAAATTGAATTTCAGAAAAATGAGCATTCTTATGAACCCTAGACCCTAAATTAATGTTCTATATGGATTTGACATGGGATCAGTATATACGTTGAATTCAATTAGTTTCATGATTGTAAATTAGGTTTCAAAGCATATTTAAAGAGTTGAGGAAATTTTGTGAATATGTGCCTATATTAGATGTAATGTGAATTTTCCTGCAAGCAAATGACTAGATTATGTCATGAGTGAAATGTGTTTGAACCTTACAAATTGAATAAATGATGATGGGATATGTCCATAGTTAAAGGAATGAGAGTTCGATTTTTGATTAAGCTGCAAATAGAATGTATTAAATTGCTAAGCTTGTGATATGTTGATATGCCACTACGTCTCAATGTGAAATTGTGAATCTGCACTAACGCGTGATATTTTTAGTGAGTTTTCTTACTTCTTTAATAAGCGATTTTAGGGTTTGAAGTATAGTGAACACTTGAATTTCTGTTTTGGTATTTATATTCTGAAATGGGTGAAGTACCCCGACACTCAAACTTTTACCTTGTGTGGTTGTTTTGATAGTTTCGAAAGAATTGTAAAGATGTGTTGCTATGAAGTTAATTGGGGGCATGACTTTGATGATTTGATACATTTAAATGAATGAATATATTGTTAGAATCTAGTAATTGAATTAATGTTGATGTTGGGAAAGAATTGGAGATCAATTGTGTAACATCCTCAAAATAATTAAGCGAATTATTTGGACGTTAATCCAATAGGAATAATTTAGTGCTTGACTGATATATATATTGAGTGCTAAAATTATTTATTGGATGACATTAGATCGTTAACCGGATAATACGGGTCAAGGAAGTTTTGAAATCGAAATAAGGAATTAAGATCAATACGGTAATTGGACCACGCTACCACTTATTTATTAATTAAATATGTGTGTGTGTGTGTGTGTGTGTGTGTGTGTGTGTTTAAAGAAAGGAAAGAATAAAAGAGAGGAAAGAAAGAAGGGATACGCGCAGAAGAGGAAAAGAGAAGAAAAGAAGAGAAAAGAAGAGAAAGAAGAAGAGGAAAAGAAGAAGAGAAAGGAAGAAGAGGAGTGAAGCCCATCCCTCCAAAATTCATCATCTTCATCATCTTCCCTCCCTCATCATAACCCAAGAACTTGGTAAGATTCCCCTCCATTTTTCCCCTTCCTTTTTGATTTCGAAAATTGAGGGTTTTGTGGAGAAATTTGTTGAAATCAAGGATTCATAGGTTGTATCAACGATTGGGTCATGTTTAGGATCGAAGCTAGTGTGGATACCTTGTATTGCAGGTAAACTAATATTGCAGAATATGTTTTGATGATGAAAAAGCCAAAGGTAAAGTTGATAGCCAAAAGTAAAGAAAAGTGACTAAACATCAAAGTCACAATCCAAGACAAACAAGCTCAAGAAATGAAGATTCAAGTTTAAGGGTAGTCCTTAAATATAAGAGTAGTCCTTAGGGTTTGGGTGTGTCTTAGGAAAAAGTGTAAGCTCTTTCAAAGTCAGCTCGTATATCAAAGTCTCACACACTCACAAGTTTTTCAAAGATGCATGCATACTTACGTAAACATACCTATCATCTTTAAAAACATAAAATCGATTTCCTCATGCATAAAATCGATTTTCAGGTAAAAACAGAAAAGAAAGAATCGATTGTCAGGTCATGTATTTTCAGTACATAAATCGATTTCTGAGCCAAACAATTTTAAGGGAAGAATCGATTCCCACTCTTTTGCACTTAACTAAGAATCGATTCCCACATGTCTCAGGCAAGCTGAGAATCGATTCATACATATTTTCACTAAGTATAGAATCGATTCCTAGCTCTCCAGGGTACTCAAGAATCGATTGTCTCTATTTTTCAAACAAAGATAAATCGATTCCTCACTTAAATAAATCGATTCCTAGATCAAATGCATTCAACAAAGAATCGATTCCTACAATATTTTCAACGTAAACTTAATTTCCTCATAGCCTATAAATAGGCAGTGCTTCACGTTCATTTTTACAGAACAACCCATTTCACGAATCAGAGAACTTTTGAGAAAAACTCTTTACACTTTTACTTTTGCTCGTCACGCACCGTTGGTCCGTCTGAGCTGATCTGTTGCTAAGAGTTAGTTGGGGTTGCATTCTTCAAGTTGTAATATCTGCCTTCATTAGAGGTATTTCTGTCTTTACAATTGTTTATTATTTAATTGTTGTGTTTTGTTCTAGGGAGTGGGGTATCTCTCTAGGGTAGCTGCATGTACTAGGAAGTGGGGTATCTTTCTAGGGCAGTTGATTGTAACAGGGGTGGGGTATCTCTTGTTATTGTATTGTTAGATTTGAGGGCTCTCCATAGGTGGGGTATCCTAGGAGGAGAGTGCCTGAGTCTGTAAAGGTTTTCCAAGGCACCTGTAAGCCTTGTTGTTTTGGTTAGTGGAAAATCTCACAAGGGTGTGAGGACTGGACGTAGGTCACTAGGAGGTGACCTGTAACACCCCTTTCTACCCATTTATTTTAGTAACATCAGAGTGCGGAATTTTTAAAAAAAACTAAGCATGCAAGGGGCGTCACATTCGACATTTCGCAAATCCAAAAGTTCAAAATCGCCTTTTAACAGAAGGGTAATACGTAGCACTTTATAAGTTCAATCATCACGTAGCAGAAATAAAACAACCTCTCAAAATGTCATCTCAAACGTCTCCAATAAAACAGTTTCAAGGGAACATCAAATAGTAAAGGCAACAGTCATAATAAGACAACTAAAAATTAACGTTCGTTTCCCCACAGGTGCTACGTATCAGAGCAAACGACACGACTCGATAGAGGAAGGAAGAAAAGTCCTTCACACGCGTCTACCTGCACGTTACCCACGTAGAGGTAACATTCAAACAGAAAAGGGTGAGTCTTCTAACAGCATAAAGGCATATATAATAGTCAATATATTAGAGGACAATATCTATAACTACCATAGCACACTTAACGTCGAATTTCAACCATCACAGAACAACATCGGCAAACAACACCAAAAGCACATCAACAAGCAACTACGTCGTCTTTATGCATATGTATGACAATGCAACCCACGTCGCCGGGTATATGCATGAGGATCCATCACCAAAATAAGCCTTGAGGGCACAATCGTCGCTTTGAGCATAGCTCCGGCCGCAGCCCACATCGTCGCAATAAATGCAGCATGACATGTATGGGACACTATACATCACTCACCAAATCAATCAATAGCATCAACAAGTCATATATCATGACACAACTTCATCAACGTCGCTTTTGGCCATAACCGACCCAACAATATAATTATCATCACTTTGGTCATAAAGACCCACATATCAACTTCGCATCATCATTTAGTCAGCACACAACACACTCACATCAACTTCGCATCATCATTTAATCAGCACACAACACACTCACATCAACTTTACATCATCATTTAATCGACACACAACACGTTCACATCACATCCCCATCATCATCATAGGTAACTTGGCACAATTGACACGTCGTTATATTTATCATTAGTCATATACATTGGACATCGCAACATAAGGACGGCAGAAATTATTGTAACAACAACCACTTGGAGATAGGGAAAACAGCACTTTAAACTATGACGAAACAGCACCTTTATATTCAAGAAACAACACCTTTAATTTCAAGAAAACAACATTTTTAAATTGAGAACACCGCACTTTAAATTTGAGTAAACAACATATTTAAATTGAGGAAACAGCATTTTAAATATAAGGGAACAGCACCAATTAAGTTGAAGAAAACAGCTCTTTAAATTTTAAGAAAACAGCACTTTAAATTGTGACAAACAGCACACTTTAATTTGAAGAAACAGCAACACATTCTAGTGCAAAAACAGCACTATTACTTTCAAAAACAGCAACACATTCTAGTGTAGAAACAGCACCATTTATTTCAAAAATATAGCAACATGTTCTGTTATAAAACAGCAATAAAACAACCTGAAAACAGTGATATCAATTTGCAAAAACAGCAGCAAAACCGTTTAAAACAGCAACATTAGGTTGCAGAAACAGCAGTAAAAACAACTCGAAGATAGCAACATTAAATTGCAAAACAGCAGTAAAAACAACACAGCAACAGCAAGAGCATTTTTCTAATAACAGCACAGCAAGAGTATTTTATAAAAAACAGCAACAGCAACAATATTCTTATACAAAACAGCAGCAGCAACACTTGGAAAACAGCGACTTAGACAGAATTCCTTACGCAACTTGCGACCAATTTTTCTTTCTCATTTCTTAATGAAATTTGGTGGAACCGGTGCCTACTTTGTAGAGAATTCAGTCTATTTTCTAACTAAACGAGAATCATTCAAAACGGAATTCAATTGAGAACACAAAACTTGCAAAAACCGAACCTATTCACAGATTACTTCCAGAAATTTGGCCTAACTTTGGAGACTCGTAACTTAAGCTACACAAATCCAAATTTAACCAAACCAGTGCCAAAATGACCAGAATTAAGTCTATTTCCTAACAAAATGTGTCCCATAATTTTTGGACAAACGAAAGGTTTCCAGTTTTAAAAATACAGAACCTATGTCCAGAATGCTCCCAGATTATTAACCTAACTTGTGGAGCCTATAACTAGAGCTACACAAATCCAAATCGAACGAAACCGGCACCAAAACGACCGGCGTGAAATCTATTTTCACGAACAATTAAACACGAAATTTTTGGACTGGCCGAACAGTCCCAGTTTCACGAAAACCGAAACAGTGTTACGCACTACATCTCAACATTTTACAAACACAACAATACACGCCAAATCAATCAATTAGACATCCTCAATCATCAAACGAATTTAACAACCAACGACTTTAACAACACATTCAAACATCCTATTTCATTCAAACATAATAACAAATACCTCCTAGGCATCATAGAACTACCCTCCTACATACTAACCATTATATAAACCCTTATAATGCGAGACTCCCCTTACCTTGGCAACTTGGAGAAGATGAAGACCCCCTTCACGAAGCACCACGTACACACAGCAGCAGCTCTTCTCTTACTCGCGATCCCTTCCTTCTCCTTCTTCTCTCTCACGGTTGCGCCCTCTCTTTCTTTTCCTCCACCTTGCGATTTCTTCTCTTCTCTTCTCCTCTCCCTTTCTCACGCTCCCTCTCTTCTTTCTTTTCTTCTTTTCTTCTCTTCTTTCTTCTTTTACCTCTAGGAGTCGCGCCCTCACTCTCCTTATCTCGTTCTCACACTTGGTTTTGCTCTAAATGAGCAAAACCCTAAATCCTAACCATATATACTTAGTTGATTTAACGGGCTTTCTAATTGGATTATGACACTCAATCATGGGCCTTATTATTACACTTTAAAATCGCCAACCACTAACCCTCCACATAGCCCACATATTCTAATAGATTTTTATTTTATTATTTTTACCACTTAATTTCTATTTAATTAAATCTACCAAATAAATCCAATCAAATAAATCACAAAAATAATTAAATAAGCATTTAAATGAAAATGGGGTGTTACATGACCGAACCAGGATAAATCTCTGCGTGCTTTACTGCTTTCCTGCTTTACTATTATACCGCTTTAGTGCTTTATATTCTAATTCCTTCGCTTCCACTTAACCTGCGCGAAAATTGATCTAAGTCATTGAAAAGGGGAAAAACATTTTCGAAAGATCTGAAAAGTTTTAAATCTCAATTCACCCCCCCCTCTTGAGACTGAAGCCACTTGGTAACAAGTGGTATCAAAGCTAGACTCTTGTATAAAGGGCCTACCAGCTTCAAGAGAAATGCATATTGGATTCAACGGGAAAGATTATGCATATTGGAAAGAAAGAATGAGAATCTTTATTGAAGGGGTAGACTTAGATGTTTGGGATGCTGTGGAAAAAGGACCCTATGTCCCCACACACATAGTAGATGGTATTCTTACAATTAAAAGTAGAAATGAATGGTCTGATGATGAGAAAAGAAAAGTGCAACATAATTTACGTGCCAAAAATATTATTATTTCTGCTTTAAGTCCTGATGAATTTTTTCGAGTTTCAAACTGTAAATCTGCCCAAGAAATGTGGGATAATCTCCAAGTTACTCATGAGGGTACAAATGAAGTAAAAAGGGCAAGAACAAATACTCTTTTCAGAGAGTACGAACTGTTTAGAATGAATACAGGTGAAACTATACCAGAAATGCAGAAAAGATTCACTGACATAGTGAATCAGTTAAGCTTGTTGGGAAAGTAATTTCCTGCAGAGGATCTAATCAACAAAGTTCTGAGATGTCTGAATAGAGAATGGCAACCCAAGGTTACTGCTATAGCTGAATCAAGAAATTTAGCTACTATGACTCTGGCTACTCTGTTCGGTAAACTTCAAGAGCATGAACTAGAACTCACCCGTCTAGCTGAGTACGAAAATACAGATAAGAAAAAGAAAAGCTTGGCTGTAAAAGCATCTAGTTCTAGTCGATTTGATGATAGTGACAACTCAGATGATGAAATTGATGAAAGTGAAGAGAATATGGCTCTTATGGTTCGGAAGTTCAAAAGGTTCATGAAAGGCAACAACTATCCAAGAAAGAACTTCAAATCAAAAAGGTTCTCCAGCAAAGAAAGTACATCCGGTTCTCCTGTTTGCTATGAATGCGGGAAACCCGAGCACATGAAAATGGAATGTCCTAATTTAAAGAAAAAGGACTCCAAATCTGAAAAGAAGGCATTCAGAGATAACAAAGGAAGAAACGCCTACATCGCATGGGAAGACAACTGCATGGATTCATCAGATGAATCAGAAGATGAAGAAGCTCAAGTTGCATTAATGGCTGATCATGAAAGCGAGAATGAAAACGAGGTAATATCTAACCCTGACTCTTTACAAAATGCATATGATGATTTATATGAAGCTTTCACTGAATTGCATGATGATTCTATGAAATTAGCTAAGGCATTAAGTAAATCAAAGAAAACCGTTGCTAATCTTCAAGATGAAGTTAATGCTTTAACTAAAGAAAAATTAGAGCTTAGGAAAGAAAATGATGATCTTGTCTATTTCAAAGAAAATTATGCATGTGATAAATGTGTAGAACATGAAAAGAAAATCAATGAGCTTGAATGTACAATAGGCAAAATGTCCAAATTACAACATGTGCATCGTAGGATTCAGAGAAATAATTTTGTGAAAAGCAATATGCATCATAGACCTAAGTTTTCCACTAAACCTTTTATTAGATGTTACTATTGTGATAAACCTGGACATACAGCTTCTGTTTGCAGGGCAAGAGGTAAACAAATTATGAAAAAGGTATGGGTTCCCAAAAGGACCATACCAAACACTAACCCACAAGGACCCAAAGAGATTTGGGTACCTAAAACCTTGTTCTGAATCAATGCAGGTATGCTTCAAGGTACGCGGGTCAGATTGGTACCTTGACAGCGGATGCTCAAAGCACATGACTGGAGATATCACAAAGTTCCTAACTCTTACCCCCAGATCAAGCGGTCATGTGACTTATGGTGACAATAACCGAGGAAGAATCCTTGGTGAAGCTGTTACACATGGATCTATTTGGTCCCTCAAGGACAAAAAGTTATGGTGGAAATTACTATGCTCTAGTTATAGTAGATGATTACTCAAGGTATACCTGGACCCTCTTTCTGGCAAATAAGAGCGAAGCTTTTGGAGCATTCAAAAAGCTTGCTCGCAGCGTTCAAAATGAGAAAGAATTGAAGATCATCTCAATTCGATCTGATCACGGTGGAGAATTTGAAAATGAAAAATTTGAGATTCTATGTGAAGAACTTGGTATAAATCACAACTTCTCAGCACCTAGAACTCCTCAACAAAATGGAGTTGTTGAAAGGAAAAATCGATCATTGGAGGAACATGCCAGAACAATGCTAAATGATCACGACATCCCAAAATACTTTTGGGCGGATGCTGTAAGTACGGCTTGTTATGTTATGAATAGAGTTTTGATTAGGCCTATTCTAAAGAAAACCCCCTATGAACTTTACAAGGGGAGAAAACCAAATATTTCACACCTTCACACTTTTGGTTGCAAATGTTTTGTATTGAATAATGGAAAGGATAACCTAGGTAAATTCGATGCTAAAGCTGATGAAGGAATTTTTCTTGGTTACTCTTTATCTAGCAAGGCCTTTAGAATTTTCAATAAAAGAAATAAGGTAATTGAGGAATCTGTACATGTTACATTTGATGAAACTAACCCCAAAAGGCTGGGAAAGGTTATTGATGATATTGCAGAAGAACCTGAAGAGTTACAGATAGGTGAGAAGAAGAAAGAAGAAGAAACAAAAACCACCTCTCAAGAGAAATCAGAAGAAGGATCAAGCAGTGAACTTCCCAAGGAATGGAGAATCCCAAGGGACCACTCGCTTGAAAATGTCATAGGTGATGTAACTAAAGGGGTAACTACTCGTAACTCTCTTCGAAATGCATGTAATCATATGGCTTTCGTATCTCAAATTGAACCTAGAAATATAGATGAAGCCGTAGTTGATGAACATTGGACTATTGCTATGCAAGAAGAGTTAAATCAGTTTGAAAGAAACGAAGTGTGGGATCTAGTTCCTAGACCTGATAATCATCAGATAATAGGCACAAAATGGGTGTTTAAAAACAAGCTAGACGAATCAAGTATAATAATTAGGAACAAAGCTAGACTAGTTGCTAAAGGTTATAATCAAGAAGAAGGAATAGACTATGATGAAACATATGCTCCTGTAGCTAGATTAGAAGCTATTCGCATGCTACTTGCTTTTGCATCAATCTTGGATTTTAAATTGTATCAAATGGATGTTAAGAGCGCTTTCTTAAATGGTTTTATCCAAGAAGAAGTATATGTTGAACAACCACCTGGCTTTGAAAATTTTGAAAAACCAGACCATGTTTTGAAACTCAAAAAGGCTCTATATGGTCTGAAGCAAGCTCCCAGAGCTTGGTACGAAAGATTGAGCAAATTCCTACTCAATCATGATTTTCAAAGAGGGAAAGTTGACACTACACTTTTTATAAAGAGGTCAAAAGATGACATCTTACTCGTGCAAATTTATGTGGATGATATCATTTTCGGTGCTACTAATGAATTGCTTTGCAAAGAGTTTTCAAGTATTATGCAGAGTGAGTTTGAAATGTCAATGATGGGAGAACTCAACTTCTTCCTTGGGCTTCAAATAAAACAAACAAACAATGGCATCTTCATATCTCAATCAAAATACTGCAAAGAACTACTCAAAAGATTCGAAATGGACAAAGAAAAAGAAATGTCCACACCAATGAGCACCTCATGCTACTTAGACAAAGATGAAGAAGGTAAACCGGTAGAACTAAGCAAATATCGAGGTATGATTGGCTCTCTTCTCTACTTAACTGCTAGTAGACCGGACATCATGTTTAGTGTTTGCATGTGTGCTAGGTATCAAGCAAACCCAAAAGAGTCACATTTAGTAGCTGTCAAAAGAATAATGAGATATCTGGTAGGCACTCAAAATGTTGGTCTGTGGTACCCAAAAGGCGCCACATGTAGCCTTATTGGATATTCAGATTCTGACTTTGCAGGATGTAAGTTGGATAGAAAAATCACTAGTGGAACATGTCACATACTAGGTAGTGCATTAGTCTCATGGCACAGTAAGAAACAAGTCAGTGTCGCACTGTCAACTGCTGAAGCAGAATATGTTGCAGCAGGGAGTTGTTGTGCACAAATCCTCTGGATGAAGCAACAACTTCTTAACTATGGTATAAATTTAGATCATATCCCTATAAAATGCGACAATACCAGCGCCATCAATCTTACAAAGAACCCCGTCCAACACTCTAGAACCAAGCATATAGAGATAAGACACCATTTTCTTAGAGATCATGTCCAAAAAGGGGATTGTGTAATCGAATTTGTTGAATCCGCAAAACAGCTGGTTGATATTTTTACAAAACCTTTACAGAAAGAAAACTTCTTCTTCATTCGAAGAGAACTTGGAATCATTGATTCCTCTTCATGCTGTTAGATTCACAAGTTTATTACATGTTGCCCTCTTTGATCATGACAAAAAGGGGGAGAAGAATAGCGTTTTTATATTCAGCATGCATTTACATTCACTCGCATACAGTCAATAAAACAGGGGGAGCATCATGATAGGGGGAGTATTTTATATGCATTATCTGTTTGAACTAACCTCCCACCTTGAAGATGAGTTAGTGTTTTGTCATCATCAAAAAGGGGGAGAATGTGGATACCTTGTATTGCAGGTAAACTAATATTGCAGAATATGTTTTGATGATGAAAAAGGCAAAGGTAAAGTTGATAGCCAAAAGTAAAGAAAAGTGACTAAACATCAAAGTCACAATCCAAGACAAACAAGCTCAAGAATTAAAGATTCAAGTTTAAGGGTAGTCCTTAAATATAAGAGTAGTCCTTAGGGTTTGGGTGTGTCTTAGGAAAAAGTGTAAGCTCTTTCAAAGGTCAGCTCGTATATCAAAGTCTCACACACTCACAAGTTTTTCAAAGATACATGCATTTTTACGTAAACATACCTATGATCTTTAAAAACATAAAATCGATTTCATCATGCATAAAATCGATTTTCAGGTAAAAACAGAAAAGAAAGAATCGATTGTCAGGTCATGTATTTTCAGTACATAAATCGATTTCTGAGCCAAACAATTTTAAGGGAAGAATCGATTCCCACTCTTTTGCACTTAACTAAGAATCGATTCCCACATGTCTCAGGCAAGCTGAGAATCGATTCATACATATTTTCACTAAGTATAGAATCGATTCCTAGCTCTCCAGGGTACTCAAGAATCGATTGTCTCTATTTTTCAAACAAAGATAAATCGATTCCTCACTTAAATAAATCGATTCCTAGATCAAATGCATTCAACAAAGAATCGATTCCTACAAGATTTTCAACGCAAACTTAATTTCCTCATAGCCTATAAATAGGCAGTGCTTCACGTTCGTTTTTACAGAACAACCCATTTCACGAATCAGAGACCTTTTGAGAAAAATTCTTTACGCTTTTACTTTTGCTCGTCACGCACCGTTGGTCCGTCTGAGCTGATCTGTTGCTAAGAGTTAGTTGGGGTTGCATTCTTCAAGTTGTAATATCTGCCTTCATTAGAGGTATTTCTGTCTTTACAATTGTTTATTATTTAATTGTTGTGTTTTGTTCTAGGAAGTGGGGTATCTCTCTAGGGTAGCTGCATGTACTAGGAAGTGGGGTATCTTTCTAGGGCAGTTGATTGTAACAGGGGTGGGGTATCTCTTGTTATTGTATTGTTAGATTTGAGGGCTCTCCATAGGTGGGGTATCCTAGGAGGAGAGTGCCTGAGTCTGTAAAGGTTTTCCAAGGCACCTGTAAGCCTTGTTGTTTTGGTTAGTGGAAAATCTCACAAGGGTGTGAGGACTGGACGTAGGTCACTAGGAGGTGACCGAACCAGGATAAATCTCTGCGTGCTTTACTGCTTTCCTGCTTTACTATTATACCGCTTTAGTGCTTTATATTCTAATTCCTTCGCTTCCACTTAACCTGCGCGAAAATTGATCTAAGTCATTGAAAAGGGGAAAAACATTTTCGAAAGATCTGAAAAGTTTTAAATCTCAATTCACCCCCCATCTTGAGACTGAAGCCACTTGGTAACAGCTAGGAGCGGATTGAACGCGATTGGAAGCTCGAAACGAAGTTAGGAGCGATTCGGTGTTGATTGGGTTCGATTCGGTGATTTTGACATATCGGTGATTTCGGCTCGGCAACGACTCTCGCGTCAAGGGTGAGTTTTACTCACGCTTAGGCTTATTCCGTTTTGAAATTAATTGTGTGACTTGGTTTCGAAAGATTTTGAGTCGAAAACGCTATTTTGAAATATATCGCGTTTTGACGAAATTCGTAATCATTGAGTTTTTGATTGAATTGCTTGAATGTTTGATGTTGATTGGACTGGTATATAGTCTGGTATTGTCTGTTTTCGAGTTAGGAATCGATCGGGGCGAGTTTCGGATTGATCGGAAAGCAAATTTTCATAAAACAGGACATTTTAGCAATGCTGTCAAATGCGCACGACCCGTGCATCCAGGGCGCACGACCCGTGCGCCTGGTTCGGGTTCAGTGTTTAAAAATGTCAAACAGGGCGCACGACCCGTGCGTCCAGGGGTACGACCCGTGCGCCTAGTTCTGTCCAAAATTTTCAAAGTGCCCAAAATGATTCCGTTTCAATTCCAATCCTTTCCTAATCCTTTCCTAACCCTCCTATAACGATATTAGGCTTATAATGCCATGATTTTGAGTATGTTTTAAAAAGGGTTTTATAAAATGCTTTTGATGTCCAAATCGTTTCGAAAAGCCGAATAATAGTATGCGTGTGCGGACATGTTTTATTGATAACAAAGTGGGCTATGGGTCCTATGTAGTAAGGTATAATTTAACGAGCTAAATGTTCGTATGATTGTAGATATATGTATATCATATCGAGTTTGGGTGACGACCCATGTTGACATACTAGGCGGGGAAGTCATGAACCCTTACCCTAAGCTCTGTGCCATTAGGAAACACTATTGGTTATGGGGTTCAACGGGATTAGCAGTGCGTGCAGTCGGTGTTACGTTAAAAAGTTATGTGCTACGTTCACCGGGATTAGCAGTGCGTGCAGTCGGTGGTACGTAGAATGGTTTTGTAGTACGGTTCACCGGGATTAGCAGTGCGTGCAGTCGGTGTCGTGTTAAATTAAACAGGATTTATAATTGGACCGAGAGTGTTAGTAGGGGTCTCGGTAGAACTCACTGAGATTGTATCTCACTGTTTAAATGTTGTTGTTTTACAGATAAACAGGGACAGAAGAAACCTCAGAGGCACGAGTAGGTGGCCCCGGGAGATGGATGATGACTTAGCTTTATATTTAAGTTTATTTTCCTTCTATTGTCCTTGTATCACAGCACTATGGCATTAGTGTTATGTTTATCTTCCATTCCACTTTCTTGTATGACTCTGACTACCACATTTGCTGACAGTTTATGGTCTGATAACCGTATGGTCTTAATTGTGTATAAGACAGTTAAGTTATATTTCAGCAAAAATTTTATAGTGGTATTCAGTGTCTGAGCAGGAAATATTATCTCTGATGTGTGTTTAATGTGCACTTGGGTGTTTTTAACAAATAGAAATACCGGGGTGTTACAGTTGGTATCGGAGCGGTTCGACCTAGTCGGACTTAGTTTTTAGGGTCCTTGCTTTCTCCAGTCGTGATTTTCTTAGTATGCTATTAGACATTGAGCTTGATCAACTTAATACTTTGTGCATATTTCGCAGAATCATGGCCAGAAGAGGTAGAGGCGTTCCTCCTCCTGTTGATCCGAACTTTGAGTGGATGCAGAATGTTATTGAGAATCAACAAAAGATGATGCAGGATATGTTGCAAATGCAGCATGACCAAATGGGTCTGCAACAGCCCAATTTCCAACCTCATCAAGAAGATCCTAACCGGACATATTTCCAATTTCAAAAGATGAAGCCCCCGACTTACAAGGGTGGACCGGATCCAATGACTGCCTATTACTGGATTGATTCAATGGAGAAAATTTTTCAAACCTTGCAATGCGGGGAAGAAGAGAAAGTAATATGTGCGGCAAATGTGCTCGACGAAGATGCCCACACCTGGTGGTGTAATGCAAGACAAATGATGGAACTCCAAGGAACTCCCCTCACTTGGGACAACTTCAAGGAATTGTTTCTGAAGCAATATTTCCCTTCGGTGAAGAAGCTGAGTAAACAAGCAGAGTTTGTGAATCTTAAGCAAGGTGATTTGTCAGTTGGGGAATATGCTGCGAAATTTGAAAGACTGTCTCAGTTCTATGAGTTGGGGAGGTATGCCCCAAATGATATGTGGAAGATGCAGATGTTCAAAGAAGGTCTCCGAGCTGATGTGAACCAAGGACTCAGTTCTTACACTTTGGTTAATTATCCTGCCTTAGTGCAACAAGCATATGTGGCTGAGGAGGATCTGAGGAAAATGTATGCTGAAAAGAAAGACTATTGGAAGGGTAAGAAAAAGGTTGCTGAATCTTCTACTCCAAGCAGACAATTCAAGGGAAACAATTATAAAGGAAAGCAGGTACAATCCTTTGACTCATCAAAGTTCCGCAAATGTGACACTTGTGGAAGACATCATCAGGGTGACTGCCGACAAAGGCCAAACCGGTTCTATAATTGTAACGAAGAGGGCCACTATTTAAATGAATGCCCGAAAAAGAAGAGTTTTCAAGGAGCACCCAATGCTCCTAGGCAGGGGCGAATCAACACATTGGATGCTCGAACTATCACTCCTACTGATAATCTTCTGAGGGGTACGGGATCTCTTTTTAATAACTCAGTCAATATTTTCTATGATTCCGGTGCAACTCATTGTTTTATATCACAAGCGTGTGTGGATCGGTTGGGTTTAGCATTATCTGAGCTATCCGAACCGATAACTATCTTAACTGCTGCCAAGGGTCGTGTCCAAACCCAATCATTGTGTGAAAATTGCCTACTTGTCATAGGGGACAGACAATTTGTTGTGAAATTTATCTGCTTACCTATGAGAAGTATGGACATTGTCCTGGGTATGAATTGGATGGCTGAAAATCATGTAACAATCAACTGTGCCAATCGAACCATTAGCTTCGCCTCCGAATCCGTAGGGTTGACACAGGCAGATTTTGAAGCAACGATCTCTTACACCGAAGCAAGCCAGTCATTATTCCAAGGTGCGGAAGCTATTCTTATTATGTTGTCTGCATCTACTGAAACGGGTTTAGACTTGTCATCTGTGCAAGTGGTAAATGAAATTCTAGATGTCTTTCCAGAGGAAGTTTCATCCTTACCTCCTGACCGAGAGGTAGAATTCTCAATAGAATTGATTCCTGGTGTGGGATCAATATCTATTGCTCCTTATAGAATGTCTCCTTTGGAATTGAAGGAATTAAAGTCCCAACTTGAAGAATTAATATCAAAAAGGTTCATCCGACCGAGTGCCTCTCCATGGGGTGCTCCGGTGTTACTAGTTAAGAAGAAAGACGGAAGCATGAGATTGTGTATTGACTACCGTCAACTCAACAAGGTGACGATTAAGAACAAATATCCATTGCCAAGGATAGACGATTTACTTGACCAACTTCGGGGTGCCGTGGTATTTTCAAAAATCGATCTGAGGTCGGGCTATCATCAAATACAGGTGAGAGCCTTAGATATTCCAAAGATAGCTTTCCGTACGAGGTATGGACATTACGAGTTCGTAGTGATGCCCTTCGGTTTGACTAATGCTCCGGCAGTATTCATGGATTACATGAACCGAGTTTTCCACACATACCTGGATCAGTTTGTTGTAGTCTTCATTGATGATATCTTGGTGTACTCTAAGACCATTGAGGATCATGTTCAACATCTCCGCATTGTTCTGAACGTACTCCGAGAAAAGAAATTGTATGCCAAGCCGTCGAAGTGTGACTTCTGGATGCCGGAAGTGAAGTTTTTGGGACACGTGATTTCCCAATCGGGAGTTGCAGTGGATCCCAGTAAGGTGGAAGCGGTGTTGAACTGGGAACGACCAACATCTGTCACAGAAATAAGAAGTTTCTTGGGTCTAGCTGGTTACTATAGGAGATTTATTCGAGGTTTTTCAATATTGGTTCTTCCACTTACTCGGTTAACTCGTAAGGCCCAACTGTTTACATGGGATACCGATTGTGAGGAATGCTTTCAAGAATTGAAAGTTAGGTTGACTTCTGCTCCCATCCTAATTCTTCCAGATCCGTCTTTAGATTTTCAAATTTTCAGCGATGCTTCGGGGAAGGGTTTGGGATGTGTTCTCATGCAGAACCAACAAGTTGTAGCTTATGCCTCCAGATAGTTGAAGACTCATGAAGAGAATTATCCGACTCATGATTTGGAGTTGGCAGCTATTGTGTACGCACTGAAGATTTAGAGACATTACCTATATGGGTCTCGTTTTGAAGTCTTTAGTGATCATAAAAGTTTGAAATATTTATTTGACCAGAAGGAGTTGAATAACAGGCAGAGAAGATGGGTGGAATTTCTGAAGGATTATGACTTCGAATTGAAGTATCATCCGGGAAAGGCTAATGTCGTAGCTGATGCACTAAGTAGGAAATCCATTCACATAGCAGAGTTTATGATGCATGAAATGAAATTGTTGGAGTCCTTTAGGGACTTAAATTTGAATGCAAGACCAAGGAAGAACCGATTAGTGTTGAGCCATATGAGGATCTCCAGTTCATTGAGGGATTCTATTCGCTTAGCGCAGGAAATTGATGTGAAGCTACAATCACAAAAAGTGTTGCCAGACTTTACCGAAGACAGTGATGTAGTGATTTGTTTCAACGGTAGGATCTGTGTGCCCGATAATGAAGATATTAAAAAGCAAGTGCTAGAGGAAGCACACCGAAGTTTATTTTCTGTACATCCTGGATCCACCAAGATGTATAGAGATTTAAAGCAGATGTATTGGTGGCATGGAATGAAATTAGACATTGCTGAATTCATATCTCAATGCCTAACTTGCCAAAGAGTTAAGATAGAACATCAGAAGCTTGTTGGTTTGCTACGGCCACTAGACGTGCCAGTGTGGAAATGGGAAGACATTTCCATGGATTTTGTAATGGCGTTGCCAAGGTCTCAAGCCGGTAACGACTCCATTTGGGTAGTTGTAGATCGGTTAACCAAATCAGCTCATTTTATTCCAGTTCGTTCGAGCAGTAAAGTATCCAAGTTAGCTGAGGTGTATTTAAAGAACATAGTAAGGTTGCATGGGGTTCCTACCAGTATAGTTTCGGATCGAGATCCGAAATTCACTTCTCGATTTTGGAAAGTTCTGAATGAAGCATTGGGGACTAGAATACTTCTTACTACCGCTTATCACCCGGAGACAGATGGTCAGACCGAGAGAACTATCCAGACATTAGAGGATATGCTTAGGGCTTTCGTATTTGATAATGGGAAGAAATGGGAGGATCATCTTCCATTGGTGGAATTCTCTTACAACAACAGTTATCATTCCAGTATCGGAATGGCACCTTTTGAAGTGTTGTATGGTAGGAAATGTAGAACTCCATTGTGTTGGTGGGAAGTCGGTGAGAACCGATTGTTAGGACCTGAGATGATTCAGGACACCACAGAAAAGATCCGCCAGATCAGAGAAAGAATGAAAGCTGCACAGAGTAGGCAAAAGAGTTATGCCGACAAAAGGAGAAGGCCGTTAGAGTTTGAGACGAGTGCTCATGTGTTTTTGAGATTATCACCAACATTTGGCACAGGTAGGGCATTACGGGTGAAGAAACTCAGTCCTCGGTATATTGGACCCTTCCAAATTATCGAGTGAGTTGGGCCTCTTGCATACCGTATCGCCTTGCCTCCACCATTGTCAAATCTGCATGATGTATTCCATGTGTCTCAATTGCGGAAATACATTCCCGATCCAAGTCAACCGTTAGATTTTGAAACGATTGACCTTCGACCGAACTTGTCTTTCCAACCTCATCCAAATTACATCATGGAATGTGGCGAGAGGACGCTATGGACGAAGTCAATTCCCATTGTCAAGGTGGTTTGGGATGGTTTTTCCGTCGAGGAAGCTACTTGGGAGTTGGAGGACGATATGCGGACTCAGTATCCGTATTTGTTTTCTTGAGGTACGTTGTGTTTAATTTTGAGGACAAAATTCTTTTAAGTGGGGGAGAATGTAACATCCTCAAAATAATTAGGCGAATTATTTGGACGTTAATCCAATAGGAATAATTTAGTGCTTGACTGATATATATATATATATATATATATATATATTGAGTGCTAAAATTATTTAGCGGATGACATTAGATCGTTAACCGGATAATACGGGTCAAGGAAGTATTGAAATCGAAATAAGGAATTAAGATCAATACGGTAATTGGACCACGCTACCACTTATTTATTAATTAAATATGTGTGTGTGTGTGTGTGTGTGTGTTTAAAGAAAGGAAAGAATAAAAGAGAGGAAAGAAAGAAGGGATACGCGCAGAAGAGGAAAAGAGAAGAAAAGAAGAGAAAAGAAGAGAAAGAAGAAGAGGAAAAGAAGAAGAGAAAGGAAGAAGAGGAGTGAAGCCCATCCCTCCAAAATTCATCATCTTCATCATCTTCCCTCCCTCATCATAACCCAAGAACTTGGTAAGATTCCCCTCCATTTTCCCCCTTCCTTTTTGATTTCGAAAATTGAGGGTTTTGTGGAGAAATTTGTTGAAATCAAGGATTCATAGGTTGTATCAATGATTGGGTCATGTTTAGGATCGAAGCTAGGAGCGGATTGAACGCGATTGGAAGCTCGAAACGAAGTTAGGAGCGATTCGGTGTTGATTGGGTTCGATTCGGTGATTTTGACATATCGGTGATTTCGGCTCGGCAACGACTCTCGCGTCAAGGGTGAGTTTTACTCACGCTTAGGCTTATTCCGTTTTGAAATTAATTGTGTGACTTGGTTTCGAAAGATTTTGAGTCGAAAACGCTATTTTGAAATATATCGCGTTTTGACAAAATTCGTAATCGTTGAGTTTTTGATTGAATTGCTTGAATGTTTGATGTTGATTGGACTGGTATATAGTCTGGTATTGTCTGTTTTCGAGTTAGGAATCGATCGGGGCGAGTTTCGGATTGATCGGAAAGCAAATTTTCATAAAACAGGACATTTTAGCAATGCTGTCAAATGCGCACGACCCGTGCATCCAGGGCGCACGACCCGTGCGCCTGGTTCGGGTTCAGTGTTTAAAAATGTCAAACAGGGCGCACGACCCGTGCGTCCAGGGGTACGACCCGTGCGCCTAGTTCTGTCCAAAATTTTCAAAGTGCCCAAAATGATTCCGTTTCAATTCCAATCCTTTCCTAATCCTTTCCTAACCCTCCTATAACGATATTAGGCTTATAATGCCATGATTTTGAGTATGTTTTAAAAAGGGTTTTATAAAATGCTTTTGATGTCCAAATCGTTTCGAAAAGCCGAATAATAGTATGCGTGTGCGGACATGTTTTATTGATAACAAAGTGGGCTATGGGTCCTATGTAGTAAGGTATAATTTAACGAGCTAAATGTTCGTATGATTGTAGATATATGTATATCATATCGAGTTTGGGTGACGACCCATGTTGACATACTAGGCGGGGAAGTCATGAACCCTTACCCTAAGCTCTGTGCCATTAGGAAACACTATTGGTTATGGGGTTCAACGGGATTAGCAGTGCGTGCAGTCGGTGTTACGTTAAAAAGTTATGTGCTACGTTCACCGGGATTAGCAGTGCGTGCAGTCGGTGTCGTACTAAGTTAGAATACTATCACACGGTTCACCGGGATTAGCAGTGCGTGCAGTCGGTGTCGTGTTAAATTAAACAGGATTTATAATTGGACCGAGAGTGTTAGTAGGGGTCTCGGTAGAACTCATTGAGATTGTATCTCACTGTTTAAATGTTGTTGTTTTACAGATAAACAGGGATAGAAGAAACCTCAGAGGCACGAGTAGGTGGCCCCGGGAGATGGATGATGACTTAGCTTTATGTTTAAGTTTATTTTCCTTCTGTTGTCCATGTATCACAGCACTATGGCATTAGTGTTATGTTTATCTTCCATTCCGCTTTCTTGTATGACTCTGACTACCACATTTGCTGACAGTTTATGGTCTGATAACCGTATGGTCTTAATTGTGTATATGACAGTTAAGTTATATTTCAGCAAAAATTTTATAGTGGTATTCAGTGTCTGAACAGGAAATATTATCTCTGATGTGTGTTTAATGTGCACTTGGGTGTTTTTAACAAATAGAAATACCGGGGTGTTACAAATTGGAAGGAAAACAATGCACACAAAAAACATAACACGGGTTCCTGCACAGAGAGCATGACCCTTGCACACCTCTGGTGCTTAAACCATTTTTTATTCCTTTCCTCTCCTTTTGATACCCAATCTACTCCAATACCCTACTTAATTCAAGTACTAATGTATGTGATGTGTTTTTCCAATTTGTTTCTCATGAATATGTCTCACTATAATTGAATCCTGGTTGAAATCACATGCCATGATTGTAAACTTGGTTCTTACTCCTTGCTGCCCGAAATTAGTGTTCCGTGATAGTTCTTTATCAACCTATGTTATGAGAACTGAACCTTGGGAATGTGTTCAAATTGATTGGACTTTGGGATTTTCTTCTTATTTAATTTTTGAGATATGCTTCTAATGTCGTACTCGTAACGTATAATGTGTTCCTTTGATTTGAGTCTAGTCTAATATTTGATACGTTACATGTATGGAAATGATGTGTGCTCCTTCTTACCATGTAAAAATTTTATGTGTAAAGGAAGTGTTTATTTTAGTGATCTAATTTTGCTTGATTCTACTCAATATGTCCATGTTTGAGTGTCTAGGTTGAAGCTGAGATAGGTATACCCGATTGTAATTGGTTTTGGTGGAATATTGTGATTTGCGGAATCATTCTCACTGGTTCTGTTTGGTTATAAATTGGGTTCTTTTAAATCACTTAGCTGTAATGTTTAATGAGTTGGTATTTTTTATTTGACAAAAATGAGTTGGTATTTGATTTGTTGTAAACATGAAGTTTGATGTGTACATTGGTACTTGCTGACTTACATGATTGATTGGGTTATGTTCGAATTGATGAATGATGTGTGTTGTAACCTCTTTTCTTGAAAAAATGTACTTACTTTCAAACCTCATTTAGAATATCAAACATTTTTTCCGGATTAACATTTCTAAATGTTGTTAACATTTAGAACTTTTTATTGTGAAACACTTTATTCCTAGCTGTGGGATCGGCCAGAGGTTTGAAAAATATTGATTCCTCTGTTTCTTTAAGCAATTGTGTTGAGGAAGGAACTCTGTTCCTCGACTATGGGTTCACTAACTCATCCAAAGAGTGTAACGTTAGGTGTGAGAGGGGGATGTGTGTCTTGGATTATCTACACTAAGAAAAACATAAAGAAAATCAGTGAAGATAAAGTAAAACGCGAGAAAATAGTAGTTTGATAAAATGTACAAGTGCTACAATATATATACATGAGCCTTCATTGGCCAATATCTGAGCCTATATCTGCTCATCGTTGGATTAACTTAGTTCAATTGTTATAATTACTCCTAATCCCTAGAAACTCGGAGTCTTCGCTCCACGACCTTAATAGCATGGGCTAGTGGGGTGTTGCACCCCGAAAAATCCCCGGTTTGGGTTTCTCAATGTACAACGTGGAAAATTTTTGGAGCCGCCACCAATATTTTAATTTTAAGACCAAAACATTGAAAAAGGGTCTTTTGGACAAAGCGGGTGGTCTTTGAAAAACTAGAGATATAGGTTCGGGGGTCGATTACGTGCGAGGAAGGTGTTAGCACCGCGCACGTCCTTTCTACCGAAAGGGAACCTCTAATTAAATGTGTGGTTTTAACACTTGATTTGAAAAATATCTAGGTTTGCCTATTTATTGGAAGGATGAATGGGAAAATTTAACAAAAATTTTATTTTTGGGGGAAAAAGGTTTTTTAGAAAAAAGTGCTTGACGGGACATGGCCCGCTCCTACGTATCTCCCGGTGCGATGGAGAATTCAAAGCTACGTAGTTCTTGGTTGTCTTTTTGAAGAGTTTTTGTTTTTTTATCTTTTTTTGGTGAGTTTTTGAAATAGGACGAGCATTAGTGAATGATTAAACTAGCAGAGGCTATGATGAATCACTTACTAAATACTCAAAAGAGAGAGTTGTACCGCTAGTCAAACGAACGAAGGTTCTGATGGACTATTGATAACAACTCGTTTTTTTTATTATCTTTTTTGAAAGTGATTTTCGAAAGAGATTGATTCGCATGATGATCAAACTAACATAGGTTATGATGGATCATCGTTTATTATTTTTAGGAGAAAAGGACATTGTCACTAATAGCTAAACGAACAGAGGCTCTGATGAGCTACTAGCAACAATGGGTTTGAAAATGATTTTTGTTTGTTTTATGAAAATGATTGGTTTAGGGGAGTGAAAAGAATTTTTATTTGTTGCGCTTGACGAGAACGTGACTCGCTCCTACGTATCCCAAACGGGAATCAAAGCGACGTAGTTCTAATGAAAAATGTTTTCAAAAGGGTTTGAAAGGGACAAGTTGAATCATCTGAGACCATCTTCACCACTTAGAAAATGATGCACTAGGCATAAGTGGGAATCATGTGGTTCATCATCAACAATGACACTATAGCTAAATTAAATCACATAGGGCAATTTTGGCATGAATCACAATGATTAAATGTTAACAAATATAAAAACAGAAATACCTCTGATGAAGGCAGATACTACGACTTGAAGAACGCAATTCCAACTAACTCTTGCAGAAGATCAGCTCAGACGGACCAACGGAACGAATAGAGCGAAAAAATAAAGCGTAGAAGAGTTTTTCTAAAATGTGAGAGATTTCGAAAAAATGAGTTTTTTCTCTGATCTCGTGAAAATGCGTCTGTGTGTTTTCTGATCTTGTAAAATCTGTCCGTCAATCTCTGATCTCGTGAAATCTGTCCCCCCCAAATGTGATTTGAGGCTGCCTATTTATAGGCTTAGGAAAGCGTAGAATTTTTAAAAACATTTATTTCAAGGATGAATCGATTGTTTGAGCCTTTGGAAATATGTAGGAATCGATTCTTTATGTTTGGAAATGATAAGAATCGATTATATGGCCTATGGAAAAAGGTAGGAATCGATTTTCAGGACATTTGGAGATCCTGAAAATCGATTATGTGGCCTTTGGAAACATGTAGGAATCGATTCTTTATTTTTGGAAATGATAAGAATCGATTATATGGCCTATGGAAAAAGGTAGGAATCGATTTTTAGGACATTTGGAGATCCTGAAAATCGATTTCATAGTCTTTTAAAATTTAAGGAAATCGATTCTTAGCTTTTGCATGAGTATGTGTAGAAATCGATTTCATGCTTTAAACATAGGCAAGGGAAATCGATTTTCAGGACATCCTAAAAGGTAGGAAACGATTCTTCACTTAGTTAAAACAATTAGGAATCGATTCATGGCCTATGGAAGAGCCTGAAAATCGATTTCAAGGCCTATGCAATATACCATAAATCGATTCTTGGCCTTTGGAACAAAATAGAAATCAATTCTTGCTTTCCACAAAATGCTTTTAGGTCTTTGCCATGCATAAAATATTTTCCAAAGCTTGCCATGCATGCATAACATATTTTTCAAAAACCCTAATTTGATGCATGAGGCCTATTGCAAAAAATTGTTTTTAGAGACCCTTTTGTGAGAAATGACCAAAATGCCCTTTTTGACTCTAACTTCCCAAAACGTGCATTCTAACCCAAAAAATGATGCGTAATTTATTTTTGTGTGGAAAATTAGGGTTTGGACCTAAGCCGGACAAAATTGGGGTATGACAGCTGCCCCTCTTTATCTGAATTTTAACGAGGAATATGAATTGGCCGAAACATATTCCAAGGCAAAATGAAGATAAAGAATTCAGAAATTATACCGATTTTGTCCACTTGGGGAAACCCGAATTTTCCTCTTTTTCTTTTTCTATTTTTGAATAGATGGGTTTTGAGAACAAACGGGGAACGGTTAACACTTGGCACATTAACTGAAAATGACGGACCACTCGGGATCTGAAGGAGCACTAAGGCTCTGAAGGACCATTCAGGGTCTGAAGGAGCACTAAGGCTCTGAAGGACCACTCAGGGTCTGGAAGGCTGCCTAGGCCTTAATTGAAGGACCATCGTGGTCTGAAGGAGCGCTACTAGCTATGGTACTAGTAAAACGGTCTGAGGGGGCCTTTCGAGCGGCCATGATGGGTCAAGATCAGCTCCGGAACTGATATGTTGACCATGAAGGACGTCCGTTGTGTCTTAGGCTGACACAACTAGTCTGAAGGACCACTTGGGGTCTGAAGGACTTACCCGCAGCTCGAATACGAGGTGAAGTCTGTTTTTGAAGGGACACTTGGGTCCTGAAGGGATTCACGAATCCTGTTGGTTGATTGATTGAAAAGTTCAACTAAAGCAGACAGAATAGTAAAATGAGCACTTGGCGTGCAGACAGAAAAGTAAATGGGCACTTGGCGTGCAGACAGAAGAAATGGGCACTAGGCGTGCAAAAGCAGGAAATAAAGCGGTAAAGAACGCAGTAAGGAAGGAGCACTGAGGGCTCAGGATGAGCGCAGAGGGCTCAGGGGGAGCACAGAGGGATCAGGAGGAGCACAGAGGGCTCAGGGGGAGCACAGAGGGCTCAGGGGGAGCACAGAGGGCTCAGGGGGAGCACAGAGGGCTCAGGATGAGCACAGAGGGCTCAGGAGGAGCACAGAGGGCTCAGGGGGAGCACAGAGGGCTCAGGGGGAGCACAGGGGGCTCAGGGGGAGCACAGAGGGCTCAGGATGAGCACAGAGGGCTCAGGATGAGCGCAGAGGGCTCAGGGGAGCACAGAGGGCTCAGGGGGAGCACAGAGGGCTCAGGATGAGCACAGAGGGCTCAGGATGAGCGCGAAGGGCTCAGGAGGAGCACAGAGGGCTCAGGGGGGAGCATAGAGGGCTCAGGAGGAGCACAGAGGGCTCAGGGGAGCACAGAGGGCTCAGGGGGAGCACAGAGGGCTCAGGAGGAGCACAGAGGGCTCAGGGGAGCACAGAGGGCTCAGGGGGAGCACAGAGGGCTCAGGATGAGCATAGAGGGCTCAGGATGAGCGCAGAGGGATCAGGATGAGCGCAGAGGGCTCAGGGTGAGCGCAGAGGGCTCAGGAGGAGCACAGAGGGCTCAGGATGAGCGCAGAGGGCTCAGGACGAGCACAGAGGGCTCAGGACGAGCACAGAGGGCTCACAAATGCTGTTGATTGGTTGATTTGAAATGACCGATGCTGCTGTGTTGGATTGAGGTGCCTGCATACGTTAGTTGATGCAAGAAATGGTGCATGGAGTATGGGTGCATGTTATGCATGGGCATGTTATGTATGTGCATGCAATGCTATGATTTTGGTGTGATGATGAATGTGGTGAAATGCTATTCCTAATTCTTCATCTCTTTTGTCAGCTTTCTCTTTTCTGACTGTTTGTTTTTTCTTTTTGCTCTTTTTCATTCTTTGATCAGCTTTCTTTTTTCTGATCGTTTGTTTTTTGTTTGCTCTTTTGCTCTTTTGGCTTATTTTCTTTTGCTGGTTCGACCAACCCATGACGAGACTGAGGAACCCATTAGACTTGTGGTGGCGTATAAGCCAAGTGCCGATTGTTTTGCGATTTGCCATCTGGAATGGCCTATGAGTGCAATTATTTCCTTGTAAGCTTAATTTGTCCTAGGAAGTTGCCTCCTTCCATAACTTTTAAAAATTTCGCAATGATTGTGATGCTCTATGATATATGCACATGTTTTACAGTTCAGGACCATCATCATCATAAAACGTTTATTTTGAGCAGAAAAAGCAGAAAATAAAAGAGTGAACAGATACGAGAAATTTGAACTTTATTAATGTGGAAACCGGTCGCACAAGAAGTTACGCCGATTATTTATTACACTTGAAAGTTTAAACTGTAAAAAGACACGAAAAAGGAGAGAAGCTGAATTCTGACTGTCTGTCTCTGTGGAACAGTGCCAAACATCTATGTCCTTGACCTTGATCACTCCCTCATCCAAGCTTGTAGGAGAGTTGTATGCCTTTCTTTACTTTTCATGCCTAAGTTTTCAGACCCTAATTTTTGCCTGGATCGCCCTTTGCGGGTTTTCAATCCACCGGGTCGCTCTGATTTTGCCTAGGTCGCCCTTTGCGGGTTTTCAACCTAGCGAGCTAATTCTTACTTGGCTTGTCTTTCTCTTTTTTCATCTATTTCTTTTAGGCATAATACTTCTTCACTTGATCTGAATTGACTGGATTCCTGAGATCTTCGCCGTCTATGTTTATGAGTATCGGCGCTCCTCTTTGACTTCACATGGACCGTCATAAGTGGGCCTCAACTTCCCACGGAGTCAGTCCGGATAGGTAGGATCTTTTTGAGTACAAGGTCTCCTTCGCCGAATTCTCGAAGACGGACTTTCCTGCCGAAAGCTGCCTTCATCTTTTGTTGGTACAACTGACCATGGCGCAGGGTAGCAATTCTTTTCTCTTTAATGAGATTCAGTTGATCTAGACGAGCTTGGATCCATTTTGCTTCTTCTAACCTGGCCTCCATGACTACTCGTAGAGAGCATATTTCAACCTTGATGAGAAGAACTGCTTCTGACCCATACACTAGAGAAGAAAGGGGGTTGCCCCTGTATGATTTCAATGAATGTGAGTGCGACAAGGGATGAGATAGGTGTAGGATCAATTTCCCCAATTGTAGGAGGGGTGAAGAGCGACAGGATTGCCCCACTTGGCATATTGTAAACAAATGAATTTACTTGTCCTTGAGCTAAAACCTTGAGAAAACAAAAGCAATCAATCATTGATCGGGATGGACCTTTCGGGATTGTGGTGTTTTGTGGAGGAGAGACGAGTAAGCTTAATGAAGTATTTGGGGCTAATGGCAGGATGGTTACCTGGCTTTAGGAGGTTTTATTCCTGGCTAAGAGTCTGTGGAGGGCGGTCTATCGAGGTCAAGGGAGAGTGTTTGCGGTTTATGAGAGGAGGGGCGCATGGAAATGAGAAAGTGTTTGAAGGTTTATTGAGACGAGGACCTCTTGGGTTTTGTGGTAACATCTCTTTTGTATTTTTCTTTTGGTTTTGGGATTTTCCTTTTGAATGATCTTTCCTTCTTTGACTTCTTCTTTTTCTTGAGCTTGGGTGAACTGATAAAGAACGATGCACCATTTTTTCTGAGGTGGTCCTTGTCTAAGGTGACTTTTGGATTTTTGGCTTTTTCTTGGCTTAAGATGGGTTGGAAAGGATTTTGTTTTTCTCTTTGGGATTTTCTTGGCTTACGGTGGGTAGGAGAGGATTTTGTTTTTGGATATGGAATGGTAGTCCGACTTCATTTCAAATCATGATTGCTTATTTCCTCAAAAATTAACTCTGGGACAATAATTCACTTATTTTCATGCACTTGCCCTTCTCCTTTATTTCCCTTTTGAGCTCTAACTTTCCTTTATTGAAGTACCCATCTTGACCTCTTTCTTGTTCTCAGCGATTCCCAAGTTGATCACTTCAGTGGATTCCCCGTGATGCTGAATGACCCTTTTTCCTTGCTTCATTAACCTCTTGGAGGATTTTCCCGGTCTTCCTCAACATCCCCCTCTGCTTGATTGATAAGGTGATCAAAGTCAAAATATGGACTGTTGGCACTGTTATTTTGAGAGACAATTGCTGTGGATTTGCTTTTTGCCAAGGCGAAAAAGCAGAATGAAAGGCGAGACAAACAAACAAGCAATAATAATGCAAGGAAAAGACACATGAAATGAAAAGGAATTGATTTTTATTGATTGGAATTCAATAACAACGTTTTTATTGATGATGATGATTTAGAAAATAAAAACATGTGCGCCCCTAACAACTGGTCCTGTGGCCTTGGGCAGAGCCACAGGGTTGCATTACAAATGACTACTTTAAAAGGTCCCAGGAGGATCAGCAGTCTTTCAATTCTTTAATTCTTTCACCAGCACTGCAGCGACAAACCAGGTTTGCACTACCCTCTTCTGACTTAGTACCATCATTGATGACAGCAATTTGATCGTGTTGTTCCTCTTCCTCATCCCATCCTGTGGGCTGTATGTCTTCCATTCGGATTTGAGCACTCTCGGGAGCGTCATATCTGACCAAGTAATCAAACTTTCCACTGGGCTCCCCTAGGGTATCCCAACATCCCTCTTTCGCAGGCACCGCTGTTACTTCCTCATTGATTTCTTCTTCACCATCAATATCAGGGGTTCCTATCTGAATCACGCGCCGATCTATTAGGTCTTGCACTGCATGTTTGAAGGCTCTGCACTCCTCCACAGTATGACCAACCCCGTTTTCGTGGAAACTGCAGGTAGCACTTGCATTGTACCTTCGGGAAAATGGCGGTTGAAGGGCCTTCATTGGCCGGGTGCTGATCAGGTTCTTGGAAGTCAGGTGATTAAACAATTCAGTGCATGTCATCGGTATTGGATCAAAACTGGTTCGTTTCTTGTACTGATAACCCTGAGCCTTGTGACTGTCACCGCCTTGCTGGGATGGCACAGGAGCAGAGAATGGAACAGTTTGTGGTGGCGGAGGAATGAAAGAAATGACACCAACTGGACCCACGACAGTGACACCTTCAGCAGCTGCCCCACTCTTTAAGCTCTGTAATATGACCATCATCTCATGTATCTGGGCCTCCATTGCCTTCAATCGTTCTTCTAGCAAGTGATATCTGTCTCTTGGCTGTGGGCTTTCAATCATCTGGCCCTGAGGATAGCTCCTCGGACTGAAGTAGTAAACCCCATACTGAGCGGAGTTTCCCATTTGATAAGCAACACTTGGAGGATTCACAATAATCTCCGGAGCAAGAGCAGAAGAACTTCTGGGAGGTATAATACTGGGACTAGGGATGTGAATGTGTGGCACACCCGCAGCTCTACTAGAAGTAACCACAGCAGGCTGACTTGTCACCACGGGAATGGCTTCAGCAGTGGTCCCACTTCTCAGATTTTGCAGCATATTCATTATCTCGGCCCTCTGAGCCTCCATAGCCTCCACTTTAGTCTTCAAAGCTTGATTCTCTTGAGCCAGCTGCTCGGGGTTAAGAATTTCCACAACCGACTCATCTTGACCCAGGGGGTCCTCATTCTCGAGATGTTGATTGCTAGCCATCAATCTTGCTTGTAGACGGGTGGAGTATCGGTGTTGGCGAACCAGCTTGCCTTTTGTTTTTTTCTCTGATGATAGAACATTTTTTTTATGAGTACAAGTATGAATGCGTAAATGAATGCAATGCATATGGTTTTATGTTATTTTTGTATTTAGATGCATGAGGAATGCTGTATGAATTTTTCAGAATTTTGCTTATGTAATGCATGCTGTTATGATGTAAAATGCGGGTGATGAGGATGCTTGTTATAAAGACAGATATTTACAGGTGGGGGTTTTGAAATTTTAGGGCAGTATACCCTGTACGCCACCTCATGAAAGTGAAGGAAAAACACATTCTTTTTTTGATTTTGTTGTTTTTTCAAAAATGTTGGCGGAAATGAACTAAACTAGATGTAATAATGCAACACACAATTTTGGAAAAGCCCTTGTGACATAAAAAAAAGAGGTGAGACCTATGATCTAGGGCAATTTAAAGGGTAATCCTTCCATGTAGCTCTATTCACTCCCTCACAAGGCCACCAGAGCTACAGTCCCTTTCACAAAATTCCCCACAAATGCAGCAAACTGCTAGGTGTGAGGTATCATGAAAGAGCACAACTCTGGTTGAAACTTTCGCAAGTAGCCAAACGGACAAAGGTCCTGATGGGCTCTCACTACTCGAATCCACTCTCCTAAGTTTTTGCAGACCTGGGTTATGGTCCCACTGAAAGCACATAGTCACAGGGTATAAGTGTAGTGTGTGTTAAGGGCTTTTTCTTTAGTACTACCCCCACCCCAAATAAAAAAACAGTGCATCACTTTTTATCAGCTCGCCAGCTGTTGCACCCCGAAAAATCCCCGGTTTGGGTTTCTCAATGTACAACGTGGAAAATTTTTGGAGCCGCCACCAATATTTTAATTTTAAGACCAAAACATTGAAAAAGGGTCTTTTGGGCAAAGCGGGTGGTCTTTGAAAAACTAGAGATATAGGTTCGGGGGTCGATTACGTGCGAGGAAGGTGTTAGCACCGCGCACGTCCTTTCTACCGAAAGGGAACCTCTAATTAAATGTGTGGTTTTAACACTTGATTTGAAAAATATCTAGGTTTGCCTATTTATTGGAAGGATGAATGGGAAAACTTAACAAAAATTTTATTTTTGGGGGAAAAAGGTTTTTTAGAAAAAAGTGCTTGACGGGACATGGCCCGCTCCTACGTATCTCCCGGTGCGATGGAGAATTCAAAGCTACGTAGTTCTTGGTTGTCTTTTTGAAGAGTTTTTGTTTTTTTATCTTTTTTGGTGAGTTTTTGAAATAGGACGAGCATTAGTGAATGATTAAACTAGCAGAGGCTATGATGAATCACTTACTAAATACTCAAAAGAGAGAGTTGTACCGCTAGTCAAACGAACGAAGGTTCTGATGGACTATTGATAACAACTCGTTTTTTTTATTATCTTTTTTGAAAGTGATTTTCGAAAGAGATTGATTCGCATGATGATCAAACTAACATAGGTTATGATGGATCATCGTTTATTATTTTTAGGAGAAAAGGACATTGTCACTAATAGCTAAACGAACAGAGGCTCCGATGAGCTACTAGCAACAATGGGTTTGAAAATGATTTTTGTTTGTTTTATGAAAATGATTGGTTTAGGGGAGTGAAAAGAATTTTTATTTGTTGCGCTTGACGAGAACGTGACTCGCTCCTACGTATCCCAAACGGGAATCAAAGCGACGTAGTTCTAATGAAAAATGTTTTCAAAAGGGTTTGAAAGGGACAAGTTGAATCATCTGAGACCATCTTCACCACTTAGAAAATGATGCACTAGGCATAAGTGGGAATCATGTGGTTCATCATCAACAATGACACTATAGCTAAATTAAATCACATAGGGCAATTTTGGCATGAATCACAATGATTAAATGTTAACAAATATAAAAACAGAAATACCTCTGATGAAGGCAGATACTACGACTTGAAGAACGCAATTCCAACTAACTCTTGCAGAAGATCAGCTCAGACGGACCAACGGAACGAATAGAGCGAAAAAATAAAGCGTAGAAGAGTTTTTCTAAAATGTGAGAGATTTCGAAAAAATGAGTTTTTTCTCTGATCTCGTGAAAATGCGTCTGTGTGTTTTCTGATCTTGTAAAATCTGTCCGTCAATTTCTGATCTCGTGAAATCTGTCCCCCCCAAATGTGATTTGAGGCTGCCTATTTATAGGCTTAGGAAAGCGTAGAATTTTTAAAAACATTTATTTCAAGGATGAATCGATTGTTTGAGCCTTTGGAAATATGTAGGAATCGATTCTTTATGTTTGGAAATGATAAGAATCGATTATATGGCCTATGGAAAAAGGTAGGAATCGATTTTCAGGACATTTGGAGATCCCGAAAATCGATTATGTGGCCTTTGGAAACATGTAGGAATCGATTCTTTATTTTTGGAAATGATAAGAATCGATTATATGGCCTATGGAAAAAGGTAGGAATCGATTTTCAGGACATTTGGAGATCCTGAAAATCGATTTCATAGTCTTTTAAAATTTAAGGAAATCGATTCTTAGCTTTTGCATGAGTATGTGTAGAAATCGATTTCATGCTTTAAACATAGGCAAGGGAAATCGATTTTCAGGACATCCTAAAAGGTAGGAATCGATTCTTCACTTAGTTAAAACAATTAGGAATCGATTCATGGCCTATGGAAGAGCCTGAAAATCGATTTCAAGGCCTATGCAATATACCATAAATCGATTCTTGGCCTTTGGAACAAAATAGAAATCAATTCTTGCTTTCCACAAAATGCTTTTAGGTCTTTGCCATGCATAAAATATTTTCCAAAGCTTGCCATGCATGCATAACATATTTTTCAAAAACCCTAATTTGATGCATGAGGCCTATTGCAAAAAATTGTTTTTAGAGACCCTTTTGTGAGAAATGACCAAAATGCCCTTTTTGACTCTAACTTCCCAAAACGTGCATTCTAACCCTAAAAATGATGCGTAATTTATTTTTGTGTGGAAAATTAGGGTTTGGACCTAAGCCGGACAAAATTGGGGTATGACATGGGGTAAACCCTAGTCACTCCTATTTCCACGGCGTCTTCTGTTCACTGACCTTAACCGCTCTAACATTGTATGTCCATGTGCATTCAATACTTGTGCTCCAATCAAGCATTCCTCACCTCGGCCTCAACCTTCTTCGGCAACGCCTCATTCTCGGCCTTCGGCTGTTTGTTCCTGATAACTCTTATTTATAAGAGTTATTTATGCATTCTTAAGCCTAAATCATTGGATGTTCTTAAATAATTAGTTGTTTTATGTTGTAAATATCATGTTGTGATTAATGAAGGTTGCATCCCTGAGATAGAAATATTTGGCACTTTGGTGCCCAATTGTGTGCTTTGATTTGTGTGTTCTATTACTGCAGCAACCGTTGCCACAACAATGCAATCCTGCGCAAGATGAGAAAGAATGCTGGAAACACTGATTTTAGTGCATTCCAATTGTCAATCAAGGACGGGTGCACTACCTAGGATGCCAGCACCTGATCAGAGAATATTCCACCTTGTTCATGAGCACATGTACTTTTGGGCACGCATAAGGACAAAGGGTGCCTCAAATTTAGGGTTTCTTGGATCATGTACCTTAGTGCTATATAAGGACAGCCTTCCTCTTCATTTATCATGCTAGGTCTGAAAGGAGAAAGTATAGAAATAGCTTTCTACCATTTTTGCACCGAAGCTATCTCAAATCACTAAATTGGAAGACCATTGTTGAAAGTGTTGCTGCAGCAACAACAGGAGCTAACAATACTTGGGGATTTTTCTATCTTGGGAGCAGATTCGTATCTCCAAGCCACAAACCTTGGAGTCTACCTTCGGTTTCTTCATCTTAGTATAATCTCTTCCTTGTATTTCTTAGTTATGACTTTAGCATTTATGTTCAAGTTATTTTTCTTGTGTTGTTCGCTCATTATGAGCTAAATACTCATAGTTGGAATGTTGGGATCTATGTAATGAAGTTTTTGTGCATTTAACGAAGTGTGTTTGATGTTTTCGAATTTTATTTTTTGTGAAGTTAATATTTCCATCTTAAGTTAGGAATGACCAACTAATTTTAAGTAGCATTTGTAAATTCAGACATGGTTTGCGAATAGATCTCAAAAGATAATATGGATAGTGAGTATTAAAGGACACTAATTTACTAGCCAAATTAAACACTATTTAGACTTCAATCCTCGTGGGAACAATCTTTATTTATCATTATACTACTTGTTGGACTGTGTATACTTGCACACGTTTTTACACAACAGTTCCTCAGGCGAGTCACTCTGTGGTTGAGGTACCCTCCAATCGAGTCTAATTGTACCTCGGTGATCCTTCTCATTCCCTCGGGGACTCAGTCTCTTTGGATATTTATCTTCATGCTTCCAAACTGAGCTTTCCCATTGTTCTGGCAAGTATTAGATTATCCCTGCCCTAGTGCCTTTATAGCTGCCTCGCCCTTATCCTAGCCTTGAATTCTTCTTTTTCCCTCGGCCAACAACTTAATTTATTTTGGGTTAAACCGGACATCTCATGGTAATCCCATGCAAAGCAGTCGCGGTACTCCTTTATCAATTCTACAACCTGGTTCCTTTGTTGTCCACTCAACATACACTAATCTTGGCCATCCTTGGTTTCACATCGGTTCCCAGGTTAACCTCTATTAGGGGGTCCTACGCCTCAAAATTAGGAGTCATTCGCTGGATATGTTCAACGTGAGGAGGATCGGCTAACTTTCCTACTCCAGCGTCATTCGATACTCCGTGTGCAAATTTTCTTGGAGCTCATCCTCCTGTTGCACCACACCAAATATTGTTTCCTTGATGCTGGACTCTACCTAAAAATGGCGTAGCCTGTCCAGTAGGCTCTACAGTTCTGGTGGAATATCAATCATCAGATTTGTTGTTAGGCCGTGGATCGGCCAACATTTTAAGTCTGAATCCTTCTCTGGTTCAGTCGCACGATTCCACTCCTCCTTCTTCGTAGCTTATTAGTATGGAGATGGGACACATTTGAGGAGAGTAGAAGATGACCTCGAACATCTTAACTTTCGCAGGTAAGGGATTTGGAATCGGCCTCCACTATCTCCACCTTATCACCAATCCGTATCATCAATTTCTGGTGCAAGGTAGAAGGAATGCATTCGTTGGTGTGGATCCAATCCCTATCGAGGATTATGACATCCGATGACTTTCCTTCTATAACGAAGAAAGCCGATCGCGTTACCTTTGACCCGAAAGTTACATCGGCCACCAACACACCCAAGGCATGAGAGGGGTGACCCATGAAACTTGTAATACCCCCAATTTTTCGCTAATTAAATTATTTTGCGTGAAATTTTATTGATTGATTTATTTAGTTGGTTGAAAGCTAATTAAATTGAAATTGACTTGTTTGGACAATTAATTAATTCAATTAAGTGTCTAGTTGAGTTAAGCTCATCAAAGCCAGGGTACTTAGAGCTGTTAGGAGTTATAAGGAATAGGATGGGTAAGTGAAGGACAAAACCGTCTTTTAACACGGCTTATATTTAAAACATTCTTCAGCTGAAACCCAACACTTTCTCCTCATTCTTCAACATTCTGAAACAGCAACAAGATTGAGAGGGAGAGGAGAGGAAAGCGCGAGGGAGAAGAAGAGGAGAGGAGAGTTGTAACAGCCCAGGTCCACCGCAGCGGCCACCCCGGTCCCACTGTTACTTCACGGTCTTCTCTACCCCTCTTGTAGAATTTTTGCCTTCCGTGGGAATCGAACCTTGCACCTGAGGCATAAGTGCAAGTTAAACCCCCTTCCCACTACCAATTGAGCGCGCGCTCAATTGGTAGTGGGAAGGGGGTTTAACTTGCACTTATGCCTCAGGTGCAAGGTTCGATTCCCACAGAAGGCAAAAATTCTACAAGAGGGGTAGAGAAGACCGTGAAGTAACAGTGGGACCGGGGTGGCCGCTGCGGTGGACCTGGGCTGTTACATAAAAAGGCGCTCAATTGGTAGTGGGAGGTGTGTTTAACTTGCACTTATGCCTCAGGTGCAAGGTTCGATTCTCATGGAAGGCAAAAATTCTACAAGGGGGGTAGAAAAGACCGTGAGGTAACAGTGGGACCGGGGTGGCCGCTGCGGTGGACCTGGGCTGTTACATAAAAAGGCGCCTTTTTATGTAACAGCCCAGGTCCACCGCAGCGGCCACCCCGGTCCCACTGTTACCTCACGATCTTTTCTACCCCCCTTGTAGAATTTTTGCCTTCCGTGGGAATCGAACCTTGCACCTGAGGCATAAGTGCAAGTTAAACCCCCTTCCCACTACCAATTGAGCGCGCGCTCAATTGGTAGTGGGAAGGGGGTTTAACTTGCACTTATGCCTCAGGTGCAAGGTTCGATTCCCACGGAAGGCAAAAATTCTACAAGGGGGGTAGAAAAGATCGTGAGGTAACAGTGGGACCGGGGTGGCCGCTGCGGTGGACCTGGGCTGTTACAAGAGTTCCTCAAAATTCCTTGCATGTACAATCCGATTTCACCATTAGTTTCAGTATTCTATCCTCTCTCCATTGATGCAATTTTCGAAACCATCCTCCTCCTCCTCCATAAATCACCATTGAAGGCATATCCAAGCTTCACCCAGCCATGCAAATTCAAGTTTGAGGGAGAAGAAGGGTTCAACAGAAAATTCTGGGCAAAACCCGTTTTACCCACCTTCAGTGTTTCGTTCGTATCTCCCTGTACTGACCTCTGATTCAGTTGATTTTTATTTATTTGGAAACTAGACAGAAAATTCTCCAGTTTAGACCCATAAATCATCTGATTTCACTGAGAATGTAGGGAGATATCACCTTCCTAAGTTTCGTTTCCAGAATCAGCTTCAGTCTTGACCCAGCTTCATTGTTTCGGTTGTAACTCTCTGGATATAGGATGCATGTGTTTGAAACCTCCACCTTCAGAAACTAGAGAAAAATCCCTTCACCATAGGCTCTTGTTTTGCTAAGTTTGGTTGAGATTTGAGTGAGTTACGCTCGTTGCAAATTGGCGGTTTGCTGCTGGAAGTAGCTGGAGCGGATTCGTGATTCTCCGTTCGTCCGTATTCGCGAAGTTTCGGTGTCGGGTGTATCGTCGTCACGAAAAGGTGAGTTCTATACTCAATAGGATTAAAATTTTATGTGTTGTGAATTCTGGATCGAGTCTCGCTTTTATAAAAATCCGGTGCGAAACCGTTTTGCGAAAATGTCGTTTGAATCATAAGATTGATGAATTGTTGGACTGAAACTTATGAATTGGCATATCATGATTATTGATTGATGTGTGTTGATTGTTGACTTGTTTGACTGTGTTTTATGGGCTGGTAAAGTGGAAGTATCGGTCGGAAGATGTATCGGAATCGGTTTGGGATGATATCGTTAAGAAAATTCCGAGTTGGGCATCAGACTGGTGGTTCTGTCCTCTGGCGCGTAACTCGCACACGAGTCGCGCGCCGCGCGCCACTGTGGAAGAATTGGTTCTGTCCACTGGCGCATAACTCGCGCACGAGTCGCGCGCCGCGCGCCACTGTTCATTCTGATGCGTGACTCCGTTTTAGTGTTACAAATCATCCCGAACGATTCCAATTGCATTCCAATCCTTTCTTCCACCTTCCCCAATGATACTATATAACTGAATTGCCCTGAATTGAGTGGTAATTGACTGTGATTGGATCCAGGTTATATTAGTGCCATGTGATTGGTTATGTTTGGATTATGTTCAGGTGCAGTGAATGCTCATGTGATTGACCATTGGCTTCATGTTATGACTGTGTGATTGATATATGTGTTAGACTGACTCATTGAGTAAGGTTATTAAGTTAAGTTAGCAAACATTAGTAATCCCTGTGAGATCACTAAATTATAAGGTTAAGTTAATAACTAGATCACCTAATGTTAAGAATAAGATTAGGTCATGATGAAGCTCAGTGAATGAGTATGTTTTCAGGTTAGGCTCAGTGATTGAGCAGTCTTCATTGTTCATTGTTATTGTATATTGTATATGCATCATTGTTTAGGCTCAGTGATTGAGCATAGTTCATTGTTAGGGTGACGACCCTATTTCAGATTAGTGTGCTGGGGGAGAGGAAGTCATGATCCTTATGAACCTAGGCTCCATTAGGGACCCACTAGTGATTAGTGGGGACGGGTTCACCGGAAACTTATTATGCCAAGTGACCGGTGACACGCTAAGAATCATTGTTAGGCTCAGTGATTGAGCATAGTTCATTGTTAGGCTTAGTGATTGAGCATAGTTCAGCCACATAGTCAACTTTGAGGACTATGAGTTTTAGATAATGAATCAAGCATAATTGAACCGAGAGAATTGAGTAAGGGGTCGCGATAGAACTCACTGAGACAAGTTGTCTCACCCAATCCATTGTTGTTGTTTTTCAGTTAAGCAGGGAAAGTTGAAGACCGTGAGGCACGGCTATGAAGATGCTTGAGGAGCAGCCGCTATCTTTATTTCTTTATGTCTTATATTTCAGTTTCCCTTGTATCTCTGTATTTTGTATTCAGTATCTTAAGACTACTCGATTGTACGACTTATGTATTTCAAGTTGTGAATCGCTTCCGCAGACTTTCGGTTTTGAGTATTGAACACTAGTTGAGGGTGTAAGGACCGACTTTATTGTTATGCAGTTTAGTTATTTTTAAGCACGTTCGATGAGTGATTCATCGAAGTTTAGTATGTGTTCAATATGTAAAAAGGAAAGTCACTCTGATGTATGCCAGTAGTGCGCTTCGGTAGTTTCTACAAGTTAGAAATTAACGGGGTGTTACAAAACTAGTCATGGTCATGGTGGTTGGGATGAGATCCTCTGCGTTCTTGCCGAGCTTTTTCATGGTGGCCAACAGTATCATGTTTAACACAGCCCCACCATCCATGAATACCCTGTTGAATAGGTTTCCATTTAGATGGGCATGAATGTACATCAAAGACGAGCGGCCCAAATAGGTCTTCTTCTTCATCACCCATATTTACGTCCAGAGCGCTCTCGGCCAGCGGCTCCGTCTACCCTTTACAAGAGGAAGCCTTGATGCTGGCTTCTGGTGCCTGAGACTTCTTGGGACTGTGAGAGCCATATAGGCAATTCATAACAGCATCGATGAGTGAACTAGCAGCATCTTTACGACCCTAATCATATTATTGAGCTCTGTACCCCCTTCTGGAATGGTACCGAGTGGGAGTGTCGTTACCGCGGGTATCACATTGGCGCTAGCCTTGACAGGTCTAGGAAATTCCTGTTCCAACACGGTGGCTCTGGAGGCCACAGGAGTCCCATGTGTATCCTTTTCCCTGGCCGCGGTTAGCATTTGCAACATGCCCCTCTCCTTCTGAATCGATTTTGACCTTTGCATCTTCCTCTTCTGCGAGTGTGTCGGAGGGGTTGCTTTGGGCACTGATTCTCTGGACACCCTTTGCGCCATCCACTGATCTTGTGGGACCTCCGAGGGTGGCCTCACCGTTTTGGTTGCCCTCAACTCCCTATCATTCATAACCGTGATATCGACGGATACCAAACGCTACTCTACCATGAGCCTAACCAACCTCTTCTCCCCCTTTGGGATAGACTCCCTACCGGGGGTCGACAAGGCATTCCACCCAAAACTCTCATCAGCAGACCGACCATGCCCCCCATGTGGGAGGTGCTCAAGTTTTGGCTTCTGCCCCTTTGATTGGGGCTGCTACCTTCACGATTATAGCTTAGACAAATGGAGCTCTCTTAGTTCTTGGGTGAGTCTACTAGGTTTGGGCAGTTTCTTATGGGACTTCCTCGGCTTGCTTGGCTCTCCAACTTCCAACCTTTGGTGTAGGTAAGCCATACGATCTTCTACAGTCGATCTCTCAAAGACCGATAACGTCCTTTTTGGGGGACCTTCTCATTTCGGTAACCATAAATACTTTTTCTTGCCTTTTCCCTTGTCATCTCCAGAGAAGGAGACCAAGTTAACGTCCACTGTGGGAAAAGGATCAGAATCAATCGTCATTTCTGCTATGCCCTTATCGGTCAACTTGAACCTTCCCTCCTTTATAGCCCTTTGAATGGCTCGGCGAAAGACGATGCACATAGAAGTGGCATGATTGTAAGAGTTGGGCCATTTGCAGTACTTCTCCCCCTTCAACTCCTCGGGAGGAGGTATCTTGTGGCCGTCAAGTAGCCTAATCTGCCTATCTTTGAGCAAATAATCGAAGATCTGGCCAACTTTAGATATATCAAAGGAGTACTCAGTTTTATTTTCCAACTCATACTTCTCTTTACCCTTGGGAGGATTTAGAGATGGACACGAGTAGGTCTTTGCTTTAACTATATCAGCCGCCGTGATGTCTGCCGTGGGCTCGGATGCACCATCATAATCAGAATCATCGTCGGCATCAACTACTGCTACCAAATGGGATCCTCGGCCTCTAGCACGCCTCTTTTTCTCTTTCTCCTGTATGAACTCTTCTATTTGAACAACCATGGATGCTAGAGTACGGAGGTCAGTGCATGCTTGTCCCACAAGCCTTTCCTTCAATTGCGAGTGCATTTCAGAGATGACCATGGAGGTGAGTTGCGATTTGGGGAATTGAACCGAACACTTTCCGGCCATATTTCTGATCCTTTCAATGAACTCGATCAGCACCTCGTCCACCTTTTGTCGTAGATCCATGAGGTCGGCAGTAGTGACATCGGGCTACGGCAAATAAAACCTGTCATGGATGAACCTCTCCATGTCTGCCCAGCTTATGGAATTCGTCATGATTACCTTCCACACGTTGGGTCGTGATACGGCCAATGTGTTCCATAGTTGACTTGCCATCATCTCCGAAAAATATGGCAAAGTTGGGTGTTTTAATTCCTCTAGGAAGAGGCACCAATCTGTCCACCCATTCAGGGTAAGGCTTCCTGTATACCGGCCTGTCAAGTGGTTCAGCTATCAGGTTCGGTTCCAGGTATTGGGACCTTGACGGCCTCGACTCAGTTGGAACAGTTGGACGTCACACTGTATTTGGGGGACCTTACATCCCTGGCTGCGGTTGTACCTGAGGTGGACTAGTAGCCCATTGGTGCCCAGGCATCACTTGGCCGAGGTTAGCAAAGCCAGTTCCTTCAGCAGATGTCTGGCTAGTCTGGCAAGGTGGAGCTTGATTCCATTGCTGCTCGACAGAAGTACCAGTAATCTGGGGTATGCTTGTGAACCCACTGGAAACGGCAAGAGTGCTTCAAGATACGACTGACTAGGTAGCAGACTAATCAAGACAGATGGGTTCCGGACTCATGGCTGCTGATTCGGGTAGTATCCTCCTGAGTTGTTCAGCCCTAACTCTGGGCCGAAGGCTTGCCCCCTACGTAGGGTGGATGGTTAGCTGTCGCGGGACACCCATAGGATGATCCTTGCGGTAAACCAATCGATCCCGTAGCCTAGGGAGGCCTCCTGGCCATTTGCACCTGTCCCTACTGAAGATTAGCCATATTAGTAACATTCCCCATAAACTGCCCCCCAGTGTTGGCGTTGGCAAAATTACATGGCTGACGAAATACCGGAGTAGGATTTACATGATGAGAAAGTGCCTGCTGAGACTCGACCATATTCCCATATGGCTGAACCTGATGCATGCTTCCCATGGTAACATGAGAAGGTTTCTGCTGAGGTCCTGCCACACCGGCATATACTGGAGCCTATTGCACGCTCCCCATTGAGCTAGGTTGTCCTCCCTGTGGTTGGCCGGGGACGCCAAGACTCATCGCGCTACTAGCTTGAGCAGCACATTTCTACTCCTGTTCTTTGGCCTATTGCACTTCGTTGTGCATCATAAGTTTAACTATGTATGCTAGTTGTTGGGAAACTTTGAACATAATGTCATGAATGCCCATGTCTATCTGCTGCCGAATGAACGATCTGGTCATCACCACAGGCTCTTCTTCAATCGGCTGCGATCGATCATTAGGTTCCACAACAACCGCATGAGGTGTGGCCCCCGACGTACCGACAGGATCTGTGTTCTTAGCCTTCATTGTAACCGTCTTTTTGGATGCAGAATTCGGTTCCACGCTTAGGCTTCGACTAGAGCGTTATTACATACGCCAATGATAATCCATGCTAGGCGTATTAAACTCAAAGGTTTGTTTACTCGGAGTGCCAATGATAATCCCACCAGGCGTGCCAATTTTGTTGTTGTCAAACACTTTATTTCTAGTCGTGGGATTGGCCAAAGGTTTGAACAATTTTGATTCCTTTGTTTCTCTAAAGAGTGTTAGGTTACATGTGAGAGGGACGTGTGGCATGAATTATCTACGAACTAAGAAAAACTTAAAGAAAAACGGTAAAGATAAAGTAAAATGCGAGAAAGTAGTAATTTAATTGATTGGTGTGTGTTTTTAAAATGTAAAGATAAAGTAAAATGCGAGAAAGTAGTAATTTAATGCGAGAAAGTAGAAAAACTTATACATGAGCGTTCATTGGCCACTATCCGAGCCTACATTTGCTCACCGTTGGATTAACTATAAGATTTTATAATTTATCCCAATCCCTAGAAACTCGGAGTCTTCTCTCCATGACCTCACTAGCATGGGTTAGTGGGGTAAACCCTAGTCAATCCTATTTCCACTACATCTTCTATTCATTGACCTTAACCTCTCCAATGTTGCATGTCCATCTACATTGAATGTTGTATGTCCATGTCCACGTGCGTAGGATTTGATGGGGTTATGATGGTAGCTCTCGGTGTGATCCTAAAAAAAGGGATAATTCTCAAATGCAGCGAGTATGTAAGAACAAACGAAGCTGTGAGAAGGGTCACACACCAAATTTAGATTGAAGCTATGCTGTGGCTAAGGGGAAGAAGTTGATCCCAGTGGAGAATGAGTTTTCTGTAGTGCATTGCAATGGTTAAAAGAAAGTCGGAATAACAAAATGATCAAAGACGTGGAGGGAAAAGCTCACCCTTAGCTTCTTAAACTGGGGAGGTTGGTCATCGGCGGCTTGAGATGGTGGGCCAGTAGGCTTCCATTAAGTTTTCGTTGAAGGATGGGGACATTATCTTCTTCATCTTCGTGTTCTTCATCGTCAATGTTGATGATTCATGGTTCTTGGGCAGCATGAAGGGAAGTCGTTTGCCGAAGATATTAAAGAGCATTGAAAGTAAGAAACGATAGGGGGTTCAGCCATCAGTGAGCTTACTAGGAGCAGATCTTAGAGTGGTGATGGACCTCACCCGAGGCATCGAACTTTGTGGGGGTGAAGGATTAGGGATTGCCTTCTTCTTCTTATTTTTCTCTCTCTTACTCGCAAGAAGGGTGGCAGCCACAATAGGCGGTGGACTAGTAGTGGCAGCCACCGAAGTTGGTTGGGCAGGGAGGGCCTTAGTAGCGCCCATATACCGGTTGATATAATCAGTTGCAAGGTCTGGAAAGATGTAGTTCCTTACCAGCGACAACCAGTTCACATTGCCTCTCGTCTCGCTAATATCCCCGCAGTAGGCGCCCCACGTGAAGGTGAGGAACTTTACTTCATGGTCCATTAAGATTCTCTTGAGGTCCATCAGAAACAACTTTCTTTTTTGATGTGTAGGGGCTAGCAAGTCGTGAGGAGTTGGAATGTGTTGGCCGAGGCCAAACTGTCTGGCAGCAAAATTGTGATGATAAGGCTCAACAGTGAGATAATTGTTGGAGGAAGAGAGTTTGGCGCCGGTAACCAGGTCTCGGGCCACAACCACTCGGCTCTAGAGCCGCATGCGGCGACGCTCGGTATCTTAGAGAGTTTCTTTGAGAGGGTAGAAAAACCATGAAGGCCCAATCTTCCTTTCCAAAATGGGATACCACTCCATGGGCAAGGAAGGAGTTCTTGCCAAGATGGAACCCAAGACAGGGGTTGGTTCTGATGATGGTAGAGAAGGAGCCGCCGAGGAGAAATTAGGGAAATAGTGTTGGGCCCACAACTGTAAGAACAATATAGGACCTTCGATTTTGGAATAATTTCCTTTTTCCTTGATTTGCTTCAGGATGCTCTTGAAGTGTATTCTTGGCCAGACATCCGCTTGTGGTCGAAGGAGAAGAGCTCTTTGACTACCCCGAAGGATTTGGTGTTGTAGAAAGATTTATTTTAGAAGTACATAAGGAATGCATGGTGCTCTACATCCGTAACATCCCCTGATATCTTGGAGTTACACGCCATGAGGTTGGCAAAAGCGGAGGCAAAGGTGTATTCAAGGTCAGTTCCCAAGAAGTCTGGGTCAGCATGGATGTCGCGCTGCCGACGAGGGGACCTAGAATTGTGGTTAGGTCAAGGAGTGTGGGAGGCAGGATGCCTCAAGGGAATATGAAGGCATTGGGGATAGTTGACCAAAAGCTCATCAGCGGGAAGAGGAGATCAAAGTTGTGGGAGACCTCTTTTCTTGACACCTGGATCATGTCGTAGATACCCTAGGATTTCCATGCCTCCCCTTTGGCTTCGGCCACCCGATCGACCCATTCGGTATAGCTGGGGGAGCATTTGTCCCAGTCTCAAAGATCTTGAATTTTGTCCTCCGTCGTGTACCAAGCGCTGGTAATAGGGAGGTTTCGGGACCAACACTGCCTTTGGAACTTGTCGAAGCCATAATCAGCGTTTGAGATACAAGGGAAAAGGGTAGTCAAGGAGCGGGAAGCAGAAAATATGCTGAACAGGACCACGACGGGGGACGATGTTTGTTGGCCGTGGCCAGAGGAAGAAGCGATTTGACTGTGGCTAGAAATATTTGTGTTTAGAGAGGGATGGAGAATGAGAGAAAGTTCGCAAAAAGAAATGGTTGAGTTCTAGAGGCAATAAGAGCGAAAGTAACCCCGACATGGTTGACGAGATGAGTATTTATAGCCTTCGAGGGCAATGATTAAAACGCCTAGGGAACCATTGCATCGCCATTTCAATTCGCAAGAAACGAGCCGTGACACGTCTAATCAATGACGTAACAGTTAGTCACCGCCACTGACACGGTGTGTCGTTTCAGTTTTGGCGCCGTTAGTCCCAACCACTCGGCTGGTCAACAACGCAAAAATGGGGCATTTGTTAACACCCAAAAAAAATATATTATTGGCTGAGGAGAAAAAGTAGGAATTCAAGGCTGAGGGTGCCATAAAGGCACTAAGGCACATTTAATGCAATACTTGCCATAACACGGGGAGAGTTCAGTCCGAGGACATGAAAGAAAATATGTTGGAGAGACTGAAGCGCGAGGGAATGAGAAGGATCACCGAGGCACAATAAGACTCGGTTGGAGGGCACCTCGACCACGGGGTGACATGGCTGAGGCACCAACGGCCGAAGGCCGAAAGTGAGATATGACGGAGGAGGGCTGTGGCCGAGGCGAGGAATAATTGCTTAGAGCGCAAGTATTCAATGCATGTGGACATACAACTTTGGAGCAGTTAAGGTCACGGAATAGAAGACGCCGTGGAAATAGGAGTGACTAGGGTATACCCCACTAGCCCGTGCTAGTGAGGTCGTGGAGAAGAGACTCTGATTTTCTAGGGAGTAGGTTAATACCCTACCAAATCAATCCAAACAAACCAAATCAGACTATGCTTTCCCAGTCCAAACCCTCCTTGCCTTCCAAGAACAAGGATTAATCAATCCTTACAGGTTCTCCAATTGTGGTTGGTTTTGTTACAGACAAGGCAGCTGATAGGTTTTCTACTATGCTGAGGTCTGGGTTTGGGTTTTTTCTTACTACAAGTGCAGTAAATGTGTATATATATATATATATATATATAGTAGCACTTGTACATTTTTAAAACACGCATCAATCAATACACAAGTCATTACTTTACTTTATCTTTCCTTTATCGCTTTTCTTTACGTTTTCTTAGTCTCATAGATAATCCAAGTCACACTTTCATCTCACATCCAACCTAAAACTCTTTGAAGGTGTTAGGGAACCCTTATTTGAGGAATCAGGTTGCTTTCTCGACGCAATTATTTGAAGAAAAGAGGTATCGCTAATTGTCCAAGCCTCTGGCCGATTACACAGCTAGGATTAAAGTGTTTGACGACAACATATATATATATATATATATATGTGTGTGTGTGTGTGTGTGTGTGTGTGTGTGTGTGTGTGTGTGTGTGTGTGTGTGTGTGTGTATCATAAAAAAACTTATATATGTAATGTTTCTTTACATGCACATTACCCTTTGCTAATTCTTTTTCTTTATTTTATGCCTTCTTAATACACTAACATGTCATTGTTACCCTTTAACCCACTCAATAGCTAAAAAAAGTTATTAATCATTACATATTTTAAGGGAATTTGAGAATGTTAAAGGGGCAACAATGACCCCTTAATGTATTAAGAAGCCTAAAAATAAAGATAAAGAATTATTAGAAAAAGTTAATGTGCTGCATAAGAAATTTTACATAAAATGGACCCGTTGTACAACTTTTTTTTCCTATGATATATATACAACATGATCATCGTAATATATACAAATTTTTTTTTACATTATAAAACAACCAATCCATTTTGGGGTGATTAGAAATAGACGTGGAAAATAATGGATATAAGTCTCAAGTCTACTTCTACACTAATCTTCTTCTTTTTCCTGTTGATCCTCTCTACAGGTGAAGTTCAAAATATAAAATGTTCTATTGTTCCTTGTGAACATGATTATGATTGCGAGGCAATTTGTGAAAGTTTGGCGTGTCAAAGTCAGAAGTGCGCCGTCCATGGAAATTATGAAGGGTGCATGGACAATGCGTGCCAATGCATCGGTTGCGCTACTGAAGTTTAAGTTAAATAATTACTTTACCACATAAACATAATTGATTACTTCTTCTACTATTTCAATGTCTCTAATTATTATTCCTATAACATTTCCATTTTTGTTATAGCTTCACTACAACAGTAAAAGGCATCAGGGGCGCTTTTTTTAATCCATTAGGGGCGCTTTCGGGCGCCCCTAAATCTGGCGCTGCTGTTGCTAAACCTTCTACAGGAGCGCCCAACAAGCGCCTTTAATTTTTAGGCAACAGGGGCGCTCGAAGCTAAAAGCGCCCCTGTTGGTCTTGGCGCGTTTGAGAATCAGGGGCGCTCGAAGCGAAAAGCGCCCCTGTTGGTCTTGGCGCGTTTGAGAATCAGGGGCGCTTGCAGCTAAAAGCGCCCCTGTTGGTCTTGGCGCGTTTGAGAATCAGGGGCGCTTGCAGCTAAAAGCGCCCCTGTTGGTCTGACCAACAGGGGCGCTTTTAGCTGCAAGCGCCCCTGATTCTCAAACGCGCCAAGACCAACAGGGGCGCTTTTAGCTGCAAGCGCCCCTGATTCTATGTTTTTTTTTAAATATTGTTTTCTGTTTCTCGTATATCCAATATTTTGCATCAACCAACAACTGCCAATATCATAATCTGCATAAACCAGAAACAGAAACAGAACCAGAACCAACAACGATCAATATCAACTCAACAACCAAATAAATTTCAAATGAACTAACCAATTACAAATTAAGTTCCATAAATCAACTAACCAATTTCAAATCAACCAACCAATATACCCATCTATTATATACATACATAAATCATTAACCAAATTCTAAATGCCAACATAGACAACAAAGTGACAAACATGATGACATACAATGAGGAACCAAGCTATATTTTCCTATTCTATTCTTATTCTCGGTAACATCCCCAATAACAGTTTTATTCAAAATATGTCCAAAAATATCAAAAACTAGATAACAACAAAAGTACCTGAAAAGCTAAGAGAGATGAACCGCAAAGCTAAGGGAGATGAACCAGAGAGAGCGCAGGAGAGAGATCAACGAGAGCCTGTACCAATAAATAAATTTCTTAAAGTTATTATAATCATTATTATGAACCCAACGAAATTCAAAATGATTGTTAAGACTTTTCTCATTCATTTGCAAATAAGATAAAAGGCTTAAGGACTAAAATGCTAACTGAACAACAATTAAAAATAAAGATCCAACTTATTAAAGTTTTACACTTTTTTTGACAAACCCAAAAAAAAATAATCATTCAAAATACTCTACTATATTTCCTATTCTATTCTTATTCTCGGTAACATCCCCAATAACAGTTTTATTCAAAATATGTCCAAAAATATCAAAAACTGGATAACAACAAAAGTACCTGAAAAGCTAAGAGAGATGAACCGCAAAGCTAAGCGAGATGAACCAGAGAGAGCGCAGGAGAGAGATCAACGAGAGCCTGTACCAATAAATAAATTTCTTAAAGTTATTATAATTATTATTATGAACCCAACGAAATTCAAAATGATTGTTAAGACTTTTCTCATTCATTTGCAAATAAGATAAAAGGCTTAAGGACTAAAATGCTAACTGAACAACAACTAAAAATAAAGATCCAACTTATTAAAATTTTACACTTTTTTTGACAAACCCAAAAAAAAATAATCATTCAAAATAGTCTATCATTATCTATAACAAAAATTAATCATTCAAGAACCGAAATATCAAGAAATAATTCCTAATCATTCAAGAAAAAAATACTTTAACATGTTCAGCAACATATATAACTATAAATATCCAAAAAATACTTCAACATTTCAGCAACATATACATAACTATATAACTATAAATATCAAGACAAAAAAAAAACCAAAACAAACGTAATGCGGCTGCGAAAGGAGAAAGGAAAAGGAAAAGGAAACCTTATGGCTGTGGGCTGCGAACAGATGGTGGTGGCCACCGGTGGTTCGCCGCGTCTGAGAGTTGAATGGGGAGGTGCGCCGTTTGGGTGGAGATCGAGGGGGAAAGAGAGGCCGCGCCGTTTGGGTGAGAAGGGTTGCGAGGGTGGTGGGGAGAGATGGCCGCGCGTCAAGAGAGCTGGGAGGGTGAGAGCTGGACGCCGTTTGGGGATCTGAAACAAAGGGGAGGAGCTTGTCGCCGGCCGTTTGCGAGAGAGATAGAGGGGGAAAGAGATAGAGACAGTACTGTGAGTGAGAGGGCAATGAAATAAAAGGGGATCTGAAAAATTAAAAAAATTGGGCATTGGGAGCGCTCGTGGAAAGCGCCCCTGTTGGTGGATGCGAAAATGGAATTGGGAGCGCTCATAAAAAAAAATTGGGCATTGGGGGCGCTCGTGGAAAGCGCCCCTGTTGGTGGATGCGAAAATGGAATTGGGAGCGCTCATAAAAAGCGCCCCTGTTGGTGGATTCGGTTTTAGGCATTAGAAGCGCTCATTAAAAGCGCCCCTGATGCTCAACCTTTAGGGGCGTTTTTTAACAAGCGCCTCTGATGCTCAAAATACGCAGGGCCTTTAGGGGCGCTTTTTAAAAAGCGCCCCTAAAAGCCCTGCGTATTTGGACATTAGGGTCGCTTTTTAAAAAGCGCCCCTAAAGGGTGCGCCCTTTTTCTACAGTTTTGTTGTAGTGCTTTATATAAATATTATTATATGCAACTATGACCTTTGTTCGTCTCTCTAAGAGAAGGAGAATAAAGAAGTGGTTGAAGATTTGACCAAGCTTCGTCTATGAAATAAACCACTTCGGTTATGTAATAAATAGTACACATGCAATGCACGATGTATGAATAATATTATTTATCAAATAAATTTCCGAACCCTATATTTAGCATAATGACTTAATGTATAACTATTTTTAAATTCGGAAATATAGAATAAATTCAACTGCATGTATTGAATTTGCAGTTTGAGTAAAAGTTAGTGGAGGAGTTTGCTAATATCTCTCAATAATAATTTTCTTTTCTTCAGGCCATTACATAATAGATTCACCAATGTTTCCAACAAGATAACTTTTTCTCTCTAAATGAAATTTCCAAACTAGTCTAAAAAGGGTTGAGTTAGGCAATTAGGTATCTAATTCTACTCAACTACCAATAACATATATAAAAGCATAGAAGAAAGATAAATTTGTCGATTATGAGATGAAATCTATTTCTCTTCCTCCCTCTCCCTAACCTTCGAAACTTTCCCTCTGTCTAACACTCCTCTTTATTTTTAAAAAAGAAAATACCGAGAGTGGGACTATGGTGAGGTTGTATTCAGCCGAGCACTATATATATATATATATATATATATATATATATATATATATATATATATATATATATATATAAGTGGGCACATAGGAGGTTAGTTTGGTCGTTTAGGGGCAGCTGAGGTAATTTGGAGTTAAAAAATAGGCTAAATAGTACTTTTGGTCCTTTATCTTTGCTCCAGATTTCACTTTGGTCCTTTATCTTTTTTTTGGTCCGTTTTGATCCCTCATGTTTCATTTTTGTTTCATTTTGGTCCCTCACGTTAGTTTTGACTAATGGACGCCACGCTGGCAGTTAACTGCTGACGTGGCGTCTCAAAATATATTATTTAATTTAATATTATGTTACACATAATCAAATAAGTTTTTAAACATTAAAAATAAAAACATTAAACCTATTATTTTCGTTAAACATTAAATCTGCTTCCTCTGCTTCCTTCTTCATCAGATCTGCTTCCTTCCTCTGTTTCCTTGCTCCACCAACGACACCGAACCACAGCGCACAGCCACGACCGAACCCTCCTCCACCAACGACACCGAACTACCATGACCGAACACCTCCCCTTCGCAACCATCACCACCGTTCGCTTCCTTTCTCCTCCGTTCACCGCCCCCTCTCCCTATTCTGGTCATCAACGGCAGTGAGGTGTTAGGGCGCGAAATCCGGGTTTGCGAGTGGAGAAGAGAGGGAGATTACAGCTCGGTAAAGGGAAAACGGAGTGGAGGAGAAGAGAGGGTGAGGATCAGTGAAAGGGAAAGAAGGGCGAGGTCACGGTTGAGGTCACGGTTGAGGGAGATGAGGGAGATAGTGAAACTGGGTTTCTTTGATTGTTACTGGATCTGGGTTCCGTTCTTCCAGCTCAGAAATCGTTTTCGTTCTTCCAGCTCGAGATGAAGAAGATCTGAAAAATGGGCTTTGAATTCGTTTTCGTTCTTGCGTAGAAATGGGTTTCCATCAAGATCTGTTCATAAGATTCCAAATCTGTTCATGTTGTTTTGCTGGGTTTCGTTTTGAAGAGGAACGAAATCTGGGTGTCATGAAGAACAGCAAAAAACCCATTGAGAAGAGGAATGAAAAATCTTCTCATTCTTAGTTCGTAAGCTTCCAGATCTGTTCATGTTGTTTTGCTGGGTTTCGTTTTGAAGAGATGGAAGAACGGTGTGTTGCTGGAAATTCATTTTTGGTGAGATTGATGTTGGTGTTGAAGAGATTGCTGGAAATTGATGAGAAATGGAAGAAGATGGAACACGTTCGCAGGGGAAGGGATTTTCTGGAAAAAAAATAGAAAAAGGAATTAATTGTTTTAATTCATTTAATTAGAATTAAATAATATTAATTTTTTCCATGTCATTTAATGAAAATGGACGCCACGTCAGCAGTTAACTGCCAGCGTGGCGTCCGTTAGTCAAAACTAACGTGAGGGACCATAATGAAACAAAAACGAAACATGAGGGACCAAAACGGACCAAAAAAAAAGATAAAGGACCAAAGTGAAATCTAGAGCAAAGATAAAGGACCAAAAGTGCTATTTAGCCTAAAAAATATATATATGCAACTAAAATTAAAACTCTCTTTCTATCTTAATCACACCTTTTCCCCTAACTAGAACTTTTCAATAAATAACCACCCCATTAATGTACTTCAATCATTTCAATATACTAAATCAAGTAAGGAGAAATCACTCAACAATCAAAGTAATTAAAACTATTTTGGGTGTTACATTACAACCTAACTTGAAAATTTTTGTCCTAAAAAATTGTTCAAGTCTTATCTATTTTTTATTTTGAGAATAACGTTCTCTCAATAGACATAGTATCATCCAGAAAACATGTTTGAAACAAATCAATATCACGATTCGAAAATTAGTTTCCAATTCTTAAACTCAAGTCATTCTGTAATAGGATAACTAAGATCTCAGGGGGGTAATTGTTATGGATTGGGCCTCGATGGCCAATCCACCAAAAAGGCCCAATACCAAAGGACCCAATTCATCCAACGGTGGAGATTGCAGACCTAGATCCAACAGCCCTCCTCCACTCCAGATACCTATAAATAAGCATTGATTGCTCACATTAATGGTACTCATCTCTCACATACTTTCACTTGTAATTGGCTCATTCACTGACTTGAGCGTCGGAGTGTCATTGCAGGTACCACCCCACCTCGGACCGGAGCACCAACTCGGACGACCAAGGACATACGTACCAACTATCTCGGACCGGACTACTTATCCAAGACCGGATACCTAGCCGGAGATACGGTACAGAACATTGGTGACCACATTGGGAGGACCTTATACTCTAGTCTTTCCCCCAACCTCCTTGATCAGCAATGGCTCCGGAATTACGATGGAGAAACGTATCCAGCGTCGTGGTCAGACCCGACCAGCAACAGGAAACCCCCCGAGGGGGTACCGGTTACTCTCCCTCGCAGCTCGGCCCACGGCCGGAATTCATCCAGGGAGATGATCCCTATAAGCTCCGCTAGAAACCAGTTTCCACCTCCAGCCCCGACTGTCCCGGTACCGATCGATGCTGTCCAACAGCTCATCCAACTGCTGACAAGGCAGGCCGAGGCTGATCAAAGGAGTCAGCGTTACTACCAGTTGGAGGCCGAGATGGCCGAAGTCCGGGCCCGAGATATCCCGGATCGTACTTCCCCTCAAACTTACTCTCCTAGCAGAAGAACCTCCCGTAAAAGACGTCACTGATCCCCTGCTTGGAGGAGGCACCACCATCGCTCGCCACCACGCCGAAGAGGGAGGCGAGGATCTGGAACTCCCCCAACCGAGACCCAGGATGAGACTTATTACCCTGGGGAGTCGACTCACCAAAGCTCATCACTAGCGTCTTCGTCCCCAAGGCGGCGTTCTATAAGCCGGGGAAGTCCCCCGAGGCATGAACGTCGGCGCCCTCGGTCTCCCGGATCCCCTGTCCGACGCCCTATCAGGAGGCCTCCTCCGAGGGAAAGGGCCACGACGCGGAAGGGACCCTTTACAGCGGAAATCGACTATTTCCCGGTACCCAAGCACCTAGAGAAGCCCCCGGAGGGTTTAAAGATGCATGACGGGACGGGCGATCCCGACCGACACCTAGATTACTTCGACACGATGATGCAATACCGGAATGTCCCAGAGGAGATCAAATGCCGAATCTTCCCTCTTACCCTTGAGAAATTGGCTTTGGACTGGTTCGGAGCCCTCAAGCCAAACTCTATATCATCTTGGGACCAGCTTGCAAAGCTGTTCTCGGCCCAGTTCGCCCACTCCAAAATGAAACCAAAGTCTCGGAAAGTCTTGCAAGCCATCCGGCAAGGAGAGAACGAGTCTCTCCGAGACTACATCAAAAGATTCAACAAAGAAGCGGCTCAGGTCCGGAACTTGGAGGATTCGTTTCGACTGTTCTTCATGGAAGCCGGTCTTCGGGAAGGAAGTTTATTTCAGATTGATGTCGGTATCAACCAAACTGAATCGCTTGTCGAGTTCCTCCAGCGATCTCAGAAATACATTGACCATAAAGAAGGCGCTGTTGCAAGGAAGTCAGACGCCGACCCCGGAACAAGCAAACCTCGGTATGAAAAAGAGGTTCCGGTGCGTCAGGTAGGAGAGGCCCGGTATGAAAGGGAGATCCGGAACGACAGTAGGCTCCGACCTCGGAACCGACACCAACAATATTCCGACCTACATGAAACAAGGGCCAGGATCCTGGCGGAATGTATGAACGCTGAGTTTAAAGAAGTCAAGTTCCCCGATCCGCTCCCGCACAGGCCGGGACAGAGATCCAACAAGTACTGCCGATATCACCGGAGCAAAGGGCACGACACCAATCGATGCAATGCTTTGAAGGATGACATTGAGGATCTGATTAAGAAAGGAAAATTGAGCCAGTACGTGGCTAAAACACCCAGGCACGAGGCCGAGGTTAAGGAAGAGGAAGCCTATCCTAAACGGAAGGGTAAAGCCCCACAAAAACGAGAAGAGAGCTCAGAGGACGAGCGCGATTTTCGAAAATCAAAGGGCTGATCTGTAATGATGATGATATCTGGGGGCTACCCCGACGAGGCGTCTGGCAAAACGATGAAAAGGAAATGGAAGGAAGTCATGTGTGCCGCTTCCACCTCTGCGATTAGCTCGGGCCCGGAGCGCCAACCCCTGGCATTCAGCGACCGAGACTTATTGGATGGCAAGCCAAATAAGCACATACCCCTCATAATCAGGGCGGTCATGGCAAACCATGAGATAAGAAGGATTCTGGTCGACCAGGGGAGCTCTGCTGATATCATCTTCATCGACCTGGTGAGAAAACTACAGATCTCAGAGGAAGACTTCACCCCTTACCGAGGATCGGATCTTTCGGGCTTCAACGGGTCCCGGACAAAGCCTCTCGGTTATCTGGAAATGATGGTCACCTATGGAGAGGAGCCACTAGAAAGGACGGTCAAGACCAAATTCTTGGTACTGCCATGCCCCTCAGTCTACAACTGTATCATCGGGAGGCTCACCCTTGGAAGGCTCGGAGCCGTGACTTCAACGGTTCACCTCAAGATGAAGTTCTATTCACTGAGTGACCAAATCATCACCCTTGATGCCGACTTAGAGTCCGCCCAGAGATGTTTTTATCTTCACGTCAAGGCGGATAGACAGGCCTCAGAGGAGGGGGTTCCCCCCATAGAAGCAAGGACTCAGAAAAGCCCAAAGAAGAAAAGAACCGGTCCAGCGGTCGAGGTCAACGTCACAGACCTCGATGCAAGGTACGACCCGGACAGCTCCGAGGAAGAAAGCGACGACGAGTTAGCACGGGAGCTAAAAAAGAAAATTAGGCGACCTCAACCTAATGGACAGTTCATGCAAATCCAGCTGGGAGAGGACCCGACCCAAACTGTCCAGATCGGATCCGATCTTCCCGAAGAAGTTAAAGCAAAGCTCACCCTCTGCCTAAAATCTCACGCCCATCTCTTCGCATGGTCAGCAAAAGACATGCCCGGGATTCCCCCTGAAGTCGCCTGCCACCAGCTAGCGGTTAACCCCGGGGCAAAATGGGTCGCCCAACGCAAAAGAGCTCAGAGCCAGGAAAAAGCAGCTGCTACGGCCAAGGTCGTAGAAGATTTAATTAAAGCTGATTTTGTAAAAGAGGTCAAGTACACAACTTGGCTCTCAAACCCTGTACTTGTTAAGAAAAGCAATGGAAAGAGGCAAATGTGCGTTGACTATACCGATCTTAATAAGGCCTGTCCTAAGGACGCCTTCCCTGTTCCTAGCATTGATCGGCTCGTCGATAATGCTTCAGGTTTTCGTTTACTATCGTTCATGGATGCTTATTCCGGATATAATCAAATTCCGATGTTCCCCCCCGACCAAGAGAAGACGGCCTTTATGACTGACCGCGGTAATTTCTGCTACCGGGTCATGCCATTCGGTTTAAAAAATGTGGGGGCTACTTATCAAAGGATGATGAACAAGGTATTCCAAAATCAGATCGGCCGTAACGTGGAAGTCTACCTCGACGATATGATTGCAAAAAGCGAAAGGGAAGACCTCCACATATCCGACCTGGAAGAGATTTTTACTGAAATCCGAAGAAATAATATGAGGTTAAACCTGAAAAAATGCACTTTCGGGGTCCGGGCTGGAAAATTCCTGGGCTTCTACCTCACGGAAAGGGGCATCGAAGCCAACCCGGATAAATGCCGAGCGGTAACAGAAATGAGGACCCCGTCCACTAAGAAAGAGCTCCAAAAACTCAACGGTATGATAGCTGCACTATCTCGTTTCATTTCCAACGCCGCCTTCAAATCACTCCCATTGTTCAAACTGCTTAAGAAAGAAGCAACTTTCGAATGGACCCCAGAGCGGGACGAGGCACTCTCCCGGCTCAAAAAGGTCCTATCCGAACCACCCATACTAAGTCGGCCAAGCCCAGGGGAAGACCTATTTTTGTATCTGGCCATCTCGGATGAAGCCATCGGAGCCGTGCTTATCAGGGAGACTGAAACTGGTCAAAGCCCGGTGTACTTCGTAAGTAAAGCTTTGCATGGATCAGAAGTGAGATATCAGAAAATAGAGAAAATTGCCTTTGCTCTACTCATCTCGGCACGCCGTCTCCGACCTTACTTCGTCGCCCATCAAATCGTGGTACGGACTAATTATCCAATCCGGCAGATCCTGCACCGACCCGACTTAGCAGGACGAATAATCAAATGGGCGGTGGAACTCTCCGAGTTCAGAATCAGATACGAAACGAGACCAGCCATGCAAGCTCAGATACTTGCCGACTTTATTACAGAGATGGCACCCGCCGACCCGGAGGACGGGTTGTGGACACTCCACGTGGACGGGTCCTCAAATCCAAAAGGAAGTGGTGCAGGGCTAATGGTCGAAAGCCCGACGGGCGTCCTAATCGAAGTATCACTCACGTTCGGTTTCCCTACCTCAAACAACCAGGCGGAATACGAGGCGTGCATAGCTGGACTCCGGCTTGCGATCGACCTCAGGGTCTCCCGGCTTTCCCTAAATACCGACTCATAATTGGTGGTGTCCCAAATCGGGAAACAATACAAAGCTAAAGATCCGATCTTGCAAAGGTACCTAACCCGAGTGCAGGAGCTGCTCTCCCTTTTTACATTCACGGAAGTGAAACCCGTTCCAAGATCGGAAAATATCAGGGCAGACATACTTTCCAAGCTTGCCAGCACCAAAATTCCGGGGAACCACCGGTCGATAATCCAGGAAACACTGAGCAAGCCGAGTGTAATCCTGAACCCGGAAGCAAATTTTTCTGTTAATGTAGTAGAAGAAAGCCGGGGTTGGATCGCACCGTTAATAGACTATATCAGAACGGGGAACGAGCCTCCGGACCCGAGCGAAGCCAAGATCCTCCAGAGGAAGGCCTCATCTTTTTCCATAATCAATGGAAACCTCTACAGAAGAAGCTTATCCGCACCGCTGTTGAAATGCATTGAAGGAGGAGAGGCGGACTACGTCTTGGCCGAGATCCACGAGGGAATCTGCGGGCAACACCTTGGAGGTCGATCCCTGGCTCGAAAGGCATTAAGGGCGGGATATTTCTGGCCAACCATGGAGACCGATGCAAGAAACTATGTAAAGAAGTGCAATAAGTGTCAGATCCACGCCAAGGTCCACATAGCGCCCCCTACGGAGCTCACCAGCTTATGCTCGCCATGGCCATTTGCGTGGTGGGGAATAGATCTCTTGGGACCATTCCCAACTGCCCTTGGCCAGATCAAATACCTCATAGTGGCAGTGGATTACTCCACCAAATGGATCGAATCCGAACCTTTGGCCATCATCAGCGCTAAGAATTGCATCAAATTCTTCAAAAAGAATATAATGACTAGATTCGGGGTCCCCGAGGTTGTAGTCACTGACAACGGGACGCAGTTCGCCGACAAAGGCTTCAGAAAACTCATGTCTGACCTCAAAATCAAACACCGGTTTACCTCGGTAGAACACCCTCAGACGAACGGACAGGCCGAGGTTGCCAACAAAGTCCTCCTCAATGGACTGAGGAAGCGGCTCGATGAAGCAAACGGAAACTGGGTTGAAGAGCTACCCTACGTGCTGTGGGCCTACAGAACCACCCCGCAAAGCTCCACGGGGGAGACCCCTTTCCGTCTTTCGTACGGGACGGAGGCGGTAATCCCGGTAGAGATTGGGGAGCTGAGCTGGAGGACACTCCACCCGAGACCTCCGGAGGACAATAGCCAGGCGTTGAAAGAAAACCTCGACCTCGTCGATGAGGTCCGAGGCCAGGCTTCCCTTAAAGAAGCAATAATAAAACAGAGGGTAGCAGACCGATATAACTCGAAAGTGATCCCTAGGGACTTTGAGGTCGGTGATTTAGTTTTACGAAGAGCCGATGTCGGTTTGAAGAACGCCGCACAGGGCAAGCTCGCCCCCAACTGGGAAGGACCTTGCCGAGTTTTATCTAAAACCGGCAGAGGTGCCTACGAATTGGAGACCTTGGCCGGGAAGGCGATCCCGAGAACTTGGAATGCCACCAAACTAAAAAAGTACTACAGCTGACTCTCATCTTACCTAAAGAACGGTGTATACCGACGTTGTAATTCATTTTATCTGAAGAGCGGTGTATACCGACGTTATTCTTGTTTTATCTGGAGAACGGTGTATACCGATGTTATCAATTATGTTTGCGGTGTCTACCGATTTTATCACCTATGTTATCTTCTTTTACCTGACCGAGGCTGTCATTACCCTAAGGGGCGAGTTCGATCTGGGCTGAGTCCCGGTAAACTGCCCCGAAGGCGATCATCGTTACGTAAAACAATTAGTTGGCCGAGGTTGCCACAACCCTACGGGACGAGTTCGATCTGGGCCGAGTCCCAGTAAACTGCCCCTAAGGCGACACTTACCACTTGAGCGAATCAAATGCAAGTGCACGAATATAAAACAACAGTATAAAGACTAAACCGAGATAAATGAAACTGGAGGAACATTAAAATACATCTCTATTACAAGTTACACCGGATACCGCCGGGTCCTCTAGTTCAAAATGGGTGGTGACATATTACAAATTCCGGTTCCGCCCGGAACCCGGGGCTTTTCTCCCCCACCGGTTCCACCCGGAACCCAAAAAGTAGCTAATCCAGAGCTTCCCCATCAACAACAGTCACGGCAAGGAAGGGGGAGGGTAAATGACGTCAAACGCTTCAGAGTCAGGGTAGGGCCTGACGACACGCCCGCTTTCTACGGTATGCTCCAAACGAAGAATCCCCCGGTCCAAGGGCAGAGAGGGATGGATAACAGCGACTTGAGCAAGCGCCTTTTCGAAACTCTCCCCAGCCACGTCCACAGCCATCTGGGCCACCTCCACCATCTCGTTTTCCACGGCTTCGGCTTTGGCACGCGCCTCCTGGAGCTCTTTTTCCAGTTCAACAATCCGAGGCGAGGAATCGACGCTAGACCCGACCTGGGCCTGCCTCGCTTTCACAAGATCGGCCTCGAGTTTATAAATACGGGCCCTCAGGGAAGAAACCACCTCTTCAGACCGCCTCTCTTGACTCTCAAGGTCTGAGATTCGGACCTCATGTTCCATGCACAAATTAAGGGCAGAGTCCCTCTCCTTTTCAAGTTTGACTGCAACCGCCTTGAGCTCGATCTGGTCCCTCTCCAGCACCTCATATTTCTTCTGCAACTCCTCCCGGGCTTTTCTTTCGTTGTCCCTCTCCACCAGAGCTCCTGTAATAGCAGAAACAAGGAAGTCAAGAACAGAAATAACCAAAAAGAAAAATCAAAGAGTGCACCTCGGAACTTGGGGTCACCTTTTGCCTGACTCTCAGCCTCGACCCTCTGAAGCTTGGACACGTCGGCCAGATACCGGAATAACCTGAGAGCCGCCTCGACCGGGTCGACCCGGGAATCCTCCACGTGCTTCTGGAGGAAGTCGGCGTCAATCAAAAAACCAGAAGACCTAGAAGTTCGGTGCTTCCCATGACGACCCTTTTTAGAAGCCCGGGCGGCCGGAGCATGTGAAGTAGAAGCAGGGTCTGCTTGCGACAGGGGGCGCTCCCTTTTCCGATGTAAGAGATCCGCAGCCTGATCCGCTGCACCAGCCAAGCTGGCCTCCGGGATTGTATTGATCGGAACGGCAGCAACGGGCTTTTCCTTCTGAACCCCGACCTTCCTTTCCGCAAGAGCCGCCAAACGGGAGAACTTGTCAGGCCCCATGCTATCTGCAAAATAAGGAAAATAAACAATGTTAAAAGAAACGGCAGTCAAAAAATTATGGGCGGGGTTATCTACCAAAAAACCTACCAAGAACGGCGGCTACTTGAGATTTCGACCCGGCCCCAACTAATCGGGCTACGTCAATCCCGAATTTTTTGGGATCCCGGTAGACAATCAGGTCGGCAAAATTCGTCAAGATCGCCAGCGAGTCCTGATCAACCTGGGATAGCCGCCCTAAGCTGACGGTGTAGGAATGAGACCGCCGGTTGAAATGAGAGAGAGACCACCCCAGTTGAAACTTTGTGAACTCCAGTGATTTCCCGTCCGCAGAATATTGGCCGACATGCCTCACTGCCTCCTCGTTCACGGGCTCCACAAAGAAGTACTTATTTTTCCAGTTCTTCAGAGAGTCGGAATAGGGCATGAAAATCTTTACTCCCCTCTTAGCCCGGAAGCTCACGTGCTCCCACCGATCCTTGGTGCCATCCTCATGCCTCCGGTTGACCTCAAAAAGGTGGAAGAAGAGGTCACAGGAGATTGGCCTCTCCAGATGAATGCACATCAACTCAAAAGCCCGGAGGAACGCTCACGAGTTGGGATGTAGTTGGGAAGTAGCGAGGTTCAAGATCTCCAAAGCCTCTTGCTGAAAGGCGGTGAAAGGCGGGCTGACATGCATATCAAGGATCGTCACCCCGTACATAACAAACTTCAGAGCTTTCGGCCAGACGGCCACGTGTTGGTCTTCAGCCATTCCCTCCACGTTCCAGATCTGATCCTTCCGGGAAAGGCGATTGACAAAGAAACTCATGTCATCCCCGGTCCTATAGAGGGACGGAATCCCCCTCAACGCCTCCGACACCCATGAATACTCCCGGGGAACAGTGAGAGGTTGGGACAAGGGAACATCGACCGGCCCTACTCCGGCTCGGGGGTATTGGTCGGAATCACCTTCCTCATGCGCAGGTTCCCCGCGATGCCCAAGACCGTCTTCATTATTACGACTCTCGGCGACCTCCGCCTCACTCTCATCCGAGCTCCAGCTAGTACTTCCCTGTTCTTCACAGTCGAGCTCGGCGTCAGAATCCTCCGAATCAAGGACCACTGCCTCTGTGTTATCTTCATCCACCGGCTCGTTGCTGGGAACCCCAGGAGAGCGGTCTTCTGCGTGAGTAGGAGCAGAGCCCAAGTCGTCTTGAACCTCGGGAACAACCGACCCGGGGGGACTAGCACGAATTTCCGTCGACTCTCCAATACCGGAAGCCATTGTTTTTGCGAGATTAGGGCAATCTGAATCAGCAACCCGACGGGTTTGTTTTGTCCTCGCCAGATCGATCCTGCAGAAATGGGGGCTTGACGAGTCAGGTTGATACGTAAGCAGTGGGTCCACAACCAAGTCGGAACCCGACCTGACGACCCCCACTCTGTATCTATAAACACGGGGTCTGAGAGAACCCGGCCGTGATCTAAAGCCGGAAGCAATAAAGAAAAGGAGGAAACTAACCTTGTGAAAAAAGAAACTCGTCGAACACTTGAAGCAGGTCGCAAACAGCAAGGGTCTCACCGAGACTCAGCACAACTCTGAAAGGAGAAATAAACTCCAAAAAGACTTTAAGATCGGAAGCAGAGCAATTCGCAGAAAAACAGTCCAAAATAAGGGGGATCCCCCATTCTATTTATAGGGAGCATGAAGGCCACAGATGGGCCTGGGCCTAGGCTACGTTTTCCAAAGCTAGCCCCTAGGCAGGCGCGTCGTTCCAAGCGCCATCATTACCCTAATCATCCTCGAACGACGCGTCCCATCAATGACGTTGCCAGCTGGCACAGAAATCAAGGCACAACCATGACCGGATCACTTCGTTTCCCTCGGCTCGCCCCGGTCACTTGACCGGATCGCTTCGTTTCCCTTCAAGGCTGAGGCTGCCATAAAGGCACTAAGGCACATGTAATGCAATACTTGCCATAACACAGGGAGAGTTCAGTCCAAGGACATGAAAGAAAATATCTTGGAGAGACTGAAGCGCAAGGGAATGAGAAGGATAACCGAGGCACAATAAGACTCGGTTGGAGGGCACCTCAACCACGGGGTGACACGGCTGAGGCACCAACGACCGAAGGCCGAAAGTGAGATATGGCGGAGGAGGCCTGTGGCCGAGGCGAGGAATACTTACTTAGAGTGCAAGTATTCAATGCATGTGGACATACAACGTTGGAGCAGTTAAGGTCAAGGAATAGAAGACGCCGTGGAAACAGGAGTGACTAGGGTTTACCCCACTAGCCCGTGCTAGTGAGGTCGTGGAGAAGAGACTCTGAGTTTCTAGGGAGTAGGTTAATTACAACTGTTGATCTTGGGAGTAGGTTAATTACAGCTGGGAAGATGTAGGCTCGGATAGTGGCCCACAGAGGCTCATGTATGTATATATAGTAGCACTTGTACATTTTTAAGACACGCATCAATTAATACACAAGTCTTTACTTTACTTTATCTTTCCTTTATCACTTTTCTTTATGTTTTCTTAGTCTCGTAGATAATCCAAGTCACACGTTCCTCTCACATCCAACCTAAAACTCTCTGGAGGAGTTAGGGAACCCATATTTGAGGAATCGGGTTCATTTCTCGATGCAATTGTTTGAAGCAAAGAGGTATCACTAATTGTCCAAGCCTCTGGCCAATTATACGGCTAGGATTAAAGTGTTTGACGACAACATATATATATATATATATATATATATATATATATATATATATATATGTCTCATAAAAAAACTTATATATGTAAACTTTCTTTACATGCACATTACCCTTTGCTAATTCTTTATCTTTATTTTATGCCTTCTTAATACACTAGCAGGTCATTGTTACCCTTTAACCTACTCAATAGCTAAAAAAAGTTATTAATCATTACATATTTGAAGGGAATTTGAGAAGGTTAAATGGGGCAAAAATGACCCGTTAATGTATTAAGAAGCCCAAAAATAAAGATAAAGAATTATTAGAAAAAGGTAATGTGCTGCATAAGAAATTCTACATAAAATGGACCCGTTGTACAGCTATTTTTTCCTATGATATATATACAACTTGATCATCGTAATATATACAAATTCTTTTTACATTATAAAACAACCAATCCATTTTGGGGTGATTTGAAATAGACGTGGAAAATAATGGATATAAGTCTCAAGTCTACTTCTACACTAATCTTCTTCTTTTTACTATTGATCCTCTCTACAGGTGAAGATCAAAGTATAAAATGTTCTATTGTTCCTTGTGAACATGATAGTGATTGCGAGGCACTTTGTGAAAGTTTCGCGTGCCAAAGTCAGAAGTGCGCTGTCCATGGAAGTTATGAAGGGTGCATGGACAATGCGTGCCAATGCATCGGTTGCACTATTGAAGTTTAAGTTAAATAATTACTTTACCACATAGACATAATTAATTACTTCTTCTACTATTTCAATGTCTCTCATTATTATTCCTATAACATTTCCATTTTTGTTATAGCTTTATATAAATATTATTATATGCAAACTATGACCTTTATTCGTCTCTCGAAGAGAAGGAGAATAAAGAAGTAGTTGAAGATTTGACCAAGCTTCGTCTATGAAATAAATCACTTCGGTTATGTAATAAATAGTACACGTGCAATGCACGATGTATATGAATAATATTATTTATCAAATAAATTTCGGAACCCTATATTTAGCATAATGACTTAATGTATAACTATTTTTAAATTAGGAAATATTGAATAAATTCAACTGCATGTATTGAATTCGCAGTTTGAGTAAAAGTTAGTGGAGGAGTTTGCTAATATCTCTCAATAGTAATTTCCTTTTCTTCAGGCCATTACATTATAGATTCACCAATGTTTCCAACAAGATAACTTTATCTCTCTAAATGAAATTTCCAAACTAGTCTAAAAAGGGTTGAGTTAGGCAATTAGGTATCTAATTCTACTCAACTACAAATAACATATATAAAAGCATAGAAGAAAGATAAATTTGTCGATTGTGAGATGAAATCTATTTCTCTTCCTCCATCTCCCTAACCTTCGAAACTTTCCCTCTGTCTAACACTCCTCTTTATTTAAAAAAAAAAAAATACCGAAAGTGGGACTATGGTGAGGTTGTATTCAGCCCTATGAGCACTATATATATATATATATATAAGTGGGCACATAGGTTAGTTTGGTCGTTTAGGGGCAGCTGAGGTAATTTGGAGTTAAAAAATATATATGCAACTAAAATTAATGTACTTCAATCATTTCAATATACTAAATCAAGTATGGAGAAATCACTCAACAATCAAAGTAATTAAAACTATTTTGGGTGTTACATTACAACCTAACTTGAAAATTTTTGTCCTAAAAAATTGGAAGTCTTATCTATTTTTTATTTTGAGAATAACGTTCTCTCAATAGACATAGTATCATCCAGAAAACATGTTTGAAACAAAACAATATCACGATTGGAAAATCAGTTTCCATTTCTTAAACTCAATAATATGCAATAACTAAGATCTCAGGGGTAATATTCAGTCAAGTCAAGATGTATCATCATAGCAATACTTCTACAATAATATGAAATCCACCAGAGTGATGTTCAGGATAAGGGTATATATATATATATATATATATATATATATATATATATATACCCTTATTCATCCAACGGTGGAGATTGCAGACCTAGATCCAACAGCCCTCATCCACTCCAGATACCTATAAATAAGCATTGATTGCTCACATTAATGATACTCATCTCTCACATACTTTCACTTGTAATTGGCTCACTCACTGACTTGAGCGTCGGAGTGTCATTGCAGGTACCACCCCACCTCGGACCGGAGCACCAACTCGGACGACCAAGGACATACGTACCAACTATCTCGGACCGGACTACTTATCCAAGACCGGATACCTAGCCGGAGATACGGTACAGAACATTCAGTCAAGTCAAGATGTATCATCATAGCAATACTTCTACAATAATATGAAATCCACCAAAGTGATGTTCAGGATAAGGGTATGTATATATATATATATATATATATATATATAACAGTAAGATATCATCACACAGTCACATAAGCCGTTTTAGTCACAAAGTTACAGCTTCACATCTTAGGCACCGTATAATAGTGACCCCCCTCATTTGCAGGTCAAGCATTTGAGCACTATAATGAAAGAAAGGGCAAGGGACTCACCTCAACATAAACAAAAATGATCATAATAAGATACATCATTCGCCCAAGTCGTTAATTAGACCCTTATCTTCTAAAACGCATATCCCGAAATGGGCAATATAGATGGAAAGAGGATTGGAACATCACATATTCTAAAAGTCTATACTGAATATGGTTTGAAGGCTAGGAATCAATAAAATTGTTCGAATTTGTGAATTGGAAGGGTTAATGGATATAATGAGAGGTATTTCTGATGTCGGGATACATACTGACATCGGAATGGTTTGGGGGCAATGGATTGGAACCTGGATGATGGTCAATTGACCCAATTGACATGGTGTTACCATATAGCACACAATTGACAAAACTTAAACCTATACATTCATGTGTTCAATAAATGCCTTAACAAACAAACATCTAGGTCACATTTAGCTCAAAAGATCATTACATCATACTCATTTGACCTCCACAAACATAGCACAAAAACATATTAGCGTGCAACAATATTCTACCTCACAAAACCTTTAATCACTACCAAAAAGCATCTAAAAGCATGGTATTGCAACTTCAAACTTTGTACCAAAAAAATTCAGTCAAGTGTAACAACACATTGCCATTCAATGAGCATTAAAAGAAAACAAACATTCATCTCTTTACTACTCACCTATTTATCATATCATTAAAGAATAGAGCAGCTCAATTCGTTCAAACTGTAAAACATTTGAAGATAAGAAAACTTAATCAAAATACTCAAAGTTTGTACTCAGAATGACGTAAAGCAAGTTTAGAAAAATCTCAGCATAGGGTTACTTCATTTTTCCACAAACCGGCATTTCAAAAAATATGTTGAATTAGATTGAAAATACTTTTAGAAATGAAACACATAATGTAAATATTAATCACCAATACGTTATACATTCAAGTTAATTCATAGAGAATTAAAGACTAAATAAGTTGTGTCACAATTGGGAATGGATTATATGTGAAGCTAGATTGAAATTGGCACCGAAGAGGGGGAGAAAATAAAAGAATGGAGATATAGTGAATCAGGAGGGTGCAGGGGTCGTGCGCTCCAAGCACTACGCCAGAATTGTTGAAATTAGTCGCACACATAAGCAGCGCTTGCCATAAAAGCGCTACTCAATCTGCAAAAAATTTAACAATGGGCAGCGCTTGGTTGGGAGCGCTACTCATTCATGTACGGGCTAAATCAATTGGCAGCGCTTTATGGGGTGAGCGCTGCCCATAGATGAAATGCGCTGAGTGATGGACAGCGCTTGGGGTGAGCGCTGCCAATTGCTGATTCTCGCTATACGAATAGGCAGCGCTTTTGGGATGGAGCGCTGCCAATTGATGAAACGCGCAGACTAATGAACAGCGCTTTAGGCTGAGCGCTGCCCATTCCTTAACTCGCTATACGAATAAGCAACGCTTTTCTGTTGGAGCGCTGCCTATTCCTTTAAGTTTATTTTGTTTTTCGCGTCTTCCTCCCTCTCACTCTCACTGTCTCACACTTCCAGCGCATGCACTAGCTCTCATACGCACGGTCTCACTCTCACTCTCACTCTCTCACTCACGTCCCTATCCCTCTCACTCTCACACACCATTTACATTTTTGTTCCCTCTCACTCTCATTTTCGTTCCCTCACATTTTCTTCCCTCTCTCATTTTCGTTGCCCACTACCTCTCACTCTCACCATTTTTTTTGTTGGGCCCGTACGGAGCTTTTCCATTTTCGTTGGGTTCGTGAAGCTTGCATTTTCGTTCCACTTTCACCAAAGGTAATATATATCATTGCATTTTGTTCTAGTTATTTTAATGGCATATTGGAACCTTAGGTTAGATGATTCAATGTTGATGCTTGTTGATTGGTTCTTTGAAAGTATGTGTAGGTGTAGTATTTGTTGAAATGTCCAAATGAAATGTAGGTGTAGTATTTGTTGAAATGTCCAAATGAAATGCTTGTTAATTTAATGTTGCTCTAGGTTAATGGATTCATGTGTTGTATTTATAAATTTGAAAAATTTAGGATTGATGTTGATGATTTGTTGTTTAATGCGAATTTAATGGCATTGCATTTTGTTCTAGTTCTTTTAATGGCATTGGAACCTTAGGTTAGTTGATTCAATTTTGATGCTTGTTGATTGGTTCTTTGAAAGTAGGTGTAGGTGTAGTGTTTCTAAACTTAAGGGGAAATGTAGGTGTAGTATTTGTTGAAATGTCCAAATAAATGCTTGTTAATTTAATGTTGCTCTAGGTTAATGGATTCTTGTGTTGTATTTATAAATTTGAAAAATTTAGGATTGATGTTGATGATTTGTTGTTTAATGCGAATTTAATGCGAATTGTTTGTTAGGTTTTGCGAGTTTGGTTTGCCGGAGCTTCGCGTTCGTTGTTCGAGTTCGTCCTGGTTCGAGTGTTCGTTCTAGTTCATTCGAGTTCATTGTTGCTGCCACGTGTTCAGGTACTTTTGTTGTTTTCTTATATTTTTTATATGAAGAATGACATTATGGAAGACATTAAAGTCTTTGATTTTTTTAGCTGAAAATAGTTGAATGTCTTAGCTTCAAAAAAATTGTTCGTTGTGTGTTTTTCACCTGTAATAGGTTTAAGTTCTCTTATCAGGATTTTATTATAATATTGGGAAATTATGGATAGAAAGTGGATGTCTGCCAATCGTCTGTCCAAGGAATATGTCGCTGGAGTGGATTATTTTGTGAACTGTGCTGTTAAACGTTTAGGGACTTCTAGTGATATCAAATGTCCTTGTTTAAGTTGTTGTTATGTAAAATCGGTTAATGCAGAGGAGTTGGCAGGACATTTAAAGGGTTACGGAATTGATCAAAGTTATACTTGTTGGAAAATGCATGGTGAGGAAAGAGGTGAATCTTCAAATATGGGTAATAATACCGAGAGATGTGCGCCGGTTGACACTGAAAGACCTACATTGGATGGGGACGAATTTGAAGAGATGGCAAAGGCTTTTGAAGACGATCTTAATGACTGTCCTCAAATGTTTGAGAAGTTGATAACGGATGCGGAGACACCGTTGTATTCGGGTTGTACTGAATTCACAAAATTATTGGCTGTGATAAAGTTGTATAACTTGAAAACTTGCCACGGATGGACGGATAAGAGCTTTACGGAATTACTCGCACTATTGAAAGAAATGTTGCCGAAGGATAATGTGCTCCCTTCTCGGACGTATGATGCAAAACAAATGTTAGGGTCCATTGGCTTGAACTATGAAAAATCTCAGCATAGGGTTACTTCATTTTTCCACAAACCGGCATTTCAAAAAATATGTTGAATTAGATTGAAAATACTTTTAGAAATGAAACACATAATGTAAATATTAATCACCAATACGTTAAACATTCAAGTTAACTCATAGAGAATTAAAGACTAAATAAGTTGCGTCACAATTGGGAATGGATTATATGTGAAGCTAGATTGAAATTGGCACCGGAGAGGGGGAGAAAATAAAAGAATGGAGATATAGTGAATCAGGAGGGTGCATGGGTCGTGCGCTCCAAGCACAAGTCGTGTTCCTAGTTTACAAAAAGACCAGGCACTTACACGGTCTGTCGAGGACAGAGCACAGTCTGTTCTCCACAATCGGATGCAAAATTTCGATTTTTAACTATGCTTATCGTCCTATTTGGCCTCCAACCTCAGTCAAATCCCACAATTAATGCAACCCTAAGGCACACACACACGGATATATATATATATATATATATATATATATATATATATATATATATATATATATATATATATATAGATTAATGCAATCCCCTTCACATAACAGAACTCATACCGTCAGTAACTATTGACCTTTGAGTTAGGGGTGGAATAAGGGTGGAGTTGGTACTCGAGAGAATGAGAAAAGTGTGCAACGGTAGTAAGGTGGCCAACGGAAAGGGTTGGTTGTCACATGAAGGAAAAGTTCATGTTGAGATTAAAGTTTCTAACACAGTGTGTTTATTAATGATAAAATTTTGATGTTTGATGTTGAATTACAATTGTAATGTAGCTGAAATGGCTTGTTTATAGAGTGATAAAATGGAGTATATGTTCCTTTGATTGGAGTCTTAGCCGAGTGTGAAACTGAATTTACATGCAATTGGGTTGTGGATGCCATGAATGTGGACTGAAATTGTATGTTTTTAAAAGTATTTATCATTTGGGGCAAGTGTTGGAATAAAGGGGATTGCATTTGAATCGTGATTTTCACTTAAAACAACAAATTGGTGCGATTCAACTTTGTTCTAATCCTTATCAATTGATAAATCATATTTGCTCTTCTAATTATCCTTTCATGGTATTGTTGATAAATCTTGTGGATTTAATTTAATTACAACTTGCAAATGCTATATTTGTATGGAATGAGATTATCCTATATGATATTATAGTGATTGCTTTGTCATGCTATATTGGTATTTAATCATGTTGTGTGAATCATGCATCGAGATACCTGTTTTTGTGATTTTGAATCATGATTATGTGACAGAATTTTTGAGCATGATTAAGCTCCTCCGTGATTGAAATTGGATGTTTAAGATTGCATGCTTGTTTGAAATTGTGTGAATTTATATTTGTATAGGTTCAGTTTTTGGTCAATTGTGATCTCTATATATGTTTTACATAAGTGGAATTTTTTTGTTAGAAACTATACACAATTCTCTTCAAATTAAGTACTTGTTTGACAGATTTTGAGTAAGTATGTTTTAAGAATCTATCTGGAACAAGTGCATATATTGGTTTAGTGTTTTGTCCATAACGTTTTCCACATAACTCCTTTTTGAATGATTTCATGTCTTAATGTAAACTAGACTCGTTTTGCTTCGGTTGGAGCTCGAATTTCATACCATTTGACTGGGTTTTGGTATTTTGAACCGTGTTACAAGTTTGCGCAACTGATTCTATCCTTTTTTTTGACCTATGTATAGTGTTTTATTAAAGTGCACTTGTTGACTCATCATTATGGAAAATACAAATTATTTTAATAAATTAGACTTCTAGATTTTTCCAGTGAATGGTTGTTTTCCCTTTTCGACATTGTTTGATATTTTAATAAAATGACCAAAGTTACAACTTTTCAGTTAACATAATTTGCAGCTCGACCTTTGAGTACTATTTCAACCATAATTCTCTACCCAAAACTGAATTTCAGAAAAATGAACATTCTTATGAAACTAGACCCTAAATTAATGTTCTATATGGATTTGACATGGGATCAGTATATACGTTGAATTCAATTAGTTTCATGATTGTAAATTAGGTTTCAAAGCATATTTAAAGAGTTGATGAAATTTTGTGAATATGTGCCTATATTAGATGTAATGTGAATTTTCCTGCAAGCCAATGACTAGATTATGTCATGAGTGAAATGTGTTTGAACCTTGCAAATTGAATAAATGATGATGGGATATGTCCATAGTTAAAGGAATGAGAGTTCGATTTTTGATTAAGCTGCAAATAGAATGTGTTAAATTGCTAAGCTTGTGATATGTTGATATGCCACTACGTCTCAATGTGAAATTGTGAATCTGCACTAACGCGTGATATTTTTAGTGAGTTTTCTTACACTACAAAAAAATCGGAGATTAGCCACGGTCAAAACCGTGGCAAAAAGCCCACAAAATCGTAGCAAACTCTTGTAGCCACGGTTAGCGTAACAGTGGGAACTAAGGGCGTCGCAAAATTTTAGCCACGGCCAAAAGTAGCGTTAGCCACGCCGAAACAAACCGTGGTATCAGCCACATAGCTACGATTATGGTTTGGTTTACCACGGCCAAACCGTGGCTAAATCCTCGTTCCAAACTTTCAACATTCACAATTAGCCACGGTTACAACCGTGGCTAGATTGGAGGTATGCGCGCGGGAATTTAGTCAATATGTGGCTAACTCAATTTTTTTTTTGATAAATTTATTCTTCGTAGTAAAATGAAAATTATTCTTCCAGTTAAAACAAAGCTTATTTGTTAATGGCAACTTACTGTTCCATTGACCATATATATGTAATAAGTAAATAAAAAAGCAAAATTAATAAAGATGTGGTGGAATAAATTTTTGCATATATAGCTAATTAATTACTTAAGATGAAATTCTAACATCCATTAAAAACTAATATTCAACATATAGTTACCAAAAAACCACAACTACAAAAATACCCAATCAACAAGTAATTAGAGATTCTAATAGATATTCTAAATATCTAGACTAAGATGAGGATGAACCTAGGTTGAACATCGATAATTCATCTCCAAATTTATGTTGCAAGAAGTTGTGAAGACTTTCCAATTTATTTGTTGCTTGTGTAAGCTTCTCCCTGGTTTGTGTGTGCTCCTCCTTGGTTTTAGCAAGTTCTTCTTTGCTTTTAGCAAGTTCTTCTTCGACATTCCTGTTGCGCCCGAAAAAGTCCTTGGGAGAGAACTGTTCTCGTTTACAACTTTCTTTAAAAAACGGAGTCGCCACCAATATTTATTTAGGAAAATATTAGGAAAACCTTTTTTGGAAAGCGATTGGCCTTTGAAAACTGAAGATTTGGGTTCGGGGGTCGGTTATGCGTGGGGAAGGTACGAGCACCCCACACATCCTCTCTACTGAGAGGGAACCTTTAATTAAAAGTGTGGTTTTAGTGTGTTGGTTTGAAAATACTTTAATCTTGCCTCCCTACTTCTTATTAAAAAAAATGCATTGAAAGAGACATGGTGAAAATCTTATTTATGTGAAAGAAAGGAGAAAAAAAAAGGGGGTTTTTTTAGAGAAAAAAGTGCTTGACGGGGGTTACGACCCGCTCCTACGTATCTCCCGGTGCGATGGAGAACTCAAAGCTTACATAGTTCTGCTTTGTCTTTTTCTGAAAGGTTTTTGTTTTTTATCTTTTGGTGAGTTTTCGCAAGAGGACGAGCATTAGCGAGTGATTATACTAACAAAGGCTATGGGTAATCACTGCTAAATACTCAAAAAAAGTTGTTACCTCTAGTCACACGAACAAAGGCTCTGGTTGACTATTAGTAACAACTTGCTTTTATTATATTTTCGAAAAAGTTTTCGAAGTAGGACGAGCATTATCGAATGATTAAACTAACAAAGGTTATGGGTAATCATCGCTAAGTACTCAAGTGAAATTGAAGAGCGTTCATAGAGATCAAACTAACAAAGGTTATGGGTGACCTCCACTACTTGCTCATTTTTGTTTATTGGAAATGCTTTGAAAATTAACTGGTTTGGAAAAGAGTTTTAGAAAATAGGTAAATCATTTTCAATCGAATTTTATGTCCAAAACCAAATGCAAAATGAATGAATGAAGCTCAAACATACTCAACAATCAATCAGTCGTAAACATGTAGATCACTAACTAAGATTAAGCATGCCAATATAATCAAAGAATTCAATTGTCGAAGATGCAAGACAAAATTCTCAAAACAATTGTGTTTGTGTGTGAAGGGGAATTGCTACACAAGTTGGAAGCAATCTCAAGAGGGGCACATATGCCTCTATGCTACACATGTTGGTAGTCTTATAAGGGCACATGATTGTGTAGAAGGGTTTGTGCACAATTAAGTCAAGACATTCAAATGGCATCAAGAACAAAGGAATACAACTGATCATAGGCATAGAGTATTCTAGGTTAGGTGAATGAACATGTGAGCAATGAGGCATGATTAGGCAAGCATGTGAATGCATGAGCATACAAGAATGAATGTATGAATGAGTAGACAAGAGGATGCATGAGAGTGTCGCAAAAAATAGGGATGAATAAAGATGCATGAGGGTGAAAATGTTTTGGTAAAAGGTTTAGGTAAGAAAGTGGTAAAATGTTTTTGGGTTTTGGCGTTTTGGAAATGAGATGAAATGTTTTTGGTCTTGAAAGTGGTAAAAGTATTTTGGGGTTTATTTTATAAAGTTGAAAAAGTTTGAAATGGAAGTGAAAAAATGTTTTGGGGTTTTTATGCAAAGATGCAAGTGGTAAAAACTTTTAGTAAAAAGTTAGTGAAATGGTAAATTTATTTTACTTGGAGTAGAAAGTAATTTTTGAAAATTAGTAAAGGTAAAAAGTGAAAAGTAAATTATTAATGATATGGTACATGTGAAATGTTAAAAGTGAAAAACACAATTGAATCAAATGCACACACAAATGCAAGATCAAAATAACAAAGTTTTGAGCAAAATTTGGCCAAAAGACATGGCCTATGGCCGAATGCAATCATGGGCCAAATCAAGCACAATTTCATCAATTTCTTGCAACCAAATCACATCAATGAGCTCATAAGTATAAACCCTAGGACCTATGCATACATTTCATGCTCAAACAATTGTTATTCATCATTTATTTCAACACAAAATCAAAGAAACAAAAGCAACAAAAATCCCTAGGTCTCTAATCCTCAAACCCGAGGCTATGTAAGGCATAAACCCACCAAAAATTCAACTTCAACACAAGATATGAACAAAGAAATGCATGAACAAGAAAAAAAAAACACTACATGGCCGAAGCTCAAAGAAGAGGAAAACAAGGTTTTATTTCATGAAATTTAGTGAAAAATGTGTAGAAATGCAAGGAAAATTATTCAAACACAAGAATCTTCCCTTCAAGGCCAAGGACCCATCTCAAACACCCAAGGCACCCAATGTCCTTGTCCAATAATGTTTGAAATGAGTCCTCAAAGCTTCTTTCAAGAAGGAAAGAGGAGTAGAAGAGAGATTACATAATGAAAATTAAAGAAAATGCAAGAGTTTGTGAGCTTACCTCTAGATCTTGCTTGAAATGAAGAAGAAGAACAAAATAGAAACCAAGAACACTTGAACCTCCTCTTGAATCCCACGAAAATCACTTGATCTTGAAGGATTTGATGATGAACTTTGAAGATAATTCAAGATTAGAAGTGGATCTAGTGTAGGAATCAAGAATAATGAAGTTTGGATGGTTGAAAATTGAAGAATTGGTGGTGGAAATGGTGGGAGGTGGTCTCGGGTTTGAGAGGGGAGCAGGAGAGGAATTGTGATCTAATTGTGTGCTAGGGTAAAATGAGAATGATGTCTCTTGATGGTCTCCTATTTTTGGTTTTATATCAGATGCAAAATTAAGGGTATAATAGACTTTGTGCTTTTGCAAACCATTGAGATTCGAGATAGAATTTGAATCAAGGGTCTAGATTGCAATGCACGTGGATTAGGGACAATGAGAAAGCACAAATGAGTGAGAGTGGGCTGATCATATGCAAAATGGGTGAGTTTTTGTAGCACAAAAATTGTTGAGGGCAATTAGGTCATTTCACACTAAGTTGTAGCCTAGGATTTGATCTAGAATTTTAATCAATGGCTAGGAATACAACTCACATGGATCAAGGGCATGGAGAAGCACAAAATATGGGCTGGAAATGAGAGAGTGGCTGCGGCATTGAGGAGAGAGAGTGAGTGGAATTGCAAGTTGTCATGTTGTACTATACTTGACCTTTCAAAATTCCAAAGATTATTGATTATTCCTTTCTAGATAATTCCTCATTATTCATGCCACTTTGGGCCATATCCTAGGAATCAATCATTGGGCCCAAAATTCCATGATATCACCATTCCCAAAATTGATTTGATACCTCACCTTGAAGGAAATTCCCATTTTGCCCTTTTCTTTGAAGTTTGACTTTTTATGCAAAAATTCATCAATGCATGCGCATAAAAAAATATGACCCAACTCATTTTGATCCAAATAAATTCCCCCAAAGTTGCACAGTGATTTTTACTGAGAAATTATCTTTTTGGGTAAAATGACCAAAATACCCTTTTTGCCCAAAAAAACCCTAATTTTGCCCCGAAGTGCATCCCAACCCTAAAAATGATTTTAAAAACTTTGGAATGCCTTTCAAGACTCAAAAATGCATGCCCATAGCACTTCTCACCTTTCTAAATAATGCCACACCTCTGAAACTATTTATTTTTGTGGAAAATTAGGGTTTCGACCTAGGCGGACAAAATTTGGATATAACAGCTGCCCCCCTTTATTTGGATTTTGACAAGGAATATGAATTGGCCGAAATATATTCTGAGGCAAAATAGAGATAAAGAATTCAGAAATTATTTCAATTTTGTCTTCCCAGAGAAACCCGAATTTTCCTTTTCCTTTTTTTGCTGTTTTTTTTTGTTGTTTTAGAGAGAGAGCCAACACTTGTTGCATTGACGGGAAAACAGAAATTAGTAAAAAGTAGTAAGTAAGAAATACTGTAAATTGGGAAATTCGGAGGCTACCTAAAACCTTCTAATGGATTCTTTCGAGTCCGAGCTCTAGGGGAATTCGGAGGTTGCCTAAAACCATCTAACGGGCCCTCGAGTCCGAGAACTTGGGTGGCCTTTTCGAGCGGCCGATCAATATCAGGTCCGGAACTGATTCGATCAATGCATTTACGCTATGCCTTAGGCTGACACAACTAATCCGAAGGACTTAACGAAGTCGGATGGATCCATCGCGCGCTCGTACACGATGTTGTGATCTATGGAAGGAGTTCACTAACTCGGTGGGAGTTCACTAACTCTGTGCTGGTGGAGTTTACTAACTCGGGGTTGATGGAGTTTACTAACTCAGTGCTGGTGGAGTTTACTAACTCGGGGTTGATGGAGTTTACTAACTCAGTGCTGATGGAGTTTACTAACTCGGGGTTGATGGAGTTTACTAACTCAGTGTCATGGTGATTTCCTAAAAATGAGATTTTTGGGACTCTCTGGTCCGAAGTAACTTTTCTCTTGGATGGTGCATGAAATGCATGCACTTGGGTATTTGGGTGCATATGAATGCAATGATTGATTTTGGTGTTTGCTTTTTCTTCTTCTGTCTCTTTTTGTTTCTTTCTTCTGAGATGCAAATATGAAAGCATAATGAAATGATGAATGGCATGAATGTTACGAGAATGATGAATGGTAAAGGAATGTTGTGTTCTTTTTGTTCCATCTTCCGTTCTTTTTTCATTTTGTTTATTCTTTTTCTGAGCAGCTTTCTTTTTTCTGCTCGTTTGTTGTTTTCTTGCTGAGCAGCTTTCTTTTTTCTGCTCGTTTGTTTTTTCTTGACATGCCTTTTTTTGCTGGTTAAATCAATTCGCAGGACTTGTGACACTTAATACGAAGACCGCTCCGGGGCGATGATTATTCACTGGCTTGCAATGATTTTGTTACTTTTAAGTGCCGGTGCATGCAACTGTTTTGTTTTTCTTGCAGCTTTATTCACTGGGGAGAACACTTCTTTCTGTGATTTTCAAAGATTTCGCAATGCTTTGCGATGCTATGAATGTATGCACATGTTTTCAATTCAATTTCATCAATCATAAAAGTTATTATTTTGAAAGAAACTGAATAAATGAAAGCAAAGACACGAAAAGCAAGCATATGAAAAAAAGTTGAACTTTTATCGATTGGAAACTGGTCGTGCAGAATGTCACGCCAATTGAAAGTACATTTCAATTTTCTTTTAAACTAAAAAAAATACAAGAAAAAGGAACAGATCCTGCGATTCCATCCTTGAAGTAACAGCGCCCACCGTTCATACTCATGATCTTGATCATCCCCTTATCCAAACCTTCGGGAGTGCTGATTGCCTTTTCTTTTTTCAAGCCCAAGTTTTCTGACCCTAATTTTTGCCTGGATCGCCCTTTGCGGGTTTTCAATCCACCGGGTCGCTCTGATTTTGCCTAGGCCGCCCTTTAAGGGTTTTCAACCTAGCGAGCTTATTTTAACTTGGCTTATCTTTCTCTTTTTTCTGTTTATTTTTCTAGGCATAGTAGTTCTTTACCACATCCGAGTTGACCGGGTTTGGGATTGCATCTCCATCCATGTTTGCAAGAATCAACGCTCCTCCGGAGAATGCCTTCTTCACCACATAAGGTCCTTCGTACTTGGGAGCCCACTTGCCCCTGGGATCTGTCTGGATCGGCAAGATCTGCTTGAGTACGAGGTCTCCTTCTTGGAATTCTCTGGGGCCGGATTTTCTTGTCGAAAGCCCTCATCATCCTCTGTTGATACAGCTGTCCATGGCACATAGCAGCTACCCTCTTCTCATCAATGAGATTCAGTTGGTCAAAACGGGATCGAACCCACTCTGCTTCTTCTAATTTGGTCTCCATCAATACCCGCAACGAGGGTATTTCCACTTCAATGGGGAGTACAGCTTCTGCCCCATAAACCAGTGAGTAGGGGGTTGCCCCTGTAGATGTACGCACCGAGGTCCTGTACCCATGCAAGGCGAAGGGGAGAATCTCATGCCAGTCCTTGTAAGTCACTACCATCTTCTGCACTATTCTCTTAATGTTTTTGTTAGCTGCTTCAACTGCCCCATTCATCTTCGGGCGGTAGGGAGAAGAGTTGTGATGCTGGATTTTGAAGTCCTTACATAAGTCCTTCATCATTCTGCTGTTCAAATTACTGCCGTTGTCTGTAATTATCTTGTTTGGCAGACCATAACGACAGATTAGATCTTTCCTGATGAATTTTGCAATCACTGAACTCGTCACATTGGGATATGAAGCAGCCTCCACCCACTTAGTGAAGTAGTCGATAGCAACAAGGATGAAACGGTGACCATTTGAAGCTTTGGGTTCAATGGGACCAATGATGTCCATGCCCCACATAGAGAATGGCCAAGGCGCACTCAAGACGTTCAGAGAAGTCGGCGGTACATGGATGTGATTTGCATAAATTTGGCACTTATGGCATTTTCTGACAAAACTGTAACAATCAGACTCCATCTGCAGCCAATAATATCCAGCTCTCGGGATCTTTCTAGCCATTGTGTGCCCACTAGCATGAACTCCGAATGAACCCTCATGAACATCTTGCATTATCTTTACTGATTCCTCTTTTGTTACACATCCGAGGAGGACCAAGTCATGGTTTCTCTTGTAAAGGACGTCTCCACTCAAGAAGAAACCCGCTGACAGTCTCCGAAGTGTTCTCTTATCATTTTCCGTAGCACCGGGAGGGTATTCTCTGCTGGTGAGGTATTGCTTAATGTCATGGTACCAAGGTTGACTGCCGGATTCTTCAATTTCCAGGCAGCAGTCATAAGCAGATCGATCTCTGTGTTGGATTCTGATAGTTGTCAAGTTCTTATCACAATTGACGTTGAACATAGAAGACAGAGTTGCTAAGGCGTCAGCCAATTGATTCTCATTGCGAGGTATGTGCTGGAAGGTGATTTCCTCAAAAGGCTTGATTAGCTCTTGAATGTAATCACGGTAGGGGATCAAATCAGGGTTTCTTGTTTCCCAGTCACCTTTCACTTGATGGATAACCAGAGCTGAATCCCCATACACGTCGAGCCTTTTGACATTCCAATCTAAAGCTGCCTTTATGCCCAAGATACACGCTTCATACTCTGCGATATTATTTGTGACGTAGAAACTTAGCCTTGCAGTGAATGGTATGAACCGATTATCAGGAGAGATCAACACTGCTCCAGCCCCGTGTCCCCACATGTTAGAGGCACCGTCAAACAGCACTCTCCATCTTTCATCCTCCTGGGATTAGCCTTCGTCAAATAAAGCCATAATGTCCTCATCAGGGAATTCACATTGCATGGTCTGATAATCTTCAACTGGTTGCTGTGCCAGATAGTCTGCTAATGTGCTACCTTTGATTGCTTTCTGAGTTACATACACGAGGTCATACTCTGACAGAAGCATTTGCCAGCGAGAAATTTTACCTGTGAGCGCAGGTTTCTCAAAGATGTACTTGATTGGATCCATTTTGGATACCAACCATGTAATGTGACTCAGCATATATTGTCTTAACCAGTGCGCAGCCCAGGCCAAGGCGCAACAAGTCTTTTCTAATGGTAAATACCTGGTCTCGCAATCTGTGAACTTCTTGCTCAGGTAATATATTGCATGTTCTTTCTTTCCTGACTTGTCGTGTTGCCCTAGCACGCAACCTATTGAATTGTCCAGCACTGTGAGATATAGAATGAGAGGTCTGCCCGGCACAGGTGGCATTAGGACAGGAGGGTTCTTTAGGTACACCTTGATCTTCTTAAAGGCTTCTTGGCATTGATCATTCCACCCCACCTCCTGATTCTTGCACAGCAGTTTAAAAAATGGCTCGCAAGTTGCGGTTAGCTGGAAGATGAATCGAGAGATGTAATTCAGTCTCCCCAGAAAACCACGTACTTCTATCTCCGTTCTTGGTGCTGGCATTTCAAGGATGGCTCGCACCTTGTCCGGGTCCACCTCTATTCCCTTTTGGCTAACCATGAAGCCCAACAACTTCCCTGACCTAACCCCAAATGTACACTTGGCGGGATTCAGCCTGAGTTTATACTTTCTGAGACGTTCAAACAGCTTCTGCAGGTTAATGACATGCTCTTCATCGGTCTTGGACTTAGCAATCATATTGTCGACATACACCTCAATTTCTTTATGTATCAGTCATGGAACAAAGTTACCATTGCTCTTTGATACGTTGCCCCGACATTTTTCAATCCGAAAGGCATGACCTTGTAGCAGAATGTACCCCAAAGGGTTATGAAGGTGGTTTTCTCCATATCCTCTAGAGCCATCTTGATCTGGTTATAGCCTGAATAACCGTCCATAAAGGAGAACATTGAGTGTTGCGCAGTGCTGTTTACCAAAACGTCGATGTGAGGTAGGGGAAAATCATCTTTAGGGCATGCTTTGTTTAGATCACAGTAGTCGACGCACATTCGGACCTTGCCATCTTTCTTGGGGACCGGAACGATGTTTGCTACCCACTCAGGATATTTTGCCACAGCCAAAAACCCTGCATCAAACATTTTCTTGACTTCATCTCTAATCTTCAGAGACATCTCAGGCTTCATCCGCCTCAACTTTTGCTTCACTGGAGGACATTCTGGTTTTACCGGCAGTCTATGCTCAACAATGTCTATGTTCAACCCTAGCATGTCTTGGTACGATCAAGCGAATACATCCATATAATCCCGCAAGAGCTGAATTAGCCTCTCTCGCTCACTGTTCTCCATCGCTGTACCAACTTTGATTTCTTTCCTGTTTTCCTCGGTACCCAAATTAACCATTTCTGTGGGCTCCCCATGCGGCTCAATGATCTTCTCTTCTTGTTCTATCATTCTCATAATCTCCGGAGGAGTATCCTAATCATTCTCAACATCTCCCTCAGTTTGGTTAACCGGTAATCAAAATCAAAGTATGAATTGTGGGCGTTGTTATCATCAAGAATTTTATTTGATCTGCATCGAAACTAAGTGACGAATAAAAATAAAGCAGAGACACGCAAAGGAAAGATGAACAAAGAGAATTTTATTCAAAATAAAACTTTGTTGATTGATGAAGTTTGATAAAACATGCATGCCCGAATGAAAATATCACAAGGCCTTGGGCAGAGCCGAGGGATTTGCATTACAATGAAGCATTACTCTAAATTAAGAATCACGGGAAAGTCCATGGACTCCCAGTTCTGCAGTTCTTCTCCTGTAGCACAACGGCGCACCAAACCAGCATCACCGCCACTTGCACTTGATTCCTCTCCAACAGCATTGACCTGGTCAGGGTACAGCACACCAGCACTTATGAAATTCTGACTGAGATCCCCAATGATCATCCTCCTCTGGCTAGGGGTCCTACCTCTAAGTTTGAGCAGCCATTTCTCTCTTCTGTCAGTTGCCAGCTTCTCCCTGTCAGCAAGGGTTGGAATGTAGCCAATTCCGAACTTCTCAGAGTTCCCATTCAGCTGAACTGGTGCTACAATCCCTTGGGCAGCTTTCCCCAGGCCTTTCCCAACTTGATAGCCGTGTCTCAGCATTACTTTTGCCATCATCAGGTCTGCTTTAGACCACTTGGGCTTCAGCATAGGTTCACTAACAAACACAGCATTTGAGATTTCCAACCCTTGGAAGGCAGTCTCGAAGGACTCCTCCACTGATTCAACATAGTACTCAGGTGGTGATCTATTTATGAGTGTTTCCTCCTCTCCTGATACCACTATCAACTTTCCCTCAGCCACAAATTTGAGTTTTTGGTGAAGCGAAGAAGGTACTGCCCCGGCAGCATGTATCCATGGACGTCCCAATAGGCAACTGTAAGAAAAACTGATATCCATTACTTGGAAGGTGACGTAGAACACTTCAGGTCCTACTTGCACAGGCATCTCCACTTCTCCATATACTTCTTTTACTGAGCCATCGAATGCTCTCACCAAGGTAGAACTGGGTTTCAGATAAGAACAGTCTACATCCAACTGGTCCATCGTAGACTTGGGCATCACATTCAGTGACGAGCCGTTATCAATGAGTACCCTTGCTAACATGTAATCCCCACATTTTACAGAAATATGGAGGGCCTGATTGTGGTTCTTCCCTACAGGAGGTAGTTCGGCATCTGTGAAGGTTAGGTTGTTGGAAGCTACGATATTCCCGACAATACCATCCAGCTGGTTGACGATAATATCATGAGAAACGTGAGCTTCGTTCAAGATTTTCAACAACGCAACCCGGTGTGCTTCAGAACTAAGCAGCAAAGAGACCATTGAAATTTTGGCCGGCGTCTGATTTAGCTGATCAACCACCCGGTATTCGCTCTGTCTCATCACCTTCAAAAATTCTTGGGCTTGTTTGTCATATACCTCTCTTACCTCTACAGTTTCTTTACCCTTGCGGGCTCTCTCCTCAGCTTCCTTTGGTGTTTCTTTCCTGAGATTCTCAGGAGCATACAACCTTCCGCTCTTGGTAATACCACTGCTCCCAGCTATGTTGGTCACATCCACAGTACTTTTAGGAATCTCTGTCTTCATCTGCACGTTGCAGCTCCATGGGATTACCCTAGTTTCTCTGCTAGGGGTAGTTGCCGGCACTGGAACAACAAGGGTATGAGGTCTAGCCGCTGCTGGGCTTAGACCGCAAGGAATTTCAATTGTCCTTCTGAAACCTCGTTCACTGGAGTGCAAAGTAGACACACTAGCTTCTTTCTCTTGGGTACCAACTTGGACCACGCATCTGTCTAACAAGTCTTGTAGCACAGCCCTCTTCTATGATGCCACAGTGACATAAAGCAGCATGAATGACTTTCAAAGGTGTCTGGATATCCTCAACCTTTCTGATCAAGCTTTGTCCTCCCTGATCGTCAATTGCATTTGCAGAAGGTCCACCATGCCCCGGTAATGGGTTAGTGGTCACATTAGGGTTCTGGAATGATATACTCTTAGCATCAAGTAAATCTTGTACAACATACTTAAAGCCTTTGCAATTTTCTACTACATGACCCACTGCCCCAGCATGGAAAGCACAAGTGGCGTTGGCATCATACCCTCTAGGATAAGGAGGTTGGTAGGGCTTCATCTGTCTGGTGCTGATTATCTTGTTCGCAAGGAGATAATTGAACAGGTCCATATAGGACATAGGGATTGGCTCAAAGACCACTGTCTTCCTCTCATTGTAATTTCTGAACTGATTGTGGTTGTTGGACTGGAATAGTTGTGCAGGCGGCGCCTGAGCAGGGATTGGAATAGCCTGTGGGGAATTGCCATGTGACGGACCACTGATACTGATGATCGCATTGGTCTCACCTTCCTTTTTTTTATGAGGTCAGGAAAAATGTTTCTTCTGACTAGGAGGAGGTGTTGAGCCCTGGGCTATTCTATCACTGCGCAAACCGTTCTCTATTCTTTCTCCTGTAATCACTGCATTTGAGAAACTGGAGGCTGCACTACTGATCAGACGTTCATAGTAAAATGGTGGTAACGTCTCCATAAACATGGATACCGGTTCCTTGTCTAGAAGGGTAGGAGTGACCTGTGCCGCCAATGCTCTCCAGCGTTGAGCATACTCTTTGAAAGATTCATTATCTCTCTTTGACATACATTGAAGTTGAGTCCGGTCTGGAGCTAAGTCACTATTGTACTGGTACTGACGGATGAAAGCGTCCGCCAGATCTTTCCAACAGCGAATATAAGTTGGCTCTAATTTCATGTACCACTCGAGAGGAGCCCCAGCCAAGCTTTCTTGGAAACAATGTATCATCAGATTGTCGTTGCGAGCATGGGCAGTCATCTTCCGACAGTACATCGTGACATGGCTGCGAGGACAGGTTGCCCCTCTGTATTTGTCAAAAACTGGAGGCTTGAATTTTGGTGGCAGGATTAGATTAGGAACCAAGCATAGTTCATGGGCATTTCTTGCTTGAGAACCTGACCCTTCTACGGCTTTCAATCTCTCTTCTAGCAGCTGGTATTGGTTTCTAGCTTCTGTTGACCAAGTGACTTCAAACACAAGAGGGGGGTGAATTGTGAAATTAAAAATTGCGATTAAAAATAAAGTTTTTAAGAGATTTTGATCAAATAAGATGCTTGAATTTAAATACCTGTGACAAAGCAATAAAATAACTTGCAAGTAAAATAAAGGAGATGAAAGGAAGAAGATGACACAAAGAGATTTATACTGGTTCGGCCAAACCACAGGCCTACGTCCAGTCCCCGAGGAATGCTCCAAGGGATTTCAACTAATCACTAGCTTTTAAAACAGGTTCAGCTAGAAACCTTTACAATCAAGAACTTACAACACCGGGATATCACCTCCCTGAAAAAAGAACCTTTAAAACCTAGAGATATCACCTCTCTAGAAAACACCAAGAGATATCACCTCTCTTGAATACCTTGGGATCTCACCCAACAAATGAGAAGAAAAAAAGATTTGATAGCACACTCAGTAGTGTGGATAAAACAAGTTGAAGCACAGTAATACAATATCAAACTATGTGAAATATAAAGCTCTCAAAATAAAATATATGCAAGTGAAAGAGTAGTATGAGAGTGTTAGAGAAGAGTGCGAAATGCGTATAAAATTGTGTGAAAGAGAAGAGATTTCGAAATTGAGTTGGTTATCAAATGAGAAAATGAGCGCCCTATTTATAGGAAATCAAATGTGATCCACTTTAGGAAACAAGGTAATCGATTATGTTAAAGAAACATTTAGAGTTGATAATCGATTAAGGGCTCACATAGTTTTGACATGGATAATCGATTATGGGCCTTATATAATCGATTAGGCACTTATCAATTTTAAGAGAAACTCTCCAAAAATGTTTGTAATCGATTATGGGACTTAGTTGAAAAGAGATGATAATCGATTATGCTCCTGAATTTATTTCAGAGGAGTAATCGATTATGGGTTTGAAGGAAATGAGTGTGTAATCGATTATTGGCTTCCGAATAGCATAAGAATCGATTATTGCCTTATATGAAAGAGGAAGGAAATCGATTTATTGAGTAGAATTAAAGAGAGAATGAATCGATTATTAGCTTGAATTTAGGATGTGTTGAAATCGATTTTTTTGTTTGAATATGGTAAGGAGGAAATCGATTTCTTCTAAATTTTTGGAAGCAATGTGAATCAAAGTCTTTGTAAAATCGATTTTATGCTTCTAAAAAATATTTTCACAAGTTTTGTGCTTGTCCTATTTAATCTTGCATGCATGAGGTTTGTTTAAAAAATATTTTCATGCAAAATTATTTTTATGAAAAACATTTGTGAGTGTGTGAGTTATTTTATATTTGAGAGCTTTATTTTCACTTACAATAATATCCTAAACACACACATAAAATAATTCTTGACTGTCGCTTGATTGCATTTTTCCGCTTTTTGCAGTCTTGACCTTAATGCCCTTCTTTTGTCAATCATCAAAACCTGATTATTCCTGTCAAGGCATATATTCACAGCTTCTTCAGGGTAGTTTTGTGGAAAGCCACCATAATGAGGATTGTTCACGGATACAACAGCTGGAGTCACATGTGGGTGAGCAACATTTTGAGAAACTGGGCCTTGAGTCTGTGGATGCATAGTACCTGGAGGGTTGAAACCTGCCGGAGTTCCTGGAGCAGTTGAAGGGATAGGGATCTGGATCTGAACTTGAGGTGTGCCTACCCCGACATCATTCATAGCTGGATTAGGCTGAGCTTGCCCTGCGGTTCCCGAAGGACCACCCTTTGGGTTAGCATCAGCAGCTGGAGGCGTATAGCCTAGTGGTAGACCATAGGGAGGCCACTGCACATTCTGAAGAGCCTGAGAAATCCCGGGTCCTGGGGGAGGAGGAGGATGGTTCACTCCTGCAGCTGTAGCACCCTCAGTATGATCAACATCCCTTAAGGCACTTATCACTCTGATGACTTCAGCTAACTGACCCCTTATGACGTCCATTTCAGCCCGGATAGCTTGGTTCTCTTGATTTGGATCGTGCTGACCCTGACCATTTGGACCCTGAACTGCGTCATTCTGGTGCGGCGGTGCATTGCCCGAATTGGCATTGTCTGGCTGATTTTCCATGTTTCTTGCTTGCGAACGCGTCCAGTATCTGTGATTAACCAGCTTGTCTTACTTCTGCGGACGGAACATTTTATGAGCACAAAAGAAATGATTGGATGCAAATGCAATGCAATATGTACATTATTATGTTAATTGCCTGGAATCGTGGTATAACTTGCTTCTTGTCATAGGCGTATATTTAAACACATTTCCACGAGCATTAGCAAAGTTGGGATCAACAAACGAAGTAAGCACTTCATTCAAGTATCATAACTTTAATCATTCGAAGAGAATAAAAAGGTACAATACAATTAATTATTCAAAACAAAGCTTTTGAGAAGAACAATTACAATATCCTTAAGAAAATTACAATATTTCAAAAGAGAAATTACAATTTCCTAGAGAATATTCTAGAAGGAAAAATACATTGCAATGAAAATCTAAAAACCTATTGCCTTCAACTTCTCTTCTTTCTTCTTCTCCTTGCCAGTTGCAGCTGCTTCTCTTGCCTGGTCCATGATTTCCTCTGTCAGAGCCTCGCAGAACTTCACAAAATCATATACTTGTACCGGAGTATTGAAAGGCAACATCTCAGCTTCAGCCCTCCTTAACCTTTTGGGGATATCTTTCACTGCCTGATTCGCCAACCATGCCAACTTGGAGAACTTGCTCTTCCAGAATTGGATGTCCTCCCTCAGATCCTTGACAATTTCTTGGTCTTCTATCTTTCCGATTAGGGCCATGAAGCGCTCGTGCCAGTGTTAACTCTCCACTCGGACCTGCCTGTAAGCTCCTTCTACACAGCGAAGGTCCCTTTTCAATTCCTCAGATATCTCCCGCTCGTCTATCAAAGCTTGCTGATACTCCTTGAGAATTCCTTCCATGGATACCCTTTCTTGCTCAATGCTTCTCAATTGCCTTCTCAATTCCATCACTAGGTGAGATTCTTGTCTGGATTCAGTCAGGGACTTCTTTGCAGCTCTCTCACTTGCTAGAGACTTCTTGAATAATTCTCTCCACTCATTTGCTTCTGCCATGGCTTCACCTGTCTTTGCATTAGATCTCTTCAATTCATCTTTGGCCCCCTTCAAATATTTCTTCATCTCTTGTTTGCTTTCTTCTTCTTTTTTGAGTCTCTCGTTAGCCTCTTCAAGAGCTTCCGTCTTGCGCTTATTCTCACCCTCTAGCTTTTTTTTCTCAGCCATTACTTTCCCCAACTTGCCTTGCAAGGCTTTCTTTTCTTCTTCTACTTGAGACAAGGTAGACTTGACCTCACACAATTCTTTGACGATTGGGGCATTAGGCTCCGGTACTTCCTTTTCAACTGACAGCACACCCTGATGAGGAATACTAGCATCTTGCATTCTCTCGTGAAGCCATTGATAGAAAGAGATCTCACTAGTCTTCTTAGTGATCTCATCCTTATCCTTATACACCGGATTCTCCCAGGCTTTTGCAATTTTCTGAAGCAGAGCTTGGTTCTTGGAATCTTCCTTGTCAAGAAAGACAGGGATCAACATGTCCTGAGTGGGTGCATTCTTCATGGGATACCCAAGTTGTCTGATTGTGAGAGAAGGATTGTAATTGATATAACCTTGGGTTCCCATCACGGGCACATTCTGGAAATTGCCGCATTGGAACAGTATTGAAGGCCTATCCTTCCAACACGAGTAAGTGAACCAATTAATTTTGAGAGCATTGAGATCCCCCAAGGCATGTACCCATTCTTGCGCACTTCTAGCTTCTACCTCGCAATTCAAGGCATAGTTTACCAAATCCGTAGCTTTCTTTTGGTGAGTGATGACATGATTAAGAAGCCAAGCGTACAAGACATGGAGGGAGAAAACAATTTTCTTCTTCCCTAACACACGGTGATGAGTGTAGGAATAGTAAGTATCTGCAAGAACTGCTGGCACGGGATTGATTGGGTTATCTTTGCTGATGAAAGCTAAAAAGAGCCCAATGGCATTCTCATCAATGAAGCTCTTGAATTGTGGGAAAAGGACAATCCCAAAAATAATGAGGGTTAACAACTGCTTGAAAAGACCCCATTTGCTAGCTTGAGCATGAGCTGTCAATAAACTCTCGAAATAGCTTAATTGAAAACCCATGAGGCGATTCTTCCTTTCTTTATGAAGCACTAATTCCCTCACACTGACTTGCAAAAACTGAGAAAACTTTTGATCTGTGTACCGATGTTTCTGATACTGGTAAGGTGCTGACTTTGGCCTAGGAAACCCCAGGATCTGTTCATATTCCTCGAGAGTTGGTGATAGCTAAAAATCTTTGAAGAGGAAGCACCGGATTTCTGGATCATGGAATCGGCTCAGAGCCATGATAGCACTCTCTTGAACGTCCAATTGTAACAATCTGAAGAGATTACCATAAGCCTTCCCGAACAAATCCCTCTCTTCAGGCCCCATCAAGGCAACAAATCCCTTCAAACTCTCTATATCTATTCTCTTGACAGCCAGAAACCTTGAATTAAGTACCACTTCGCTTTTTGATCCCATTGATACTTTTCTTTCACGCCTATGACACGATTCCAAGTTACTTTACAATTCCGGCAAACAACTTAGATGCATGATGAATGATTTTCCAAAATTGGAGTTTTTATGAAATGCAAATGATGCAATGATGTGATGATGCTAGATGCAATGATGTTCTTTCTTTTTGGTTTCGCACAGGTGGTAGTTTGAAAATTTACACGCTATATGCCACCTCATATAGGTGTTTATTGAAAAAGGAAAAGCATATTTTTGATTTTTGAAAATTTTTGAGGAAAAATTGGTTGAACTGAATGCAACAATGCAGCACACAATTTGGAAAGCCCTTGTGACCTAAAAGGGGGAAGAACCTACGATCTAGGGCACTTTAGAGGTAATTTTCATGTGTCTCTATTCGCACCCTCACAAAGGTCATCAGAGCCCCAGTCTCTCTCATGAAAATCCCTGTAAATGCAGCAAACTGCTAGGTACGAAGCATCATGGAAGAGCACAACTCTGATTGAAACTTTCGCGAGTAGCCAAACGGACAAAGGTCCTGATGGGTTATGGCCTTTTTCTATCAACACATATCATCTCAAGGTATAAGTGTGTGTGTGCGAAGGGCATTTCCTCAAAACTACCCCACCTGCAAATGAAAATCCAGACAGTCGAGACAATAGCATGTCGTCTACCTTAGGGTTCAATATCATTCAAATACGACTAGCCTAGGGTACCAACAACAAACACATTACTTACCTCAGAAAGGGAGCTGAGAAGAGGGGATCATGAGGGAATTGGGGAATATATGAACTTACCTTAGAAAGGGAGCGAAGAAGAAGGGGACATAATAAGAAGGGGAAATGGATGAAGGAGCTAAGCGTATAAGCAAAGAAGCAACTATCTACTATTTTAAACAAAGAGCACACAAAGAAAGAGATGAAGAAGTGAATGCACATGAACGTATAAAAAAAAGGAGAAGAATAGAGACAAACAAAGCTTTTCAAATCAATCACATGAACCACACATTTAATTAATTAGGCTTGACCCTCTTTTCTTTTAAAAAAGGTTTGTTTTTTTTTTAAAAAAAAAATAAAAATTGTCCCCAGCGGAGTCGCCAGCTGTTGCGCCCGAAAAAGTCCTTGGGAGAGAACTGTTCTCGTTTACAACTTTCTTTAAAACAACGGAGTCGCCACCAATATTTATTTAGGAAAATATTAGGAAAACATTTTTTGGAAAGCGATTGGCCTTTGAAAACTGAAGATTTGGGTTCGGGGGTCGGTTATCCGTGGGGAAGGTACGAGCACCCCACACATCCTCTCTACTGAGAGGGAACCTTTAATTAAAAGTGTGGTTTTAGTGTGTTGGTTTGAAAATACTTTAATCTTGCCTCCCTACTTCTTATTAAAAAAAATGCATTGAAAGAGACTTGTGAAAATCTTATTTATGTGAAAGAAAGGAGAAAAAAAAGGGGTTTTTTTAGAGAAAAAAGTGCTTGACGGGAGTTACGACCCGCTCCTACGTATCTCCCGGTGCGATGGAGAACTCAAAGCTTACATAGTTCTCCTTTTTCTTTTTCTGAAAGATTTTTGTTTTTTATCTTTTGGTGAGTTTTCGCAATAGGACGAGCATTAGCGAGTGATTAAACTAACAAAGGCTATGGGTAATCACTGCTAAATACTCAAAAAGAGTTGTTACCTCTAGTCAGACGAACAAAGGCTCTGATTGACTATTAGTAACAACTTGCTTTTATTATATTTTCGAAAAGGTTTTCGAAGTAGGACGAGCAATAGTGAATGATTAAACAAACAAAGGTTATGGGTAATCATCGCTAAGTACTCATGTGAAATTGAAGAGCGTTCATAGAGATCAAACTAACAAAGGTTATGGGTGACCTCCACTACTTGCTCATTTTTGTTTATTGAAAATGCTTTGAAAATTAATTGGTTTGGAAAAGAGTTTTAGAAAATAGGTAAATCATTTTCAATCGAATTCTATGTCCAAAACCAAATGCAAAATGAATGAATGAAGCTCAAACATACTCAACAATCAAGCAGTCATAAACATGTAGATCACTAACTAAGATTAAGAATGCCAATATAATCAAAGAATTCAATTGTCAAAGATGCAAGACAAAATTCTCAAAACAATTGTGGTTATGTGTGAAGGGGAATTGCTACACAAGTTGGAAGCAATCTCAAGAGGGGCACATATGCCTCTATGCTACACATGTTGGTAGTCTTATAAGGGCACATGATTGTGTAGAAGGGTTTGTGCACAATTAAGTCAAGACATTCAAATGGCATCAAGAACAAAGGAATACAATTGATCATAGGCATAGAGTATTCTAGGTTAGGTGAATGAACATGTGAGCAATGAGGCATGATTAGGCAAGCATGTGAATGCATGAGCATACAAGAATGAATGTATGAATGAGTAGACAAGAGGATGCATGAGAGTGTCGCATAAAATAGGGATGAATGAAGATGCATGAGGGTGAAAATGTTTTGGTAAATGGTTTAGGTAAGAAAGTGGTAAAATGTTTTTGGGTTTTGGTGTTTTGGAAATGAGATGAAATGTTTTTGGTCTTGAAAGTGGTAAAAGTATTTTGGGGTTTATTTTATAAAGTTGAACAAGTTTGAAATGCAAGTGAAAAAATGTTTTGGGGTTTTTATGCAAAGATGCAAGTGGTAAAAACTTTTAGTAAAAAGTTAGTGAAATGGTAAATTTATTTTACTTGGAGTAGAAAGTAATTTTTGAAAATTAGTAAAGGTAAAAAGTGAAAAGTAAATTATTAATGAAATGGTACATGTGAAATGGTAAAAGTGAAAAACACAATTGAATCAAATGCACACACAAATGCAAGATCAAAATAACAAAGTTTTGAGCAAAATTTGGCCAAAAGACATGGCCTATGGCCGAATGCAATCATGGGCAAAATCAAGCACAATTTCATCAATTTCTTGTGACCAAATCACATCAATGAGCTCATAAGTATAAACCCTAGGACCTATGCATACATTTCATGCTCAAACAATTGTTATTTCATCATTTATTTCAACACAAAATCAAAGAAACAAAAGCAACAAAAATCCCTAGGTCTCTAATCCTCAAACCCGAGGCTATGTAAGGCATAAACCTACCAAAAATTCAACTTCAACAAAAGATATGAACAAAGAAATGCATGAACAAGAAAAAAAAAACACTACATGGCCGAAGCTAAAAGAAGAGGAAAACAAGGTTTTATTTCATGAAATTTAGTGAAAAATGTGTAGAAATGCAAGGAAAATTATTCAAACACAAGAATCTTCCCTTCAAGGCCAAGAAACCATCTCAAACAGCCAAGGATCCCAATGTCCTTGTCCAATAATGTTTGAAATGAGTCCTCAAAGACTCTTTCAAGAAGGAAAGAGGAGTAGAAGAGAGATTACATCATGAAAATTATAGAAAATGCAAGAGTTTGTGAGCTTACCTCTAGATCTTGCTTGAAATGAAGAAGAAGATCAAAATAGAAACCAAGAACACTTGAACCTCCTCTTGAATCCCACGAAAATCACTTGATCTTGAAGGATTTGATGATGAACTTTGAAGATAATTCAAGATTAGAAGTGGATCTAGTGTAGGAATCAAGAATAATGAAGTTTGGATGGTTGAAAATTGAAGAATTGGTGGTGGAAATGGTGGGAGGTGGTCTCGGGTTTGAGAGGGGAGGAGGAGAGGAATTGTGATCTGATTGTGTGCTAGGGTAAAATGAGAATGATGTCTCTTGATGGTCTCCTATTTTTGGTTTTATATCAGATGCAAAATTAAGGGTATAATAGACTTTGTGCTTTTGCAAACCATTGAGATTTGAGATAGAATTTGAATCAAGGGTCTAGATTGCAATGCACGTGGATAAGGGACAATGAGAAAGCACAAATGAGTGAGAGTGGGCTGATCATATGCGAAATGGGTGAGTTTTTGTAGCACAAAAATTGTTGAGGGCAATTAGGTCATTTCACACTAAGTTGTAGCCTAGGATTTGATCTAGAATTTTAATCAATGGCTAGGAATACAACCCACATGGATCAAGGGCATGGAGAAGCACAAAATATGGGCTGGAAATGAGAGAATGGCTGCGGCATTGAGGAGAGAGAGTGAGTGGAATTGCAAGTTGTGCTATACTTGACCTTTCAAAATTCCAAAGATTATTGATTATTCCTTTCTAGATAATTCCTCATTATTCATGCCACTTTGGGCCATATCCTAGGAATCAATCATTGGGCCCAAAATTCCATGATATCACCATTCCCAAAATTGATTTGATACCTCACCTTGAAAGAAATTCCCATTTTGCCCTTTTCTTTGAAGTTTGACTTTTTATGCAAAAATTCATCAATGCATGCGCATAAAAAATATGACCCAACTCATTTTGATCCAAATAAATTCCTCCAAAGTTGCACAGTGATTTTTACTGAGAAATTATCTTTTTGGGTAAAATGACCAAAATACCCTTTTTGCCCAAAAAACCCTAATTTTGCCCCGAAGTGCATCCCAACCCTAAAAATGATTTTAAAAACTTTGGAATGCCTTTCCAGACTCAAAAATGCATGCCCATAGTACTTCTCACCTTTCAAAATAATGCCACACCTCTGAAACTATTTATTTTTGTGGAAAATTAGGGTTTCGACCTAGGCGGACAAAATTAGGGTATAACAATTCCCTTGGTCAGAGTTACCAACTTGGATAAAATAAGAGAAATGGCTACGATTTCCAAAAACAACAGTTGGACAAACACCTGGACCTAAAACACGAACTCGGCCTGAGTGTTCAGCTCCACATGCTTTTCCAATGGCATCATTAGGATAAGCATTAATCTTTGACGGAACACCTATAGTAGCTGCTCGTTCTTGATCTTCAGATAAGCTCTCTGAAATCTTCTCCTATTGGGAAAAATAATCATTAATATTTAGTGAAATCTCCCACATAAAAACTAAGATTCATCATAAACTAAAATAAAATATAACAATAGAGTATGCATCAACTATGAGGCTTACGCATTAAGCAACACTGCAACACCATGTATAAAACACTTTGGCATTGTCACATTCATCAAGCTGTCGTCAAATGTTTAAAGCTAGGTGCATGTGAATAACATCATCACAATCATAGTATGGTAATAGCATTCTTTTTCTTTTGCAGATTTTGAATAAGCAAGTGAGAATTGTGTCATAGTCTATTTACACAAGAAGATGATCACGCAGATGATGTAAAAGGGAAAATTCAAACCAATCCAATAGCTGAAGCCAAAGATGCTAAGGAGCAAGCTACACTTTTTGCTTCTAGCAACATAACAAGCATTCTTGAAAATGATTCATTGGAAGCAGATACTCATGAAAATGATAAAAGTGACAAAATTTAATCTATCAGAGTAACAAAAACAAATTCATGGTGTAAGATATAAGATGTACTTACAGCAATGGCTTTTCCTTCTTCATTCACATAGCTTCCATTCTTCTTTAGTAATGTTGCCAATTTAACTTCGCTTCGACATACAGGTCTTCCTAATTTTAGCTCCTAACATCATAAATAAAATACAACTAGTTATCATATACTAAAACTTACTCAGTTTTATCATTTAGCAACATGTTGCCTTGATAGCAGAAAAATGTTAAATGATTAATAAAAAACATATTAGCAACATGTTCTTCTAGTCTTTTCTTTCATTTGCAATTTATTATACGACTACATACAACAAATAGGAACAATACATAATTACTACGGGAGAAAAAACACCCTATATAGTTAATTAACCGGATGCATTAGAATGTATCAAGGACCTCAAAGAAGTGAAGGAAATTGGAACTTGAAGAGCCAAACCTCAAAGACGATGCTCGTAATTGGAGAAATCGATGAAACCGCCATTGCATTTGAAATAGACCTTGACGAGAACCACACTTTCGTCCTCGCCGCAATTGAGATCGACGAAACCGCCGCGAGCCAACAAGATGACACAACTGTGAATCCAGCAATCAAGACAACAACAAGAAAGAATAAAAAAAATAAAGAAAACATAATCAAGAAAGAAGGAAAAGACACAACTAAAGAAAAATAAAGAAATTGATGTTTCACCTTGAGAGAGGAACTGATGAAGCAGCTTGCTCCTAGAGGGGGAGCGAAGGGACCAAACAGTGAGGAGCAGATTGAAATCTATTGAGCCAAGAAGTGAAATTCAGCCAGAAATATCAGATTATCAGATATAACAAATTCAGCAAGAAATATTGAGCGAGAAATCGATTGAAACTCAGTGAACACAAATGGGAACTGACCGATGATGTATCAAGCATATAAATCTAACTGAATGCAGCAAAAATCAAATTGAAAGCAGCAAAAATCAAATTGAAAGTGTTGTAACTTTATGTACCCGAAACAATAATAATGCAACAAACCCAGCTAGCCAAACAGAAAATAATTGCAACCCAAAATGCAAACAGCAGAATGTCAACTTCCTTATTCACACACACATTAACGAATTAGAGACAGAACCATATGAACAAAAATTGAGAATGTGAAATATCGGAGAACTCAGAAATTACTCAAACTGAATTGCAAGAAAATAAACCCAGAAACATTCAAAATGAGAGTTTCAGTTTCAGTTTCACCGAGAGAGAGCTTTCACGGTTTCCCTTCTGGTTCACTTCTTCACGGTTTCCCTTCTGGTTCACATTTAATAAAATGCTGCCAGCAAATCCATAACAGACACAAACTTTCTTATGAGAGTTTCAGTTTCTAGCTTATGACAACTTTCCACTAGCCAAACAAACAAAACTACAAGATAAACATTTAAAAGATAAGTTACAAAATGCACCTACAAGTTCATATAGGAATCAGCTGAAACAAGATAATCTGAAAGAAGAAGAAAAACATAATATTCAACATCAAACGATAAATGATGACCAAATGAATAATCATTGAAAAGACAATGAATGTCTCTGTACATCTAATAGTTATATATATATATATATAGACACACATATAGACATACTTCACTTGTAGTAAATGGGCCTTTGTAAAAGGATGACTAGCAGTAAAGTGGAGCCTGTCAGTTCATATCATAGATGTATTCTAAACACACAGAATCTAGATATCTACTCATTTAGCACGCAACATGTGAGATTAACAGATGTTAAAACTAAATATACCAGACAATATGAACCTTCCAAACCTAACCAATCATGCGAATGAAGCAGTATATTGGAGGCTAAAATTCCTTGGAAAAATTTAAGAGATGCAGAAATCTGGAAAAAGGGTTTCAAGTTACCATCTAATTCATTCAGTGTAAGTACTAAAAATTACAATCCCAAAGAAATTATATGTACGCCTAATTTGTTTGCCATAATCCTTAAATTCATATTTTAAACAAATCCTTACCCAACACATCCTCTCTATTTTAACATTTGTGCGCCTAATTTGGATCCTTAAACATTAATTTGTTATATCAAGTTTTCTTTACAAACAATTTTCGTTTGATTAGGGTTTCAAAAAGAAACGCAAGAAAACATCACAAAAGAAAAAGATAGATTGGGGATTTCAAAGAGTAAATTTGTGAGTTTCTATGAGAATGAGATGTGCTAACCTATTTGCATAATAGTGAAAGCAGGGAAGAGAGAAGTGGAGCTGCAATGACGGTGGAAACGCCAATGGACACAAATGCAATAACAGCGGAAGAGAGGCGCTGGCTTGTTGCGATGAGAACCAGAGATACGAGTAGTGCAAAGGAAAGAAGGAAACGATGGTAGAGATATGAGTAGAGATAAATAAAAGGGAGATAGACACTGGCTGGTGGCGTTGCTAGGTTTACTAGCGGTTTTCTCCTTTTCGTTGTTTTGCCACTGGAAAGGAGGGAACAAATAAAAAAGCGGAGGGATAAAGGAAAAAAGTTTGGGAATTCCCGGGTAGTTTTTGCCACGTTTGAGGCGTGGCCCGTATATGTCTTAGCCACGTATAGAATAACTGTGGCTACTCAAATGTGGCAAACAACAGCGTTTTTGGTAGTTACTTCTTTAATAAGTGATTTTAGGGTTTGAAGTATAGTGAACACTTGAAATTCTGTTTTGGTATTTATATTCTGAAATGGGTGAAGTACCCGACACTCAAACTTTTACCTTGTGTGGTTGTTTTGATAGTTTCAAAAGAATTGTAAAGATGTGTTGCTATGAAGTTAATTGGGGGCATGACTTTGATGATTTGATACACATAAATGATTGAATATATTGTTAGAATCTAGTAATTGAATTAATGTTGATGTTGGGAAAGAATTGGAGATCAATTGGAAGGAAAACAATGCACACAAAAAAAAAAAAAAACACGGGTTCCTGCACAGAGAGCACAGACCGTGTGTATAGGAGCATGACCCTTGCACACCTCTGGTGCTTAAACCATTTTTTATTCCTTTCCTCTCCTTTTGATACCCAATCTACTCCAATACCCTACTTAATTCAAGTACTAATGTATGTGATGTGTTTCTCCAATTTGTTTCTCATGAATATGTCTCACTATAATTGAATCCTGGTTGAAATCACATGCCATGATTGTAAACTTGGTTCTTACTCCTTGCTGTCCGAAATTTGTGTTCCGTGATAGTTCTTTATCAACCTATGTTATGAGAACTGAACCTTGGGAATGTGTTCAAATTGATTGGACTTTGGGATTTTTTTCTTATTTAGTTTTTGAGATATGCTTCTAATGTCGTAACTTATAATGTGTTCCTTTGATTTGAGTCTAGTCTAATATTTGATACGTTACATGTATGGAAATGATGTGTGCTCCTTCTTACCATGTAAAAATTTTATGTGTAAAGGAAGTGTTTATTTTAGTGATCTAATTTTGCTTGATTCTACTCAATATGTCCATGTTTGAGTGTCTAGGTTGAAACTGAGATAGGTATACCCGATTGTAATTGGTTTTGGTGGAATATTGTGATTTGCGGAATCATTCTCACTGGTTTTGTTTGGTTATCAATTGGGTTCTTTTAAATCACTCAGCTATAATGTTTAATGAGTTGGTATTTTTTATTTGACAAAAATGAGTTGGTATTTGACTTGTTGTAAACATGAAGTTTGATGTGTACATTGGTACTTGCTGACTTACATGATTGATTGGGATATGTTCGAATTGATGAATTGTAACATCCCCTATTTTACTATTTAATTATATTAGCATAATATTAATTATTAGCGATTTATCCCATTGATTTAAATTATTTAAATTGAAAATGACCTATTTGATTTTTTTAAGTATGAAATTGTGTGTGTGATTGGGAATTTAATTATGCTAAGATAGGGTGATTAGGGTTGAGGGAGTCATTAGGAAAAGGAAATGTTAAGTGGAGGGTATTTGTGTCTTTTGCCATGCCCTTTATATACCCTTCCAGCTGAAATACCAACACCCCATTCATCATTTCCAGAAAAAAATCTAAAATAGAGAAGTTGAGAGGGGAAAGGGTGCGAATGGGAGAGGAAGGGAAGAGGTGAGAGTTTCTTCAAACCACCATGCATCCTCAATATTTTTACACATTCTGAATCAGCTCCACATCTCCTTTCTAATGATACCAAAACCACAACCATCCTCCTCCTCCTTTCGAAATCACCATTGAAGCCCAACCAAGCTCCACTTAGATAAATTGCCAAATCTGACCTTGCATGTCTTCCTTGTAAGCCTTAGCACCAATTTCAGCACCCACATTTCGAATTGGAGCAACCTTAGGCATCATTTCAATAGCTGGGTTTCAGTGGGGAGGAGTGTCGGAGCGATTCCGGAGATAGTTCGTGCGTTGGTGTTGTGATCGAGTCCGAGGAGAGTTCGTGGTTCTCGGGAACGGTTGAATCATTGAAGTCTCGGCAATTAGGTGAGTTCTATACTCACTAGGATGTTATGGTCATGTGTGTTGTGTTTCGAATTTTGGTCTCGTAAGTTATGAAAACCGGTATTGAACCGTTTTATGAAAACTTGGATGAATCGTTAAATTATGTGTTTGATTATGTTAAGCCGTTGATTGTTGTTATGTTGTTGATTGGTTGATGATGATTGATTGGTTTCCATGACTGTTTTGATTGTATTATTAAGTTCGGATGTGAATCGGAATGGATACGGGAACGATCGGAATGGACGAGAAAACACGAAAACTGACTTTTCTGAAATACTGGTAGTCACGCACGGATCGTGCGCCCCTGGGCACGGGTCGTGCGTGAGGTTCTGGTACTCACGGTGGATTTCTAAAAATTGAGCACGGATCGTGCGCCAAGGGGCACGGGTCGTGTGTCTCTTGCTGGCACCCAATTTCCAACTATGTCCTAAGTCATTCCGATTGGTCCTAAGTCCCTTCTAATCCACTCCTCAAGGTTTCCCAAGGATGGAAACATATTAGTATCATGAAATCAAGTGCGATCGAAGTAATTTTATGTTATGTTCATGCCTTTGCCTATGTGATGGCCCGATGTGGTAATTATGAGACCGATTATGACTAAGTTAGGTTATCATAATGTTGAGTATGGGCGATACATTATGATACGGACTAGGTAATGGATAGTTATGAGTTAAAATAACAACGTTAGTAATTTCCGTGTGAGATCACCTAATGATAAGATCATGTTAAGTATAAGCTCACTGTTATGTTCACAGATCATTGTTCACTGCTCATTGTGCAAGGTATATTAAAATATATACATCAAGTTAGGGTGACGACCCTATTTCAGATTAGTGTGCTAGGAGAGAGGAAGTCATGATCCTTATGAACCTAGGCTCCATCAGGGACCCACTAGTGATTAGTGGGGACGGGTTCACCGGAAGCTTATTATGCCAAGTGACCGGTGACACGCTAAGAATCATTGTTAGGCTCAGTGATTGAGCATAGTTCATTGTTAGGCTCAGTGATTGAGCATAGTTCATTGTTAGGCTCAGTGATTGAGCATAGTTCATTGTTAGGCTCAGTGATTGAGCATATTTCATTATTAGGCTCAGTGATTGAGCATAGTTCGTTGTTAGGCTCAGTGATTGAACATGGTTCATGGTTTAGGCTCAGTGATTGAGATTAGTGTAACACCCCGAAATTAATTAAATAGTTATTTAGTATTTAGTTAATTAAATTAAATAGGAGTTGGTGATAGAAATAATAATAATAATAATAATAATAATAATAATAATGATGATAATAATAATAATAGTATTGGGTGGTTTTAGTTATTAATATATTATTTTATTTATCTGAAGGGGGTGGTGTTGGTACTTCGGAGGTGTTATGATTGGCCCAGTGCGCCAAGCCCAAGCCCGTAGACTTGAGCTGCTAGGCGCTAGGTTAGTGAAGTGGCGCCTCATTTGTGAAAAAAGAAAAGAAAGCGTGAGTTGAGAGAAGAGAAAGGAGAGAGCGTGAGAAGAGAAAAAGAAAAGAGAAGAACGGCACTAAGGGAGAAGAAAGAAGAAGAGAGGGGCGCGACTTCCATAGGAGAGGAGAGGAGACCAGTTGCTGTGGTTACTCGGTGTGCACGTGGAGGGGTCTCCGTCTTCGGTGAAACTAAGGTAAGGGTGGGTCTTGTCTTATAATAGGGAACATAATGGGATGTATGTAGGGGTTAGGTCCTATGTCCTATTTAAATTGACTTTTTATGTTGTTGATGATATATGAGTATGTTGTTGTTCAATTGTTGCTCATTGTGATGATATGCGAATTGTTGCTCTGTATGATGAATTTCGAATTGCGTACTAAGTGCTCGAATAAATGTATAAATGATGATGTTGGGCTGAATTCATTGAGTTTGGAGTAATTTTGTGGTGTTTGAAATAGTTGATGATGATTGAGCACTTGGTACTCATGTATTGTTGTTGGTGAATCTGATGTTTTGGGTGTTATAGGCGCATAAGGCGCCCTTGTGGTATTTTTAGTGTTGCTGGAAATTGTTGTCTAGGTGCGGAATTAGGCGCCCTTGAGTGGGGTGCCCCGCGCCAAGTATTGACGTTGTCGGAATTTTGGTCATGGAAGTAGGCGCCCTTGTGCTAGGCGCCCCGTGCCAAATTATTGTGTTTTGGCTAAGTGTATTTTGTGTTGTGTTTGTGTGCCATGTGCTAAGTGCATCTTATGTTGTGTTTGTGTGCCAAGTGCCAAGTTAGTGTGTGTTGGTGATACTTTGGTGTGGGTGTGTGCATAGGCGCCTAGGGTGCCATGGTGATGGTGATGATGGTTGTCCATATGGTTTTGGTGATTTCAAATAAAAATTGATTTTTTGGGTGAGTGAGGATTTTAGATGGTGGAAAAGAAAATATAATTTTGATGTTTTAAAATTGAGAAAAATTGATGTTTGGGCTGAATTTGTGTAAAAATCTGGTTCTGGCAGTGTGCTGGGCGCCAAGGGCGCTGTGTGTGTGGCTGGGCAAGTGTGGCGCGCGCCTGGGCGCTGGGCGCCTGCTGTGCGTGCGCTGTGTTGCGCGTTGGGCGCTGGGCGCCTGCTTGCGTGCGTGTGTGTGTGTGGCGCGCGCCTGGGCGCTGGGCGCCTGTTGTGCGCGCGGATGCGCTGTGTTGCGCGCTGGGCGCCAGTGTGCGTGTTGCCTGGGCGCTGGGCGCCTAAGGCGCCAGTTTCCAGCAGTGTTGCCTAATTTTTCCTAAATTTGTTTTTAACGTAACTTTTGACTCGGGTGTCCGTTTTAGGTGTTTCAAAGTGCGTTACGACGCTTATTTAATTGTCTATCTGTTTGTCCAGGCCAAAACCAAAACTTAATATTTTTCCCCGGTCGTTTTCTGAAAGTCCCAAGTGACTGTGTACTAGTTGTTGTTTGGTTTTGGAAATTGCTACTGTTCCTTTTAAATAAAATGTTGGTGTTCTTCATGAGACTAAGGTACTGATCCTTGTATTTTGAAATGGTGTTGTCACGGTGAAAGTAGTGTTCTGTGTAACAGTGTGGTATGCAAATAAATATATATATATATATATATGGTGTATATTATTATTGGTGAATGGGGTCTGTGATTCTCTTTTGGGTGTTGGTGAATAAACAAACTGTTGGTGAATATGCTGTGGCATACTTTTATTTGGTGAATCTGGTGTGTGCTGCATTGTCATGGTGTCGCATAATCATATGCATAATTTTTGGTGAATAGGCTTCGGCCTCGGGCTTCGGCCTAATTATAAATTTTGGTGAATGCCCTCAAGGCTCATTTTTGGTGAATGGATCCACATGCATATGCCCAGTGGAGTTTTGGGTTGCATCTCATACATTAAACATACAGTTGGCGAATGTCTTGGTGAACATTTATTTGGTGATTGTTTGGTGAATAATTAGTTGGTGATGAAATGGTGATTAATTTCGATTGACTGAACTGGTGATTAAAGTGAATATTGCTGTGATTGATGTAGTCCTGTATCTGTACATACTACTCCTTATGTACTTTATTATAGGGTTTGAGACTCACCCCTTTTGTTGATTTTTACCTTACAGGTAACCGTACTTGAAGGCCTTGACCTTCATTCCTTGAGTTCGAGTCGTTCTGATACGTAGCACCTGGGGGGCGTCTTATTAGATAGTGATTTTGTCTTGTACGACTTGTTGGATTTTATTTTAACGTTGTAACCGTATTTTTTTGAGTAATGGCCCGCCCATGATGCCACGTAATGATTTTAATTTAAGTTTAACAAATGACGTGTTTTTGAAGTAATTGTAGCATTCCGTTTCAAAAAAAAAAAAAAAAAATAATTTGTGCACTCTGATAATTGTTATAAATGAAAGGGGTAGAAACGGGTGTTACAATTAGTACCGCCACATAGTCAACTTTGAGGACTATGAGTCTGGAGTTTAGAATATGAATCAAGCATAATTGAACCGAGAGGATTAGTAAGGGGTCGCGATAGAACTCACTGAGACAAGTTGTCTCACCCAATCCATTGTTGTTGTTTTCAGTTAAGCAGGGGAAGATGAAGACCGTGAGACACGGCTATGAAGATGCTTGAGGAGCAGCCGCTATCCTTATTTCTTTATGTCTTGTATTTCAGTTTCCCTTGTATCTCTGTATTTTGTATTCAGTTTCTTAGATGTACGGTGGTACGACTTATGTTTTTAAGTTGTAAATCGCTTCCGCAGACTTTCGGTTTTGAGTACTGAACACTAGCCGAGGGTGTAAGGACCGTTTTATGTATTTTATGTTAAGATATATAAGCGAACTTGATGGGTTTTTAGCATCGAGTATCAGTATGTGTTCAGTATTTAAAAAGGAAGTCACTCTGATGTATGCCAGTAGTGCGCTTCGGTAATTTCTACATGATAGAAATTAATGGGGTGTTACAATTGGTATCAGAGCAGTTCGACCTAGTCGGGCTTAGAATCATGAGTCTCTTAAGTCCTCTAAGTGTGATTCCTCTTAGTATGCTATTAGACGTTTAGCCTGATCAACTAAACACTTTGTGCATATTTCGCAGAATGATGGCTGGTGGAAGTAGGAGAAGCGTCCCTGTTGATCCTCATACCGAATGGATGCAGAATGTCATCGAGACGCAACAGAAGATGATGAATGACATGATGCAAATGCAGCAGCAACAGATGGCTCAAATGTCTCAGATGCATCATGAGAGGATGGATCAACAACAACCAAATGTTCAACAACCTCCTCTGGAAGATCCGAATAGGGCTTACTTTCGTTTCCAGAAGATGACTCCCCAAAGTTTCAAAGGAGGACCTGAGGTAATGGTATCACATTTCTGGTTGGATTCGATGGAGAAGATTTTTAGGACCCTTCAATGTACCGAAGAAGAAAAGGTTCTTTTTGCCACCCATATGCTCGAGGAAGATGCTCAAACCTGGTGGACCAATGCTCATGAACTAATGGTAAATCAGGGAAGTCCGGTTACCTGGGCCAACTTCAAAGAAATGTTTTCTGGTCACTTCTTCCCTCCGGTGGTGAAGCTAGGCAAGCAAGCCGAGTTTGTTAACTTGAGGCAAGGTGAGATGTCAGTGGGTGAGTTCACCGCCAAGTTCGAAAGGCTGTCGCAGTTTTATCAATTGGCAAAGCATGCTCCGAATGATGAGTGGAAGATGCAGATGTATAGGGCAGGTCTTCGTGCCGATGTGGCCCAAGGTCTTAGCTCTTATGCTATGACTAGTTATGCTGGATTGGTGCAGCAAGCTTATGTTGCAGAGGCGGATCTCAACAGGATGTATGAGGAAAGGAAAGCATATCGGAAGGAAAAGAAAAAGGCATCGGAATTGCCAACCCCAAGTGAGGAGCCAAAAGGTAACTCCCACAAAGGAAAGCAAGCTACAGCATCCGAACTACTAAGGTCCGGTAAGTGTCCGAAATGCGGAAAGCCTCACACTGGAGAGTGTCGTTTGGGATCCACTGTGTGTTACTACTGCAAGGAAGAAGGGCATTATGCTAACGAGTGTCCGGCAAAGAAGAGGAATCGAGAGGAGAAATCTACTCCCGCCCGTGGAAGATTCTATGTGTTGGACGCTCAGAAGGGCAAAGCTGATGACAGTTCGGCGAAAGGTATTTCCTAGTCCAATTTTGAGGACAAAATTTTTAAAAGTTGGGGTGAATGTAACATCCCCTATTTTACTATTTAATTATATTAGCATAATATTAATTATTAGCGATTTATCCCATTGATTTAAATTATTTAAATTGAAAATGACCTATTTGATTTTTTTAAGTATGAAATTGTGTGTGTGATTGGGAATTTAATTATGCTAAGATAGGGTGATTAGGGTTGAGGGAGTCATTAGGAAAAGGAAATGTTAAGTGGAGGGTATTTGTGTCTTTTGCCATGCCCTTTATATACCCTTCCAGCTGAAATACCAACACCCCATTCATCATTTCCAGAAAAAAAATCTAAAATAGAGAAGTTGAGAGGGGAGAGGGTGCGAATGGGAGAGGAAGGGAAGAGGTGAGAGTTTCTTCAAACCACCATGCATGCTCAATATTTTTACACATTCTGAATCAGCTCCACATCTCCTTTCTAATGATACCAAAACCACAACCATCCTCCTCCTCCTTTCGAAATCACCATTGTAGCCCAACCAAGCTCCACTTAGATAAATTGCCAAATCTGACCTTGCATGTCTTCCTTGTGAGCCTTAGCACCAATTTCAGCACCCACATTTCGAATTGGAGCAACCTTAGGCATCATTTCAGTAGCTGGGTTTCAGTGGGGAGGAGTGTCGGAGCGATTCCGGAGATAGTTCGTGAGTTGGTGTTGTGATCGAGTCCGAGGAGAGTTCGTGGTTCTCGGGAACGGTTGAATCATTGAAGTCTCGGCAATTAGGTGAGTTCTATACTCACTAGGATGTTATGGTCATGTGTGTTGTGTTTCGAATTTTGGTCTCGTAAGTTATGAAAACCGGTATTGAACCGTTTTATGAAAACTTGGATGAATCGTTAAATTATGTGTTTGATTATGTTAAGTCGTTGATTGTTGTTATGTTGTTGATTGGTTGATGATGATTGATTGGTTTCCATGACTGTTTTGATTGAATTATTAAGTTCGGATGTGAATCGGAATGGATACGGGAACGATCGGAATGGACGAGAAAACACGAAAACTGACTTTTTTGAAATACTGGTAGTCACGCACGGATCGTGCGCCCCTGGGCACGGGTCGTGCGTGAGGTTCTGGTACTCACGGTGGATTTCTAAAAATTGAGCACGGATCGTGCGCCAAGGGGCACGGGTCGTGTGTCTCTTGCTGGCACCCAATTTCCAACTATGTCCTAAGTCATTCCGATTGGTCCTAAGTCCCTTCTAATCCACTCCTCAAGGTTTCCCAAGGATGGAAACATATTAGTATCATGAAATCAAGTGCGATCGAAGTAATTTTATGTTATGTTCTTGCCTTTGCCTATGTGATGGCCCGATGTGGTAATTATGAGACCGATTATGACTAAGTTAGGTTATCATAATGTTGAGTATGGGCGATACATTATGATACGGACTAGGTAATGGATAGTTATGAGTTAAAATAACAACGTTAGTAATTTCCGTGTGAGATCACCTAATGATAAGATCATGTTAAGTATAAGCTCACTGTTATGTTCACAGATCATTGTTCACTGCTCATTGTTCAAGGTATATTAAAATATATACATCAAGTTAGGGTGACGACCCTATTTCAGATTAGTGTGCTAGGGGAGAGGAAGTCATGATCCTTATGAACCTAGGCTCCATCAGGGACCCACTAGTGATTAGTGGGGATGGGTTCACCGGAAGCTTATTATGCCAAGTGACCGGTGACACGCTAAGAATCATTGTTAGGCTCAGTGATTGAGGATAGTTCATTGTTAGGCTCAGTGATTGAGCATAGTTCGTTGTTAGGCTCAGTGATTGAACATGGTTCATGGTTTAGGCTCAGTGATTGAGATTAGTACCGCCACATAGTCAACTTTGAGGACTATGAGTCTGGAGTTTAGAATATGAATCAAGCATAATTGAACCGAGAGGATTAGTAAGGGGTCGCGATAGAACTCACTGAGACAAGTTGTCTCACCCAATCCATTGTTGTTGTTTTCAGTTAAGCAGGGGAAGATGATGACCGTGAGACACGGCTATGAAGATGCTTGAGGAGCAGCCGCTATCCTTATTTCTTTATGTCTTGTATTTCAGTTTCCCCTGTATCTCTGTATTTTGTATTCAGTTTCTTAGATGTACGGTGGTACGACTTATGTTTTTAAGTTGTAAATCGCTTCCGCAGACTTTCGGTTTTGAGTACTGAACTCTAGTCGAGGGTGTAAGGACCGTTTTATGTATTTTATGTTAAGTTATATAAGCGAACTTGATGGGTTTTTAGCATCGAGTATCAGTATGTGTTCAGTATTTAAAAAGGAAGTCACTCTGATGTATGCCAGTAGTGCGCTTCGGTAATTTCTACATGATAGAAATTAATGGGGTGTTACATGAATGATGTGTGTTGTAATCTCTTTTGTTGAGAAAATGTACTTACTTTGAAACCTCATTTAGAATATCAAACATTTTTTCCGGATTAACATTTCTAAATGTTGTTAACATTTAGAACTTTTTATTGTGAAACACTTTATTCCTAGCTGTGGAATCGGCCAGAGGTTTGAAAAATATTGATTCCTCTGTTTCTTTAAGCAATTGTGTTGAGGAAGGAACTCTGTTCCTCGACTATGGGTTCCCTAACTCCTCCAAAGAGTGTAACGTTAGGTGTGAGAGGGGGATGTGTGTCTTGGATTATCTACACTAAGAAAAACATAAAGAAAAACGGTGAAGATAAAGTAAAACGCGAGAAAATAGTAATTTGATAAAATGTACAAGTGCTACTATATATATGCATGAGCCTTCATTGGCCAATATCCGAGCCTATATCTGCTCATCGTTGGATTAACTTAGATCAACTGTTATAATTACTCCTAATCCCTAGAAACTCGGAGTCTTCTCTCCACGACCTTAATAGCATGGGTTAGTGGGGTAAATCCTAGTCACTCCTATTTCCACGGCGTCTTCTGTTCACTGACCTTAACCGCTCTAACGTTGTATGTCCATGTGCATTCAATACTTGTGCTCCAATCAAGCATTCTTCACCTCAGCCTCAACCTTCTTCGGCAATGTCTCATTCTCGGCATTCGGCTGTTTGTTCCTGATAACTCTTATTTATAAGAGTTATTTATGCATTCTTAAGCCTAAATCATTGGATGTTCTTAAATAATTAGTTGTTTTATGTTGTAAATATCATGTTGTGATTAATGAAGGTTGCATCCCTGAGATAGAAATATTTGACACTTTGGTGCCCTATTGTGTGCTTTGATTTGTGTGTTCTATTACTGCCAGCACTGATTTTAGCGCATTCCAATTGTCAATCAAGGAAGGGCGCACTACCTAGGATGCCAGCACCTGATCAGAGAATATTCCACATTTTTCATGAGCACATGTACTTTTGGGCACGCATAAGGACAATGGGTGCCTCAAATTTAGGGTTTCTTGGATCATGTACCTTAGTGCTATATAAGGACAGCCTTCCTCTTCATTTATCATGCTAGGTCTGAAAGGAGAAAGTATAGAAATAGCTTTCTACCATTTTTGCACCGAAGCTATCTCAAATCACTAAATTGGAAGATCATTGTTGAAAGTGTTGCTGCAGCAACAACAGGAGCTAACAATACTCGGGGAATTGCTATCTTGGGAGCAGATTCGTATCTCCAAGCCTCAAATCTTGGAGTCTACCTTCGGTTTCTTCATCATAGTATAATCTCTTCCTTGTATAGTTATGACTTTAGCATTTATGTTCAAGTTATTTTTCTTGTGTTGTTCGCTCATTATGAGCTAAATACTCATAGTTGGAATGTTGGGATCTATGTAATGAAGTTTTAGTGCATTTAATGAAGTGTGTTTGATGTTTTGGAATTTTATCTTTTGTGAACTTAATATTTCCATCTTAAGTTAGGAATGATCAACTAATTTTAAGTAGCATTTGTAAATTCAGACATGGTTTGCGAATAGATCTCACAAGATAATATGGATAGTTAGTATTAAAGGACACTAATTTACTAGCCAAATTAAACACTATTTAGACTTCAATCCTCGTGGGAACGATCTTTATTTATCATTATACTACTTGTTGGACTGTGTATACTTGCACACGTTTTTACACAACAGTGCCTCAGGCGAGTCACTATGTGGTTGAGGTACCCTCCAATCGAGTCTAATTGTACCTCGGTGATCCTTCTCATTCCCTCAGGGACTCAGTCTCTTTGGATATTTATCCTCATGCTTCCAAACTGAGCTTTCCCATTGTTCTGGCAAGTATTAGATTATCCCTGCCCTAGTGCCTTTATAGCTGCCTCGCCCTTATCCTAGCCTTGAATTCTTCTTTTTCCCTCGGCCAACAACTTAATTTATTTTGGGTTAACACCGACATCTCATGGTAATCCCATGCAAAGCAGTCGCGGTACTCCTTTATCAATTCTACAACATCGGTTCAACATACACTAATCTTGGTCATCCTTGGTTCAACATCGGTTCCCAGGTTAACCTCTATCAGGGGGTCCTACGCCTCAAAATTAGGAGTCATTCGCTGGATATGTTCAACGTGAGGAGGATCGGCTAACTTTCCTACTTCAGCGTCGTTCGATACTCCCGTGTGCAAATTTTCTTGGAGCTCATCCTCCTGTTGCACCACACAAAATATTGTTTCCTTGATGCTGGACTCTACCTGAAAATGGCGTAGCCTGTCCAGTAGCCTCTGCAATTCTGGTGGAATATCAATCATCAGATTTTTTGTTAGGCCGTGGATCGGCCAACTTTTTAAGTTTTAATCCCTCTTTGGTTCATTCGCATGATTCCACTCCTCCTTCCTCATAGCTTATTGGTATGGAGATGGGACACAGTTGAGGAGAGTAGAAGATGACCTCGAACATATTAACTTTTGCAGGTAAGGGGTTTGGAATCGGCCTCCACTATCTCCACCTTATCACCAATCCGTATCATCAATTTCTGGTGCAAGGTAGAAGGAATGCATTCGCTGGTGTGGATCCAATCCCTATCGAGGATTACGACATCCGATGACCTTCCTTCTATAACGAAAAAAGCCGATAGCGTTAACTTTGACCCGAAAGTTACATCGGCCACCAACACACCCAAAGCATGAGAGGGGTGACCCATGAAACTAGTCATGGTCATGGTGGTTGGGATGAGATCCTCTGCGTTCTTGCCGAGCTTTTTCCTGGTAGCCAACAGTATGATGTTTACCACAGCCCCACCATCCATGAATACCCTGTTGAATATCCGTTTAGATGGGCATGGATGTACAATGGCTTCGAATGCTTCACCATGTCCACCGTATGATTTTCAAATAGCATACCCCCAGTCACATGGTTGTCTGATTCTGTCAAGGCAGCCCATTCGGCCTCCTCGCAAAAAAAAATCACCTTCAAGTTCTCTGGGTTGCCCCTCGGTTCCCTAGAACTCCAGTGGCAGCAATCCTATCATCTCTATCTCTACAAAGAAACCTTCCCTTCCCTCATTCAATATACCATCCAAGATAGAATCACTTATCCGCTCGTCTTTAAAGACGAGCGCCCCAAATAGGTCTTCTTCTTCATCACCCCTATCTACGTCCAGAGCGCTCTCGGCCAGTGGCTCTGTCTTCCCTTTACAAGAGGAAGCCTTGATGCTGGCTTCTGGTGCCTGAGACTTCTTGGGACTGTGAGAGCCAAGGAATTCCACCCCCTTTGGGATAGACTCCCTACCAGGGGTCGACAAGGAATTCCACCCGACATTCTCATCAGCAGACCGACCGTTCCCCCCATGCGGAAGGTGCTCAAGTCTTGGCTTCTGCCCTTTTGATTGGGGCTGCTACCTTCACGAGTATAGCTTAGACAACTGGAGCTCTCTTAGTTCTTGGGTGAGTCTACTAGGTTTGGGCAGTTTCTTATGGGACTTCCTCGGCTCGCTTGGCTCTCCAACTTCCAACCTTTGGTGTAGGTAAGCCATATGATCTTCTACAGTAGATTTCTCAGTAGGAGGTCCAAATCGGTCAAAGACCGATAACGTCCTTTTTGGGGGACCTTCCCGTTTCGGTAACCATAAATAGTTTTTCTTGCCTTTTCCCTTGTCATCTCCTGAGAAGGAGACCAAGTTAATGTCCACTGTGGGAAAAGGATTAAAATCAATGGTCATTTCTGCTATGCCCTTATCGGTCAACTTGAACCTTCCCTCCTTTATAGCCCTTTGAATGGCTCGGCGAAAGACGATGCACATAGAAGTGGCATGATTGTAAGAGTTGGGCCATTTGCAGTACTTCTCCCCCTTCAACTCCTCGGGAGGTGGTATCTTGTGGCCGTCAAGTAGCCTAATCTGCCTATCTTTGAGCAAATAGTCGAAGATCTGGCCAGCTTTAGATACATCAAAGGAGTACTCAGTTTTATTTTCCAACTCATACTTCTCTTTACCCTTGGGAGGCTTTAGAGATGGACATGAGTAGGTCTTTGCTTTAACTATATCAGCCGCCATGATGTCTCCCGTGGGCTCGAATGCACCATCATAGTCAGAATCATCGTCGGCATCAACTACTGCTACCAAATGCAGTCCTCGGCCTCTAGCACTCCTCTTTTTCTCTTTCTCATGTATGAACTGTTTTATTTGAACAACCCTGGATGCTAGAGTACGGAGGTCAGTGCAAGCTTGCCCCACAAGCCTTTCCTTCAATTGCGAGTGTATTCCAGAGATAGCCATGGAGGTGAGTTGCGATTTGGGGAATTGAACCGAACACTTTCCAGCCATATTTCTGATCCTTTCAATGAACTCGATCACCACCTCGTCCACCTTCTACCGTAGATCCATGAGGTCGGCAGTAGTGACATCGGGCTATGGCAAATAAAACCTGTCATGGATGAACCTCTCCATGTCTGCCCAGGTTTGAATAGAGTTTGGTGGAAGGGACGAGTACTAAGTAAAAACAGTCCCTATCAATGACAAAGGTAAGAGCTGCAGCTTATGGTATTCGTCATGATTACCTTCCCCATGTTGGGTCGTGATTCGGCCAATGTGTTCCATAGTTGACTTGCCACCATCTCCGAATAATATGGCAAAGTCGGGTGTTTTAAATCCTCTAGGCAAAGGCACCAATCTGTCCACCCATTCGGGGGTAAGCCTTCCTGTATACCGGCCTGTCAAATGGTGTAACATCCCCAAAATAATTAATGGAATTATTTGGATGTTAACCCAATTAAACTAATTTAGTACTCGACTGGTAAATTTAATGAGTGCTAAAATTATTTATTGGTTGTCATCGGATCGTTAACCGGATAATACGGGTCAAGGAAGTTTTGGAATCGAAATAAGAGATTTCGATCAATATGGTAATTTGACCGCGTTACAGCTTATATATTAAATAAATAAATATAAGTGTGTGTGTGTGTTAAAAAGAAAGGAAAGAAAAAGAATTAAGAAAGAAAAGAAAGAAAGAATGCGAGAGAGAGTTACAGAGAGGAGAAAGGAGAGAAAGAGAGAAAAGAAGAGAATGGGTTTGGGAGGAAGAAGAGGCACTAGAGAGAGATTGGCTCACCGAAACGACTTCCTTCCAACACGAAAAATGTTCGGCGTTCCTTCCTCTTCAATTTGGTACCAACATCATCATCATCAACTCACTCTCCATCCCTTTGCCATTTTCGAATTTTGAGACAAAATTGAGGGATTTTGTGGTGTTCATTTTCTTTTTGGGTCATGAAGCATGGAAACTTGAAATGGAAGCTTGGGTATTAAGGCTAGGGCGATTTTGAAGGAGCAAAGGTTAGGGATTGAGAAATCAAAATAATTGTGGTTATGTGTGAATAGTGTCATAGAGGTTAGGGGAGGAAGATGATGAATAGTGTTCATGAAGGATTTCGGGGAATTCGGTTTTACGGTCAAAAGATTTCTCGAGGTCGAGTGGGAAGCTTTGGGAGCGGATACGGATGTCGCCGGAGCGTGGAATTGTCTCGGGGAGCGTTCGTGTGGTTACTCGGTGAATTCGGCTCGATCGTGGCTCACGCTTCAAGGGTGAGTTTTACTCACGTTTAGGTTTTTAAATTCAATAAACATAAATTGTGAAATGTGTTTCGGTTTGATTCGTGTCGAAAACGTATTTTGTACGAAAATCACGTTTTAGGTCCAATCGGTTTTTGGATTGTTTGATTGATGATTTGATGATGATCATTGTTGTTTGAATATGTTTTCGGACTGTGTTTATAATGGTACTGGACTGGAACAGGTATCGGAATTGGTCGGAACGACGAAAAATGTGAAAACGGGATAAAATTTAGTGCTGTCAAAAGCGCACGACCCGTGCGTCCCAGGCGCACGGACCGTGCGCCCCTTTCGGTTTGTGTTTTAAAAAAATGCATTACAGGGCGCACGACCTTTGCGTATGGGCGCACGAACCGTGCGCTGTGTTCTGTCCAAATTTTCCAAACTTGCCCGAAACGATCCCGATCGATTCCAATCCTCTTCTAATCCTTTCCCCAACCCTTCTATAATGATATTAGGCTTATAATGCCATGAATTTGGGTATGTTTCAAAAGGGTTTTATAAAATACTTTTGATGTTGAAATTGTTTCGAAAAGCCGAACAATAGTACACGTGTGCGAATATGTTTTACTAATAATAAAGCGGACTATGAGTCCTACGTGGTATGGTATAACTGACGCGGGATGATTATTATTAATTCGTCTAAACCGGTCTACGATTCACGATATATATATTATATTGACTATACGAAACGACCCAATGCGGGGATTATGTTCGATTAACGGTCAAAGGTAGATGGACAAAATGTTCATTGAGTATAGGTGAACTAACAGGTCATCGAGTGTAGATATATTTAATATATATCGGGTTTGGGTGACGACCCATGTTGACATACTAGGAGGGGCAGTCATGATCCCCTACCCTAGGCTCCGAGGCCAATAGTGAAACTATTTTTGGTAAGGGGTTCGCCGGGATTAGTCTTGGGGCAGTCGGTGGTGTGTCAAAGTGTATTGAGTAACGTCCGCCGGGATTAGTCTTGGGGCAGTCGGTGGTACGTTACTGTTGTTTTGTAGTGTGTTCGCCGGGATTAGTCTTGGGGCAGTCGGTGACGCACTGAGTTATAGCAGATTCGCCGGGATTAGTCTTGGGGCAGTCAGTGGAATGCTATGTGTAAAATAATGCGGTTCATCGGGAGTTAGCGTTCGCGCAGTCGATGCCGTGTTGAGTGTTATTGTTGTTTTGTAGTGTGTTCGCCGGGATTTGTCTTGGGGCAGTCGGTGGAATGCTACGTGTAAAACAATGCGGTTCATCGGGAGTTAGCGTTCGCGCAGTCGATGACGTGTTGAGTTAACAATGTTTTAAAACTGGACCGAGAGTGCTAGTAGGGGTCTCGGTAGAACTCACTGAGATTGTATCTCACTGTTTATATGTTGTTGTTTTACAGAGAAGCAGGGAAAGTGGAAATCCAGGAGGCACGAGTAAGTGGAACTCGGACGGTGGCTGAAGATTTAGCTTTATGCTTAAGTTTATGTTTTCCCTTGTTATCTGTGTATCAAGACATTTTGTCTTTAGCGTTATGTTTTTATTTTCCGCTTTCTTGTAAGATATTGAACACTGTGTTTCACTGATTGTTTATGGTCTTATTTATGTTTAAGACTATTCTGTTGTTATTCAGTGAAAATTTTATAGTGGTGTTCAGTATTTCAACAGGAAATATATCTCTGATGTTTTAGGGATGGTGTACTTGGGTATTTTTACTCGATAAAAATACCGGGGTGTTACAGTTGGTATCAGAGCAGTTCGACCTAGTCGGACTTAGTTTAGGGTTGAGTCGATTCCTTGTTAGTCCTTTTTGTAATTACACTTGTGATGCTAAGAGACATTGAGCCTGATCAACTTAATACTTAGTGCATCATAAGCGGAATTATGGTAGGATGATCAAGACGCAATCCTCGACCAAGACCGGAGTCTCCAACCGGTGCATCCTCAGGAAATGTGGCATGACGGTGGAAGAATGCACCGCTAAGTTTGAGAAGTTGTCTCAGTTTTACCAAGTGGTAAAGTAAGCTCCGGGTGACGAATGGAGAATGCAGATGTATAAGAGGGGCATAGGTGCTTTTATGACTTATGGTCTCAGCTCTTATACTATTACCAATTATGTTGCCTTAGTGCAATCAGCCTATGTCGCTGAGGATGATCTCATGGGGAATACTGGAAAGGAAAGAAGGTAGTTGAATTATCAACTCCGAATGCAAGGTCCTAAGATAATTTCATCAAAGGAAAAGCAGATGCAATTCCTTGATTCTTCAAAGGTCAGAAGATGTTCTAACTGTGGAAAGCCTCACAGTGGTGATTGCAAGCGAAGATCTAATCGGTGCTATTATAGTAATGTAGAGGGTCACTATGGTAAAGAGTGCCCTGCAAGGAAAAGTTCCAAGGAGTTACAAGCAGCTCTAAGGCAAGAACGAGTCAACATTCTGGATGCTTAGACAGTTACGAATGCCGACGGTATACTTAGAAGGATGGGAGTCCTATTCAATAACTCGATCAGTATATTATATGATTCGGGTGAAACCTATTGCTGTATATCCCGATCGCGTGTGAATCGGTTGGAATTAGCTTTATCATCGCTATCTGAGCCGATAACTATTTTAACTGCTGCTAAGGCTCGTGTCCAGACCTAATCTTTGTATAGAAATTGTCAACTTGTCATAAGAGGCAGAAATTTCGTTGTAGAATTTATTGTTTGCCTATGAGAAGTGTGGACACCATTTTGGGTATGAATTGGATGACTGCAAATCTTGTTGCAATCGACTCTGTGAATTAACTATCAGCTTTGCTTCAGAATCAGTTGAATTGTCTAGGACGAATTCTGAAGCGGTTACCTAGTTCACCTTAGACGGTCAATCTTCATTCCAAGGTGCGGAAGCACATGTTAGTATGTTATCTGCATCCACTGAAACTAGTTTAGATTTGGCGAACATTTAGGTTGTGAATGACTTTCTGGATGTTTTCACGATGAAGTTTCTTACGAACCTCCAGAGTGAGAGGTAGAGTTTACTGTAGAATTGGTTCCTGGCACGGGATCAATATCTATTGTTTCTTCTTGAAGGTTTCTTGAGAATTAAAGGAAATGGAGTCTCAACTTGAAGAGTCGATGTTAAAGAAATTCATTCGACCGAGTGCTTCTCCAAGGAGTGCTCTGGTGTGGTTAGTCGAAAGGACAAATGGTAGCATGAGATTGCGCATTGATTATCGACAACTCAACAAAGTGACGATCAAGAATAAATACCCCTTACCAAGGATAGATGATTTGCTTGAGCAATTTGAGGTGCTGCAGTGTTTTCTAAAATTGATCTGAGGTCAGGATATTATCAATTAAAAGTTAGAGCCTTAGATATTCCGAAGACAGCTTTCCGTATTAGGTATGGACATTACGAGTTAGTAGTGATGCCTTTTGGTCTACCTAATGCTCCAGCGGTATTCATGGATTTCAAGAATCGAGTTTTCCACACGTACCTAGATCAATTTGTAGTCGTTTTCATTGATGGTATCTTGATGTGCTCGAAGACCATTGAGGAGCATGTCCAACATCTCCGCATTGTTCTGAAAGTACTCCGAGAAAATAAGTTATACTTGAAACCTTCGGAGTGTGATTTTTGGGTGTCAGAGGTAAAGTCTTTGGGACATGTGATTTCCCAAGTCGGGAGTTTCTGTAGATCCCAGTAAGAAGGAAGCGGTGTTGAATGGGAGCGACCAACAATAGTCACTAAGATCAGAAGTTTCTTGGGTCTAGCTGGATACTATAGGAGATTCGTTCAAGGGTTCTCACAGTTAGTTCTTCCACTTACCCGGTTAACTCGTAAGGGTCAACCTTTTACGCGGGATGCTGATTGTGAAGAATGTTTTCAAGAATTGAAGGTTTGGTTGACTTCTGCTCCAATCCTGATTCTTCCGGATCCGTCATTGGAATTTTAAATTTTCGATGACGCTTCAGGGAAGGGTTTAGGATGTATTCTAATGCAAAATCAACAAGTGGTAGCTTATGCGTCTAGACATTTAAGGTCTCATGAGAAGAGTTATCAGACTCATGATTATGAGTTGGTAGCTATTGTGTATGCACTGAAGATTTGGAGACGTTACCTGTATGGGTCTCGTTTCGATGTCTTTAGTGATCACAATAGTTTAAGGTATCTGTTTAATCAGAAAGAACTGAATAGCAGGCAGAGAAGTGTGTTGAGTTTCTGGAGGATTATAAATTAGTGTTGATGTAGCATTCAAGAGAGGCCAGTGTTGTAACTGATGCACTGAGTAGGAAGTCCATCCACATGGCCGAGTTTATTGATGCATGAAATGGAATTATCGGAGTCTTTCAGAGACTTAAATCTGAATTCAAAATCAAGGAGGAACCGGTTAGTGTTGAGCCATATGAGGATCTCTAGTTCCCCAAGGGATTCTATACGCTTAGCACAGGAAGTTGATGTGAAGCCACAATCACAAAAGGTATTTCCAGATTTTACCATGGATAGTGATGGAGTCGGTTGTTTCAACGGTAGGATCTGTGCGCCCGATGATGAGAAAAATAGAAGGCAAGTGTTAGAGGAAGCACACCGAAGTTTATATTCTGTACACCCTGGATCCACCAAGATGTACAGAGATGTAAAGCAGATGTATTAGTGGCAAGGTATTAGTTGATAATCTCTTCTTTGTGAAGGTTAACAATAAGATGGTATTATATGATTCCGTTTGACAAGTCGAACGCGAACGCGAATAGGTAGGTGAGGTAACTGTTGACTGTTTTTTTTTTCACATTGCGATTAACCACCAAAGGATTAAGTGATGGATCTGCTTGCAAGAGTCTGAAACTTCCGAAGTGAAGCTGGGCGTGCGGTATGGTAGTTTTGAAAAATCATTTTTGTGAAAACCCGCATGCTAAAGTTAATTTTGGGAACGAATCAAGAGGTTAATAACGTCTGATTGAGGAAGAAAATCCTGGGAGGATTACTTTGGTTGAGGGGAAGTTCTCAAAGCTATGGACTAATTTGGAAAGGAATCGGGTGCGTCGTTGGTGAAAACCTCATGAAGAAGTTGCAATATAAGAAAAGGAGCTCTGAGTTTTGTTTGATAGCTGTTCTGAGAACAACTGAGGTGATTTTCATTGTTTTCAAATTTATTTGATGTCCCCACGGTTTATTTCTACGCTTAAGGTCAAAGCTTATTGTAAAATCCTCATTTCACCTTTTGAAAAGTGTTGTCTCGAAATCTTGGGGGCGAGTCAGGAAGTTTCATAGATGACTTTCCGTCACATTTTTCAATGTGTACGGAAACTGTTATGATATTAGAGGATTTGTTGAGAAAGTGTTTACACCCTTCGAGAAAATCATGTTTGTACTTACCTCTACCGAGAAGTACCAGTTGTGGATCTCATATTCAACATATATTCTACCAAGCGTCTTGTATTAAACCCTTGATTTAGATTAATCAAAGTTGGGGAGTAAACGAGGATAATTGGAATGAAGCTTCGGAAGTGTTTTCAAACGCGGTGCCGAGCCGATGTAGGCGAATGATGAGTTTCTCGTGTTGATTCGTAACCAGAGAGTTCGTATCGAGGTAGTAGTGGATCATACTTGGAGATTGATGTGCCAACTTTAGAAAGATTTTCTACACTCATTTCGTTAATTCAAGATTGTTTTCTCGCAAATTTAGACCTTTCTGAGAATGTCGATCCTCGGTTAGACCTTTCTGAGAATGTCGATCCTCGGTTAGTCGGTTTGAGGACAAAATTCTTTCAAGTTGGGGAGAATGTAACATCCCCAAAATAATTAATGAAATTATTTGGATGTTAACCCAATTAAACTAATTTAGTACTCGACTGGTAAAATTAATGAGTGCTAAAATTATTTATTGGTTGTCATCGGATCGTTAACCGGATAATACGGGTCAAGGAAGTTTTGGAATCGAAATAAGAGATTTCGATCAATATGGTAATTTGACCGCGTTACAGCTTATATATTAAATAAATAAATATAAGTGTGTGTGTGTGTTAAAAAGAAAGGAAAGAAAAAGAATTAAGAAAGAAAAGAAAGAAAGAATGCGAGAGAGAGTTACAGAGAGGAGAAAGGAGAGAAAGAGAGAAAAGAAGAGAATGGGTTTGGGAGGAAGAAGAGGCACTAGAGAGAGATTGGCTCACCGAAACGACTTCCTTCCAATACGAAAAATGTTCGGCGTTCCTTCCTCTTCGATTTGGTACCGACATCATCATCATCAACTCACTCTCCATCCCTTTGCCATTTTCGAATTTTGAGACAAAATTGAGGGATTTTGTGGTGTTCATTTTCTTTTTGGGTCATGAAGCATGGAAACTTGAAATGGAAGCATGGGTATTAAGGCTAGGGCGATTTTGAAGGAGCAAAGGTTAGAGATTGAGAAATCAAAATAATTGGGGTTATGTGTGAATAGTGTCATGGAGGTTAGGGGAGGAAGATGATGAATAGTGTTCATGAAGGATTTCGGGGAATTCGGTTTTACGGTCAAAAGATTTCTCGAGGTCGAGTGGGATGCTTTGGGAGCGGATACGGATGTCGCCGGAGCGTGGAATTGTCTCGGGGAGCGTTCGTGTGGTTACTCGGTGAATTCGGCTCGATCGTGGCTCACGCTTCAAGGGTGAGTTTTACTCACGTTTAGGTTTTTAAATTCAATAAACATAAATTGTGAAATGTGTTTCGGTTTGATTCGTGTCGAAAACGTATTTTGTACGAAAATCACGTTTTAGGTCCAATCGGTTTTTGGATTGTTTGATTGATGATTTGAGGATGATCATTGTTGTTTGAATATGTTTTCGGACTGTGTTTATATTGGTACTGGACTGGAACAGGTATCGGAATTGGTCGGAACGACGAAAAATGTGAAAACGGGATAAAATTTAGTGCTGTCAAAAGCGCACGACCCGTGCGTCCCAGGCGCACGGACCGTGTGCCCCTTTCGGTTTGTGTTTTAAAAAAATGCATTACAGGGCGCACGACCCGTGCGTATGGGCGCACGAACCGTGCGCTGTGTTCTGTCCAAATTTTCCAAACTTGCCCGAAACGATCCCGATCGATTCCAATCCTCTTCTAATCCTTTCCCCAACCCTTCTATAATGATATTAGGCTTATAATGCCATGAATTTGGGTATGTTTCAAAAGGGTTTTATAAAATACTTTTGATGTTGAAATTTTTTCGAAAAGCCGAACAATAGTACACGTGTGCGAATATGTTTTACTAATAATAAAGCGGACTATGAGTCCTACGTGGTATGGTATAACTGACGCGGGATGATTATTATTTATTCGTCTAAACCGGTCTACGATTCACGATATATATATTATATTGACTATAGGAAACGACCCAATGCGGGGATTATGTTCGATTAACAGTCAAAGGTAGATGGACTAAATGTTCATTGAGTATAGGTGAACTAACAGGTCATCGAGTGTAGATATATTTAATATATATCGGGTTTGGGTGACGACCCATGTTGACATACTAGGAGGGGCAGTCATGATCCCCTACCCTAGGCTCCGAGGCCAATAGTGAAACTATTATTGGTAAGGGGTTCGCTGGGATTAGTCTTGGGGCAGTCGGTGGTGTGTCAAAGTGTATTGAGTAACGTCCGCCGGGATTAGTCTTGGGGCAGTCGGTGGTACGTTACTGTTGTTTTGTAGTGTGTTCGCCGGGATTAGTCTTGGGGCAGTCGGTGACGCACTGAGTTATAGCAGATTCGTCGGGATTAGTCTTGGGGCAGTCGGTGGAATGCTATGTGTAAAATAATGCGGTTCATCGGGAGTTAGCGTTCGCGCAGTCGATGCCGTGTTGAGTGTTACTGTTGTCTTGTAGTGTGTTTGCCGGGATTAGTCTTGGGGCAGTCGGTGACGCACTGAGTTATAGCAGATTCGCCGGGATTAGTCTTGGGGCAGTCGGTGGAATGCTATGTGTAAAACAATGCGGTTCATCAGGAGTTAGCATTCGCGCAGTCGATGACGTGTTGAGTTAACAATGTTTTAAAACTGGACCGAGAGTGCTAGTAGGGGTCTCGGTAGAACTCACTGAGATTGTATCTCACTGTTTATATGTTGTTGTTTTACAGGGAAAGTGGAAATCCAGGAGGCACGAGTAGGTGGAACTCGGACGGTGGCTGAAGATTTAGCTTTATGCTTAAGTTTATGTTTTCCCTTGTTATCTGTGTATCAAGACATTTTGTCTTTAGCGTTATGTTTTTATTTTCCGCTTTCTTGTAAGATATTGAACACTGTGTTTCACTGATTGTTTATGGTCTTATTTATGTTTAAGACTGTTCTGTTGTTATTCAGTGAAAATTTTATAGTGGTGTTCAGTATTTCAACAGGAAATATATCTCTGATGTTTTAGGGATGGTGTACTTGGGTATTTTTACTCGATAAAAATACCAGGGTGTTACAAGTGGTTCAGCTATCAGGTTCGGTTCCAGGTATTGGGACCTCGACGGCCTCGACTCAGTTGGAACAGTTGGACGTCACACTGTATTTGGGGGACCTTACACCTAGCTGTGGTGGTACCTGAGGTGGACTAGTAGCCCATTGGTGCCCAGGCATCACCTGGCCGAGGTTAGCAAAGCCAGTTCCTTGAGCAGATGCCTGGCTATTCTGGCAAGGTGGAGCTTGATTCCATTGCTGCTCGACAAAAGTACCAGTCATCTGGGGTATGCTTGTGAACCCACTGGAAACAGCAAGGGTGCTTCAGGATACGACTGACTAGGTAGCAGACTAATCGAGACAGATGTATTCGGGACCCATGGCTGCTGATTCGGGTAGTATCCGCCTGAGCTGTTGAGCCCTAACTCTGGGCCGAAGGCTTGCCCCCTACGTAGGGTGGATGGTTAGCTGTCGCGGGTCACCCATAGGATGATCCCTGCAGTAAACCAATCGATCTCGTAGCCTAGGGAGGCCTCCTGGCCATTTGCACCTGTCCCTGCTAAAGATTAGCCATATTAGTAACATTCCCCATAAACTGTCCCCCAGTGTTGGCGTTGGCAAAATCACAAGGCTGCGGAAATACAAGAGTAGGATTTACTTGATGAGAAAGTGCCTGCTGAGACTCGACCATATTCCCATATGGCTGAACCTGATGCATGCTTCCCAGGGTAACATGAGAAGGCTCCTGCTGAGGTCGTGCCACACCGGCATATACTGGAGCCTATTGCACGCTCCCCACTGAGCTAGGTTGTCCTCCATGTGGTTGGCCGGGAACGGCAAGACTCATCGCGCTGCTAGCTTGAGCAGCACATCTCTACTCATGTTCTTTGGCCTATTGCACTTCGTTGTGCATCATAAGTTTAACTAAGTCTGCCAGTTGTTGGGAAACTTTGAACATAATGTCATGAATGCCCATGTCTATCTGTTGCCGAATGAACGATCTGGTCATCACCACGGGCTCTTCTATAATCGGCTGCGATCGATCATTAGGTTCCACAACAACCGCATGAGGTGTGGCCCCCGACGTACCAGTAGCCTCTGTGTTCTTAGCCTTCGTTGTAACCGTCTTTTTGGATGCAGAATTCGGTTCCACGCTTAGGCTTCGACTAGAGCGTAATTACATATGCCAATGATAATCCAGTCTTGGCGAATTAAACTCAAAGGTTTGTTTATCTTTGTCTGTCCCACCTGGCGTGCCAATTTTGTTGTTGTCAAACACTTTATTCCTAGTCGTGGTATTGGCCAAAGGTTTGAACAATTTTGATTCCTTTGTTTCTCCAAAGAGTGTTAGGTTACGTGTGAGAGGGACGTGTGGCTTGGATTATCTACGAACTAAGAAAAACTTAAAGAAAAATGGTAAAGATAAAGTAAAATGCGAGAAAGTAGTAGTTTAATTGATTGGTGTGTGTTTTTAAAATTTAAAAGTGCTACTATATATATATATATATATATATATATATATATATATATATATATATATATATATATATATAGGTATACATGAGCGTTCATTGGCCACTATCCGAGCCTACATCTGCTCACCGTTGGATTAACTAAGATCAACGGTTATAATTAATCCCAATCCCTAGAAACTCGGAGTCTTCTCTCCACGACCTCACTAGAATGGGTTAGTGGGGAAAACCCTAGTCAATCCTCTTTCCACGGCATCTTTCGTTCATTGACCTTAACCGCTCCAATGTTGTATGTCCATGTGCATTGAATACTTGCGCTCCAAGCAAGCATTTTTCACCTCGGCCATAGCCTTCTTCGGCATGTCTCATTCTCGGCCTTCGGCCGTTGGTGGCTCAACCGAGTCACTATGTAGTCGAGGTACCCTCCAACCGAGTCTCATTGTACCTAGGTGATACTTCTAATTCCCTCGGGGACTGAGTCTCTCTGGATATTTATCCTCATGCTTCCAAACTGAACTTTCCCTGTGTTCTGGCAAGTATTAAATTATCTCTGCCCTAGTGCCTTTATAGCTGCCTCTCCCCTAGCCTTGAATTTTCCTTTTTCCCTCGGCCAACAACTTAATTTATTTTGGGCGTTAACATAACTTCACTTAGAAAATCATTTGAGTTCCCGTAAATTATGTTTTTGCTTATAAATGTTTTCCTTGACTCTCTAGCCTTTTCTTGAGGGTAGACAATAATTATTTTTATCATTATTACTCTTCAATGTAGGTAGATACTGTAACACCCCAATATTTACTCACTTGTAGAAACATCGAAATGCACCACTTGGCATACATCAGAGTTACTTCCTGTCTCAGATATTGAACACGACTAAAAATTTTCGATAATAAATTATCGAACGCGCTTACATAACTTAACATAATCTAAAATACGTGTCTTACTACTTTTCATGCCTAGTGTTCAATACCCAAAATAGAAAGTTGCGGAAGCGATTTACAACTTGATACCTAAAACATCTACATCTCCTTGCGGTAGCTTCATAACCGAGCCTCATTGCCTTTACTTTCCCTGAAAACCACAAATCATAAAGGGTGAGATAACATTATCTCAGTGAGTTCTATCGAGACCCCTTACTAACTCTTTCGATTCATTATGCTTGATTCATTAATCGTAGTCCTTAAAGTTGACTTCTTGGAAACCTGAAACGTGTAACTCGTAGTCCTCCTAAGCAACATACGAGAGACACACACATAACAATGATTCTAAGCATATCACCGACAACTTTATTTGAAAGCTACCGGCAAACCCATTCCTTGGCCATTCTTTACCAGGGACAAACGATGACGGGGCCTAGGTTTTGGGGTTCACGACTTCCCCTCCCACAAGTATGCTAATCCATGAACGGGGTCGTCACCCTAACAGTGATGTATATTAATATATACCTTGGTATGAACATAACAATGGTGCAAACATAGCATAACGCAACTTGGCTTTGTCTTTATCCTTTCATTAGGTGATCTCACACGTAATTTCTTAGTTTGTTAACTTAAATTATTAGACACTTATAAACCAATCCACACATTAACATTCCACACACATACCATGTACCCGCATTGGGCAGTCAATAAACAATGGGCCGCAAGGGCTTGTAATAAGCAGTGGACCGCAAGGGCCGTTAATAAACAGTGGACCGCAAGGGCCGTTAATAAACAGTGGACTGCAAGGGCCGTTAATAAAAGTGGCATGAACATGACATGGAGTTTTACTTCAATCACAGTCAACATAATCATAAACATCAAACAGTTCATTGAAAACATAATCCACTAAAGAAGCAACAATTCAAACATTCTAATTCAGCATATGTACCTAAACTTTGAGAATTTATTTAACCTATCAAACGGCCACGGAATTTAGCAAACGACCCCTCTACGGAAAGCTAAGGACGTCTAGTTTCTGACTTTGTTTTTAGAGTTGTAGAATGATGGGTCAATAAATACAGTTTTAGCAAATAACACAGTATGTTCAGAAAACGGGACTACGACTGTGACCTAAATTGTGATCCTTCTAAAATGACCAAAACCCACTCAATTAACCTGGAACCTGAGCCTAACAGTATAAAATTAAGTCTAGTTTTCAAAGAAATAGAAATCATCCGAAAAGGAGTTCAATTCTAACCACCATTCCCAAAACACTGACCCTATGTCCAGATTGTTCCCAGAAGTTTTCCCTAACTTGTGGAGCCTATAACTTGAGCTACACAATTTCATCTTCAACCAAATCAGAGCCAATTTAACGAGCATTCAGTCTAGTTTCTAAAATGATAGACCACATGATTTTCTAGTCAGTAATGCATTCCCAGTAACTAAAGTACTGAACCTACTCCAGAATATCCAAAAACAGTGAAATTAGCAATACAATTAACACCAAGCAAGCACCAAATTAATCCATTGACTCGAGACATGAAAATCCGTGACAACAAAGATTCCCTAGTGAGTATAGAACTCACCTTTGGCGATGAAAATCGCACACAACCGAAGCTCTGTGAACTCGAACGAACGGTAACACGCGAACTCTCCCGAATCCGCTCCAAATTGTCACGAACTCGCCTAGGACTCGATCAACTTTCGAAACAGCAACCAAACTCGAATCCCAACTACTGAACTTCCTTCCCCACTAACATGCAATACCTTCAGTAGCTCCCAGAGCACTATGGGGACTCAAAGTAAGCTAGAGAACCTCTCTTCTATCAACTCTCCCAGATTTGTGTTTTCCAGCAACTAAGTGACGTATTGCAACGAACATAACTCGGTCAATTCTCCACTAAACTTAGCAAAACGAGTGACTATTGTGAATGGAATTTTATCTAGTTTCTGAGGGTGGAACTTTCAAACGCATGCAACCAGTACTCAGAGAGTTAAAACGAAAACACTGAAACTGGGTCAAAACTGTGACTAATTAAGAAGTGAAACTTGTGGACACGATAAATCCCTTCATTCTCAATGAAATTGGATGGTTATTGGGCCTAAACTGAAGAATTTTGAGTCTAGTTTTTAAAGAAACAGAAATGAGCTCAAATGGAGGTCTGTACAAGGAGATATATGGTAATCACTGAAGATGGGTCACACGGGTTTCACACAGGATTCTGCTTGGGCTTGTATCTTTAACTTCTATCTTGAATTCGAAAATGGTGGATGATGAAAGAGGAAGGTCTAGCTTCTGAAATCAGTATCAATGTGAGGAGGATTGAAAATGGACAACAATGGTACTGAAATGGGTCACTGCATTGAGGATTGATGAATCTCTCCCTCCTTCTTCTTCCTCACTCTTCGCAACCCTCTCCTCTCTCTCTCTCAAATTCTGCTTCTGAAAATTCTGGAATGAAAGTGATGCTGTGTGTGTTGTGGGGTGGGTTCAGCTTTGGTTACTTTATGAGGGGGAAAAGACTATTTTGTCCCTCTCCTTAGCTCCTCACTTAACTAGTCCTAATATAACTATTTTACCATAACCAACTTACTTAGCAATTTGTAACAACCATGCACACACACAATAAATCATTTATGTCACACATTTCTTAATAATACAATAATTCACTTCCTCATAATAATTGAGTTATGCTAAGTATTAATTAACCTCTTGCTAACTTCTATTAACCAACTTAGCTAAAATTGGGGATGTTACAATCACCCCAACTTGAAAGATTTTGTCCTCAAAATCGTCCAAGTTACTCAGTGAACATTAACCTGAAGCTTCATCTACCTCCATTCTCCTTCAAAAGTCAAACCCTAACTCCTCTTCGAGACACTTAAAGGGATTCACCCCAACTTGGATTGACCATAGTCAATTCTATCCTCGTACATTAACTATCGAAGGAAATCATGATCGCATCAAAGAGTTTAGGAAAAGAAGCAAGTTACATTTTCAAAGAGTGGTTTTGCTCTTTAGTGCAATCATGTTTTCGTCCATACTTAATGTAACTTGAACTCTCTGCATGGTCCTATGGTTGAACCGGCTTCAAGAATTAAACAGTCGCCCACACAGCTGCTTCGAATCATCACTGATGCCCATCTGTTGTTCCGGATCGTCAACTGTAGCCCGCTGCTTCTGCTGCGCGCTCTAATGCAACGAGAAGGCTAAAAATCTTATGGTTTAGGGTTTCGGACATTTTCGGAGCTAAGGCAACCAATAGTCATCATTCTCAGTAAATCACATGAAACATTGAGCGGATCCTGACTCAACACTTCACATAATATACTAAAAGGTTCTGACAGTCAAACGTCTAAGTCCCTAACTGACTCAATCTAATAACCTCTTGACCGCAAGGTCACTAAGCCCGACTAGGTCGAACTGCTCTGATACCAAATGTAACACCCCAATATTTACTAACTTGTAGAAACATCGAAATGCACCACTTGGCATACATCAGAGTTACTTCCTGTCTCAGATATTGAGCACGACTAAAAATTTTCGATAATAAATTATCGAACGCCCTTACATAACTTAACATAATCTGAAATACGTATCTTACTACTTCTCATGCCTAGTCATACAATCGAATATACATATCAGACAATAATAAGTCATACAATCGAATATACATATCAGACAATAATAAGTCATACAATCGAATATTCATTATGCTTGATTCATTAATCGTTGTCCTTAAAGTTGACTACGTGGAAACCTGAAACGTGTAACTCGTAGTCCTTCTAAGAAACATACGAGAGACACAAACATAACAATGTTTCTTAGCATATCACCGGCAACTTTATAAGAAAGCTACCGGCAAACCCATTCCCTGACCATTCTCTACCAGGGACAAACGATGAAGGGGCCTAGGTTTTGGGGCTCATGACTTCCCCTCCCACTAGTACGCTAATCCATGAACAGGGTCGTCACCCTAACAGTGATGTATATTAATATATACATTGGCATGAACATAACAATGGTGCAAACATAGCATAACACAACTTGGTCTTGTCTTTATCCTTTCATTAGGTGATCTCACACGTAATTTCTAAGTTTGTTAACTTAAATTATTAGACACTTATAAACCAATCCACACATTAACATTCCACACACAAACCATGTACCCGCATTGGGCAGTGAATAAACAGTGGGCCGCAAGGGGTGTTAATAAACAGTGGACGGCAAGGGCCGTTAATAAACAGTGGCATGAACATGACATGGACTTTTACTTCAATAACAGTCAACATAATCGTAAACATCAAACAGTTCATTGAAAACATAATCCACTAAAGAAGCAACAATTCAAACATTCTAATTCAGCAACTGTACCTAAACTTTGAGAATTTATTTAACCTATCAAACGGCCACGGAATTTAGCAAACGACCCCTCTACGGAAATCTAAGGACGTCTAGTTTCTGACTATGTTTTTAGAGTTGTACAATTATGGGTCAATAATTACAGTTTTAGCAAATAACACAGTATATTCAGAAAATGGGATTGTGACCTAAATTGCGATCCTTCTAAAATGACCAAAACCCACTCAATTAACCTGGAACCTGAGCCTAACAGTAGATAATTAAGTCTAGTTTTCAAAGAAATAGAAATCATCCGAAAAGGAGTTCAATTGAAACCACCATGCCCAAAACACCGACCCTATGTCCAGATTGTTCCCACCATTTTACCCTAACTTGTGGAGCCTATAACTTGAGCTACACAATTCCAAATTCAACCAAATCAGAGGCAATTTAACGATAATTCCGTCTAGTTTCTAAAATGATAGACCACATGATTTTTTAGTCAGTAATTCGTTCCCAGTAACTGAAGTACTGAACCTACTACAGAACATCCAAAAACAGTGAAATTAGCAATACAATTAACACCAAGAAAGCACCAAATTAATCCATTGACTCGAGACATGAAAATAAGTGACAACAACTATTTCCTAGTGAGTATAGAACCCACCTTTGGCGAGGAAAATCGCACACAACCGAAGCTCTATGAAGTCGAACGAACGGTAACACGCGAACTCTCCCGAATCCGCTCCAAATTGTCACGAACTCGCCTAGGACTCGATCAACCTTCGAAACAGCAACCAAACTCGAATCCCAACTACTGTACTTCCTTCCCCAATAACATGCAATACCTTCAGTACCTCCCAGAGTACTATGGAGACTCAAAGTAAGCTAGAGAACCTCTCTTCTCTCAACTCTCCCAGATTTCTGTTTTCCAGCAACTAAGTGACGTATTGCAACGAACATAACTCGGTCAATTCTCCACTAAACTTAGAAAAACGAGTGCCTACTGTGAAGGGAATTTTATCTAGTTTCTGAGGGTGGAACTTCCAAACGCATGCAACCGGTACTCAGAGAGTTATAACGAAAACACTGAAACTGTGTCAAAACTGTGACTGATTCAGAAGTGAAACTTGTGGACACGATAACTCCCTTCATTCTCAATGAAATCGGATGGTTCTTGGGCCTAAACTGAAGAATTTTGAGTCTAGTTTTTAAAGAAATAGAAATGAGCGCAAATGGAGGTCTGTACAGGGAGATATATGGTAATCACTGAAGATGGGTCACACGGGTTTCACACAGGATTCTGCTTGGGCTTGTATCTTTAACTTCTATCTTGAATTCGAAAATGGTGGATGATGAAAGAGGAAGGTCTAGCTTCTGAAATCAGTATCAATGTGAGGAGGATTGAAAATGGACAACAATGGTACTGAAATGGGTCACGTGCATTGAGGATTGATGAATCTCTCCCTCCCTCTTCTTCCTCACTCTTCGCAACCCTCTCCTCTCTCTCTCTCTCTCTCTCAAATTCTGCTTCTGAAAATTCTGGAATGAAAGTGATGCTGTGTGTGTTGTGGGGTGGGTTCAGCTTTGGTTACTTTATGAGGGGGAAAAGACTATTTTGTCCCTCTCCTTAGCTCCTCACTTAACTAGTCCTAATATAACTATTTTACCATAACCAACTTACTTAGCAATTTGTAACAACCATGCACACACACAATAAATCATTTATGTCACACATTTCTTAATAATACAATAATTCACTTCCTCATAATAATTGAGTTATGCTAAGTATTAATTAACCTCTTGCTAACTTCTATTAACCAACTTAGCTAAAATTGGGGATGTTACAATCACCCCAACTTGAAAGATTTTGTCCTCAAAATCGTCCAAGTTACTCAGTGAACATTAACCTGAAGCTTCATCTACCTCCATTCTCCTTCAAAAGTCAAACCCTAACTCCTCTTCGAGACACTTAAAGGGATTCACCCCAACTTGGATTGACCATAGTCAATTCTATCCGCGTACATTAACTATCGAAGGAAATCATGATCGCATCAAAGAGTTTAGGAAAAGAAGCAAGTTACATTTTCAAAGAGTGGTTTTGCTCTTTAGTGCAATCATGTTTTCGTCCATACTTAATGTAACTTGAACTCTCTGCATGGTCCTATGGTTGAACCGGTTTCAAGAATTAAACAGTCGCCCACACAGCTGCTTCGAATCATCACTGATGCCCATCTGTTGTTCCGGATCGTCAACTGTAGCCCGCTGCTTCTGCTGCGCGCTCTAATGCAACGAGAAGGCTAAAAATCTTATGGTTTAGGGTTTCGGACATTTTCGGAGCTAAGGCAACCAATAGTCATCATTCTCAGTAAATCACATGAAACATTGAGCGGATCCTGACTCAACACTTCACATAATATACTAAAAGGTTCTGACAGTCAAACGTCTAAGTCCCTAACTGACTCAATCTAATAACCTCTTGACCGCAAGGTCACTAAGCCCGACTAGGTCGAACTGCTCTGATACCAAATGTAACACCCCAATATTTACTAACTTGTAGAAACATCGAAATGCAACACTTGGCATACATCAGAGTTACTTCCTGTCTCAGATATTGAGCACGACTAAAAATTTTCGATAATAAATTATCGAACGCCCTTACATAACTTAACATAATCTGAAATACGTATCTTACTACTTCTCATGCCTAGTCATACAATCGAATATACATATCAGACAATAATAAGTCATACAATCGAATATACATATCAGACAATAATAAGTCATACAATCGAATATTCATTATGCTTGATTCATTAATCGTTGTCCTTAAAGTTGACTACGTGGAAACCTGAAACGTGTAACTCGTAGTCCTTCTAAGAAACATACGAGAGACACAAACATAACAATGTTTCTTAGCATATCACCGGCCACTTTATTAGAAAGCTACCGGCAAACCCATTCCCTGACCATTCTCTACCAGGGACAAACGATGAAGGGGCCTAGGTTTTGGGGCTCATGACTTCCCCTCCCACTAGTACGCTAATCCATGAACAGGGTCGTCACCCTAACAGTGATGTATATTAATATATACATTGGCATGAACATAACAATGGTGCAAACATAGCATAACACAACTTGGTCTTGTCTTTATCCTTTCATTAGGTGATCTCACACGTAATTTCTAAGTTTGTTAACTTAAATTATTAGACACTTATAAACCAATCCACACATTAACATTCCACACACAAACCATGTACCCGCATTGGGCAGTGAATAAACAGTGGGCCGCAAGGGGTGTTAATAAACAGTGGACGGCAAGGGCCGTTAATAAACAGTGGCATGAACATGACATGGACTTTTACTTCAATAACAGTCAACATAATCGTAAACATCAAACAGTTCATTGAAAACATAATCCACTAAAGAAGCAACAATTCAAACATTCTAATTCAGCAACTGTACCTAAACTTTGAGAATTTATTTAACCTATCAAACGGCCACGGAATTTAGCAAACGACCCCTCTACGGAAATCTAAGGACGTCTAGTTTCTGACTATGTTTTTAGAGTTGTACAATTATGGGTCAATAATTACAGTTTTAGCAAATAACACAGTATGTTCAGAAAATGGGACTGTGACCTAAATTGCGATCCTTCTAAAATGACCAAAACCCACTCAATTAACCTGGAACCTGAGCCTAACAGTAGATAATTAAGTCTAGTTTTCAAAGAAATAGAAATCATCCGAAAAGGAGTTCAATTGAAACCACCATGCCCAAAACACCGACCCTATGTCCAGATTGTTCCCACCATTTTACCCTAACTTGTGGAGCCTATAACTTGAGCTACACAATTCCAAATTCAACCAAATCAGAGGCAATTTAACGATAATTCCGTCTAGTTTCTAAAATGATAGACCACATGATTTTTTAGTCAGTAATTCGTTCCCAGTAACTGAAGTACTGAACCTACTACAGAACATCCAAAAACAGTGAAATTAGCAATACAATTAACACCAAGAAAGCACCAAATTAATCCATTGACTCGAGACATGAAAATAAGTGAAAACAACTATTTCCTAGTGAGTATAGAACCCACCTTTGGCGAGGAAAATCGCACACAACCGAAGCTCTATGAACTCGAACGAACGGTAACACGCGAACTCTCCTGAATTCGCTCCAAATTGTCACGAACTCGCCTAGGACTCGATCAACCTTCGAAACAGCAACCAAACTCGAATCCCAACTACTGTACTTCCTTCCCCAATAACATGCAATACCTTCAGTAGCTCCCAGAGTACTATGGAGACTCAAAGTAAGCTAGAGAACCTCTCTTCCCTCAACTCTCCCAGATTTCTGTTTTCCAGCAACTAAGTGACGTATTGCAACGAACATAACTCGGTCAATTCTCCACTAAACTTAGAAAAACGAGTGCCTACTGTGAAGGGAATTTTATCTAGTTTCTGAGGGTGGAACTTCCAAACGCATGCAACCGGTACTCAGAGAGTTATAACGAAAACACTGAAACTGGGTCAAAACTGTGACTGATTCAGAAGTGAAACTTGTGGACACGATAACTCCCTTCATTCTCAATGAAATCGGATGGTTCTTGGGCCTAAACTGAAGAATTTTGAGTCTAGTTTTTAAAGAAATAGAAATGAGCGCAAATGGAGGTCTGTACACGGAGATATATGGTAATCACTGAAGGTGGGTCACACGGGTGTCACACAGGATTCTGCTTGGGCTTGTATCTTCAACTTCTAACATGAATTCGAAAATGGTGGATGATGAAAGAGGAAGGTCAAGCTTCTGAAATCAGTATCAATGTGAGGAGGATTGAAAATGGACAACAATGGTACTGAAATGGGTCACGTGCATTGAGGATTGATGAATCTCTCCCTCCCTCTTCTTCCTCACTCTTCGCAACCCTCTCCTCTCTCTCTCTCTCTCAAATTCTGCTTCTGAAAATTCTGGAATGAAAGTGATGCTGTGTGTGTTGTGGGGTGGGTTCAGCTTTGGTTACTTTATGAGGGGGAAAAGACTATTTTGTCCCTCTCCTTAGCTCCTCACTTAACTAGTCCTAATATAACTATTTTACCATAACCAACTTACTTAGCAATTTGTAACAACCATGCACACACACAATAAATCATTTATGTCACACATTTCTTAATAATACAATAATTCACTTCCTCATAATAATTGAGTTATGCTAAGTATTAATTAACCTCTTGCTAACTTCTATTAACCAACTTAGCTAAAATTGGGGATGTTACAATCACCCCAACTTGAAAGATTTTGTCCTCAAAATCGTCCAAGTTACTCAGTGAACATTAACCTGAAGCTTCATCTACCTCCATTCTCCTTCAAAAGTCAACCCCTAACTCCTCTTCGAGACACTTAAAGGGATTCACCCCAACTTGGATTGACCATAGTCAATTCTATCCGCGTACATTAACTATCGAAGGAAATCATGATCGCATCAAAGAGTTTAGGAAAAGAAGCAAGTTACATTTTCAAAGAGTGGTTTTGCTCTTTAGTGCAATCATGTTTTCGTCCATACTTAATGTAACTTGAACTCTCTGCATGGTCCTATGGTTGAACCGGTTTCAAGAATTAAACAGTCGCCCACACAGCTGCTTCGAATCATCACTGATGCCCATCTGTTGTTCCGGATCGTCAACTGTAGCCCGCTGCTTCTGCTGCGCGCTCTAATGCAACGAGAAGGCTAAAAATCTTATGGTTTAGGGTTTCGGACATTTTCGGAGCTAAGGCAACCAATAGTCATCATTCTCAGTAAATCACATGAAACATTGAGCGGATCCTGACTCAACACTTCACATAATATACTAAAAGGTTCTGACAGTCAAACGTCTAAGTCGCTAACTGACTCAATCTAATAACCTCTTGACCGCAAGGTCACTAAGCCCGACTAGGTCGAACTGCTCTGATACCAAATGTAACACCCCAATATTTACTAACTTGTAGAAACATCGAAATGCACCACTTGGCATACATCAGAGTTACTTCCTGTCTCAGATATTGAGCACGACTAAAAATTTTCGATAATAAATTATCGAACGCCCTTACATAACTTAACATAATCTGAAATACGTATCTTACTACTTCTCATGCCTAGTCATACAATCGAATATACATATCAGACAATAATAAGTCATACAATCGAATATACATATCAGACAATAAGAAGTCATACAATCGAATATTCATTATGCTTGATTCATTAATCGTTGTCCTTAAAGTTGACTACGTGGAAACCTGAAACGTGTAACTCGTAGTCCTTCTAAGAAACATACGAGAGACACAAACATAACAATGTTTCTTAGCATATCACCGGCAACTTTATTAGAAAGCTACCGGCAAACCCATTCCCTGACCATTCTCTACCAGGGACAAACGATGAAGGGGCCTAGGTTTTGGGGCTCATGACTTCCCCTCCCACTAGTACGCTAATCCATGAACAGGGTCGTCACCCTAACAGTGATGTATATTAATATATACATTGGCATGAACATAACAATGGTGCAAACATAGCATAACACAACTTGGTCTTGTCTTTATCCTTTCATTAGGTGATCTCACACGTAATTTCTAAGTTTGTTAACTTAAATTATTAGACACTTATAAACCAATCCACACATTAACATTCCACACACAAACCATGTACCCGCATTGGGCAGTGAATAAACAGTGGGCCGCAAGGGGTGTTAATAAACAGTGGACGGCAAGGGCCGTTAATAAACAGTGGCATGAACATGACATGGACTTTTACTTCAATAACAGTCAACATAATCGTAAACATCAAACAGTTCATTGAAAACATAATCCACTAAAGAAGCAACAATTCAAACATTCTAATTCAGCAACTGTACCTAAACTTTGAGAATTTATTTAACCTATCAAACGGCCACGGAATTTAGCAAACGACCCCTCTACGGAAATCTAAGGACGTCTAGTTTCTGACTATGTTTTTAGAGTTGTACAATTATGGGTCAATAATTACAGTTTTAGCAAATAACACAGTATGTTCAGAAAATGGGACTGTGACCTAAATTGCGATCCTTCTAAAATGACCAAAACCCACTCAATTAACCTGGAACCTGAGCCTAACAGTAGATAATTAAGTCTAGTTTTCAAAGAAATAGAAATCATCCGAAAAGGAGTTCAATTGAAACCACCATGCCCAAAACACCGACCCTATGTCCAGATTGTTCCCACCATTTTACCCTAACTTGTGGAGCCTATAACTTGAGCTACACAATTCCAAATTCAACCAAATCAGAGGCAATTTAACGATAATTCCGTCTAGTTTCTAAAATGATAGACCACATGATTTTTTAGTCAGTAATTCGTTCCCAGTAACTGAAGTACTGAACCTACTACAGAACATCCAAAAACAGTGAAATTAGCAATACAATTAACACCAAGAAAGCACCAAATTAATCCATTGACTCGAGACATGAAAATAAGTGACAACAACTATTTCCTAGTGAGTATAGAACCCACCTTTGGCGAGGAAAATCGCACACAACCGAAGCTCTATGAACTCGAACGAACGGTAACACGCGAACTCTCCTGAATTCGCTCCAAATTGTCACGAACTCGCCTAGGACTCGATCAACCTTCGAAACAGCAACCAAACTCGAATCCCAACTACTGTACTTCCTTCCCCAATAACATGCAATACCTTCAGTAGCTCCCAGAGTACTATGGAGACTCAAAGTAAGCTAGAGAACCTCTCTTCCCTCAACTCTCCCAGATATCTGTTTTCCAGCAACTAAGTGACGTATTGCAACGAACATAACTCGGTCAATTCTCCACTAAACTTAGAAAAACGAGTGCCTACTGTGAAGGGAATTTTATCTAGTTTCTGAGGGTGGAACTTCCAAACGCATGCAACCGGTACTCAGAGAGTTATAACGAAAACACTGAAACTGGGTCAAAACTGTGACTGATTCAGAAGTGAAACTTGTGGACACGATAACTCCCTTCATTCTCAATGAAATCGGATGGTTCTTGGGCCTAAACTGAAGAATTTTGAGTCTAGTTTTTAAAGAAATAGAAATGAGCGCAAATGGAGGTCTGTACAGGGAGATATATGGTAATCACTGAAGGTGGGTCACACGGGTTTCACACAGGATTCTGCTTGGGCTTGTATCTTCAACTTCTAACATGAATTCGAAAATGGTGGATGATGAAAGAGGAAGGTCAAGCTTCTGAAATCAGTATCAATGTGAGGAGGATTGAAAATGGAGAACAATGGTATTCAAATGGGTCACATGCATTGAGGATTGATGAATCTCTCCCTCCCTCTTGTTCCTCACTCTACGCAACCCTCTCCTCTCTCTATCAAATTCTGCTTCTGAAAATTCTGGAATGAAAGTGATGCTGTGTGTGTTGTGGGGTGGGTTCAGCTGGGGTTACTTTATGAGGGGGAAAAAACTATTTTGTCCCTCTCCTTAGCTCCTCACTTAACTAGTCCTAATATAACTATTTTACCATAACTAACTTACTTAACAATTTGTAACAACCATGCACACATACAATAAATCATTTATGTCACACATTTCTTAATAATACAATAATTCACTTCCTCATAATAATTGAGTTATGCTAAGGATTAATTAACCTCTTGCTAACTTCTATTAACCAACTTAGCTAAAATTGGGAATGTTACAGATACTATTTTGCTTTGGCTATTGCCGAATTGTGTCTAAATGGTTTATTGCTTCATTCATGTTTAGTCTACAATGTTTATTTGGTTTAATAACTTGAGCTGCCTTTACTTTTGAGCTTACTCCGTCATTGAATCCTAGTTCCTTTAAAATTCGATTTTGGTTTGTTATTTTTTTGGTTTCATGGAGTTTTAGTAATGGGTAATTTAAACAAGATCGCATGTTTTCCAAAGCTTTTTCAATAGGTAAGACTTGACAAATGTTTTTTTTCAAGTTGGTGTGAAATGTAATACCCAAAATAAATTTTATTATTTTGATTATTATTTCGTAATCTTAAGTTTTACAATGTGCATTTTACCTGTTTTGATTAAATGTGAGGTTTAAATGAGCATGTTGGGTGAATTGATGTTTGATAGGGTTATTCCTTCAGTAGTAAAAAGGGGAGGTTTAGATAACAATCTGACCTTATTACATAGGACCCAATAGCCTTTAGTCCGGCCCATTTTACACTATTCACTTCAGTTTTTTTTTTAAAAAGAGAAAGTGAACTAGAGAGAGGGAAAGAGAGTGGATGCGAGAATGAGAGGGAGAATGAGAAGAGAATGGATTGGGTGTTGGCATTTTGGCACCTCCATCATCAATCAAGCGGAAAACTCAATTTCTTTCACCTCCATTTACTTCAAAGATTCCATTTCTCCCTCCTCTAAAAACTCCTCACAACCAGAAACATAAAAAGATTCACCCTTCTACTCCTCTTTTCAATTGCATGTGGTCTAGAGCTAGAGTTGGTATAGTAGCTATTTGCATGTTAGCTTAAGGGCTGGAATAAGAAGATTTGGAAGCTACGTTGGTGTTAGATTCGTGATAGGAGAGGTTTTGGAGTTGGAGATGTTGCTTGAGGGTTTTAGTTGCTTGTGGAGTTAGTGGAGTTTGAATTTTGCTTGCTATTGTGGTATTCTACTTTGATTGTGAGTTCCTTTCACTCTCCTTGTTAATACTCTTAGGGTTTGATGTCTACACATGATTGATACTAAAATGTTGAGTTGCATGTTCAATTTTGGTTCTTGAAATAGTGAATACGTGGTTTTGGTGCTTGAAGTGTTAATTATGTGATGATTTAATTGTGTAATTAATTTTAATTGGAGGTGTGAATTTGATGTATTGATGTTGGTTGGGTTGAAATTGAGTGATTTATAATGTCTAAGTTGAATGTATGTTAGTTAGGATAGGTTGGAAGCCCTTGGAAATGAGTTAAAAATGCAAACACAATAGAGTTTTGGGATCTGCAGCACACGCATGGTCCGTGCTCTTTCACGCACAGTCCATGCTTGTTTTTGGGTTGGAAAACTTTTTGACAGTCTTCCGACTGTTTTATTCATATCTTCTGCTCCCAGAATCCGATTTGAGTGTTATTGGATGCGTTGGAAAGCTAATGAAAGGATATACAACTATAAACAAACATTGATTGTGTTTTTGATTCACTCCTATAATCATCCTTAACCTATTCTATCTCCAAATGCTTGAATTCTAATTTACGTGTTATCTTTGAATGGATCTTAGTTGTACAAATTATTGGTGCACTAGTGCAAAAATGGGATTAGAATTAGACATTTAAAGTCAGGCGCTCAGATGCCTGACTACATAAGTAGACACGGTGGCAAACTTGTAATTAAGAGGAAAAACTTGCGAGTTTTAAAGTCAAGCGAATACACGGCTGACTTCTAAAGTGAAAAAATAGGAAAAAAATTAGACTTTAGAAGTCAGGCGTGTATTCGCCTGACTACATAAGTAGACAAGGTGGCAAACTTGTAATTAAGGGTGAAATTCTTTTTTTCTATTTTAGTACTTTAGAAGTCAGGCGTATACATGCTTGACTTCTAAAGTACTTTAGAAGTGAGGCGTATACACGCATGACTTCTAAAGTACTAAAATAGAAAATAAAGAATTTCACCCAAATGTACGTGACCCTATCTATCTCTTCTCTCAGAACACTCTCCTCGCATTCACGATTTCACACCATTCTCAAGCTGTCGTCTCGCGTTCTAACGCCTCACTCCGAGAACGCCGTTTTCCGCCCCTCCGACGCGCGTCTCTTCCGTTTCTCTCTCCACTTCAGTTTCACGCTCACGCTCACGCTCACGCTCTGCTTCTTTCACGCTAAACTCCTCTTCCATTTTCCAGGCAAGCTCCCTCTCTCTCCCTCTCCCTGTCTCTCTCTATATGCCGCTCTGTCTTTCTCTCTGTCGCTCTTTCTGCTTCTCTTTCTAGGTTTTTTTGATACTGTTCTGAATCCCCTATTGCAATTTATTCGATGCTTCTCCGCATAATACTCTCACAGCTCCTATCTAATTCCTAATTTCTCAGTTTGAAACGAGCGTGATGCAAACCCTAGTTTTTTTGATTTGAACATGGGTCAGATCCAGAAGTCGCAAACCCTAGTTTTTTTGATTTGAACATGGGTCAGTTTGATGATGCTTATGAGTATAGGCATGTTGTTCTGCCTCCAGAAGTCGCAAAATCGGAACCATTAGGTGGTGGAAAATCAGTTGAAGTTTCTTCACAACCTATGAAGAAGAATAGAAGAGGACCAAGGTCAAGAAGCTCACAATATCGAGGTGTTACTTTTTACAGAAGAACTGGTCGTTGGGAATCTCATATACGGATAGTTTTGATTTCTAGTTTCCATTAAAAATGGGAAGATTTTGGTGGAAAATCAGTTGAAGTTTCTTCACAACCTATGAAGAAGAATAGAAGAGGACCAAGGTCAAGAAGCTCACAATATCGAGGTGTTACTTTTTACAGAAGATTTTGTATTTGATTTTTTGAGGGGTATGAATTAGTAGAGAGAAAGAGTGAATTTGTGGGGAAATTTGACTAGATGATTTTGTCTGGATAAATTTGTGTAGGTGGATTTGACACAGCACATGCAGAGATTGAAGCTGAGTCTTTTTGACTAGATTGACACAGCACATGTAGGTGGACTTGTGGGGAAATTTGACTAGATGATTTTATCTCGGTCTTTTTGACACCGAGATTGAAGCTGCAAGGTATCAGATTTGCTTACGTTGTCAATCAATTGTGTTCCCTTCCAATTACTAGATTATGAGTATTTCGACACCTATACTTGTTTGCATATCATATGGTTATACCATTTTTTAAAGAGTGTATTAACTAGTTAACTTAAGTAAGCCTAAGTAATGCTAGGAAATTCTTATCCTGGTGCTGGAGGTTCGCTTTCACAAACCCATATTCAAGCAGTACATAAGTTGAACTCTATGGGGATGTTGAATGATTTGAATCCCAGTGACGGTTCACCTTTTGACCTCAATGACTTCCCTCAACTATCAAGTTGTCCTGGTTCTGCTGGGGGGGCTCAAGGACAATTCAGTGTGTGATGGAATTTTTTTTATTTCAAATATTGTTCACCTTTTACAATAAAGAATAATGTAAACTATATATATATATCCATGTTTATGATATTTATTGATTGATCTAAATCTGTTCTCAATCTTATCTGCCTCTGGTTTCAGTTTGGGAGGTTCTTATTCATCACATCGAACACAGCAGCAACAGCAGCATGCTCCTTCGGTCAGTAACAGTGGTGTTTCTTTTTCTTCCGTAAACAATCAAGATCTTCATATGCATGGGTCAAATGTTTTTCCGTCTTCACATTCTACCTATCATTCCCAGGTACGTGATTTTCCCTAATTCTGTAAATCAGACACTTGCTTTTTGTATGGGAATTCATCTCGTCAAATCTTATCCTTTATTGTGATATGAGGTGCCATTTGAACTGAAATTCCAAATTCTATCAAATCAATTTTCTGACATATTTCTAATTCTGGTTTTCGGTTTAGACAAGCGGACCTCCTGGCATTGGATTAAGGCCTCTAAATTCTCCAAACACAGGGTTCTGGTACGGGTTCATATGACCAGCTCATCCAGCAATATCAACAACACCAGAGCCAGTCCCAGTTTCGCCTTCAGCAAATGTCCGCCGTAAATCAGTCTTTTAGGGATCATGGCATGAAGTCTATGCAAACTGCACAATCTAGTCCATATCCGTTTGGGTTGCTTGGCTTGTTGAGTGTGATCAGGATGACTGATCCTGGTTTGGTCACTCTTGCTCTTGGAGTTGATCTTACAAGACTCGGGTTAAATTTGAATTCGTCAGAAAATCTTCACAAAATTTTTACCTCTCTCCGTGGTCGTCTGAGTCTGAAGAACCAGCTAAGGGTGATCCAGAGTTCACTGTGCTGCAATGTTATTATCCTAAAGAACCTCCCACCCTACATGTGAGATGTTCTTTATTTGTGCTTTATAATTTCATTTCCCTTATTTTCTTCATTTTATTTGGGCTAACTTAACAACTCTTTGTGTGATGCAGTAAGGTCATTTTGCAAAATTTGCTATGGAAACGTTGTTTTATATATTTTACAGGTGCTTTTTGAAAGCTGATCTGATTCACTTTTGCATGTGTTTTCTTGTTATTATAACAGCAATAATTTCAAGTTGATCTTTTATTGCAGCATGCCCAAAGATGAAGCACAACTATATGCGGCAAGAACTGTATGCATTCGATCACGTGCTCCCTTTTGTTCTGTTCTTGGGTGATTTTGTCTTGATTCTTAGGATTAACTAGTCAACAAATGCATTCTGTCGTTTCCTTTTCGAACAATTTCACGCGTCCCCAATGTGATTTGAAAGTTACTTATTGCTTATTTTCTTCCTATTAAATTTAAAATCATCTTGCTGAATAGTTAGCTATATTTTTGTTTAGGTTCATAAGCCCTCTCTCTGTTGTTCCCCTGGTTGCTCTGTCAGGCTTTGGCCTTTATCAGTTTGGTTTTCCTCTGGTATGTATATTTACAACAAGATCCAGTCCTTATTTCTTTGCTATCTTATGAATATAATTGGTATGATTCACACTATTTTGATTGTGACTTCTCAATTCTAGCTTGCAAAATGTGTGGAGATTGGGCCGCCAGAAATCGTACTTCTACTTTTTTTTCCGCAGGTGATTTATAATTATCATAATTCTATAGTCCTTTTCTTTCATTCATTTGAGTGTTATATTCTAAAGTAGTTTCTGCTTTTTGTGCAATACATTCCACATATGATGAATGGAGGAAGGCATATCTTCGATCGCTTTGCAGTTATATTCTCAGTTGTAATTGTGTGGCTTTATCCCTATATTCTCACTGTGGGTGGAGCTTATAAACATGCTGCACAAGACACACAGAATACTTGCAGAACTGACCGAGCTGGAATCATAAGTGGTGCTCCTTGGTAAAGGGTCTTGTGTTTTTCTAATAATAGAATTGTTTTTATTCTTGTGGTTGATGAATCTTGTTATTTTGAACATCTTAGATGAGAAGAAAAAATGGATTCAATTTGGTTAACTTAACTCACAAGTATTGCTGCTGACAAAATATATTAATCAGGATTAGAATTCCATATCCTTTCCAATGGGGAGCTCCTACATTTGATGATGGAGAAGCTTTTGCTATGATGGCTGCTTCATTTGTTGCACTAATAGAGGTTCGACTTTTTTTTTGCTTCTGAAATTGATTTTGCGTAGACATATATCAAGAATTAATTGACCTAACTAGTTTTAATTTGCAGGAGGTTAAAGATTGGGAATAAGAATTGCTCCCTGCAGCTGTTGATTGGTTGTCCCTTCGGCACTGTTTTTCAACTCGACACTTCTACCGACGGACCTGTTCTTTCTCCCATCCAAGGTATGCCCCTCTTAAAATAATTGTGTTTGTTGCATTGCCAAATAACTTGTCACATTTTAGAAATATCAGATTATTCAAAAAAATCCCAATAAAGGGACTTTTAGTTGTTCAGTTTCAGTCTATGTTACCCACAATGCTTCAATCACACTACACTTTGTTTGGTCATTGACTGGATAAGAATATGTGAAATTGACATGGTCCTATTCTGATAACAATTGTAACATTATGTCTATCTAAGGTTGTGAAATGCTAATGAAAATAGTAATTGCTGTTTGTGTATATATCCAATATTTCTGAAAACAATTGTAATGATATGTCTATCTAAGGTTGAGAAATGCTAATGAAAATAGTAATTGTTGTATGTTACTTTCTTTCTTACTGATTCTACATGCTCAAGCATGTTATTCTCCATTCTAGTTCTCAAATTATGTGTTGATGCTTGATGAAGGTGTGTGCGATTGGTCCTGATTTGAGAATGATCGGACGATTTCCTTTATCCCACCTGACGGATCATTTGATTTGACGACATATAGGCTCAGCACACAGGTTCATCTCATTCTTTAGATATGAAATAAGTTTCTGTTTGAGTGGCAATGACATACAAATGTTCACATCTCACACACAAATATTTTCAAAGCCTCTGTTGATCATATCTTTATTTGTCTGTTGGTGTCTCACCTGTCATTTGCAATATTTCCATTGGGCTAGAGTAATGATTCTAGTGAACTAGGTGGAAGAACTTGACATCATAATTGGATTGGAAACTAATATACACGATTTTATACCTTTCCACGATTAATGGTTGTGTAGTAGTAAAAATATGAGTTGTATAAGACTATGTCATCAAAATTAAACATCAGCATCCACATCATATAATGTTGAAATCATTGTTGACCACTTATTGTGACATCGTTGTTCAGTTAAATGAGTCATTGATTGATTTAATCAAGATGCTCATCAAGACGTGAATGTTTTCGGTTGTAGGTAAGATATTTGAAGATCATTGAGAAAAGTGGGTATCAGGCTCTTCCATGGGTGAGAAAAGTGGGTATCAGGCTCTTCGGAACACAAATAGGATGCATGCTAATTGTGGAAGGTTCCCTTGTTTTTTCTATAGAAGTAGCTTCAATTTTGAATAATGCTCCTTCTAGATACAGAGGAACTATATGTGTCTTTGGACTTAGACATTTTGTACTTAAGTGATGTATTTTGTACTTAAACTGATTCCATAATTTTATTGACTGTGTTGTTCTGTATTTTGTTCTGTTTGAATGTATTTTGTCTAATGGGATGAATTTTAGCTTTGAATTATAGTAGAATGTGATGAATGGCCAATAATACTTAATGCTTGGTATAACCAGGGTGTATAGAATGTGATGAATTATAGTAGCATGTGATGAATTTTGTATAACCAGGTGTATAGATTAAACCAAAATTTGAAAAAAAAAACTTTTAAGGTCAGGCGCAATAATGCTTGACTTTAAATCATACTTACGAAGTCAGGCAAGAATAAATGCTTGACTTTAAATCATACTTACGAAGTCAGGCAAAAATAAAATGCTTGACTTTAAATCATACTTACGAAGTCAGGCAATAATAAATGCTTGACTTTAAAACAGACTTACGAAGTCAGGCGAAATAAATGCTTGACTTTAAAACTGACTTACGAAGTCAGGCGAAATAAATGCTTGACTTTAAATCAGACTTACGAAGACAGGCTATCGCTTGACTTTAAAACTCCTGACATACAAAGTCGACTTAATAAAAGTCAAGCGGGCGCCTGACTTTAAATCCCCTTTTTGCCTGACTTTAAATCCCTTTTTTGCACTAGTGGTGATTGAATTTCTTGACCTTGTAATTCAAGTTCTTGGTTGTTATATGAATATAAGTATATCATCATTGTTGTTGAATGAGAATTGTGATAGTGGTTGATATGCTGGATGCTACAAACTATCAAATGAGAAAAAAAAACATAAGAATAATACATGTACTTATGTACAATTGGATACATCATGAGATATATAAGGAAACATTACGGGATGAAGATCGCATGATTGTAGCATACTTGGAGAGGGAAGTCATGAGCCCGAGTCCAAGGCCCGTTCGTGCGCTATTCTAAATGTTGAGTGGTGGTTCTCCGTTGAGATTGGTGTTAAGAATCATAGGATCATACATGCATAGATCAAACCCATATGAGAGGTAGAGAGCATAGGAATTCTCATGAGGTAAAAGAGGTAAAAACTCTTCATAAGGAATCATATTGAAAAAAGATACTAAATGTGAGTACAAGATGCTCTATATATAGAGCACTAGGAAATACCAACTAACTAAGAAATTACTAATTAGTCCCTTAGAGAATGTAACACCTTCTAAGTCACTATTATTTTTAATAGCCTCCCTCAAGTTGATATTGGGATCACCATATCAGCTTGAAATACAAGAGTAATTACAAGCACAAAAAGTAAAGAAAAATAACAGATGGGAATAACAAAAAAAAACACAAAGGCAAACAGCATTTCAGCCCAAACCAAATAGGCAAGGACTCAAAGGAAATGGCCCAATGTTCTGGCCCAAAGTTGGCCCAAAGCATGAGGAAGAGCACACAGTAGAGTGCTAAACGCAAGCCGCAGAAACGAAGAGGATGCTTCTCGAACTTCAGTGTCACCGGGGTCATGTGACTGAAGTCCACGGCGGAGGAGCTCCCATGGAGGTTCCGGCGAGCAAACCAGGTTCCACGGCGAACCTATTGGCGCGGTGGAGAAAGGCTTCGCATAAAACAGAAGTTTCGCGATCCTAGAGAACAGATCAGCAAACAGTAACTCATCTTCCCCCCTCATTGTCCATGGCGGTGCAGTGTCCTCTACCTTACACTGTCGTACGGTGTTCTGGTTTCTATTGTCGACGACCATGGTGGTTGTTCTAAAAATTGGTGTCGGAAAGAGAATCGAACAACGTGGCTTCCATTTGTCATTCTCCAACTTCACTGATTCTATTATCTTACATTCGATGCCATTTCGGAGGGAGATGTACACGGAGAGATCGATTAGAGCGAAGAGAGGAGTGATGCGATTACGAGAGAATGCGAAATTGGAACCAAAACTTGTAGCATAGTTTTTGTTGATGAAGATGGAGGTTAAAAGAACAATTTCAGAAAATACGGTTTGCTCTAGATCTGAATCTGGATCTGTGAAGACGAAATCAAGCCATGTGAGACGGACTGAACTGAATGCGTACCTTGAAGCAAAGTTGTTGTTGAAGATGGATGTTAAAGGAATAATTTCAAAAACCAATGAGTGCTTCTGTAATTGATTTGCTGGATCTCTAGTGGAAATAAAGATGAAATCAAACATGGCAATAGAGGATTTTTCCTGTTCGGCGATGATCTCCTTCTTCTCGGTTTCTTTTGCGCAAGCGCTCCTCGTATTCAAGAGGTCTTTTCTTGTTTCATCTTCTGTCCGGTTGTTACAATCCGAGAAATCAGAGTCATAACCCGTTTCAATAGCCTCCGTGGTGTTGGATTCAAGATCCACAAACTTTGATGCAGCATCACTCTTGAAAGAACTTCTGTCATTGCTGGCAGCAACAGGACATGATATTTCTCCGATCTTGACTATGGATTCATCAAATTCTGGTGTGATTGAAATCAGTGGAGCAGCAACAGCAATTGTTTCAAGATCTGAATCTTGATCAAAACTGCCGAACACGATGTTGAGATGATCGTGTTGTTGTTGAATCGGCAAAGCGTCTTCCTCTTCTTGATCCAAGAACAACCATGGTGGAACTTCATCTTCCACGTTGCTGAAATCAGAGTTGGAATCGGAATCGGAAGCGGCATCAGAAGCATAATCCTCATCTCTAGGGTATCGCTCTGATACCATGTTAAGAATCATAGGATCATACATGCATAGAGGTAGAGAGCATATGAATACTCATGAGGTAAAAGAGGTAAAAACTCTTCATAAGGAATCATATTGAAAAAAGATACTAAATGTGAGTACAAGGTGCTCTATATATAGAGCACTAGGAAATACCAACTAACTAAGAAATTACTAATTAGTCCCTTAGAGAATGTAACACCTTCTAAGTCACTATTATTTTTAATAATTGGCAATTGCCCAAATCTCTTTTGGATTATGCTACGGATTAAAATATATTAAGAAGTGATAAAAAAGAAAACTTAAGAGGTATTGGTGATGTGCGTGTTAAGAATTCACTGAGATTTAATTCAAAACTCACCTTTTATTTTTTGTGGTTTTCAAATTCACAGTAAAGTCGGGCTTTTGAAGGAAAGAAGAAATGTTTTTGGTTTTGAAGAAATGTTTCTAAAATTTGTGCTATGTATTAAAAAGAACATAGTTCAATTTTTATGTAATTGATTTTTTAATAGCAAACCTCTTATTTTTACAAAGAAATTTTTTATGACTACGAGATTTGAGGAATCAAGTTAATTTGAGTACCTTGGTAGGTTATGAATACTTGTTATATTTTTTTTTGACAAAATGAATACTTGTTATAGATCATATATATATATATATATATATATATATATATATATATATATATATATATATATATAAATTCCAGATACAAGTAAATTCCTTTATTACCAAAGAAAATTAAAGTACTTGAATATAGATTAGTTTTCTCAAAATAAACTCTTTATTTTATATATATATATATATATATATATATATATATATATATATATATATATATATATATACACACACACATATGTATAGATACTCTGATGGACTTATTGACTCGTACGATTTCATAAAAAGGATTGCAGGATTTGTATCGTAAGGATACTTAAGGTTATTTTAGTGAGTCTTTGAGAGTCGAATTTAATTCGCTCGATCCAAAAATGTTTACGTGATCTAATATGCAGAATTAAAGTAAATTAATACTAATATTTGAAGTCGACTAGAAGATTAGGGATGTTACAGGAAGTGTTAGAGTTCTATCTAGCGAGGGAAGGAGAACCATCATGTTTTCTGTCCTCAAAATACTCTTGCATGAGAGTTCTTCATCCCCCTTTTTCTCTTGATATATCTAGGTTTTTGAGTACCAGCCGGTAATCAAGCTGTACTTGCTAGTGAATTGAAATCTGATATGTATTGTTATTCATCCCCCTTATTAAAATGGAATGCATTGTTAGTTTTAAACTTGCTTGAACTCAGACGCTATCTTTGTGATATGATTGAGTGCTTAAATTGAAACTTGTAAAAAATATTTGTATGTGTTTTAATTGTCTGATTTATTAGGTTTAATGTGAATGAATGTTAGTTAGGGTAGGTTAGAAGTACTTAGAATGAAGTTTTTTTTACAAGACTTAGAATGAAGTTAAGTGCACAAAAATAGCAAAAATAGCTTCTGTTAAACTAACACGGGTTGTGTTTTCCCAACACGGATCGTGTTAGCTACTAGTTGATAGAAATTTTCTCCAGCCATTGAACTGTTTTGATCATTATATTTGATCTGGGACCCGATTGAGGTGTTACTGCATGCATTGGAAAGGTAAAGAAAAGATTTACATTAATAAACAAACATTGATTTGTGTTTTTAACTCATTCTAAGAAACCTTCTTAACCTATTCTAACCCTTATGTTTGAAGCATGATGTGTATGATATTGTATCCAAATTCTTGATGTTTGATTGATTGGTGTGATGATTGGGGTATTGTATAATATTATACACAAATTATTGATGATTGATGGGCTATTGGTAAGAATTATTATGTCTGCCCAATTTATTGATGAATGATAGTTCTTCTCGTTTATGCATGAATCTTATGAATTGAACAAATTAAGAGAGAACTACTATACCTATTATGTATATATAATAAATGGATTAAAGAACGGTTATGGCGGACTTGGAGAGGGAAGTCATGAGCTCGAGTCTAAGACCCCGTTGTTACTCCCTTCTATATGTTGGGTGGTGGTTTGCCAGTTGGATTTGATATCTATTAACTATATCATTTAATTTGGGGATTACGCTAATGGTTAATGTTCCGAACTGGGCCAAGCCTAATCCTCACATCAGACTGCCCAAATCGAATACTGGATCCGTCCTAGACATCAGCCGCAGAGGCGGGATCAGTATCGACGGCTAGGATCGGCCTTGTCTAATCCTACCGCTCAGATTCATGCAAGGCTAAGGGCGGCCCCTTCCAGCGTCTATAAATAGGGCACTACCCCCTAAAATCAGGTACGCTTCGCTCATCTGTACTTACTCCCCACTTCTGATTGCTGATTTTGGCATGGGAACGTTTGTAGGTACCCACCACCGATCCGGCCTCAAGCTCGGAAGGGACGACCTCATACAATATCTTTTAAGTTTTTAACTGTTCTTTACCTTGCTCCGAGATAGGAATCCGGGATTGCAGTTGGTAGTGTTGTTCTTTGAAGTCGTCAATACTGAGCTTGAGGTCGGATCGGTGGTAGGTACATGCAGACACTCCGATGCCAAAGTCAGCGATCAAAAGTGGAGACGAGGTACAAATGAGCGAAGCGTACCTGATTTTAGGGGGTAGTGCCCTATTTATAGATGGGGGAAGGGGCCGCCCTTAGCCTTGCATGAATTTGAGCCGTAGGATTAGACGAGGCCGATCTTGGCCGTCGACAATGATCCCGCCTCCGCGGTTGATATCTGGGCTGGATCCAGTATTGGATTTGGGTCGTCCTTTGTCTGGATTGGGCTTGGCCCAGTCCGAAACAGTTGCCACCAAAGTCGAGGTCAGACACGGTAGTGCGACATCAGCTTGAGTTGCTGCAGTCGTTTACTCTTAGTTGGTGCACTAATCGTGTTGTAGGCGAGATCGACCTCGACTTCAAAGGGTCTTTATGAGGTTGCCCTAGGTCGGAAAGACTTGTAGCTGTATCCTTAGACTTTAGATGGATAACACATGTCAATCGATCGCATTGATGTGACGTTTGACTGAAGAGACAACGAGACAAGACCTTGCTCCGAGATAGGAATCCGGGATTGCATATGGTAGTGTTGTAATAGTGAGGTGTTGCTTGAGGGACTCACTGAGATTTCTTAATCTCACCCTTTATTATATTGTGGATTTACAGATAAGCTGGTAAAGTCTTGATGGTTGAAGATGATGCTAAGGAGCTTTTATTGACTACATTTGTTGTTTTCTACGACTTTAAAGGTTGATGTATTGTATTTTGTCCCTTGTTGGGTTATTGATTAGGTACTTTTGTATTTGAATTGTTAAAGCCAAAATGTGTATTAATGATAGTATGATATTATGACTAAGTTGTACGAACTTTACAATTTCGATCTTTATGTATTAATGACTCTTGGTATCCATAAATATAAATTAGTTTAAGGTGTGAGGTATTCTGTATTACCATAATTTTTGTCGAGTCATTTTGGGAATTAAATTTCCGTTTGTTGTATCCAAATTGTGTTGTGTATTCTCTGATTTATTGAAGTGAACAAAATTTTGGATTTTATTGACGAATAAAATTTAGGACGTTACACTATGCATGACGTATATCAAAAAAGAAAATAGTTATCCACGGTAATTTGGATATTGATTCTCTTTTCATGTAAAATGTTCACTCCCTTTATTATATATACTTTTGTCATATAAAATACAAAATGATTTTTCTTTTAAATATTTTTTTCTTCGATAAGCAATGATTCATTGATTAGAGCATTAGAGATGCTCAAAACCACAAATACAAGAAGAACTTAGAAATTGTCAATACAAGTCAAAGCATTGTTCTATCAAAGAGGCAAAGACAAGCTAGAATCTTTACCCACACCAAAAATAAACCAACACCATGACAAAAACTTAATACGAGCGACAATCGAATCAATCTTGGCCTTCTTCCCTCTAAAGCAAATTCCATTCCGAGCAAGCCAAAGACACCAACAAATTGTCAACCAGAGTAAGTATTTAACCTTCTTGGATTTATTCCCCAAACATAACTCTCCAAAATGAATATAGTGTTGATATAAGGTAAGAGACATAGGCAGCTGGACATCAAGTCATCGCTCTATCTCCTTCCAAACCTTTCTCGAAAAATCACAATCAAGGAAGAGATGATGGAGATCCTCATTGTGATTGTTACAAATATCGCACAGGCCCCCCTCCTCTAAACGAATAACCTGTCTGCTTCTAAGTAGCTCACGCACTGGTAGAGCGTTTAAAATAAATCTCCAACCAAAGATCAAAATTTTTGAAGGAACTGCTGTTGGCCATAACGCTTTGAGGTTTGCACTGTCACCGTTAGTGTTCACAGCAGAAACCGAATTAGCTGACAACAAAAAACGATAACAAGATCTCACTGAATAACGATGGGAAGGCTCCAGTAACCAAATCCAGCGATCTATTCTGTCTCTATTTAACTGCACGTCTCTCAGAATCTCAAATAGCGTTGATCCATCCTCGCTAAGAAACTGCGAATCGAATCCAAAAGCTGTCAAATTCCAATGCTGGGAGCTCTGGTTCCATACACCTAGATAAGCAATGTAAGCATTTTTGTTGCTACAACCTGCAAAAATGTTAGAAAAATCCATCTTCAATGGGCGCTGCCCAATCCAATGGTGATTCCAAAAATTCATGCCTTCACCATCGCCCAGCCCTTTCCTAACATTCGCTTCGAACCACCCTCCCGAAAGTCTATCTTCACCCACACTCCGAAGATCACGCCACCACAGAAAATAATTCGCTCTTCTATTTAACGGTCTATTTTCCGAAAAGCAAAATAGATTTCAAGTCACCATAGCGATGAGAGAGTAAATCCCACCAAGGGGCATCTTCTTCCGACAATATACGCCACTTCCACTTGGCCAATAAAGCAACATTAAATAGCTCAATATTTTTTACACCTAGACCTTATTCCTCCTTAGGCTTGCAAATTTTATCCCATGCCACCCAATACATGCCTCTATCAACTTCGTTTATACCCCAAAACAAGTTTCTTTGGATTTTGATCAAGCTCTTGTTCACCACCTTCGGCGCCTTATAAAAAGAAAGATAATAAAGGGGAATACTATTCAAAAGAGAGTTGATTAGTGTTACCCGACCACCCGTCAATAAATGTCGCCGGTTTCCACAAAGAGAGCCTTTTGCGAAGCTTATCGATCACCGGTTTCCAAGTTGAGCTCCTTCTTGGATTTGTCCCCACGGGGATACCCAAAAACATGAAAGGAATAGATTTCGAACGACAATGAAGAAAAATTGAAGCGGAATTCAAGAAATCCTCCAAAGTATTTATCCCACCGAGTCCACTCCAGACTAAACCCTATTCTATCCATCATGTATGCCAAGAAACTCCAAGTGATAGAGTCGTACGCCTTTTCGAAATCCACTTTGAAAATTAAACAATCCTCCTTACTTCTCTTTGCCAAATCTATGACTTCTTTTACCACCAACACACCACCTAAAATATTGCGCCCTCCCAAGAAAGCGGATTCACACCTAGAGATAACCTTGGGAAGAACGCGCTTCAAACGACTAGTTAAGACTTTGGCCAAAATCTTATACAAACAACCAATCAAACAAAGAGGCAGAAATTCCCCCAAGGTTTGGGGATGGTCATTCTTAGGAATTAGAGAAATTCCCAACACTCCTTTATGAATCTCAAGTTAAAGCCGTCCGGTCCCGGGCACTTATTCCCATCACAATTCCATATTTCCCCCTTGGTCTCCTCATCCATAAGTAAAAAATTACTCCTCCTCCTTCTAGATTTAAAAAGAGAATGATATTATTTAGTGTTGGAGTCCCCTTCTCTAATCCATCTATCTATAGACTTTTGGCACAACAAACTCTCCTTCAATCTAATATCTCTCCAAAACATTGTCGGCACCTCCAAAGAATTAACAAGAAGAGAATCTATCTCATTAAGATCATTTATATCATCATCAATATTGAAATAAAGCACCCCAAAGACCTCATTATTCCACTTTCTCAAACTCGTTTTAAGCAACTTCAACTTTTCCTTCAACACATAAGCCTTATTACCTCGCACATCGAAACCAGCCCAGCATGATCGCACAAAGGTTCGAAACTCAGAATGATCAAACCAGCTATTAATAAAGCAAAAAGGTTTAGGCCCCCAATCCTCTATAGAACGGACTAACCATAAAAGAAAATGATCCGATATGTCACGATCACCAATCCATTGCCCCAAAATGTTCCATAATAAAACAAGACCATATGATAAAAGAAACCGGTCCAGTCGGCTCATAGAGACACCATTTGAACAAAAATGAGAAAATTTCTTCCCAGTAACAGTGACATCAACTAGATCCATATCCACAATAAAATTGTTAAACTCTGTGATCTCCTGCAAATTACCCCCATCCCTCGTACCTTTTCTCTCCTCAACACTAGAAACATAGTTGAAGTCTCCAACCACACACCACTCTCCCATATCGAACCCCCTTCATCCCCTTCAATTCCTCCTACCCTTTACGTTTATCAACCAACGAACACGGAGCATAAACATTAACGACATAGATAAGAGTACTACGATATTCAGCACAAAACCAGTGCCTTTAAACGAGAAGCTAACATGCCAAGAATCTAACAACCAAAAAGACAAGATGCCTCCTGACAACCCCCGATAGGAAACCAATGACCAATCGAAAATCTGATTACCCCAAAAAAGAACAATGTGCTTGCTATCTATATGTTCCCTCTTAGTCTCTTGTAAACAAATAAAGTCAAACTTACCCCTTCTTATTAGTGAAGACAATTGGCGAATATTTGCACTATCGCCCCACCCATGCATATATAGAGAAAGAATATTCATGAAACACCATTGTTTGCCTCCTCCACCTTCCTAGAAATTTGGTCACGCTTCTCACCTTCTTCAATCAACCCTACATAATGGTCGTCAATCTGATTACCCTCCGTTCCTAGTTTCTTAGCCTCCTCCTATAGCTTTCTAGCCACTGCTTTATTCTGGCTAGCCCAAAACCTGTTATTCACATTAACAATATTTGCACTACTAATTGAAGCATCACAGAGAACAGTCCCAGTCGAAAATAGAGAAGAATTGTTCACTGGACTAACTGACTTGCGATTATAACCATCTCTCTCACCTGACTTCTCAGAAACTTCTGCTACTAAAGAGTCCCAAACGACTTGAATACTATTATTTACCTTGCAACTTTCTAAAAAAATTACTTAGCGGTGCCCCTCATTTGAAAATATTCCATCCATAACTATCGATTCGTTCCTCAACAAAATCAAACTCTTATCGTCAACGTTAAAATCATTTCCAACAAACTCCTCCACATCATGCCTAGTATTTTGGATATTATTGTTCACCTCCATCAATGCGCTGTCAGCCATACCACCATCAGGGACTCCGCCAATAACTCCAGCCACACTTCCTCCCTCGTCCACATCCTCAAAAGCGTCGAAATTATCTTGCCACTCGTCTGTTTAATCTGATTCACTTGCTGACGATGAAATTTTCCCCATCCCCTTCTGACTACTTCCACTCCATTGGTGAGGACCACTCTAATAGTGAACTTAATCTTGTTAATGCACACCTCCATCACACGGTTCACATTTTCAAACACCTGAGTATGGATCATTACCCGAGCTACATCCATCTTCCTTCTTTTTTCGGTGTCGTCATCCGAATAGAGATAAGTACCCACTGAAGCAGTGATTTCAGTGAAGAACTCAGCGCTTCACGCATGCATCGGAACACCGAAATATCTTATCCACACAAGTCGTTCGTTATCCACATCGGTGGGCTTCCACGGACGAATCCACTTGAACCATTGAGACAACCATTCCTTTGCTTCTTCCACAAAACCCTTGAAATCGTCATCGTCCTTGCTGCCTTCGAGAAGCACCAAGTTGGATCCCATCGGAGTAGCTTTGATTGAGAAAACACCTTGCCATATGATTTCATCATGAATAAAATAGGACTTTCCCGGGTGCAACACCTCACCCACCATTGCATTGGAAAAATCACACATAATATTCGTACTCACATCAAAACTAAGATCACACGAACTAGAGCCTTCAACCACCTTCTCCTTGTACATAATCCCCCCCGGTAGTTGTAGAAACATTCTTCGGCACCCACTTCTTGAAACACAACATTATTCTTCGGTAAGATGGGGTTCGGTTGGACGTCGCTCCTGTTCTTACACTACAAGAATAATTGATTTTTCCGGCCAGGAGTTTCCGGCGGATATAGATCCGCCGCAAATATTCCGGCGATTCTTGGCATTTCCGGCGGATTTTATCCGGCGCAAAGTTACCGGTGAAATAATTGACGTTTGCGGCGGATTAATTTTCGACTTGGCTTTTGCGGCGGATTTATCGGTTTTTGCGGCGGATTTGGGATTACAAAAATTAATTTTTTTTACGAGATTTTAACAATCCGCCGGTAAGGTTATTTCCGGCGGATATTTGCCAATTTTGAAATTCATAAACCGCCACAAATTCAACTCCGTCCGCCGCAAATCCTCTAATCCGCCGCAAACCCCATGAATCCGCCGGTAACTGCCGTTTCCGGCGGATCATGCCTTTTGACCGTTTGACTTCGTTTCTCCTATATAAACACGTTCTCCCCTTCTTCTTTTTCACACCTCTACCAATACTCTCATTCTCTTGATACGGCACTCTCTTAATACGGCACTCTCTTGAGCATTGTCGGCAGCGGCTCCAATAGAGTGGCGTATGTCTCCATTTTTTTGTAAAAAAATTTCCACATTGTCATGAACACCCCTTCATCTTTTTCGTTAAAAGTAACCCCTTTATCAGCAAAAAGCTCCTCCTCATTATTTTCACCACAAGAGACATATACGCTCATCAAACGCTCGGTATCATCCTCCAACTTAACAACCCGTCCTTGCAGTTCCTCAAACTTTCTATTTAGAGATTCAATCATCTTTTCAAAAGATGGTTTCTTGTGAAACTTTCTATTTTGAAAATATGGTTGAATCTCTAAAGAGAAAGTTTGAGGAACTGCAAGGACGGGCTGTTAAGTTGAAGGATGATACCGAGCGTTTGATGAACGTATATGTCTCTTGTGGTGGAAATAATGAGGAGGAGCTTTTTGCTGATAAATGGGTTACTTTTAACGAAAAAGATGAAGGGGTGTTCACGACAATGTGGAAATTTCTTTACAAAGAAATGGAGACATATCAAGAGAGTGTCATATCAAGATAATGGCGTAGGTCTCTGTTTAGGGGTAGCAGATATTAAATATATATTTTACTGCTTTTCCCAATTTTTACTGCTTTAGATTATTTTATTTTTTTGTATGGATATTTTATTAATTGTATGGATATTTTTTTGGTGATAATATTTTACTGCTTTTCCCAATTTTTCTTTTTTTAAATTAAAAATTAATTAGTTATTGGATTTTATTTTTTTATCAATAATTAAAAAAATTAATAAAATAATATATATTTTTAATTAAAACGATTTTTTTTAAAAAAAAAATTATTTTTTAAAAATAATAATAATTTATTTTTTAAAAAAATGGTACTTTGCGGTGGATTTGTGTCGTTTGCGGCGGATATTGAGTATTTGCGGCGGATATTTGCGGCGGATTGTGGCTTTTGCGGCGGATTTTTTGGTGTTTTTAAAAAAAAGGCGCGGTATTTTAATTTGAACTATCCGCCGCAAAGACCCAGAATCCGCCGCAAAGCTCCGTTAAAAAAAAACCCGCGAATATTAAATTTCAAAATCCGCCGCAAAGTACCAGAATCCGCCGCAAACCTCCGTTTAAAAAAACCCGCGGATATTAAATTTCAAAATCCGCCGCAAAGACCCAGAATCCGCCGCAAATCTCCTATTGCGGCGGATATTACCTTTTGACCGTTGGCTGCGTTTTCCTATATATATCCATTCCCCACTTCTCATTCTTCACACTTCTAACAATCCTCCCATTCTCTTCTTAAAATTTCTCTTTTACTCTCTCCAAATTCTCTCCTTCTTTACTAAATCTCTTTTTGAAGTGTAGCGCTTCCTCCCTACGAATTGTCTTCTGCTCTTATTGGGAAATTTCTTCAAGGTATGTTTTTGATATGAGTTAATAGTTTTAGTTTTTAATTTTTTTTTAATATTCGTTTTTAAATTATTTTATAATAATATGAGTTTGTTACTAATTGTGTTGTTTTTTGTTTAGGTATTGTTTGGGTTCCTCCTTTTTCCTCTCTGCTTGAGTTCAGGATAAGCTTCAAGCCAGAGCCTTCTCTTCACTACGGTTAGTTGTTAAGGTAATTAATAAAATATTACTTACTTCACTATTTTTAGTAAAATTTTGTTACAAATTTTGTATGCAATAATAATACAAATTAATTTATATTGAAAAAACTTATTTATTAAGTTCACTTATAAATTTTATTAACATATATTTTCTTATAAAAATTGAAATTTAAAATTAAATTTGGAATTATCATTTATAATGTTTAAATTATTAGTATATAACATTATTAAAAAATTAATTCTGTTGCTTGTAATTAATTGGTAGTTTATTGAAATATCAAAATAAAATGAGTAATATATAAATATATATATCAACATATGAAGTAATTGATAGTTTATTTTATTTATATTGTAGTGTAGTATACGTAGTTCTTGAAAATGGATCGTAGTTGGATGTATGATCGATTGTATCCTGGAAGAACTGGTGTAAAACGACGTTTTGTAGAAGGAGTAGAAGAGTTTATTTTTTGTGCTAAGTACATTGATCATGAAGAATTTGGGCGACAAGACGGTATTAGATGTCCGTGCTTGAAATGTTCATTTCGAGCTATAAAAAATGAACATGAAGTTAGACTTCATTTGTACAATAATGGGTTTAAGCCAAATTATTGGACATGGAGTCGTCACGGGGAAGGAGCGCCAGGGGTAGCTGCAGTTCCTGCGGTTAATGTTCCGGTTGAAGTAGTAGATCACACATCAAGCAGTTATCCAGCGACTACGATATCTGAAGGATGGGGAATAAAACCGTTAGAGGTTTATCAGGGAATGATATCTGACGCTGTTGGAGTAAATTTGGATTTTGAAGAACCAGATTGTAACATCCCCTAACTAGCTAATTTAGTTTATTTAAATTAGCGAAAAAGGTTAAAGCGAATTGTAGGCTAAATGGGATTTTTAGCGCAAGAGGTTTATTATGAGTTGATTAGTTTGCATTAATTATGTGATGTTTGAAATAATCCAGATATAATCATGCATAATTAGAATATTATGTCAAAGTTAGTAAGTTATGGTATTATGATGATAAGGGTACTTAAGGAATGATATTAGAGGGGAGGGGCATTTTGGTCCTTACCCATGTTAAATGAACTCAGCTGACCAAGCCAACCCCACACTTCTCATTTACCCTCATTTCTGAAAATCAGTAGAAAGAATAGAAGAGAGGGAGCTTGAGAGAGAGGGAGAGAGCTCGCGAAGGGGGGGGGAGGAAGAAGAAGGAGGATCTCCATTATTCCTTGATGCATGTGAAAGATAACACCACCATTCTTTTGCATTTCCTTTCCTCTATCCACTGATACAAACTTCATCAGCCACGCTCCCTTCTCCATCAAATCACCATTTAAGAACAATCAAGCTCAACTTGAGAAAAATCTGAGTTACCAACCTTGCATGTCCTTATTATAGCCATACAATCACTACCAAGGTTCATATTCAAGCAACAATTCAGTTTGAAGTTCATTTGGACAGCTAGGATTCGAATAGGGTAGCCTTCCAAAGACTTAGGTACCTGAGTTCGTCGTTGGAGCGGATTCAAGGAGAGTTCGTGCGTTCTTAGTTCGTAGCCTCCGTCGAAGTCTCGGTGTTTGCGTGATTTTCATCACTTCGGGTGAGTTCTATAACTCGCTTAGGGAATGTGTTTGTGATTCTGAGTCTTTACTTTTCGAAAACTCTTGTCACGCATTTCTGGTAACGAAAGGAAACTATTCGAAAACCGTTTTCTCAAAAGGATTGTGACTTAAATCATAAATTGTTTGATTGATTGTTTGGGTGTACTGGATTGGATTGATTGGGATTGCTATAATATATTGTTTCAATGTGTGTTTGAGTTTGGGTCTCGATCGGAAGAGATTTTGGAATTGGAACGGAATGGAATAACTCATGAAAAGTCTGTTTTTCTTGAAACTGATGGAGACGCACGGATCGTGTGCCTCTGCGCACGGGTCGTGCGCCCCCATCTGATGCTACATGAACTGATTTTTTAAATACACACGAATCGTGCGCCTATACGCACGGGTCGTGTGTATCTTCCTGGAATTTTATTCACAACGGTCGGATCGTGCGCTTAGTCGCACGGGTCGTGCGTATCTTTCTGGAAATCTTCTACAACTTGTTCAACTGCGCACGGGTCGTGCGCCTACACGCACGGGTCGTGTGAGACCTTCTGATCTTCAAATTCAAAGTACCTTTTTATCCGTTCCAAATGATTCCAATTCCCTTCTAATCCATTCCCCAAGGTCCCCCAACAATGTAAAGATACCGATGTCATGAGATTGAACATGTTTGATATAAAACTTGTGTATTATGAACGAAATGGAAGATCGTACTTAGAGAACGCGAGAGAACATATGTCAAGAATAATAATGATACACGGTACTTGACTGATATGATACACGGTACTTGACTGATATTATACACAGTACTTGACTGAAATGACTGACAGCCCATTGCGGGTACATGGAAATATAATGTATAATAAATACAAGAGGAAAAAGGGTGACGACCCTTAGAGGTTAGCATACTAGGGGAGGGGAAGTCATGAGCCCCAAAACCTAGACTAAAGAATGTTTCGCCCACTAGAAATAGCGGGATGGGTTCACCAAAGTCAAAGAAGTGCCTATAAAATAGGTAGACTGAGGTGTTATGCTAAAAACATGGAACAAAAGATTGTATGCTTCATGTGTCGCTTAGGAAGGCCATGAGCATAAAGGTTACAGGAACTTAATATATTTCCACGTGGTTGCTTTTTAGGGCCACGAGTTCAAAGCAAAGCATAATGAACCGCTAGAGTTAGTAAGGGGTCTCGATAGGACTCACTGAGATAATGTTTATCTCACCCTTCATATTTGTGGTTTTTACAGAGAAACAGGGGAAAGCGAAGGCGACGAAGCACGGTTAGCCGGTGCGACTCTTGGAGTCATCGAAGACCGAGTTTCATGTTTTAGACCTTTGTCCCATTTATGGTTTCTATGTTGCCGATTGTATAACTTTCATTGTTAAGTTGTAAAATCGTTTCCGCTACTTTATGTTTTGAGTATTGAACACCAGGATTATGTACAAGTCTTAAGTTTTGAAACTTAAGCATTCCCAGGAAGTTTATGAGGTTCAGAGAACCATTTGATATGTATTATCGAAAGTTTTAGATGTGTTCAATATTTCAATAACAGGAAGTTACTCTGATGTATGTCATTTAGTGCATTTCGGTGATTCTATATGTTAAAATTTATCTGGGTGTTACACAGATGTTGACGAAGTTCCAAATGAGGAAGCTCAAAGGTTTTACATGTATTTGAGTGAGACAAATAAACCCATATTTGAAGGATCTACAGACTCAAAATTATCAATGTGTGTTCGGTTGTTGGGTCTTAAGTCTCAATTTAATATTGCTGAGTTGTGCATGGAATATATATGACCAAAATGATGTTGGATGCAACCCCCATTAGAGGGAGTTTACCGCAAAGTTATTATGAAGCTAAAAGAGTGGTATCAAAGCTTGGTTTAAAATCTAAAAGGATTGATTGTTGTGTGTCTGGTTGCATGCTCTATTATAACACTGAGTTTGGCATAAATGATGGAGAGTTGTCGGAATGCAAGTTGTGTGGACAACCACGCTATCGCGTTAGTAGATCAGGGATGAGCAGAGGCAAACCGGTTCCACGAAAATCAATGTTCTATCTGCCTCTTATTCCAAGGCTACAGAGGATGTTTACTTCAATGGAGACCGCGGGTAAAATGACATGGCACCATCAAAATAGAAATAATTCTGGTGAATTACGTCACCCAGCTGATGGTGAAGCTTGGAAGCATTTTGATCGTGTTCATCCAGATTTTGCCAGTGATCCACACAATGCTCGGCTTGGTTTGTGCTCTGATGGTTTCACACCATATAGTCAAGCCTCGGCAACACCGTATTCATGTTGGCCAATTATTTTTACCCCATACAACCTTCCTCCAGAAATGTGTATGTCCAAACCATACATGTTTTTAAATTCTGTTATTCCAGGGCCAAGTAATCCAACAGCTGGTATTGACATCTATTTGCAACCTTTGATTGATGACCTAAAAAGGTTGTGGAATGGTGTTTTAACTTATGATGTGGCACGCAAACAAAATTTTGTGATGAGGGCGGCTTTGATGTGGACCATTAATGACTTCCCTGCCTATGGAATGTTGTCTGGATGGGGGACACATGGTAAGATGGCGTGTCCGATTTGCATGGTTGACACAAAGGCTTTTAGTCTTAAATACGGAGGAAAAGTTTCATGGTTTGACTCGCACTGTAGGTTTTTACCTATGGATCACCCATTTAGAAAGCAGAAATATGCGTTCATCAAGGTAAATGTTAAAACAGCTGGACCTCCTCGTCAGTTGACACCAGAGGAAGTTTGGAATAGTGTTAGGGATATCCCTCCTGTGGAAGTCGTAGCCGGTGTTGTTTCTCGTCCAGATGGCTATGGACAATGGCACAATTGGACCAAAAAAAGTATTTTTTGGGAACTTCCCTATTGGAAAGATAATCTATTGAGACACAATCTCGATGTCATGCATATAGAGAAGAATTTTTTTGGCAACATATTTAACACTGTCATGAACGTGAAAGGCAAAACGAAAGACAATGAGAAAGCTAGGAAGGATATAGATCATTTCTGTAGACGAAAGGATTTGTTGTTGGTTGAGCAAGGTACTAGGATTTTGAAACCCAAAGCCAATTATACTTTATCTACCGAACAAGCGAAAGCAGTTTATCAGTGGATAAAAGAGTTGAAAATGTCAGACGGTTATTCTTCCAATTTATCTAGATGTGCGGATGTGGATACTGGGAGGTTGCATGGGATGAAGAGTCATGATTGTCACGTATTCATGGAGTGCTTACTTCCTATCGCTTTTAGTTCGTTGCCAACACACGTTTTGAATCCGCTTATTGAAATAAGTCAATACTTTAAGAATTTGTGTTCTGCAACGCTAAAAGCTGATGATCTTTCAAAAATGGAACAAGACATCCCACTTATCTTATGCAAGTTGGAGAGAGTATTTCCACCTGGTTTCTTTGATTCTATGGAGCATCTACCGGTGCATCTCGCATATGAAGCTAAACTTGGTGGACCTGTCCAATACAGATGGATGTATCCGTTTGAAAGGTCAGCTAATTTTTAATTATAATATAAGAAACAAGTTTAAATTAAAATATATGACTATTATATTAATATCATATTCTCTAGGTTCATGGGTGATTCAAAAAGATCGGTGAAAAACAAAGCTAGAGTTGAAGGATCGATATGTTCTTCTTACCTACACCGTGAAACAACACATTTTTGTTCTCATTATTTCAAGAATCAGTTTGCTCCTGGAAGCAGTTGAAATGAAGTGGATACTGAATGACGACATCCTTTGGCTTTGTCTGTCTTTTGTCTACCCGGTCGTCCATCTGGGAAGGAGTCAACTCACTGGCTAACAGATGAAGAGTTAAGTTCAGCACATGTTCATGTGTTGATAAACTGTACTGAGGTGCAACCATTTATTGAGTATGTTCCTAAACATTAACAATCGATCTTAATTAGTTAATATAAAGTAGACAAGTGTAACAATTAAATTATTTCTTTCTAGGGAGTTCTTGTCATCAGAGGCAGTACGTGAAGACCAATCATCTGCTCATATTCATGCGCATTTTCCAATGTGGTTTAGTCAATATGTGTATTCCCTCCCGCCAAATCCTACCAACCAACACTTGAGGAACATATCAGACGGTCCTCGAAGATGTGTTAAAGAATGGCACACATACTTTGTCAATGGAAACAAATTTCACACCAATGAATGGACACAGGGTAAAGAGTAAGTCAATAGTGGAGTGTGCATGAAGGGGGTCACTGGAGGAGGTGAAGATGATTTTTATGGTGTGGTTCAACACATATATGAACTTCAGTACCCCCATCTAGATTTTAGTCCAAAGGTAGTGGTTTTTTATTGTAATTGGTTCGATCCGTCTGCTCGAGGAACAAAGGTGAATCCAAAGTCAAATACAGTGGACATTAAAATGAATGGTAGATATCGACCGTATGATCCGTTCGTCATTGCACAAAATGTGAGACAAGTCTATTATGTCCCTTATCCATCAATGCGGACTGATAGGCGTGGTTGGTGTGTCGCAATTAAAACAAAACCAAGAGGTCGCATTGATCAGACAAATGATGACACGGTGGAAGATATGCCATATCAAATGGAAGAGATGTCTAATGTAAATGAAGTGATTCAAGTTGAGCCCATTGTTCGTTTATGTGATGAGCCAAACACCGGCGATGAAGTTGTTGATGACGAAGATGCTGATGGTGAAGATGCAACAGACCACATTGGTGTATCAAGAATTCACTCCTCCGATGATGATGATTTTGAGAATGAATGGGATTCAAATTAGTTATTTATGTTTCAATCAATTATATAAGGATGTAATTTATGTTTCAACAATTCTATTTTTAATGAAGGATGTTATTTGTTTGAGAATGAATGGGATTCAAATTATTTATTTTAATGAGTTTTGTATATGTTTATGTTAACCTTGTTTAGTATATGTTTGTTTGTTTAAATGTATATGTTTAGATACAGATATGGCATCTCATGATGACTCGGGATCCGATCATGACAGTGCATATGTTCCTCCTCCACCTCCCGATGCCGCCAGCACTAGCAGGCGTAAGACATCTACTCGCCTAGGGCGCCGTGTTCAGCCTACGCGTGTTGTTGTTACTACTGGCGGATATTTGCCACCACCTGTGTCTGAGGATGGTGCTAGTACTAGTACTGCAGGGGGCCCATCGATTCCTGTTGGTACTGAGGGCTTATCCCCGACACATGTTGATGCGGATGGGGTACGCACATTCATTGATGGGACTGATGTGATTAGGGTTACACCTGATGGGTGTATCATATTGCAGATTGTTGGCGATTCGTAAGTGTATATATATATATATATCTATATTATTATTTATTAATTTATTTTTGTTGCCATTTATATATAACTTATATTTGGTGTAACAAAATTCATCTTTTTTTAATGCAGTTTTATTCCTTCGAAGGCTTCAGCTACCGCCATCACAAAAACAATCAAGGAGAATTTTACCAAGAGCTGGAAGAACTGGACGGAAGTTAGAAAGGATAAGGATGCAAATAAGAAGATGTTAAGATCATTTTTGGTAAGTTATTCGATTCTACGAAATAATTAATTTGGTGTATTATCTTATTGACTTGATTAATTAATTAATTATTGCCTTATAATTAACAACTTTATTGTAAATTTCTTCAAAAGGAAAAATGTACATGGTATCCAGGGGAGCAAGCCACAGTTGAGAGAGTGTTCCATAAGAGATGTTCTCATCGCTATTCTGAATTGATGCGGAGGGCGCGTAATACGGGTACGAAGCCATCTTATATGGGAGACTCAACTTGGGCTGAGTTTAATGAGTATTGGCAGAAAGATGAAGCATTTAAGAATTATTGTGAGAAAGCCAAGAAGAACCGTGCTTCTGAAAAAGGTGGCTGCACACACACGGGGGGGGGGGGGGGGGGGGAGTGTTAATACTGCAACGCATTACATGCGTTTGGTAAATTTATTACTTAATTTATTACTTGATTAATTAATTAATTATTTATAATAATTAACTAGTCATTTTCAATATGTGTATTTAATTAATAATATATATATTTATGTACATATATATATTTATATATTTATGTACATATATATATATATATATATATATATATATATATATATATATATATATATATATATATATAGGTGGAGAGGGAACAAAGGCCAATCACTTTGCCTGAGTTGCATTGCCACATGCATATCTGGTGGAGGAGACTGATGAGTACGTTACAGATCGGGCGAGGCGTATTCAGGTAAAACTACTTTTACAATTATATATTAATTAATGTTTATTATTTATATTAATAATTAGTTATTTATTTGTTGGGTTATTTTTTTCAGGAGAGCTTCGAGGGTGGGATGGCTGAGTACCATCAGTCACAACAGAGCAGTGGGGCAGCTGTCGATCCAGTGGAGGAGGCTAGAGTAGCTCGTGATGTTTGGGAGAGAGCAGTTGGTCCCCAAAAGACTAATCGTCTGGTAGGATCAGGTGGTATTGGACCGGCTGCTTTTCGAACAAGCATTATTCCGAGTCTATCAGATTCACATTCTGGATCCTCGACTGGTCGCAATTATGTTCCCAATGCTGGTGAGTTGAATGAGGTTAGGCAATTGACGCAGCAACTGAGCGAGGCTCAGCGTCAGATTGTCGAGCGGCAGGAGCAAAGCGATCGGGAAATGCAGGCGCTTCGGGATCAAAGTGATCGGGAAATTCAGGCGATTTGGGAGCAGGCTAGGGTAGCTGAGGAGCGCTTTAAGTTATTGTAAGATCAGATGGTGTCTCAGCACTCGAGGCCATCCTCATCAGCATCCTACCCGCCGCCGCCACAGCAGCATTACTACCAGCAGCAGTATGCACCCCAGTATCCCCCGCCGTATGCATCCCAATATCCCCCGCAGTATACACCGCAGTATGCGCCGCCATTCCAGCCATACCAGCAGCAACATCAGTCACCCCGCCAGCCATACCAGCAGCCCCAACATCAGTCACCCCTGATCCAGCCAAACCAGCAGTACCCCCAGCAGCGGTCACCCCCGCTGGACATTGATCTTAATGTCCAAATGTCATCGCTCAGTGCTTTACTTCAAGATGATACATATAATAATAATGTTGATGACATTGACCGGCAGACACCCCAGTAGCTTTAGATTATTTTACTTTTTTGTATGGATATTTTATTAACTTTATGGATATTTTTTTGGTGATAATATTTTACTGCTTTTCCCAATTTTTATTTTTTTAAATTAAAAATTAATTAGTTATTGGATTTTATTTTTTTATCAATAATTAAAAAAATTAATAAAATAATATATATTTTTAATTAAAACGATTTTTTTAAAAAAATAAAATTTATTTTCTAAAAATAATAATAATTTTTTTTAAAAAAAATGGTACTTTGCGGCGGATTTGTGTCGTTTGCGGCGGAACTTTAAATAACACGTTTTTTTAAAAAAATTATATTCATTTTTTTTGAAAAATAAAAGGGGTGCTTTGCGGCGGATAACGGGTACTTTGCGGCGGATATTGGGCACTTTCCGGCGGATATTTTGTGGGAAAAATTTGTCCCCTTTTCCGGCGGATTATCCGCCACAAATTTGCGGTGGATTTTGCGGCGCCATTAAATCCGCCGCAAACTTGCGGCAGATAATCCGCCGCAACGCGTTTGCTTCGAGCTGGCTACCGGCAGCAAAATTCCGCCGCAAATTCCAAATATCCGCCGCAAATTTGCCTTTTGCGGCAGATTTTGCCCGCCGCAAAGTCCAACTTTTCTTGTGGTGTTATCCTTATGAAACTCCCGATGGAACTTTGGCAAATCCACATGAGTCCTCAACCCTTCCACAAATATGTTGTCTAAGATGATGGCAAATCTCTCCGGTTCCTTCACGTCAAGATATCTCACAAAGTCGAAGCAAATCCCATAGCCATCTCTCCTTGCCGGAATGACCACTTCCATCACTCTCCCATGATTGGAGAAAACATGAAGCATCTCCTTTGCCCTAAACCTAGTCGGAAAGTTGGTGAAGAAGAATAATGAGATGTTTTCGTTCAACAGCCCCCCTTTTAGGTCCAGAAGCTATGTCAATTCTCGCTGCACCCTTCCATGGTTCTCCTCACCCCTTCGCCTTCTAACAGTTTGCCAACCACCTAGATCATCATTAGGATCGATTCCGTTCTCAAAATGCACAACATGGCGTGCATCATCTCTATAACCCTTTCAACCCTCCTCCTCCCTAAACGACCTTCTTTGCGTCGGAAAAAAGACATTTAGCGTCGGTTAAATTGGACATTTAGCGTCGGTTACCGTCCGACGCTAAATCGACCGACGCTAAATGTTAGACATTTAGCGTCGCTTATTTAACCGACGCTAAATGTCACTCAATGTCAACAGAAATGACATTTAGCGTCGGTTGTTTTAAATAACCGACGCTAAATGTCTCCAAAACGTCATTTAAAAATGACATTTAGCGTCGGTTATTTGAAACAACCGACGCTAAATGTATCAAAGGGGACATTTAGCGTCGGTTTTTTCAAACAACCGACGCTAAATGTCATTTAAAAATGACATTTAGCGTCGGTTATTTGAAACAACCGACGCTAAATGTATCAAAGGGGACATTTAGCGTCAGTTATTTGAAACAACCGACGCTAAATGTCTCTAAATGTCATTTAAAAATGACATTTAGCGTCGGTTATTTGAAACAACCGACGCTAAATGTCTCTTAAAAATGACATTTAGCGTCGGTTTTTTGAAACAACCGACGCTAAATGTATCAAAGGGGACATTTAGCGTCAGTTATTTGAAACAACCGACGCTAAATGTCTCTAAACGTCATTTAAAAATGATATTTAGCGTCGGTTATTTGAAACAACCGACGCTAAATGTCTCTCAACGTCAACAGAAATGACATTTAGCGTCGGTTTTTTGAAACAACCGACGCTAAATGTCATTTTACACATTTTAGTTTCATTCATTTTTTTATCCTTACGAAACCTGTTGTATCCCAGAAATGACCAATTCCCAGAAACAGTCCAATTCACAGACCAATTCCAAAACAGACAAATTCATTCTAATACCATTCCATTCTATAGTTGTACAAATTACACAGACAGCAATTCCAAAACAGACCAATTCACAGACCAATTCACAGACAGCAATTCCAAACAGAAACCATAACAGAAACGACCATAACAGACAGCAATTCCAAACTATAGTTGTACAAATTACCAGATTGGACTTAGTTGTACAAATTACCAGATTGCATCACAGACAGCAATTCCAAACTATAGTTGTACAATTCACAGACAGCAATTCCAAACTATAGTTGTACAAATTACCAGATTGCATCACAGACAACAACCATAACAGAAACGACCAATTCTATTAAAAGTATGCATCACAGACAGTATACAAATTAACAGAATCAAAGAATTTTAAACAATGTATCTTTTTGCTCCGTGCGAATCTTCATAAAAAATTCTGACCAAAGCTGACGAACCTCAAAAATCTCCTCTTCGGTGTATGCCTTTGAGTCATCAAATACCTACAAGTTTAAAAATTACTGAAACAAATTATATTCAATCATTCTAATTCCAAATAAATGTGTAAAGTATAATTTTAACCAAAAATTTATACCTGCTCCCAATTATCAACAATACCAGCATTCACAATGGTCAGCATAAACTTCATCACATAATAGCCACAATGATAACCATTCCGTTGTATTGGCATCTACACAAATGAATTCACTCCAAATTAAATCAACTCAATAACATAAACAGAATATATATAGTTGCTAATTCAAAGAATACTACAAATTATGCAGTTAACAAATTCAAAGTTCCCTTAAGGAATCACAATCCAAAACAAGAATTAAAGTTCCCTTAAGGAATCACAATCCAAAACTAGTTTAATTGTTTAATTACAATGAAATCAGTCAAGAACCCCCAAATGTCATCTTCACAATCCAAAACTAGTTTAATTACAATCCAAAACTAGTTCAATCACAATAAACAAACAGATTTGTATAGTTGCTAATTGTCAAAATCATGTCTTCAAAATCAGCAAAGCAACACACATGTAACATGTGTATCCTAACCTAAGAGATGTCCTTAAGAAATAATGACCACCAAGCAAAACTATTGACCAAGAGGGATTTGGACACTTGTCCTCATAATAACCTAGCTAAGCCAACCCACCCTTGTTTTTAAAATATTTGTGGATGTAATATTTGTGCACAAGTTAGTTACTATATTTATACAACACAACATATATGTATATATATATATATATATATATATATATATATATATAAAAGGATTCGGATACCGTGCGGTCAAAAAGACTTGTACTGTCATGCATTCAGAAGATCTGAACCGTTTGATTTTGATCAAACGGTCTATATTTTTAACATTAAAAACAGATATAAAATATAAGTTATAATCTAAACCGTCCGATCAAGATTGGACGGACAGATCTACTGAATGCATGACTGCGCAAGCTTCTCACTACATCTTATCCGAATCCTATACAAAATGGTTCTTTCCAAAAGTATATACATGAGACAAAACAAAACTGATACTCAACAGAGCTTGTTGCTTGCCACAAGTGCCTTATCCTTTTGCGGGGATTGTTATGTAAAGCTAGATTTTAAAAAACCATATCATATCGTATCACATAAATTCCAAATATATACAACTATATACAAAGGACTATTAAATATTACTGATGTGAGACATTAACTAAAATAGTATTTCATGATCAACCATTGGACTCTTTACTATATTAATTTATAAAAATGTAATTGCTAATCTAGGACAGAATGTCCTATTCATCATTCATGTAAATCGTACAACAACACAACAACAAGTATATTTATTACTGTTATTATTGTTATCATCGTCATTATCAGCTGATATGGATATGTATAATATTTAAGTTCCACTTGTTGATTGGAACTAAAAGAAGAGACTCAGGAAGGGTCACTCATGAACATGAGCTAAAGCTACATCCTTAAAACTGTTAGTATGAAATAAAGTAACAGGATTTGAGGTAGTTTATATATAAGTTCCATCACATGATCAGAGACCAGTTCCTTTTTAAGGATGTTACAGCTGCTATATAATGTACCTTTAAATTTGTCAACGAAGAAAGATGAAAAAGATGTGGAAAAAGAAATAAAACACATGTAACTATGCTAATGAAGGATATGCTAATTGGACTTACCAGAAGGGTGATATTTAATATCAAAGTAGTTTTTCAGTACCACCAGCTTCTCTTTCAACAATCAGAAGCAACTGATAACTAACACCCAAATCAGAAGCAACAATCAGAAAATAAACAATTAAACAATCAAATTAAACACCCAAATCAGAAGCAACAATCAGGGATTCCAAATTTAAAAAATCAGAAATTAGGGTTTTCAATTCACGCAGAAATTGAACAATTTTCCCCAAATCAAACAATCATCAAAGAAGAGGAGAAGAAATCTAACCTGATAAGAAGAAGAACTGAAGAAGAAAGCTTGCGATTCACTAAGAAATTGGGGACTGATACATTGTTTTCGCAACTGAGAGAGGGAAGCGAGAGAGGGAAGATGAAAACCCTAAACCGTCACAGAGGGTGGAGTGGTGGCGACGAGTTCGCGAACGGAGTGCACGGCGAGGCGGGGCGGACAACGGAGTTCGCGAATGGAGCGCCGCTTGTGTGAGGAAGAGAGGGGTTTCTGTGAGGAAGCGAGAGAGGGAAGATGAAAACCCTAAACCGTCACAGAGGGTGGAGTGGTGGCGACGAGTTCACGAACGAAGTGCACGGCGAGGCGGGGAGGAGAACGGAGTTCGCGAATGGAGCGCCAAGGGTTTCTGTGAGAGGAAGAGAGAAGAGCGTGTTTCTGTGAGAGGATGAGATGAAGAGCGTGTTTTGTGCGAAAAATTAAAACTGGGACATTTAGTGACGGGTGTTTAAACAACCGACACTAAATGTACTTGCTTTGGACATTTAGTGACGGGTGTTTAAACAACTGACACTAAATGTACTTGCTTTGGACATTTAGTGACGGGTGTGTAAACAACCGACACTAAATGTCCAAAGCAAATACTTTTAGCGTCGGTTGTTTAAACACCCGTCACTAAAGGTAGGCGCGAAAAATGGAATCTTCAATTTAATTGCAAAAATGCCACCGGTCACACATTTAGTGTCGGGTTTTCAAACACCCGACACTAAATGATGCTTAATAATGTCATTTTTCTACTAGTGCTTAACGATGATCGCCTCTGTTCCACCTACTTCCTCTTTGATTTTACCAACCACCTCTAGCAGAGCCGTTTTCCTAATTAGCGTAAGAAACTTCCTTATCCAGCAAACGTTAACCAATTTCGGATGAGTCGGAGTCGGATGAATTCGTATGAGTCGGAGTCGGTGATTTCGGATGAGTCGGAGTCCGCTTCCTTGACGAGTTCAGTCGATTTCGAATGAGTAAGAGTCGGTGATGAGTCTGAGTCGGATAAGTCGGTGATTTTGGATGAGTTGGAGTCGGCTTCCTTGACGTCTTCCTTTGCAACGTTTGGTAACGTTTGCCTTAATCTTTTATTTAGGCACAACTTTAACCTCTTGGCCCCTTCTCAACACTCCATTACTCTTAATGTTAGTAAAACGTCTATCACGATAAAAATAACATATAGGAATATTCAATTAAAAAGTTATTTATACCTATAGTTTGATGTTTTAAAATTTAATTTGTATAATTTAATTTTATTTTTAATTTTTATTAAAAAATTTATAATAAATATGCTCATTTATGAAATTTTAATTTTAAAATAGTTAATTGTTGGTTCGCGTTTCTTGTTGAAATTTCTTTCAGGAAAAATATAAATCAAATATTATTTTTTCTTCTAAAATTTAAGTGTTTTGATTTTAGTCACTCCAAAAATTTTCTTTTTAAATAAATCCTTGCAAATATTTTTTTCATGTATTAGTCCTTCTGTTAAGTCTCCCTTAACAGTTTGCTGACTTGTGTAACAGAAATGCCAATTGGGTTTGCCAAATCATTATTTCTTATTTTATTTTATTTTAAAAAATAGTGAGTCGGATAAAATTACGAATCCCCAAATTGAATTAGGGTTTTCTCATCATCCTCCTCATCCAATCCAATTGCAGAAAACAGAAAGCCTCGTCTTCCCTCTTGCTTTACATGAAGTGGAATCTGAACAACAGTAAAAGCTCTGCCAAGAGCAGTAAAAATAGGACAAACACTAAGCAAAATCCAAAACGGCATGCCATCTATTAGAAATAAGAGTAAATTAGGGGTTGTTCCAATTATTAGGAGATAGTTAGTATTTTTAGTTAGTTTGTTAAGCTCTATATAAAGAGCATCTTGTACTCATTTTTCATTATCTTTTTTCAATCAATATGATTCCATTTGAGAAATTCTCTCAATCAAGCTCTCTAGCATACCTCTCTTATGAGAAGGATCCTCACCTCTTCGATCCTATAAATTCTAACATGGTATCAAAACGATACCGTTGTGCAATTTATAGTGATTTTGAAGATGAAGAAGACGAAGCGGATTTTGTGTATGAATTGGAGGAAGAGGAATTTTTGGATCCAAAGAAGGAAGATGATTCGGTTTCTGCATTGGTGGAAATAAGAAACAACGATATCATGTTTGGTAACTTCGGTCAAGAATCAAATCTTGACATTGTGCGGGCGATTCCGATCAAGACAATCGAACCAAAATTTGAAGGTTTCACTGTCAAGATCGGTCAAATAAACTGCTCCCTTAACGATGTATCATCATTCATGGATCCAGAATATAAGGATGAAGAGAAATCACAGAGGATTGGCTTCGATCTCAAATCTGAAACCGATGTTCAGTTTTCCAAGAATGTTCATCCGGCCTCAACAGATTCAGTTTGCAGCTCACACATCTTCCACACATCAGATCCGTTTCGTCATTCGCGCTCGGAGTTTGGGAACTTTCTATCGTCAACCGGTGTGTCATCACCGGCGATGATTGTTTTCGCAAAGGCTTCAGATCTCCGATCCTTCACCTTCAATCCAGACGGAGTTTCGAAGGATACTGTGTACGCCATCAAAAGCCACGTCAAATATTTCAGCGACTTAAATTTCGGAAATCCAATACATCTAGTTGCATCTCTGCCTTACGCTGAGGCACGACACCACAATTTCATCTTCGATCGCGGCAAGCCGCCACCTACTCCAGATCGCATTCGATCATCCTCGTCTCCGTCGAGAACTGGTTTGATCTCTATAAAGCTTGCAGAAAATCTGATCCTCATCTTCGATACCGGTGGAAATCTCACGTTGCTTGCTTCTCCTTCATGCGTTGTTTCTCTCACTTCTTTTGCTGGTGTTTCAACTACAACAGATCCATTGTTCAGGCTCATGCTCAGTTTCCTTCCGTTTTCGCCGTCGTTCACGTTATGTGTGTTCGTGTTCTTTGGTCAAAGCTGTGTTTTCGACTGGAATCCAAAACCTTCTGGCTGCAACCATGGGCTCTTTTGGTTTGGGCTAGGTCTGCTTATGGACTCCAGGAAAGGCATGGTTGTGGGTTTCTTGGTGTTTGGATTCAGCCCATTCTCAGTCATAGTAAAAAAAAGGATAGAGGGATATAATTGTGTGGCTCTAGTTGGGCTGAAACTGGTGTTTGCTTTTGTTTGGGCTGTTTTTTTTTCTTTATTTTAGTAGTAATGGGAGTAATTCTTGTACTTCAAGCTCATATGGTGATCCCAATATCAACTTGAGGGAGGCTATTAGAAATAATAGTAAATTAGGGGTTGTTCCAATTATTAGGAGTTAGTTAGTATTTTTAGTTAGTTTGTTAAGCTCTATATAAAGAGCATCTTGTACTCATTTTTCATTATCTTTTTTCAATCAATATGATTCTATTTGAGAAATTCTCTCAATCAAGCTCTCTAGCATACTTCTCTTATGAGAAGGATCTTCACCTCTTCGATCCTATAATTTCTAACACCATCTTTACGATAATTCAACAAAACAAAAATAAAACTCACGTTCTGTGCTAACTAGCAAAAACTATAGGGTGCTCTGAAATTGAAGGATCGGTGACTGTAAAACCCTCAGATAAATCCGGTGTAAGTTGTTCAACAAAAACAAATCTGGTGCCAAGCTATGGTGGTGATGGGTGAGTACTACTCATTAATCACTATCTTCCTCTTGTATTGTTGTTATGTAATTTGGGGAAAGGGGAATATATGAGTTGGGATTTGGAACGGGATGGATGAGGGAGGACAACAGTATACGCTGTCACTACCAAATAGGAAAACGTTGAGGGAAGAAACCATTCATTCATTACCAACTAGTGTCATCAAGGAAAAGAGGAAAGCAGAGAACAAAATCCTACTTTAATGAATCATGGGGCTAGACAGAGATGAAAAGATGTGAGGGGGAGAAGATTCGGGTTGGGTTATTCTCCAACGAATTCGAATGAAGCCTGACGAGAAGGGATGGTGTGAGGAGGAGGATGAACAATCTTGCTGCACCATGTTTGGGTTAGGGTTTTTTAAAAAAGGTGTTGGAGATGAGAGGTTGAAGACAATGGTGATGATGTGTAATTCCAACTCAGATTTGAAAATAAAAGAAAAATGAAAAAAAAATTACACATCAAACATCCGTTAGCCACATAGGATTTTTTTGTAACGTGTGACTAACAAAATGACCTATTTGAAAAAAGTTGATTTTATAGAGACGTTTTTCAAAAAAAAAAATTGCAGGGAATAAAATCAAAACACCCCATATTTGCAGGAACCAAAAACATATTTAGGCAAAAAATAAATGTTTTCGTCTAGGTCTTTGTCGTTAACCTTTTAAAAAATATGATGTGGCAAACAGAAGATATGGTGTGAGATGATGTCAATGCCATGGGTCAATATCATATTGGATGATGATGTCTCGGGGCATTGACATGGCACGTCAACTTTGCCACACAACTAATTAATGTCACGTGGTAGGGACGAAAAACAAACAAAAAATATTTACCAAGACGAAAAGGAAAAACATATATATATTTATAGGGTCCAAAATAAAAATAAAAATAAAACAAAAAAAACTTTATTTTCAATTTCCATCTTCATTACATTCTCATGTCAATCATGCTCTAAATTGTTTCAATTTCTCTGTCTTCTTCTCCATTTCCTTATAAAGTTCTATCCTATGGATATGCATTTCTCATAGTTTATCTTTCGATAATATTATTGGAAATGAGTATCATTTATATCAACATACTACTAAGACAAATCATTAATAAAATGAGTTTGACAATGTTTTATAAATAAAATAAAATGTGCTATAAGTTAATAAATAAACACCACTTGTGCTTTGTTATTATTCTCCTTTGCAAAAGAACTCTTGTAACACCCCGATATTTCTAGCTTGTAGAAATACCAAAGTGCACCACTTGGCATACATCAGAGTAACTTCCTGTTATTGAATATTGAAGACAACTAAAAACTTTCGATAAATAATTATCAAATGGTTCCATGAACCTCATTAAACTTAACAAAGTACTTAAGTCTCATGACTTAAAACTTATACAATTCTGGTGTTCAATATCCAAAACATAAGTAGCGGAAACGATTTACAACTGTTACTAATAATAGTTATACAATCGATATTACAAAGACAACAAAAGGGACAAAGGACTAAACATAAAGCTGAATCTTCAATGACTTCGTAAGTCACATCTGCTAACCGTGCTTCTTCGCCTTTGCTTTTCCCTGTTTCTCTGTAAAAACCACAATAATAAAGGGTGAGATAAACATTATCTCAGTGAGTCCTATCGAGACCCCTTACTAACTCTAGCGGTTCATTATGCTTTTATTCTTTGAACTCATAGCCCTAATAAGCGACTATGTGGACATATTTTCTTCTAACCCGTAGCCCTATTAAGCGACTACGCGTTATGTTTCTTTATTTCTTCTTGTAGCCCTGATAAGCGACTACAATTCATGTCTTATCCTTTCTTTAACATAGCACAACACCTCGAGCCTACCTTATCCGGTTATTTCTTTGGCTTTTGGTGAACCCAATCCACTAAGCACTAATTAGCAGGCAAACCTCATGGAGCCTAGGTTTTGGGGCTCATGACTTCCCCTCTCCTAGTATGCTAATCCTTAGGGTCGTCACCCTTGATATACATATATTATTATATGTATGCCATTCTACCCTTCCTTTATGGAAAGTAATTCTACCTTTCCTCAAGGGAAAGTAACTTGACTTGTATTTACATGGGTTGAGAATTTACATGACTTGTATGGACTTATAGTCCTTTATCTTATCTTGACCCGTGTACACTCGCGTTTACTAATGTACGGTTCTTCATAACTTTCATAACTTAAGAAAATTTCTTCTCAAGCATAATCAATTCATGACATTCAAGTGTTACAATCATTGAGTAACATTGGGGAAGTGATTAGAAGGAACTTGGAATCATTTGGAATGGACTAAGGTGCATTTTGAAAATGGGTGACAGAAGCTCACACACGGTCCGTGCCCTGGAGGCGCACGACCCGTGCGTGTTTTAAGAAAACGCCTTTCAAAAAAAAAGAAAAAAAAAGGACATCTTCCTTGAGAACTTCCTTGATGATTTAGCAATTGAGAGACTGTTGCGACAAGTAAGAAAGTGGGCTTAGTGGAAGATCGGAAAAGACTTCTCTTCATCACAAGACTGATTGGATCCGGCGTAGTTTCTGTAGTTGGTGTATTCATATCTCTCTTTTGAATGGCGTAGAAAATTTTGAAACACAAATGTGTAGGGTACGCCCGGTCCGTGCCCTAGAGCGCACGGTCCGTGCCATGTTTTTAAAACCTTTCAGGCCACCTACGAACGAGACGCACGCTCCATGCCACTGGAGCGCACGATCCGTGCGTGTTCATCAGTAACCCAGAAATTGCTGTTTTCGTAAATTCTATCCATTTCGTTTCGATTCCAAATTTTATTCCGATCAATACCCTAACACAACAACAGTATTCCTGTAATATCCCCGATTTAGCTAATTTCGTTTATTGAAATTAGAGTGAGGTTATGAGTTAGCTGATTAGCTAAATAATTTATGTTAGCTTAATTAATTGATTATGAGGTAATGGTTATGAATTAAGTAAATTAATTAAATGTTTGATTACTTAATTATATAAGTCATGGGAACTATTAATTGATTGGTTGAGTTATTTGGGGTTTAGACGAGAATTTGAGGACAGAGGTATTTCGGTCATTTCCTAGTGTTTGAAACACCTTAAGCTCACAAATGTTAGAAACACCCAAATTAAACACCCAGTTGAGTCAATGTTTGTAAAACACAACATTATGACTCCACTTTCAGGATTTTTACAAAAGAAGAGAGAAACATAGGTTAAGTGAGTATTAGTGAGCCAAGGGTATTTTCGTCATTCCCTACTCATTAATACCCTCAGCCCACTAACACAATTTGACCAAGCCTCAAACCATTCAGCAAAGAAAAATCAAATTTCAGAATAGAGAGAGGGAGAGAGGAACTCGAAGGGAGAGAGGAAGAAGAAGGGTGAGAACACAAAACTCTCTAATTGCATGTAAGTGTTCTTAGGTCCATTCTTCTCCATTCTTAATTCTCTATCCAATGATACTAATTTCAGTAACTGATTCCACCTCCTTCACCTCCTACCATCTTCGAATTTGAAGCTAGAGTTTGGCCATTAATGGAGTCTCTTACCATGCATGTAGTTTGGGAGCTTGTAGATGGTCCTAGGAGTTCCAAGGTTCAGTTTTAAGTTCCATAGCAAGCCACAATTCGAATTGGGAGCTGCTGTAGAGGGTTTGTGTTACTGATTTCGAGTTCCAAGCCATTGGGTAGTTCGGGATCGAGTGAGAACACGATTCGGTGATCATCGAACTTCGTTCGAGTGATTTCGCATTTCGGTTTTGTGATTTTCATCACAATACGGTGAGTTCTATACTCGCTTAGGGATTTGTTTCGAAATACAGATTGCATGTTCTGTTTTATGTTCGGTTCGTGCGTTTTTCGAGTCAAAACCGTTTTATGAAAATTACGTTTCGAACGAGGAATTATACGATCGATTGATTGATAATGTGATGGATTGGATTGGTTGAAATATTGATTGTTTGATTATTAATTGATGTTAGTTGAGAAAAGCTACGCCGAGCGGAAACCGTAGGATCGAAAAGAATTTTCAGCGCCTAAAGTATGATTTAATGAGCCAAGGGCATTTTGATCTTTTCACGACTTTTTTTTTGTAACCCTCAGCTCACTAACCCAACTCAACACCAGCTGAGCCCACTCCCTTCATTTATCCATTTCAGCCAAATCTGAAAACAGAGAAAAGGGAGAGAAACAGAAGGGAAGCGCAAGGGAGAAGAGGGAGAGAAGGAGGAGAGGAAGTTATTGCATGTAAGTTCTTTCTTCACAAACCTCTTCCATTTTTCATGCTCTTTCTGGTGAACCTACATTCTGAACCTCATCCTTCCTCTTTTGTATTTGGCCATTTTTGATTTTTGAATCTCCAAAGGCAAACAATGGAGTCTTGAGACTTTTAGTGTATTGCATGTTCATGTGGAGATAGAAGAAGGATAAAACTGAACCTACAGTTCTATTTGGAAGGAGCTTTATGTTGGGGGAGTTGCTGGATTCGAACTGAAAAGAAGTGGTGCTGCTGTCTTGCACGGTTGGGCTAATTCGGGGATTGTTCGTGTGATAACGGTTCGGTAGCTTCGTACTTCGGCTCAACTGGCGTGACTTCGGCATTCCGTGAGTTTTACTCACGATTAGGGAGTGTGTTTAATATTCTGGAATGTCTGGAAATTCTATTTTTAGTGATTGATTTCGTGTCGAAATATTCTATCGAGTCGAAAAACCGTTTTCGGGAAAATAGCGTTTTTATTGAAATATGTTTGTAATTCAATTGCTTAGATTGTATCTAGTTATATAAGTTTTCGACACATTTAGCTCGATTAGCTATATGAGCTTTCGACACATTCAGCTCGACTAACTATATGAGCTTTCGACACATTCAGCTCGATTAGCTATATGAGCTTTCGACACATTCTGCTCGACTAGCTATATGAGCTTTCGACACATTCAGCTCGACTAGCTATATGAGCTTTCGACACCATCGACTCTAGCTATATATAAGTATCGAAACATTACTGAATTGCTGGTTATATTGGCTATTTTTATGTCTCGATGGTCAGGAAATGTCTCGGGTCGAATAAAAAGCGAAATGGTACAAAACGGGTGTCATACCCCAATTTTGTCCGGCTTAGGTCAAAACCCTAATTTTCCCAAAAAAATAAATAAATAAATAAATAAATAAATAAGAGAAAAGAGCATCATACATTGCATTTAGGGTTATAGAAGTCATTTCAGAGTTTCTAAAATCATTTCTGGAGTTGGAATGTACTTTTGGACAATTCAGAGTTTTTCAGTGCAAAAGGGTATTTTAGTCATTTCGCAAATACGGGATATTTTCTCAGAACAAGCAACTTAGCATGCATACCAAGGTCTTAGAGGTCATTCCTAGGGGGAAAAGTCTTTTTTAAAGTGAAAATGTGCCTTGGGCAAAAAACTAGGGTTTTTAGGGTGAAAGGGCATTTTGGTCATTTCACGCTAAAAGCGGTTTTTTTCGTCCCAAATCACCGAAGCATCACCAAAGGATTATTTGAGGAAGATTTGTGCTTAGTTGTGATTTTTTGTGCGCATAAATATTAAGTTTTCTAGCATAAAACTCAATTTTCGAACAAAAGGGCAAAATGGTCATTTTCGCTAGAGTGGGGCCCAAAATCAATTTTGGGAATGGTGTTGTCATGGAATTTTGGGCCCAATGATTGAATCCTAAGATGAGCCCAAAATAAAAAAAAGAATCTTCATGGAATAAAAGAATGATCATAAAAAGAAAAATCAAAAAGAATGAAAATAAGGTAGTGTCCTCAATAAGACAAAATGTACTATTTTGTGCAAGCTTGCATTTTTCCTTTTTCCTTCCCTCCTCTCCTCATGGTGCTGGGCGAACAGCCCCCTCTTCCATTTCCCTCTCCATTTGTGTTTCTTCAACACCCTCAATCCATGTGATGATGCATCTCCACCCTCCATTCAAATTTAAAGTCTAATCCTAGTGCACCTCTCAAAGCCAATGACTAAAATACCCTCTAACTTGGTGACCAAGTTCAAATTGATTTTATTTATTAATATTCAGCTGAATGTTAATTGATTTAATTGGTTTGATTACCATTTTACCCCAAAGCTCACTCCCACCCTATAAATACCCCTTCATTTTCCACACATCACAACTTCCTTGGCCTCATTCTCTCCTCCACCAAACCTAGCACACAACTCTCTCCCCTCTTTCCCTTGCCTTGGCCGTAGCCCCCCTCTCCTCCTCCTCCCTCCATCTTTTTGTTTTCCATCACCCAAACACCACCAAATCACTTCAAATCCACTCCTCCTTCATAGATTTTCCTCCTTTCACCATCCATTTCATTTTCTCCTCATCAAGCACTTGGGTATTATTCACCTTTTGAATAATAACCGGATCGTAGATCCCACTCGACGCTATGATTATAACACCGGATGTCTAACATAGGATTCATCGAAATGGGTTATAGGTCAACAATAGATATAGATTATCTAGAATTTTCGGAGTCGGCCCAATCCAGGTAAGATATTTAAATTATATCAAGTTGGGTGACGACCCAACGAAATAGCATACTAGGAAGGGAAGTCATGAGCCCTCACCCTAGGCCCTGAAACGTTATGGCGTGGTCTAACGTGGGTTATCGGGAATTGTGAAAGGTTGCACGACCGATTTATGCTAGAAAAAGTGTACGATTCACCGGGAATTGTGAAAGGTTGCACGGCCGGTGTTTCGCTTAGTAAGCTAGTGATTTTAAAATAATCGATTAGGCTTAATAATATAAATGATAGTACTTAATTACCGAGAATTGTGACCGGTTGCACGGCCGGTAATGAGCTATATTTATTTTGATAAATAGTTATATATATTTAACTATGTGGTAATCGGTTTTATAATCAAACCGAGTGATAGTGAGGGGGCACGGTAGAACTCACTGAGACAAGTTGTCTCACCCAATCATTATTGTTGTTTTTACAGAGAAGCGGGGAAGGAGAAAGAGTAACCGGCACGGAGGTGACCAGCTCGTGGAGATATCAAGGGCTTGCAGTCTTGATATTTTTAGATCGTGTTTTTCTTGTCTCGGTTATGGTTATATGACTTGTATTGTTTATGAGTTGTATAAACCGTTGTAATTTCTGTTTATGATATTGAACACCTAAGTTGTATTCATTTGGATGTTTGAAACATTATGGAATTAAGACGAATGGATTCGAAGTATTATGTTTTATTTCAAAAAAAGTTTGTACGTTCAATACTTAAATAGGAATTGTGTTCTCTGATTATTACTATAGTTGTGCATTACAGTATATCTACATGTTAGAAATACCGGGGTGTTACATTTGGTATCAGAGCGGTTCGACCTAGTCGGACTTACATGTTAAGAGTCTTTTACGTCTTCTAGGTCTGATTCTTCTTAGTATGCTATTAGACGTTGAGCCTGGTCAACTTAATACTTTGTGCATATTTCCCAGAATCATGGCTGGAAGAGGTAGGAGGAACCCACCTATTGATCCTTGTAACGCCCCAAAATAATTGACTATTTATTTAATTAATTATTTAGGAATTATATGGTAGGAATAATAGAATAATTATTGTTTTAGAATATATGGACCTATGGTTAGGGTTGGTAGTAGCGAATTTGAAGTGTTAAGGAAAAAGCCCATGATTAAGCCCACCAATTAGATTAACCTAATTCTCACTCCATTCCTTTCCTCATCGAGTCAGCCACAGCGGCAGAGCCTAACAAAAATCCTCTTTCTTTTATCGCCTCCAATGCAAGCATACCGCAGTGCCTTCTGAACAACCGCATGTCCCCTCCATGATTATGAGTACCCGTGTAAGCATATGTTCAAGGCTTTGAATCCTTATCATTTGACATCTCATGTTTCTATTTTTTTTGCTTTTAATACCAAACCTTTCATATTATCATATAATATACTTGCTAATGGATTTTATTTTATGTTTCTCTCTTTCGAATCCTATACATCTTTTTGACTCATTTTGATTGGCCAAAATTACAAGTTCATAGTTCCATCGCTTTGGGATTGTGATCATTCGTCACTTTCACCTAGCAATAACCAATCATACTCTTTCTTTTGCATTTCTATATTGCTTGCATACTGATACTAAAATGCAACAATCCAATCGAATTCTTCACTACCTTACCTTGGGGCCCAACATTAATGTGGGGAGCAATAACACATGATCACTTGCGATTTGGAGTTCATCAGGTACCGTTTTCTCTGACTCTTTTTACGATCATTGTTTCAAAGCAAATGAATGCCATTTTTGGATTCATCTTCTCAAACCTTTTAGGAAATACCACTCATCAGTATTACGACGAAGTTGACGTCCCTACTACTGCATCAGTGAGGCATTATCCGGGCATTCTTTTTTTTTGTCATTCTAACTCTACTTTAACGTGTAATATTTTATTATATATTTAACACTAGATTTTATACTCTATATAATTTTACAGTCATATTTCATTAGCTCTGTGAACCCATTGCCGAACAATTATAATATCAACTCGTTAGTTGTGTTGACTCTCATGCCGAAACTCCAGTTAATTATATCTCGTACGAGATCGTCAAGCCAGAAATAGTAATAGAAGGGGGCGGCGAACTCATCAACCTAGGAGGTGACTGCGAAATCTTCAAAACCCAGGTAAGGGTGGGGTTCTTCCTTATAATGGGGTTTTATGATGGGGTTATGTGGGAATAGATCCTATGATGGCTAGGGTTTGATTTTGATGTGTAGTTGGTGTTAGTTGAATTTTATATAGGTTGAATGGAAATTTGACATCGTTGGTGATTGTTGTGACTCAAAGAGATTGGTGATTCATTGTTGTTAGTCCTAATTGCATGTTAGGTGTTCGATAAAATGTTTGTTTGGTGTTGTGATTAGCGAATTATGATGACTGGCATTGGTGATTATGAATTGATGAGCTAAATTGGTGATATGATGTGCATATGTGGTGTTTTGGTGAATTTGGTGTGTTGCTGATTTTGGGTCCCTGGTGTTGGGCGCCATGCTGGGCGCTGTGTGTTGCGTTTTGTGTTGCTGTTTTTGGTGCCCTGTACCTGGGCGCCGTGTCTGGCTCTGTTTCCTGGGTGTTCCTTTGCTGTTTCTGGCGCCCAGTGCATGGGCGCCGTGTCTGGGTGTGTCTCGCGTGCCAGTGTGCTGTCCGTGTGTCCCTATGTTTGGCGCCCTGGGTGTGGGCGCCGTATGCCAAGTTGTTGCGTTGCTGTTTTTGGCGCCCTGGGTGTGGGCACCGTGTGCCAGGGTGTGTGGGTGTGTGGCTGTGCGTGGGTGTGTGTGTTGCTGTGCCTTGGCGCCCTGTGCCTGGGCGCCAGAATCCTGTTGTGTTGCCTGCTGGGCGCCTCCCTGGGCGCCAGTTTCTGCATTGTGTTGCCTGTGGGCGCCATGGGCGCCAAATCCTGTGTCTGGTTGCATTTTGTGTTGCCTGGGTGCCAAGGGCGCCAGTTCCTGTTGCTGGCCAGTTTCCTGTGTTGCGTGTTCCTGCTAGGCGCCCAGTGCCTGGGCGCCATTTTCAGGATGTTGCTCAAATGTTCCCCGATTTTGTTTTTGACATAACTTTTGACTCGGGTGTCCGATTTAGACGTTTCAAAATGTTTTGGAAAGCTTATTCAGAGGCCTAACTGAATATCCTAATTTGAGGCAAAATGTCCCATTTTTCTGGAAAAGTTGTTTACCGTTGGTGTAGTCGTTAAATGGTGATGTTTTAAAAAGGAAATTGTCGTGTCGCAAATACTTTGAAAAATTGTCGTTTGTCTCCGGTGTTGTGAAAAACCCTCGTGCCTCAAATGTTTTAGAAAATTGTCGTCACCTTGGTGTATTGGTGTTGTTTTGGAAGATTGTTGTCCTCTAGGTGTCTTGGTGCGGTTTGATGCTAGGTGTGAAGGCTCAAACCTTGGTGTTGTTGGAACTAGGTGTGAAGGTTCCAAGTCTTGGTGTTCCGTTGTGTCTGGTGGTTGGTGTTTTCGGTGTCGTTGTGGCTAGGTGTGAAAGCCCAACTTAGGTGATATTTGGTGATTGTTGTTGGTGTGTCACATTGTGACTAATTTGGTGATTGTCTGTGTGCATTCATGGTATCGCATACAGCATATGCATTATTTTGGTGAAGACCTTTGGTCTTGGAGCTAGGTGTGAAAGCTCAAATTTTTCTAAAACTGGTGAGCCTGGTGTGAAAGCTCGATTTTTGGTGAATTGGTGAGCCTGGTGTGAAAGCTCTCAATTTTTGGTGACGCCCCTATTTACGGGAAGACTTTTGGTGATTTTGGTACCACAAGCATATGTCCGTTGGTGTGGGTTGCATTCATGCATCGTCATGACATTGGGTGACTGATTGTGGTGTTTATAATTAATGTATAATTATAATTGATGTGTGTTTACGATTTGGTGTGCGTAGTGAGGTGGTAGACATAGTTGTCGTATTCTAGCATATTTCCTATCATTTTATGCTATTATATTGGAGATATCTCACCCCTTCTGTTTGAATGTTACCCCTATGCGGTAATGTGCAGGTGATTGCGAGTGAAGCCTTAGGTACCTTCGCTATTCTGTGTCGGTGTCGTCAGTGTCCTTTGCTTTGATGTGTAACACTCAAGGGGGGGATAAACGCTAAACTTTGGTTATTGTATTTTTGTCATTTGGAGTCCATTTTCAGGACGTTGTTATTTTATGTTTTAAAACTTATATTATATTCCGCTGCGTGGTGATGTATGTTGACCAGGTGTTATTTATGTCGTATGAGACGTGTTATTTAACGATGAATGTGTGACATCCTTTTTGATGTATGAAATAAATTTTTGAAACTCTGATTTTATGGAATAATTACCGGGTAGAAAATGGGTGTTACAATCCTCATCAGGAATGGATGCAGAACGTCATTGAAACTCATCAGAAGATGATGAATGACATGATGCTAATGCAACAGCAACAAATGGCTCAAATGGCTCAAATGCAGCAGACGCATCAAGTGCCTCAACCACAATCAAATGAGCCAGTCAATGTGCCTCAACCTGAGGACCCCAACAGGATGTACTTTCGGTTTCTGTAAATGAAACCCCCAACCTTCAAAGGGGGATCTGATGCTATGAAGGCTCATTTCCTGATTGATGCAATGGAAAGAATCTTTGTGACATTGCAATGCTCTGAAGAAGAAAAATTAATTTGCGCTGCCAACGCTCTAGATGAAGATGCACATACCTGGTGGACTAATGTCAGAAGAATGCTCCAAACCCAAGGAACACCTCTTAATTGGGTCAACTTTAAGGAGTTGTTCCTTGGCCACTATTTCCCTGATGCCCAGAGACTTGCTAAGCGGATTGAGTTTGTCAGTTTGAAACAGGGAAATATGTCTGTTGGGGAGTATGCAGCTAAGTTTGAAAGATTGTCTCAATTCTATGAATTGGGGACACATCCTCCAAATAACCGCTGGAAAATGACTATGTTTAGACAAGGTCTTCGGGGTGATGTGAACCAAGGTCTTAGTTCCGATACTATGACCATCTATCCCACCTTGGTGCAACAAGCACACACCGCTGAAGACGACCTAAAAAGAATGTATGCTGAAAGGAAGGATTTCTGGAAGGAGAAACGAAGGGGGAATGAATCAACTTCTTCCAACCCTAGACAGAGGGGAAATTCTGATAAAGGAAAGCATATACAGATGACTGATTCCCCCAAGCTTAACAAGTGTAACCTCTGCAAGAAGTATCACAAGGCTAGATGTCAAGCAGCACCAAATCAGTGTTACTTTTGCAAGGAAGAAGGTCACTATGCTAATAACTCCCCGGCGGGCTGGAAAGCCTTCTTGGAGTCTCCTGATGATCCAAGGCAGGCCTGAGTCAACACTTTGGACGCTCAGTCCATCACACCAGATGATAATCTCATAAGGGGTACAGGTTCTCTCTTTAATCAAACTGTTACTATACTGTATGATTCTGGTGCTACTCACTGTTTTATCTCCAAAGCGTGTGATGAACGGTTAGGATTAGAAGTATCTCCTATATCTGAACCGATTACAATTCGTACTGCTGCAAAGGGTCGTGTTCGAACCCAATCATTATGCCTTATGTAACACCCCATTTCTACCCGGCAATTTAGAATTAAAATATCAGAGTATAAAAATTATTTTTCAATTCATCCAAACGGGATGCTACATTAACTTCTTTTTCAACATACACAAATTTATGATAAAATTCATCATTTCAAAGAAAACGTAATACGTAGCTCCTCAATAAATTGGGCGAACCCTCAAGTACTCAAAAGTCTACAACAAATAGTTCATCAACACGCAGCGAATTAAAAGAAATAGTTTCCAAACATAGTTGTAATAACACCAATACAAATCCATCAGTGTCACATAAAATAAAACCAAAAATAACATTTATTCGCCCCCCAGGTGCTACGTATCAGAGCATGACTGACTCAAGGGATGAAGGGTTAAAAGCCTTCACTCACGGTTACCTGTAGTAATAATCAACATAAGGGGTGAGTCTAAACCGTATAATAAAGCTTATAATAAACAGTATGCCAGAGTACAGAACTAAACCAATTACAGCAATACATATATACATACATTTATATATATACATATAACAACTTTTTAATATATTTATAACAACTATAATAACATATATACATCGCTCACTACACCACCACGTCAACATTTATATTTGCCACACAAATATATTACACACCGACCAAAATAATAACTTTCAATGATGAGAATGAATGTATGAAGTGCAAGTATGCATGTGGTACCATCATCGTCGCTAATTTTGCCAATTGGGCACATCGTCACTTTTTGAGCCTTATTCATCGTCACTAGCTCGAGACCGCAGCCTTACATCGTCATTATATGCACATGTATGCATGTGACTTCATGAACAACCAACAAAAACAAAATAATCACAACAACAACGTCATCCATATCATCATCGTCATTTTGGTCATTAGACCCATCGTCAATAACATCTTCAGTATAATTTGGTCAATAGACCCATCGTCATTTAACAACAACTTGGCAACACAATATTGGTGTCCAGAAACTATCAGAAAAATAATAATTTTTCACCTTAAAGTAGCATATACAGATAGAGGACTGAATAAGCTTCCCAACGCACTTTGAAGCACTTAAAACGGACACCCGAGTCAAAAGATACGTCAAAAACAAATTAGGAACAAAATTGAGACACGGGCTGAAATTGGCGCCCATGCACTGGGCGCCTAGCAGGGAACAGCAGCACGCAAAACTGGCGCCCAGGCGCCCCTCTGCGCCAACAACAGGCGCAACACACAAAACTGGCGCTGGGCAGCAACACTGGCGCCCAGGCGTCCCTCTGCGCCAACAACAGGCGCAACACACAAAACTGGCGCTGGGCAGCAACACTGGCGCCCAGGCGCCCCTCTGCGCCAACATCCTGGCGCAACATCAAAACTGGCGCAGGCAGGGATCCTGGCGCCCAGACACAGAAAACTGGCGCAGCCACACAAAAACTGGCGCAGCCACACAAAAACTGGCGCGGCCACACAAAACTGGCTTAGCCACACAAAACTGGCACAGCCACACCAAAAACTGGCGCAGCCACACCAAAAACTGGCGCAGGAGGGATCCTGGCGCCCTTGGCGCCCAGGCACAGGGAACCTGGCGCCCAGCACAAAAACTGGCGCAGCAGCACAAAAACTGGCGCAGGAGGCAACATGCGCCCTTGGCGCCCAGGGGAGGGGATCCTAGTGACACTTCAGAATACGCAACCTAGCAACCAAAATTCAACACCACTGACATCCAAGCAACATAACTACCCAGAAACACAACTTAGGACCGCAACACGGGCAGCCAAAATTAGGCGCCCTTGGCGCCTAGGCACAGGGAACCTGCGCCCATGGCGCCCAGACAGCAACACAGAGGCGCAACACAGACAGCAACAGGCGCCCATGGCGCCCAGACAGCAGCAACAATGTGAGACAATGGCAACAGCAATGGCGCCTAAGGCGCCTAGGGTCCTTCTAATTCAATTTTCTCCAAATTTGTATATGTTCAATCATCAACAATCACTTCAAGTATCACAAATTCATTCTCACATATTCAAACACACATTTTAACGAGTACCTAACATGCATTTTCAATCATCACATACGCCTAACAAGTCATGTACTTCTCAACAAGCACTTAGTGTGCATCAATTCATCATCCAAACAATCATACATTATAACATTGTCAAAAATCATACAAGATAACGATATAGCCCTAAACCCACATACATCCCATTATGAACCCTATTATAAGGTAAGACCCACCCTTACCTTAGATTTCCGAAGATGAAGATTCCTCTACGAAGACACCGAAGTAACCACAGCAACAGCTCCTTGCTCCTCTTCTCTCTTGCGCGCCGTACACCCCTCTTTCTTCTCCTCTCTTCGCAACTTTCTTTTTCTCTCTTCTCTCTTCTCTCTTTTTGCGTTTTCTTTCTTTCTTTTGCGCAAATGAGACGCTTGTCTCAAACCCTTGCGCCTAGGGGCCTAATCCAAGGGGCCTTGGGCGCTTGGGCCGATCCTACCACGCCGCAATTTACCGGTTACTACTTCCTTTATTAAAATAAAACACTATATTAATAATTTAATATAATAATAATGCAACACTTAAATAATTTAATTAAATAATTAATTAAATTATTTTGGGTGTTACAACTCTCCCCCACTTAGAAAATTTCGTCCTCGAAATTCTTACCTGATTCAAACAGCTCTGGATAAGACTCCCTCATTTTACTCTCCAGCTCCCAAGTCATGCTCTCTCCAGCAGCTCCTAACCAAACCACTTTCACCAAAGCAATCTCCTTTCCCCTCAGAACCTTCACTTCCTGATCTTCAATGCGCACAGGCATAGTCTCCATAGTGAGATTATCCCGTACCTCCACATCATCCATGTGAATCACATGAGACGGGTCTGGAACATACTTTGGAAGTTGCGACACGTGAAACACGTCATGCAAGTTCGAAAGATTAGGCGGCAAAGCCACCCTATAGGCAACATTTCCTACCCTCTCAGTAATTTGATACGAACCAATAAAACGAGGAGTGAGCTTCTTCGACTTCAATGCACGACCCACACCGGTCACTGGAGTGACTCTCAAAAACACATGCTCACCCGCTTGGAACTCTAAATCCTTCCTCCGGTTATCATGGTAGCTCTTTTGTCGACTCTGCGACGCTTTCATCTTCTCATGGATCAACTTATCCTTCTCAGTTGTCTCGTGAACAATTTCTGGTCCAAGCACCACGCTCTCACCAGACTCATACCAACATAGTGGGGTTCTACACTTCCGACCATACAACGCCTCAAAAGGTGCCATCCCAATACTAGAATGGTAGCTGTTGTTGTATGTGAGTTCCATCAATGGAAGGTAGGAATCCCATGAACCTCCCTGCTCCAAGACACAGGCTCTCAACAAATCTTCCAGTGACTGAATTGTCCTCCCTAACTGACCATCTGTCTGAGGATGATAGGCTGAATTCAACCTCAACTTTGATCCCAACTTCTCATGCAAACTTCTCCAGAATTCTGAAGTAAACCTTGGATCTCTGTCTGAAACAATACTCATAGGAACTCCGTGAAGCTTCACAACTTCCCGGATATAGATCTCTGCCAACCTAGGCACTGGATACGTGATATTAATAGGAACAAAATGGGACGACTTTGTTAACCTATCAACAATCACCCAAATGGCATCATACCCTTTCGCAGTATGAGGCAAACCCGTCACAAAATCCATAGCAATGCTGTCCCACTTCCACTCTGGGATATCCAATGGTTGCATCAACCCCGCAGGCTTCTGGTGCTCAACCTTTAACTTCTGACAAGTCAAACATGCATACACAAACTGTGCCACATCCCGCTTCATCCCCGGCCACCAAAACAGTTTCTTCAAATCTTGGTACATCTTTGTAGCCCTCGGATGAATACTCAACTTGCTTCTGTGACTCTCCTCCAGAATCACTTTCTTCATCTCAGCATCATCAGGAATACAGATTCTATCCCTGAATCTCAACACACCTTGGAAATCTAACTTGAAATCCCCGTTCTCAGCTTGATCATTCTCAACCAACAGGTCTACTAGTTTAACATCTGACTTTTGAGCCTCTCTGATACTAGCCAAAAAGTCATTGCCAATCTTCAACATTCCCAATCTAACACTCTGCGGTGTTACTTCGCAAACTAAGCTCATCTCTCGGAATTGCTCAATCAACTTCAACTCTTTAACCATCATTGCTGACATATGCAAGGTCTTTCGACTTAAAGCATCAGCCACGGCAATAGCTTTGCCTGGGTGATAGTTCAAGCCGAAATCATAGTCCTTCAACAATTCTAACCAACGTCTCTGTCTCATATTCAGCTCCTTCTGATCAAACAAGTATTGCAAACCTTTATGGTCACTAAACACTTCAAATCTAGAACCATAAAGATAATGCCTCCAAATTTTCAGAGCAAACACAACTGCAGCAAGCTCCAAATCATGCGTAGGGTAGTTCTTCTCATGGGTCCTCAACTCTCTAGACGCATAAGCTACTACCTTACCATCTTGCATAAGCACACCTCCCAAACCCATTTTGGACGCATCACAATACACCACAAACGGTTGATCCGGAACGGGCAAAGTCAAAATAGGAGATGTTGTCAATCTCTTCTTCAACTCATTGAAGCTCTCTTCACATCGAGCATCCCACACAAAAGCCTTTCCTTTACAAGTCAATTGAGTCAACGGAAGGGCTAACTTAGAGAATCCTTCAATAAACCTCCGATAATAACCAGCTAACCCCAAGAAGCTTCTAATCTCAGTAACTGACTTCGGGCTCTCCCATTGCAACACAACATCTACCTTGGCTAGATCCACAGCAATACCATTACCAGAGATAACATGACCAAGGAAACTTACTTCATTCAGCCAGAATTCACACTTAGACAACTTTGCATACAGCTTCTTTTCTTTCAACACTTCTAGCACTAACCTCAAATGTTCTGCGTGCTCCTCCTCCGTCTTAGAATACACCAGAATGTCATCAATAAACACCACCACAAACCGATCCAAGTAACTATGGAAAATACGGTTCATGTATTCCATAAATACTCCCGGCGCGTTGGTAACACCAAACGGCATCACGGAATACTCATAGTGCCCATATCTAGTTCTGAAAGCTGTCTTCTGAATGTCTTCATCCTTCACCTTGATCTGGTGATAACCCGACCTCAAATCAATCTTGCTAAACACCTTAGCACCCACCAATTGGTCCATCAAATCATCAATCCTCGGGAGCGGATACTTGTTTTTAATTGTCACCTTGTTCAACTGCCTATAATCAACACAGAGCCTCATACTTCCATCCTTCTTCTTCACAACAACACAGGAGCTCCCCACGGTGACACACTTGGCCTTACAAATTTCTTCTCAAGCAGATCTTCTAGTTGCTTCTTCAATTCTGACAATTCTGATGCTGACATCCTGTACGGTGCCATAGACACAGGCCTAGTACCAGGTACAAGATCAATAGCAAATTCAACTTCCCTCTCTGGCGGAACACTTGGAATCTCATCAGGGAACACTTCGGGAAACTCACACACCACCTGCAACCCTTCAATGATAGCCTGATTCTCAGCAGACAACGACGCCATCAGAGCAAACAGACTAACTCCCTCCTTCATTACTTTATGCAACTGACCAGCAGGCAACAAAACAGATTCTTCCTCTTCGGGAGAATGGAAACTCACAGACTTACTAAAGCAATTAATATGGACATGGTTATCCACTAACCAGTCCATACCAAGAATAACATCCAACCCACCCAACGGCAAACAAATCAAATCAACAACGAAATCTCTGCCGAAGACCGACAGAGGGACTTAGCACACACAAGAGAGGTAGTTACCGAACCCTTAGCTGGAGTATCGATAACCATCTCCTCATCAAAGAAGACAAGGCTAGACCCAATTTCTTAACACATATAGCAGCAATGAATGAATGCGTGGCACCGGTATCAACAATAGCAATCAAAGGGATACCATTAATAAAACATGTACCTCTTATCTCATTAGCCTCCTCTGATCCCGCGAGAGCAAACACCCTCCCACTACTCTTCTTAGAACACTTGGTGCTAATATGACCCACCTCACCACAGTTGAAACAAACCACGTCCTTGCGTTCACAGTCAGACGCCAAATGACCCTCTTTGCCACAACGGAAACACACTCTCACTCCCGACTTGCATTCGTAGCTTTTATGACCAGACTTACCACACTTAAAACACACAAGGTTAGCGGGAGCATCTCCCCCACTAGACTTCTTACCCTCAGCAGACTTCTTACCATCAGCATATCTCTGTTTACCCCTACCAGCAGGAACCTCATATGGCTTACTACGGTTCTGAAATTTACCCCTCTGATCCCTCATAACCTTAGAGTGAGCACTACTGTCTTCTTCAAAAATCCTACAACTGTCAATCAAATCAGCGAATACCCGAATCTTCTGGTACCCAATAGCTTTCTTAATGTCAGCCCTCAACCCATTCTCAAATTTGATACATTTGGAGAACTCAGAGTTAGCATCAGTAGTGAGGATAAAATTTGGCCAATTCAGTGAACTTGGCAGCATATTCTGTTACAGACATGTTTCCTTGCTTCAGCTCAAGGAACTCAATCTCCTTCTTGCCCCTGACATCTTCTGGAAAGTATTTTCTCAAAAATTCCCTACGGAATACAGCCCAAGTAATCTCTTCATTAGCAGTCTCCAACCTTTGCCTAACCTCCAACCACCAGTCATCAGCTTCTTCTGCCAGCATATGAGTACCATATCTGACCTTCTGAGCTTCAGTACAATCCATGACACGGAAAATCCTTTCCACTTCCTTCAACCACTCTAGAGCACCATCAGGGTCATACTTGCCCTTAAAAGTAGGCGGCTTCTCCCTTGAAAAGTGGCCAGACTGCGAGTTCCAGCATTAGCATCATCATTCTGCTGGTTCCCAACAGCCTGCGCCATAGCTTGCAGAGCAGCAGCAAGAGCAGCATCGTTTCTCCCAGCCATTTCAACTTACACTGCAGCATAAACAATAATTCAGAACTAATCTAGCAATACTTGCTAGTCAAAGACACTAAGACTGGACAACTTGGCCGGACAGACCGAACTGCTTGATACCACTAATGTAACACCCCATTTCTACCCGGCAATTTAGAATTAAAATATCAGAGTATAAATTTTTTTCAATTCATCCAAACGGGATGCTACATTTACTTCTTTTCAACATACACAAATTTATGATAAAATTCATCATTTCAAAGAAAACGTAATACGTAGCTCCTCAATAAATTGGGCGAACCCTCAAGTACTCAAAAGTCTACAACGAATAGTTCATCAACACGCAGCGGATTAAAGAAATAGTTTCCAAACATAGTTGTAATAACACAATACAAATCCATCAGTGTCACATAAAATAAACCAAAAATAACGTTTATTCGCCCCCCAGGTGCTACGTATCAGAGCATGACCGACTCAAGGGATGAAGGGTTAAAAGCCTTCACTCACGGTTACCTGCAGTAATAATCAACATAAGGGGTGAGTCTAAACCGTATAATAAAGCTTAT